>CM061066.1:101993334-103193334 GCA_030762895.1 Sophora flavescens | reverse complement strand
AGTTTTAGTTCTTAATAATATGTTTGTTGGATCTTCAATTCTGAATGTTTCATGAGGTTTATGCTATTAATCCTAAATTGTTTGGGATAAAAAAAAACTTGAAATTTATTACATGCTTCAACATGATGTAATAAATTTCACTTCAATAGCAAAAACACGCAGAGAAGGTGATTGGGAGATAAGAAACTATTCTATCATCATATACGGAAAAGGAAAACATAGCATAAATACAAGAACAGTACAACGACATGCATCATGTAACACCCCGATTTTACTGTTTTTCAATATGGGTAAATATACATCTGTTTATATTTTTATCTAAGACCTTGAAAATGATTTTGGTTAAAACAAAATCATATTTAAAATCTAATTTATAGTCTAAGGTTACGTTTAAATTTTGGGTTGAAAATTTAGACGGAAACTGCTCTGCGTTTTCACTGACAGTAAGATTTTATTGATCAGAAAACATAATTTTGACCCCTGAATGAAACAATTTAGATTTATATAATTTTTACAATGATATAAATTATTTTGGAAATTTTGGCTCAAAAATAAGGGGTTATATTTTATTCGGACGAATTTTCAAAGAAAACACGTGAGAGATTTTAAATCGGGTAAACGACGGAGCCAGATACGGAACTGCATAGACCCGTTAATGGATTAGACTAGTGATGTCATGGATGACCTCATGGAGGTGAGTCACCATGGTGAGTCATGTTGTGACTCACCATGTGTTATCATTACTTTTGTGAAAAGACCATTTTACCCTTGGACTTTCCATGTAATTCCAAGATTGTCACAAATTTTCTTGGACCATTTTGCCCCCATGTGCTTCACGACTCCCTCCTACAACACTTAGGTTGCGTTTGGGTAAACAACTTAATTAAGAGCTTATGACATAAGACCTTATCGCATGAGAGCTTATGCCATAAGCGCTTAAAGAAAGAAAAAGAAAGAAGGGGGCATGAGAGGATTCGAATAGTGAAAAACAGGGAGAGGGTGTTTAGTGCATAAGCTCTTATGATAATTCCATAAGCTTCTCCCAGTGACTTATCAAAATAAGTCAAAAACTCCTTATGGGATGGCATAAGTTATTTTTATAAGCTCTGCCAAACACACTGCATAAGAACTTATGTCATCAGATAAGTCAAAAGGAGCTTAAATAAGCTCTTCCAAACGCCACCTTAGTCATTTTCCTTTTCCCTTCATCTCTTCCAAAATCACATTTTCTCTCACAAAACCCTAGAACACCATTCTTGAGAAACTTGAAACTTGGATCAAATTTCTTCATTTCTTCATCAACAAGAGGTAAAATATTGTAGTCTAAGAGTATGAATACTCTTCCAATAACTTATTTCCTTTCATTCTTTCCTATTTCATCAAGTTTCCATTTTTCATGATTTTCTTCATTTAATTCTAGAAAATCATAGAAAAATGTTTTAAGTGTTATGACACTTGATCTTCCCTCTCTAATACCTCTATTTGTGAGATCTAGAAGCTTGAAAATTTTTGAGATCCCTAGCCTATTTTCTTGCTGTTGGTTGAACCCTAACCCTAGAGGTTAGATGGGTTTTGTTTCAATTTTAACTTGTTTTATGCTTTGTTATGAAGTATTAAGTGATAGTCTGGTGTATTGTGTTGTGAGAAGCAAACAAAAATTTCAAGAGACTATTTCAAGGAGGAAACGGAAATTCCAAAGATAAGGGGAGTTTACCTGAGGGGTTTTTGATAGTTATATGCTATTAGTCTGTCGTATGTAATTTATCCGTGATAAATTTGTGGTGTTTGATTTAATTATTATGTATTTGTTTATGAGATTTATAATGTTATCTGTGAAAGTATGTGATAATTGTGATGTATGGATAACTGTGATGTATGGATTAACTGTTGTTTGAGTTATTGACTGAAAGCCTGAAAGTGATCAGAGCTCAATTTATAATTTAGGATAAAACTTTAAAAAGTTTGAAGAGAAACTTAAGAGTTTTGAAATATGGAAGTGGAAGAAAATGTGGAAAATAATAATATTTAATGAGTTTTTGGTGAAAGAGTTAGTCAATGAGTGACAGGGAAGACAGAACCGTGAAAAAAATTCATTTACGTTAATTTTTCCAAAATAAATTCAAAAATAAGATAAATAGTAATTAAAAAAATTAAGTTTCAAAAATATATTAATATTGATGGTGAAAATCTTTTTGTAAAATAAAAAGTCATTTGATTTATAAATAATTTTATTCTAAACGAAAAGTAAGTTAGAAAAGTGTTTTACGGCAAAATTATGAGAAACAATTTTATTACTTTGGACAGAAATGGGTTAGAAATGATTTTCAAGGATTTGATGTTTTTCGGAAAAGAGATTTCAAAAGAAATTAGATTTGAGAAAAAAATCAATTTCTCTGTGAATAATATTTTATGCAAAAGGATTTTAAATCAGTGAAAACATTCCCGATAAACTTGGATAAGTTTCGGAATTTTGTTTTCAGTATTTGTGTTTCACAGAACGGTAAGGACCTAGATTGCCGAGACATCGGGCTAGTGTTATTGTTGGAAAAATTGAGGAAATAGATAAGGACCTAGATTGCCGAGACATCGAGCTAGTGTTCCTGTTGGATAAATTGAGGAAAAAGATAATGACCTAGATTGCCGAGACACCGGGCTAGTGTTCATACGAGAAAGAAATTATAAGTCACGGATTTTAAAAAAAAATCATACGTTGGTGGTGAAATGAATTTAATACCTATGTAAAGGTAGTTGTGAGCTTTAAGCATCTACAAAGAAAGAACGAACGAAAAAGAAAAGCAACAAAAACAACTTGTTTACAGGCATAGTCTGGCAGGCGTGCCATTGTGTATCGAGCTACAATTCACAAAGGGTGGATTGACAAATTGGATGGTTACGGACCAAAGATATGTTCTTGGGTCTTACGGTCTATTAGGGACATTCAGGCTCGAAATCCACAGAATGTTTGAGGCTTTGCAATCTCTGGTCGTGGAACTCGGTTACCACGTTCGGATGTACTCATAGGGAACTATTTAATATTATTTAGGTGAGACATGATACCCTTGAACAATTGGGGATCAGACCTAAATTAAGAGGCCGACCCAAAATGAAACAATTGTGTTATGGGGATTATTTCGGCCTATTCTTCTCGACGAAGGGAAGTTAGGATCTTGGAAGAATAAATATCAAAATTAGATGGTGGATGTTGAAGTGTCATGCATTTTTGATAAATTACGATGACTGTCGGGTATGAATCCCAGTGTTTAAAATATTATGACTGTTTGAGAATTCATGTTTGGTAATTATATATGTATGATGTTATTTGTGTGTCGTGCATGTGGTTATCATGATAAAACTCATTTGTCGGTATCTCACCCTTGCGTTATTTCCTGTTGGATTTCTTCTGTGGTATTTTTTATTCGAGTACAGATGAACCACATGGGGGACCTGTCCTATTCGGTGATCCGGTCCATGATGTTTGAGCATGCAGACGATGGTGGCGCGTGGGTGATAAACCCGGGGGCCCGCAGTGCCACCTATACAGGTCCAGTGTGTACCACTAGGGGTACACTGGAAGCAGGACCGCAGACACTCACTCATAGCTTTGAGACTGTAGAGGTTCCACTACCCCCAATGTGGCTACTTCTGGGGACTTTAATGGAGCACGGGGATCTGGTGCATCATCCTCCACTTGTTCAGCCGCTCCATGAGGCAGCACCACCTTCACCTCCACCACTTATTATACTTGTCCCGGAGGTCGACGATGGGATCGAGGAGGATCCCCAGGAGGATGAATAGGAGGTTCTTGAGTACCATCCTCTAGATGTTGGTGTAGACCCCGATGATGGAGCGGGAGCACCGGATACTCCTACAGGTGGGGAGGACCATGGTGGTCTTCCCAACGGTTTCCACTAGTGTGACCATCAGTAGGACTTTTGGGTTTCCATTTTTGAGGTAGTGGTATTTTGACAGTCTGTATATTTGGCTACTGAGAGCCATCCTTTTTGAGTCGTGGTTCCAGACTTATAGCTACATTATAGTTACGTTTTATTTTTACTTATGTTATTACTCTAGTAAATGACTTGTAATTATAAAGGTCTTGATGTAAAAAGTGATGATGATGCATATCTATATATTTGAGATGTTTCATTTATGCCAAAAAGAAAAAATTTTACACCATTTTTTTAGAACATAGATAACACGTAAACTATTTTCCTAAAGTAACCAGCGTTGAATTTTATTTTATGGTTCTGCAAATGAGTTAAATTGTGGTGACTGTCGGGTATGAATCCCCGTGTTTAAAATATTATGACTGTTTGAGAATTCATGTGTGGTAATTATATGTGTTCTCGCATGTGGTTATCATGATATAACTCATTTGTCGGTATCTCACTCATTTGTTTATACAAATGCTATCTAAAAGCTGCCTTTAGATAGCATTTACACAAACAAATGCTATCTATTCCCAAATTTATTTTTAGTTTACTTATTTCTTAACTTTACCACCACCCTGTATGTTCATAAAAAACAAAAGGTTTACATCAACCACATTCAGAAGACACAGTAAATTACAAGTTTGATAAACTAAAAGACCACTAATTGTTATCTAATCAAAACTAATTAACAATTAATTAAACTATTGTTAACAGTAAAAAAAAAACCATAGAAGTTGATACAAATGACTGAAACACAATCCAAATTATAGGTAGCAATCTCTAATAGTATGTGCAAAAAAACTCAGACACCTAAGTAACTTGAACCAAACCATGCATAACACAATACATAGTTTAGACCATATATGACAAGGGTAATCAAATAAATTTTTCAACAATATAGTGAGACCAATCTTCCTTGACTTTAAATAGTTGAGCAGTGGAGTTTGTGAAGCATTTGTAGTCAGGGAAGTACTGTGACATCAAAATTAAATAAATTAAGTTACAATTGCTATGGCATTTGAACGGTCACATTTAAAAGTAAATAACAAGCACTGAAACTACATACCACCATTGGTATTTTAACTTGGTTTTGTAAGATAATTTCCTTCATGAACCGCATGACATAATACCCACAATCTGTATCGTTGGATTGTCTTGGGCACTATAAAAAAGAAAATAGTAAATCAATAGTTTTATTTTTTTTATAAATAATTGTTCATTAAGTTTTTGCAAATATACCTCTATCCGGATCCATTTAATGTTGGTTGCTTTTAAACATGGCACCTTAGCTCCGCTATGTGCGTGATAAACTTGCAAAGCACTAATCACAAAATCAAACAGACTTCATTAAGAAACATATTTTCAATCATCACAAACACACACACATGGATTTTGCAACATAAATTCTCAATGGTAACATCTAAATACAAAAATAAGGTTCTGGTTGCCTTTTTTTTATTTTGAACCACAACAGCCATAACCCAGTATATGCCAATTCAACACAATTATTCTAATGTCAAAAATCAAAAGCACATTGGGACCATGACAACTTGCAACATGTATCTACCATGGAAGCCATTTGACAGAATCATAGAAAATAAAAAAAAATAAAAGCATGCTTATTTATTAAACAAATTCTTTAATTCTGGGCGATTCCTAGGATCATACTGCAAGGGATCCAGATAGTAAACAATCTCTTCAATAGTATTTATCGCTAACAGCACCCAATGATTCCTACAAAAATATTGAGAAAGCAAATCCTAAGCACCTCAATTTTTATATAATTCATTATTGTAAATTAAGTCCTATAGGATAAGTGACTCACCCTACATTGCACGGTGCCAGAAACAAGGGATGATATTCTCTACCTGTCAGCTATATACTATGTCTGTGATCCCCCAGCGGAAGAATCCGTTTGTATCTATTTGATGATGTGGGGACATGAACAGAAACCTCCTCTCTCTTTTTTGACAGTAACACAATAGAAAACACAAAGAACACTACAAACTGGTTGAAGAAAAAGTGTTGGGGCATTCCCCATCCACATTATAGAGTAAACTCTAAGAGTTAAACCAACAAAGACATAATCATCAATACATAGAGGTTGTTGATGAGCCAAAGGGGCGTGATCGAGCCAAATTCTAGATCCAATTTGTCGGTCTACTAACTTCCGTACATGGTCAATGATGACGAAGAGATGAGAATCCATAGTCTTTTTATCTATCCAGTTACGGATCAAATTTTTGGCTTCTGCGGGCACATATTGACTATAAGTGGTCTTTGGATTGTCTCTATTGAACGCCTGTTCGGAAGAAGATTGAAACTCGGAGAGGATGCCAAAATTTATATCAGCCATGTATGGTCCTTCGCACACCATGTATTTTCAAAATGCCCAACTTTTTTGGGTCTTTCCATCAAACATCATAGGTGCAATAATCCCACTACAAATTTGGAAGCCCATTTTGCACAAAAAGAATCCCACAAAGGCACCAGCGATAGCAAGACTACGAAGATCAGAATCTATACCTAGATCCGGTGGCTTTCATGGAAGGCATTCAAGACCCAAGTCAAATGGTGGAGGAACGAACTCGGACTGCTTCTGGCTGGAGGAAGATCGAGACCCCAGAGTTTCTTTTGGGGTTTGCAACCTGATTTGAGGAGGTGGCTCAGGCGGTGGTCGCTGCTCCACTGGGGCAGAGGCGGAGATGGTGGTGGGTGAAGGAGCAAGGGTGTAATGATCAGATCTGGAGGCTGTGAGGAAGTAACACTGGTGTTGGGGCAGGGTGAAAGGACGGTGAGAAGGTGGGGGTGTTGGGGACGTCGTTGCCGGGGTGGTTGGTTTGGGATGGATATGTTGGGTTCTGGTTGCAGTAACCGCCCCCCTGTGTTGGTGGTGTGCTCTGGATATGGGTGGCAGGGCGACCGTGGCGGTTAAGGGTGGAGGCGCGGGGAGAGGGGATAGCGAAATGGGGGGTTTCGAAACTGGTGGGGTGGTGGCGGTCATGTCTCCATGGAGGCGAGGGTGGAGAGCACAACATCTCTTGGTGAACCCCAATCAAAGGGGAGAGGAAACCTCCACAAGGGAGGGGAGAGCCTCCACAAGGGAGGGAAGAGCAGAACAGAAACCTCCTCGTTCTTTCCTTTGGAAGCAAAAATTATTCATACAAATACCTTCAATTAAAATATAAAAATGGATTACACCAATGACATCAATATTTAAATGGAAAGACTAAAAAATATTGTACACTTCAAGCCTGATTTAGTACCTGATATATACGGAAATAACGGAGGCAGCTAACCATTCATGATTTACAATTTCTCTGATATTTTCAGCACCAATTCTATCAATGATATGATCACCAAAAATATTTTCTTCTATCTCTATGTCCAATTGGTCATTATTTTTCATCTTCTTTCGTTCATGTATTTTAAGAAAATTGAAATATACTAGAGAAATGTTATCTGAACCAACTATAGGAGGGTTGGCCTTAGATTTGCCCCCTTTCTTTACCAGGGTTGTAATAGACTCCTTTGTATGTTTAGACACTTTGTCGTTACCTTTAGAATTTGCAGGTGCCTAAATTTTGCATTTCAGTACACCGGTTAGTAATAAACTAATGTAATAAATATATGTCGCATATGACAATGTGGAAAAATCTAAAAACATACCATATTAATTACAACCACGAGATCAATTGGCCATGCCACATAAGTACCTATTGTATCTCTTTTTTTCATTACATTTGCATTATCCATAGGTATCGACAATGGCACATCCCCCCCAATTACAACCTCAACTACTCCAACTTTCACATGGTTGAGGGGTAGTGGTACGGTGTGCAGTGTAACACCCGGTTGATATATATACTTTACCCTTACCAACCATGCGATGGGTTGGGGTTGATAAATATAGATGACAAGAGTTGACGTCCTAAACCATTGATAGATGAATAAACTATGAATTAAGGTACCCATATGAATGTATTTAACTGTGAATGCAATACTAGTAACAAAAAGCATGTATTACCTCCGGAAGCTTGATGGTAGATGCTAGAGTGTAACTATCTTCGACGCTTGGGGATGTGAAATTAGCCTGCCTCTATTCATCCTCCTTTTTTTTTTCAGCTTATCTTCTAAATTGTTCAATCTTTCTTAGAGTTGATCCACCAATGTCTCCCACCTTTTCGTTTCACATTTATGCTTTCACTAGTGCAGGAAGCACTTTTTACGTCTGTTAAAAGTGCTTTTTCATGTCTCAAAAAAGCCAGATGTTAATTTAATAGACGTTAAATGTATGAATTTTAACGTCTGTTTAGAACAGACGTAAAAGTTTACAATTAAAGTCTGTCTTTTATTAAACTGGCGTTAAATGTAACACCTTTAACGTCAGTTCTTTTATATAACAGACGTTAAAAGTTCTATTTTTAACGTCTGTCCTTTTAAACAACAGACGTTAAAAGTAAACTTCTAACGTCTTTTGAATAAAAGACAGACGTTAAAAGTAGGGTTTTTAAAAAAAACTGTTACAGTACCCTTTCTCCCAGCTAGCTCCCTGCATTCACTAATTCCAGAATACAGAATTTGCACACACACTCATCACTAACAAGTCATACATTAACTCATGCATTGGCATTCCAATATATATTTAGAACTATTTCTAGGTAATTAACACAATTTTTAATTAAAACAATTAAAACTATAACTATCTTAATTAACACAATTCAGGCCACAATACATGGAAAATTCATAACATAATAATACATATATATTCTATACAACTACACATTATGTATCTTCTAAGTATATAAATGTTTTATTCAAAAAAAAAGTATATAAATGTAAATTCATACAAACTACACATCTTCTAAGTAAGCAGGAGGTATATTTTTTATTCTTTTTTTGTGTGCAGCATACATAAAAAAGAATTCTGCAAATTGTGTCATCAAGTCTTTAATATCGTCTTTCTCAAGAGGAGCTTGAGTGCTGAAAGCCCGCGCAAGTTAAATAAAATACACATTAACTCAAGCCATCACCAAAAATAAAATATATAATTGAATAACTTGTTTAATTAATTACCTTCATCCATCCCTCAATTATAGATGCCCTGACGATGTTCAACATATGATGTATCACATAATAGGCACACGACTAACCATCTGGCTGATAATGAGACTACAAAAGAAATGAAATTTAATGTCAATTAAATATATATCTATATAGTAATTATAATATTAATTACTATTTAATAAACCAGCAACCTTGAGGTTAATCCATTCAGGATTTCCTTTAAACTTTGAAGACCTACTCTTCCCGTTGGCGCAAGATATGCTGCATGCCTTCATCGCGCTATCATAAACAAAATATTCATGTCAATTATATGTTCATCATATGTGTAATAAAATAAAAGCAAATGTTAAAAATTTAATTAAATAGATGATTAATTACTTACGTATTGATAGAGGTCACCACCTCCTTCGGTGGGTCCTCGTGGAGAGAGCATAAGAATATGACAGTATGCCTAGAAGGATGAAATATGAGCAACTGCCAATGGTCATTC
This sequence comes from Sophora flavescens, assembly GCA_030762895.1. NCBI lineage: Eukaryota > Viridiplantae > Streptophyta > Magnoliopsida > Fabales > Fabaceae > Sophora > Sophora flavescens. Next base: position 103,183,845 of record CM061066.1, on the reverse strand, counting down.
ATTCCGTAGGGTGCCAGATATATGTCTTTCCGGTCACTTCTTCCCACTAAGGCGCCAAGGTATTGACTGAATTTACTGTCATCGGTCAAGAACTTAGGAACCATGATAGTGGGGTCTAAGAATCCATAAACATTGTTGCCCCTGTCAATTAGATGGCGATGCAGATACCTAAGATATGAAATAAGTAATTGTTAATTACGTAATCATTTTAAATTTAAATAAATTGTAAAATTGAAATAAAATATAAAAATTAAATGAATTATAAAATTAAAATGTACTTACATGCACCACATACTCAGAATCGTGTTGGCTATCCAATGGCCATTTGTTCAAAAATTCCCAAAATCATCACCACAGAATCTAAAAATAAATGCTTGGTCTAGGCATGCCCTCCATCCATCGTGTTCCAGCGGGCATTCAAAAATCTCGAACAAAAAATCTTGACCAAGAGAGAACATACGAGTAACGGGAGACTGACGAAACGGCATCAGCATCTGCTTTGCCTTCAATTGTAAATAAAGAAAGTATAAGTAATTGAGAATAAAGAAAATGTATGTAATTGATAAGTATGATCATTATGAATATACCTGGGACAACTCGAACTCCAGCATCGCCAACTCCAACTCCAACTCCCCCTGTTTCACCTCCAACTCCCGCTCCCTCTTTGACAAAGTATCCACCTATAACACCCTGTTTTCCATATAAGTGCTTTTATGCGTGTCTTATTTGTTAGGAAGGTTTAGAGTGGGCAAAGTGTGGTTTTTAAGTTAAAAATCCCTTCCTGATGCATGAGCACGCCTGTGCTCATGTATCAGCACGCCCGAGCTTAAAGCTGCATGCATCTCGTTGACGTCGATGTGAGCACGACCGTGGTCAATAGGGAGCATGACCGTGCTCAGCAGTCAGACGTGCCTCATTGATGCTAAGTTGAGCACGCCCGTTCTCAACAGTAAGCACGACCGTGCTCGAGTCACAGTGGCTATAAATAGGAACAGTGTCCGAGGGTTTTTGTGTGCAACCCTTATTTTGGTTTCTCTACCTCCAAAACAGCAGAAACCTCTCTTCCTCTATATCTCCCTCGAACCCTTCTCAGTTCTAGGAATCCTTGAGGTGTTTGGGAGAGGAACGTGCACGTTAGTGTCTTATAAGATAATGGTCTTTCCCTCTTTTGTTTCCTTTTTTGTTTCATGAATTGGCTTTTTGTGTTGACCTAGGCTTGGGATGAGTATGAGTATGTAGGCTTGGGGGTAGCATCGTCAGTTTAGCAAGAATTCTTCATACCAGGTACGGGGAGGAGGAATAGTATGAGTATATAGGCTTGGGGGTAGCGTAAGACGAAGGGTCCCCATAACCCTTTATGTTTGATAACATGTTGTATGCCAATATGCCTAGATGTTATCTGATATTACACTGTTTGTTGTTATGATATTGGCATGACTATTATTTTTGATTTAATGTTATTATGAACATGTTAATGTGATAATGCCATGAATGAGTGTTTTATCACGATTATGATATGATGATATATTGGCTGTTGTTTGGTATTGTGAACGTGTGGCGTAAATACAATAAAACTGTTAAACAATGTTAAGGGAGGTTTTTCCCCTTTTGATCATAAGAATGAATCTTAGTAATGAGAGGAGAGGTTATTGTTGATGGTCCTTGACTAGACCCTAGGGATTGTTCTTCAGTGATTAGGACCAATTAATAAAATGAAACTAAAGGACTAATTTCCCCTTAATTTGTAAGACATGAATATTAATTCAATGTTAAAGAAATTGATGAATTATGGATTAGAGGAGCCTTAGGATTGAATCGGAGAATGTCCCAAACAAGTTGTAACACCCCGATTTTTCTGATTGTCTATAATCTGTATTTATGTGGATAATGGAGTGTTTATTATTTTAATTTATGAAGTATTATTTTAATAAACCAAATTACCTTTTCATAGGTTATTCTATTTTAAAAAAGTACAGTTGAATATTCGGTAGAAAATTTCAGACGTTTCCAGTCTGAGTTTTCATTGTAAGTAAAGCTATACTGACCCGAAAAATAAATTTTCGATGGGAAACAAGTGGAACCGGGACGAGCCACATTTATCTAAATTAGATTTTGTGCAGATTTGAATAGTTGGATGTGATTTTGAATAGTGTTGCCTTAAAATCACAACATCATAGCCTTACTTCCATTTATTTTATTCACTTTTGTAAGAAATCCATGAATTATTCTAAAATACAATTTTACTCTAACAAAGATAATTTCATTTAGATATATCAAGTGCAGAATTTAAATATTTAATGTGATAAGGGACTTGATGGATTGATGTGCATAGTATTTCCATTGATGTGGCTAAAAATTTCTAAAATTCTTAAGTCTTTGGATTAGTGATCCTTAAGTACTTAAGACATAGGATTAATGATTTAACCACAAAGATTGAATCAAAAACTTCCAAGTTCCTCAACACCTAATTTCGGCCAAGGCACGAAAATAAGGCAAGAGATTTTAGTTTGATATAAGAACTTGGATTCAACATAGATACATATTAGAAAGATGAGATCTATGATCACTTTCTAAAATTTGAACAAAAGTTCCTCCACCCATACTTTATAGGGTTTCGGCCTTGGAGAGAAAAATAGGGAGGAAAACTTTGTTTGCAACATACTCTTGGATTATGATTATAGAGATGATAACAAGAACATAGAAATTGGTTTCATATTTATTGGATTTTTCTATGATTTTCTATGGATTTTCAAAGTTAAGAACACAACAAAAGAACATGATGATTTAGGCTTCTAATCATTAAATGAATTGAAGAACATATAGTTAAATGATGATGAGGATCATGGATTACCTTTCGGAATTGAAGAAATGTGCAAGAATCACCAAGTTCTTTCACAAACTAAGGCTATGGAGTTTAGAGAGAAATGGAAGAATGGAAAAGATTGGAGAATGTGAATGAAGCTTGGAGAAGAAGATGGCATCATCTAAATTGATGAAGCAATCCTCATAGGCCTTGGGCTTTGCTTGCGCAAATGGGCTTGGAGAAATCCAAATTCATACACTTGTTTTCAACATAAAAATGCTTAAAACATAACAAAGGCATATGAAAGTTAAGAGTAGAAATTTGCCACATGCAAAATAACATCTTAGCCATGATATTGGACCTCAAAAACCGCAGCCCATTATGGTTTGGAAGCATGAAAATTGATCCAATTCACTTGAAGTATCATGAAATTTTGTTTAGGGACCAAAATGAAATTAAGAGAAAGTTTAAGGACTTAAGTGTCCTTAAAATGCCATCATGATGCCATGTGCACCATTAATGTATTCACATGGTCACTCATCATGTGTGACTCATTGATATTATCCGTTAACAAATCCCGGAAATCCTGTATTCAGCTCCGTCGCTTACCCGATTAAAACATCGCCCTGATAAAATATAATATTTCACTTTTTAATGAAATATTTCAAAATAACCTAAATCATAGAAAATTAAATAAAAACCGTAAGTTTTTCGTTCACGAATTAAAAGTAGATTTTCTGATCAGTATAATCATACTGTCAGTGAGTTTCGCCTGATTTTCAAGCTAAATTTTTATCGTAACTCTCTACCATAAAGTAGAGTGTAAATAAGGTTTCGGTTTAATTAAAAACATTGAGTTCGGATAAAAATATAAACCTATTTATATAAATTTTTGTTATTAGAAAACAGTGAAAAGTCGGGGTGTTACAGACTACCCCTCTTAAAAAAACATTCATCCTCGAAATTTCGTGACACGAAGCTAGACAGGGTCTCTCAATCCAAAGATATTACTTTCACAAGAAATTATATAAAAGAATTTCGTCAACTTGAAAGGAATAAAAAAACGTCTTGTGCATAAAAGATTCTTTAATAGGTTCGTAGATGTAAAAATGCATAGCTAATACATATTTACAACCATGACTCTAATTAAAGTTCCTTCTTTCATAAGAACTTCCAGTGGATTAGAAAATCAAATTGTTATATTTACAACCATGACTCTAATTAATATATATTATTATATTCATAAAACCTATTAATATAATTCTAATAAACCAAACAAGGCCTAAGATATAGCCTATATATACCCCCCAAACCGTAGCCCCCGTCACCCATCTGTTCATCTTCTTCATTTTCTTCATTTCTTCACTTTTCTCCAAAAAACTCCATTTTCAATCTTCAAAAGCTCCAAGTGCTTTCAAGTGAAACTTGCCAAGATCATCATCTATTCTTCCTCCATCTTCTTAACTTAGGTAACATGATCATCTCCTTCCACTCTTAAGCTTTTGTTCTTCATATTTCATGAGTTTCATATTCTTAGATCTAGAACCTTAAATAATTCTAGAAAATTGTAGAAAAATCATTAAAATGTGAAACCAATTTCTATGATCTAGCTATGATTACTACTTTCATTATCCCAAAACATGTGATCAAAATCATTTTCATTTCCTATTAACCATTAAAGGCCGAACCTATGTAGGAAAATGGGTTTGGTGTTTTGTTGTTTGTTTTGAAAGTTAGTACTTGATTTAAGTTCTATAATACTTGTATTATCGAAATCAAAGAGCTTGTAGTCAAAAACAATTTTTATCCTATTTTAACCCTTATGGCCGAAAACCTAACCTAGTTGGTTAGAGGATTTTGTTTCATAAATTTAACTATTATCACTTAATCTATGCTAGTTAATGCTCTAGGAACTAGTATAAAAAAGATTGGATTAAGAAAATAACCCTAGCCTTATTTTTATGACTTGGCTGAACCTAGCGTCATATGGCCATATTTAGATTTGTTTGATTAATTTGTTAATTTGTTGATTTGTTGAAGGTGGTTTTGGTAACTCGTGGCGGGATATCGAGGATCGTCGATTTCGTGTTTTCGGTGGTAACTTAGGTGGGAGAAAGAACCATTCCATCGTCAGAAATGATAAGTAGTATATAATTGTAAGGCGACCTAAACCCTACTAGTGGTCGAGTAATCGACAATACCAAAATCGCATTGGAAACTTTTCCGCTTTACCAATGCTGATTTGGGAATTGTAGGTTTATCGCCTTAGGTTAATTTTATAATATTGAGGATGTTTGAATTATTTATTATTGACTGTTTGTGATATGCTGGTTGAGGTATTCTACTTCATGTGACGTTTTGTTTTGATGTTTGAATATTTTATTGATTACTGTGTTATGCATGATTGGTGTCGTGCGATGCACGTCGTGCGATCCGGCAAGTGTACCGGATTGTCGCCAAGTAATAAAAAGATATCGATCCCACAGAGACCGTGATCTCAAATCGCAACTAATTATCAAATTTACTAAACTGGACTTTAGAAAAGGTTTTTGAAAAGGTTTTTGATATTTGAAATAAGAGATAACTTAGAAAATCAGATAAGGAATGCAATCAAGTAAAACAGAAAGTAAATCAATTTATGGTTTTTCAGATCTAAATGGATTCCTAGGAATTTGGGTTACCAACAAGATCGTTTATGTTACTAAATTGACCAACCCTTGTTAATTATCGAAATTGCCTTGAAGGCGAATTTATCCTCAAATAGTTAGTGCTCCCTCTCGGGTTACAAAAACCGTGCCCAATTAATCCAACCCCTACTCTCGTGGTAGTCGAATTTAGATTGGACCTTTTACGCTTTGTGACAATTCGTTGATCCTCGAAGGACGACTTCTAACTCTCGTGATTTCTGTCCTAAGTCTGATTCTATAGATCCGACACCTAAGTTCACCGCTAGGTTCCTCCGTAGAATATCTACGTCACGCAAATAAGCGGCCGCCGAATTTACGAGTAATTAAAACACTAGAAATCAGATCTAAAGCAAAATCGTAATTAACATAGATATAACATCAATTCATTACCATAAACAAAACTTGGGCATAGCCCCAATCCCTAGAAATTAAGCTACTCCTCAAGCCTTGTCATGGTGATGACAAGCTTGGTTAACAACAACATGAAAATAAAAATAAGAGAAGAGAGGAGGAAGAAGGGATAGATCCTAAATTGTAGCCTAAAAGTAGCAGCCCAAAAAGTCTTCTTTCTTAAGTCTCTGCTCAAATGCCTTATTTATAGATTTGGGAAGTTTGAATCCCAATCTAACTCAAATTAGATCCAAATCAGTTGCTTCTGATCCAAGTAATGCGCGTCACGGTCGTGATGGATTCTACCTTGGGCGTTTCTTCAATTTTTGGTCTGTCACGACCGTGATGCTCATCACGGCTAGGCCGTGATCAGTTCTGCCTGTTGAGGGTCTGGTTCAGCTGACAGGTCACGGCCGTGATGGACATCACGGCTAGGCTGTGACCAGTTCTGACTTTTGGCTTCTTTCTTTTCAGTTTTGCTCGATCATGGTCGTGATGGGCTCTGCTTGGCCCATTTTCTTCACTTTTCAAGATCTATCTTCATCCAAGCTCCATCATGGTTGATCCTAAGCATTTAATCCTTAATTTCTGCAAAACAACACCACAAAACCGCCTTACCCGTTCCAAGGTAAAAACTAACAAAAATCAAATTAAAAATACCTAAACTATATGAAAATGAATGCAAAATGATAAACAAATATGAGGTGTAATCACACTCATCAAATCACCCCAAGCTTAAGATTTTGCTTGTCCTCAAGCAACCACCAAGGCCAGACAATATAAATAATCCGAGCATGGATAGTGAACCAAGGACCCGAGTAGCTAATCCAAGTAACAGGCTTATTCAAATAAGAAACCTAGAGACAATCAATTTCAAGTCCAATTAGAAGCTTAGGTTCCCTAAATTCATATTCTCACTGATTCGGTCACTCTTTTCACCTCACTCAAGTGTTTAAGGGTATATGACAATTCGCTCAATTTCCTCAAGGAAGGTATTCTACCATAAGCTTGACTATTAACCAAATCTCCATTTTATTAATGAAAACACAAAAGAATCAGGAGGTCTTTTACTTTGGTTGTAGTGGGGCCATGGGTTCAATTGTTAGGTGGGGAAATCAAGAAAAGGAAATTCAAGAGGGTTAAACAAAATATCAAGCATTGCAAAGCATGACACCTTCTAAAATACCCTTTTTGGGCTTTGATTCATCTTTTCACCTTTTTTTTTTATTCTTTTTATTTTATTTCTCACTTTCTTTTTGTCACCCCCTTCTCCATATTTTTATTTTATTTTATTTTATTTATTTTAAGAAGGGGAGATTTTCAATTCAAGAGAAATATTTTCTAACTTTCTCATCCCATACTTTTTTCAAACTACCTTTTTACCATTTTTGCAATACTTTAAAAGGTGTCATACCAAGCATTATTCATCAAAGTAATTCAAGGTACCAAGAAAAGTATTTTATTCTTTTAGGCTCAAAATTGGGCAACTAAGGGGTAGCATTTCGCCAATCAAAGCTCAGAAGGCCGAAAAAAATACCTAGTGCCTCAATCATTTTCAAAAATGTTTTCAAAAATTTCTAAGTTTCAAAACGGTTTCAAGTCAAGTTCTAGAGAATACAATCCAAGAGGAATAAAACACTCTATCACAAAGAATGAGGTAGATTTAGTGAGTACCCCTTTTGGCTCAAAAATCTCACATTTAGTAGTTTAAAGTCAATGAGAAACACAAATCTAGAGAACCACATGCTAATTATCAACTATCAAAAGATCATCTCAAGAATTTTTATTTTTAGCTTTATCACAAGAATAAAAAAATTGGGTTCAAAAATTCACTATCTCAATTTATTTGGCACCAAGTTCTCACAATTGGATGCATACTCTAAGCAAATGGCAATCTAACCATGTGATCATGCAAAATTATGCCTATATGAGTGCAACATGAAAAATTCAAAAATGCATAAATACCCTTACCCCAAGCTTAAAAACTTACATTGTCCCCAATGTAAATAATCAAGTCGGAGAGAGGAGAAAAATGGAACAACTCACCGAGGTGGTAGCGGGTGTTGGCTCACATGCCTAGTCAAAGATTGTTGGAAATTGTATCACGACGGTGATGGGTATCACGGGCAGGCCGTGATCAATTCTGGTCTTCAGGAGCTGGCCTGTCACGACCGTGACCTGTATCACGGCTTGGCCGTGATACTCTCTGATCTTTAGGGTCCTTCCCATCATGCCCGTGGTGCTTATCTCGGCTGGGCCGTGATCCTTTCTGGTCTTCTTGGTTAGCTCATCACGGTCGTGACCACTGTCATGGCCTGGGCGTGATGACTTCTGACTTTGTTTGTCCCTGCCCTTTTTGCTCTTCCTTCCTTCTTAGCCTGAAAATAGTTGACAAATCTATTAATTCATGATTTTTTTCCTCTTGATCTTCTCAAATTATTCAAGAGTTAAATTCAAAAACAAATGGAGAAGGGAAAGAAAACTTGGGTTGCCTCCCAAGAAGCGCTTATTTACAGTCCTAAGCTTGACCATACTTCCTTCAGTCAACCGGGGTAGGCTGGGCATAGAAGTGCAGGAACACTTCTCTTCCATGGGAGTCCTTCAAAGAGCCTATTCTGCTCATATGGCCAATTGCGCTTCCGCTTCGCTCTTTTCACTCTGAGCTTCATGGCCTTACTCCCTCCGGCGGAAGTTTTGTTTCCACATGATCAGCAACTCCAACTTCATCACTACTGGGTGCATCATTTGCCATGTAAATCTTCGGAGTTGCTTCCATGTTGAGCTCTTCCTTTACCACTGGAGACGTTATATCGATCCTGCACATATGACTCACAAAAGGAGGGTTTTTATATGAGTTAGTCAATTTAAAATCTACCCTACCTTCCTCTACATTCAGAGAAAGTTTGTCATTCCTTACGTTTATTATTGCTCCAGTGGTGGCCAAGAATGGCCTTCCTAAAATGATGAGGAATTCAGAATTCCCTTTCATATCCAATACCAGGAAATCGGTAGGGATGAAAAATTTCCCTACCTTTACAGGAACATTCTCTAGTATGCCTAGAGGAGTTCTAGTTGAGCCATCCGCAAATTGTAAGGAGAATTTGAATGGACTCAACTCTTTGGTTCCCAGCCTTTCCAAGATAGTGAGCGACATCAAGCTCGCACTAGCCCCTAAGTCATATAAGGCTTGGTCTATTTGTACCTTTTCAATTGAGCAAGCGATAGAGAAACTACCCGGGTCTTTCAGTTTAGGAGGCATATTAGCTTCTAAATCTACTTGCTTTCTCTTGACCAACTTTTGTGGGAAAGGTATCGGGGGTTGGTACGGTGGTGGAGGGACATACTTTGGTTCTGGCTCTTCATCCTCGCTCATGTCCTCCTCACATTCCACATCCTTTTCAACCACCCCATGCTTATCATCCCTCAAGTATATGGCATTACAATGTTCATTGGGATTAGCTTCGGGTTGGCCCAGGAACGTACCCTTTGGTCTAGAGTATGTGCTGGCTTGTTGGGCAATATGAGTTTCTAGCATCTTGTTGTAGATGGCTAAGTTATCTACCTTAGATGCTAGCTCTTTTATTGCCTCATTTACTGCCCTACCTTGTTGTCTAAACTCTTCATTTTGTTTTGTTTGAGTTTCCACAAAACTTTCCAATAAAGACTCGAGTTTAGACTTACATACTGAGGATACCCATTGCGGGTTTCCTATTACCTTGGCCTTCTTGGAACTCGTGGTTCAGCGTGTTGCTATAGTTCCCGTAGGAGAGGTAAGGGTTGTTCTTCCTTCCTTGGTTGTAAGGATTTGGGGGAGCATAATTGGGCAACTTCAGGTTCGTGTCGTAGAAGTTGTGACAAGAGTTCACTTGTTCCCCCGAAGCGCCGGATCCATGAGCAATACCCCGTGGGCACTCCATTATGTCATGTCCCTGCATTCCACAAATCTCACAAACAATGTTAGTAGCACCTATTGAACTCACGTTACCCCTTTCAAGCTGATCAAACCGTTTATTTAGTGAGTCTATTTTAGACATAATAAGATCAGTGCTATTCATTTCAAACTTACCCCCCGAAATCTTTTTCGGGTTATTACCTCTTTCTGAACCCTATTGGTGATAGTTGGTGGCCACATTTTCAATGATGTTGAATGCCTCAGTCAGAGGCCTATTCATAAAGGCTCCACAAGTTGCGGAATCAAGTGACACCTTCGAAGAGTAATCCAATCCGTTGTAGAAGGTGTGCACTAATAACCACCTCTCGAGTCCATGATGTGGGCAAGACTCCAGCAATCCGTTGTAGCGATCCCAAGCTTCGGATAAGCATTCTCCGTCCTTTTGGAAGAAGTCGGTGATCTGGGTTCGTATGTAGGCCGTCTTGGATGGAGGGAAGAATTTCTCCAAGAATGCCTGCTCCAGTTGGTCCCAAGTCGATAAGGTGTTAGCGGGCACTTGCTTCAGCCAAGCTTTTACTTTTCCAGTAAGAGATGAGGGGAACAACCTCAAACTAATAGCATCAATCGGAGCGCCTTGAATTCTAACTGCATCGGTGAACTCCAAGAATGTCTCCACGTGATCAGTTGGGTCCTCTCAGGGCAGTCCTCCGAATTGATGTTGCCTAATCATGTTGATTAGCATAGGCGGTATAGTGTGGTTCTCTGCCTCAATCTCTGGCCTAGCAATCCCAGTTAGCAAACCCCTACCATTTGGGGCTGCGTAGTCCTTCAACAGTTTCATATCCGGGAGATTGGCCATGAGTGGAATGGGAATCAACCTCTCTCTCTCTCTCTCTCTCTCTTTGTAGTCTCCTACGTCTGTGAAAGGTCCTTTCGACTTCGGGGTCGACCTCACTAAGGTTTCCAAGACTTAGTGATCGTTGCATAAAAGAGAAAACAACACAGAGAGATAGATACTCTAGAAGGAAAGAGAGATTTTTTTTTTTTATATAATAACAAAATTTAGTTAAAAAGAAAGAAAGAAAAGGTCCAGAAAAATCAATTTAAAAATTAAATGGAGATTCGAGAAAGCACAGTCCCCGGCAACGGTGCCAAAAACTTGGTGTTGTGCGATGCGCGTCGTGCGATCCGACAAGTGTACCGGATTGTCGCCAAGTAATAAAAAGATATCGATCCCACAGAGACTGTGATCTCAAATCGCAACTAATTATCAAATTGACTAAGCTGGACTTTATAAAAGGTTTTAGAAAAGGTTTTTGATATTTGAAATAAGAGATAACTTAGAAAATCATATAAGGAATGCAATCAAGTAAAACAAAGTAAATCAATTTATGGTTTTTCAGCTCTAAATGGATTCCTAGGAATTTGGGTTACCAACAAGATCGTTTATGTTACTAAATTGACCAACCCTTGTTAATTATCGAAATTGCCTTGAAGACGAATTTATCCTCAAATAGTTAATGCTCTCTCTCGGGTTACAAAAACCGTGCCCAATTAAACCAACCCCTACTCTCGTGGTAGTCGAATTTAGATTGGACCCTTTACTCTTTGTGACAATTCGTTGATCCTCGAAGGACGGCTTCTAACTCTCGTGATTTCAGTCCTAAGTCTGATTCTATACATCCGACACCTAAGTTCACCGCTAGGTTCCTCCTTAGAATATCTACGTCACGCAAATAAGCGGCAGCCGAATTTACGAGTAATTAAAACACTAGAAATCAGATCTAAAGCAAAAATCGCAATTAACAGAGATATAACATCAATTCATTACCATAAACAAACCTTGTGCATTGCCCCAATCCCTAGAAATTAAGCTACTCCTCAAGCCTTGTCATGGTGATGACAAGCTTGGTTAACAACAACATGAAAATAAAAATAAGAGAAGAGAGGAGGAAGAAGGGATAGATCCTAAATTGTAGCCTAAGAGTAGCAGCCCAAAAAGTCTTCTTTTTTTAGTCTCTGCTCAGATGCCTTATTTATAGATTTGGGAAGTTTGAATCCCAATCTAACTCAAATTAGATCCAAATCAGTTGCTTCTGATCCAAGTATTGCGCGTCACGGTCGTGATGGATTCTGCCTTGGGCGCTTCTTCAATTTTTGGTCTGTCACGACCGTGATGCTCATCACGGCTAGGCCGTGATTAGTTCTGCCTGTTGAGGGTCTGGTTCAGCTGACAGGTCACGGCCGTGATGGACACCACGGCTAGGTTGTGACCAGTTCTGACTTTTGCCTTCTTTCTTTTCATTTTGCTCGATCTTGGCCGTGATGGTCATCACGGCGAGGCCGTGGTGGGCTCTGCTTGGCTCATTTTCTTCACTTTTCAAGCTCTATCTTCATCCAAGCTCCATCATGGTTGATCTTGAGCATTTAATCCTTAATTTCTTCAAAACAACACCACAAAATTGCCTTACCCGTTACAAGGTAAAAACTAACAAAAATCAAATTAAAAAATGCCTAAACTATATGAAAATGCATGCAAAATGATAAACAAATATGAGGTGTAATCACACTCATCAATGATCTGCCTAGTTTGATAAATTGCTTAGTTAAATTTTAAGTAAAGATATATGTTGCTCATAGGTATTTTGTTTGGGGTGAGAGCTTGAATATACATTAGAGGTGCCTAGCTATTATTTTATAGAAGTGATGTGATTTAGAATGTAAGTGGAGGTTATGAGGAAAGCTTGAGGCATTAGGTTGTTATTGATAAAAGTCAGTGAGAATCATTTGTTGCATTGTTGTTCATAACCGTGTATTTGTGCAACTATAGTATCATTGCTATGCATGAGAACCCTTGACAGGGATGAGAGAGAGAACCAGGGTGTGCTCCGACGGTACTGTGCAGCTATAGTGTCATTGCTTTGCGTGAGCATTCTCACCATGGATGAGAATATGCACCGGCGTTGGGGACGTGTCACTTGGACGACTGACTGACAATCCTAACGAGGGATATGTGACAGGATTAGTAGTGGCCATGTCAGCATAAAGGTTTAGTTGCATGAGTTGGAGGGTAGAGGATGATGTTGTAAAGTATGGATGATTGTAGATTATGAGTGATGCGTGTTTGTGACTATTATTATATTATATGCTATGAATCTTTTTCGCTTATGATGATAGAACAATTTCTTATCTCCCTATTTCTGTATTTTTGTATATGTCTACTTTATGACGTCAGAAGATCCGATGGAGGGATATGTTGCTGAGGAGATGGATGGAACCCTAGACGAGACGGAGGGTGCTGAGGAGTTGAATGACACTTCGTATGAAGCGGATGCTGGAGAATAACCTACATATCCTAATAATTTAGTGTAGTAAGTTTTGGGCCAGTGAGTCATATAAAACATTTTATTTTCTGCTAGTTATAAGCAGTTTGTGTTAATAAGTACCTGTGATGGATTCTACTGATAGGATACCCTAAAGAGTGTTTTGGTAATGTAATGAATAAAAAGTGTGTATTTATATATTATAATGTTGGTCTGTTTGTTTTTTCAGAAGTTATATGATTATTATTTAAGTTTTAATTTTTACGTATTTTTCAACGATAAGCGTGTGATTAAGTAAATAATTAATAAGGTTTTAATCTAATAATACAATGGGGCACATTGGGGTGTCTCATAAAGCACATAAAGTTAGCAACCATACTCGAGTTACTGTATCATCCTCTACCCTTACTCTCATGCAACTAAGCCTGTATGCTGACGTTGCCACCTATATCCTGTCACCTCCCCCCATTCCCGTTAGGGATGTTAGTCAGTTGTCCCAACGGCACGTCCATAACACACACCCATTCCTGTTAGGGTGTGCATTCTGAAAATTATACTATTCATTCATTCCCGTTAGGGAAAAGTTGCACAATATAAAAATATTCCCATTCCCGTTAGAATACATGGAGCACCGTGGCAAGGACTACAAGAAGACGCTTTCTTTAGTAGTTAGGGAGCCCATAGGCGATAAGACACCCCGATATCCCATTAAAGAAAATCCTAATTAACTAGGCCTTAATCCGGTTTATTAACGTTAGCGCATATATTACATACAAAAATAAATTACTCTGCGGAAGCAATAAATTAAAAATCGTTTAAAACATGCACGGCGGAAAAAAAAAACACACATCAACTATATATACATAGTAGGTACGTCTGTCATCTCTGCTCATCACGATGCGTCAATGTCGATAATGATACATCATCTGCACAATCCGCTGTCTACGACCCCGTTGCACCATACCAACTCTGCTCCTCGCTCTAGAATGGTCAACCTTGTTCCACATGTCGTCAGGGAAATCCCATTGACGAGGTGGAAACCACATATTAGAATAGGGTAACCTCTGTGAAATCCGGTACGGGCAATCCAAGTGAAAGTACAGACGATCTCCCAGCCATATATAGAAGCTAACTAGGCCGATGTACATCATGAAGAATCGTGAATGGCCGACCTGCCATCTACGATCGTCATGGTGGACGATCTCAACATCGACGAGTATCGGGATCCAAGGAAGGATCCTCTGCAGATAGTGTCTCGGTTGGAAGCCCATGTCGACTGTTGTCACCGTCCGACTGGCGCTGCTCATCTATCGAGTTTACATACTGAGAAGTATAGAGGGAAAGAGGGAGATAAGCAACAGTACATGGTCATAAAAAGGGGATGGGGACACATAGAACAATATTCATATATCCATATACACAAACAACAAGTATATGCAATCATCTTTCGAGTCATACCAACATAGTAAAACCTCAAAATTCACACTTAGCTCAATCCTCTAAGGGGTCTCACTCCCATGTATGTCGGTCGATATCTCTCATCCGGGTCTTAGCCCCGAGACATTACCTTTACTTAGGGAATATTAATTAGTTTGTCTAGGAAACTTTTTCGCTCGCCGTGACCCATAAGAGTGCATCTCTCTGTGAGCTCCGCTCCATCAGAGGTATCCGGGTCACCTCGGATAGTCAACCTTAGACGTGGATACTCAGGGTAAAGTCGAGATAACTAGGCTCTACCGGGGTACACAATGCATTAGGAGCTAACTAATGGTCACTATGAGCCTCCTGAGTCTAGTTTTACATCCCCAAGGTCTTTTCACAGACCGGCCCCTCCTTAATCCGTACTCGCACTCGAGTACAACTAACCTCGTACGACTCCTGGTCATACGACTAGCTATCTTGGCAAAATGCAGTGCAACAAACATCACTATATTTAACACCGGAACCTTATCCATTTATACTCTCACAGCGGATGCCCATACATCTCCGGCCTCAAAGCTACAGTCTTAAGGCATTACCATGGTGTTAACCCTCAACTTATCCGTACATACATATATTCATTTACTAACCAATCAATCATCACTTCTCATATACAATCATAAAAATAATCATATAATCTTACCCAACATGTTAATTATATCAGAGACCATACAACATCATATAAAATCAAGCAGCACATCAACATACAACACAGACAACCTAAATCAGTATCAAATCGGTAACTTAGAGTCGATAAACCTACAACCGCTAAACCCATCACAACATTAAAATATTACTTTATTAGGGTTTAGCCATTGTTGATTATTCGACATCCTAGTAGGGCCTGGGGTACCCTACACACATGCATATATAATTATTATTCTACACTTGCCTCCCCGACGATGTGTTTACTTTCTCCCCACCTTACTGACTTGCATGATTTCAAGTAAAGGCTTCAATTGTGTCCACTCTACTGAAATGAGCATCGGTACACTTACCAACAACGTCCAAAAATCTGCTGCCATCCATACCAATACATCCATCTTTCTGTTTTTCATCCCGATTACACGTACGTGTATCACAATTTGCCGGAAACACAAATACCAACAGAATCAACAACATGGTTCAAATATATTTGAATCAAGAGAAGAAATCAAAGGAAAAACTTACGAGAAAAATGACTGTACTTAGGGGAAGTCGGATTCAAGAGTGAGCTCAAGAATCCAAGGGAAATGTATCCAAAACGGGCTACTGTACGAGCTCTATATCTCCAGGTAAAGACCTTCAATTACAATATTGAACGGTGACAACGTAGAACTACTTATCCTTAACCTCCTCCAAAATTTTTAACCCGATCCAACGGTGAACGAACCTCGGATGGCCGTTCTGTGGTGACAGGTTAGAAGTTACACGGGTTGAGTTTCTCACCATCCAGGTTCACATTGCGAGATCAATATCTCCAACTATGGACATGATTTCGAAATTCTGACTGTTGGATATAAAGAACCACAAGTCTTGAACCTCCATAAGTTTGAGAATGATCCAACGATGTAAGATTATATGGTGATGATGTTTATGTGACAACTCCAACAAAGCTCTCCAAACCCTCAACAATGGCTTCACTTTTTCTTTCACCTTTCCTTCTCTTGCTCTTAGCTCACGAAAATGATGAGGTCTGACCACTTTTGGCTTGTCTAACTTGGGTTAGATTTTAGTTTTCTTGACTTAGTGCATGTTAGCCATCTGTCATTATCTTAGGCAAGTTAGGTAATTAGTGGGCTAGGTGTCCTTTAACTAAGTTTAGTGGAATCCAAGTGTCCCTCTTGGTGACAGACCCATTCATGCACCTTCCCTCTTAGTGACATGTGTCCAATTGTGACACGTGCCATCCACACATGTTGTCGTGTGTTGTTCCGTCGGCACAACCGGGTGTTTTCTTCCGCATCATCCTGCGTAACCTACTGCTGGCATATTTTCCTGTATTATTTTAGGCTACTCCTTAAACTTGTTGTACTCATGCCCGACCTAATTTCAACATTCCAACTCTCAATTAATTAATTAACTGACCAATTAATCACTTGGTTTGCGTTTGTTTGCGTTTCGGACTCGTTTCAACTCTGATTCTCCTTAAACTTGAAACATAAGCTAACTAACACCAAAGGAACATGATTAAGTCTTTTATTATACTTAATCTCTTCCTTAAACCCTAATCAAGAAATCGGGGTGTTACATTACTACCCCCTTAAAATAAATTTTGTCCTCGAAATTTAAATTAAGTTACCTCATGCAAAAAGATACGAATATTGCTGTTGCAAGTCAGCTTCTCTTTCCCATGTCGCATCACTAGTAACTGCATACCAGATGTCCTTGACTAAAGGAATTTGCTTCCCGCGGAGTTCTTTTATCCTTCGGTCCTCGATCCGGATAGGCAAAGCCTCATACTCAAGGTTTTCTCTTAACTGTATTGATTCGGGTTCTATAATGTGCGATGGATCGAGATAATATTTTTTGAGTTGGGATACATGGAAAACATCAAGAAGGTTCGAAAGATTGGGTGGTAAGGCTATCTAATAGGTAACTGGACCAATTCGGTGAAGAATTTGAAATGGTCCGACAAAACGAGGTGTAAGCTTTTTGGATTTTATTGCCCTGCCAATTCTAGTTCTCGGTATGACTCGCATGAAAACATGATCGCCTTCCTGGAACTCCAAAGGTCTTCTCCGCTTCTTGCTGTAGCTCTTCTGCCTATCTATCGCTGCTTTCAACTTTTCCCAAATCTTTTGAACTTGTTTAGTCATTTGCTGTACCACCTCTGGTCCAATTAACTGATTTTCTCCTGTCTCGTACCAACAAACAGTTATTATGCACTTCCTTCCATACAGTGCTTCATATGGCGCCATCCCAATACTTGTGTGAAAACTGTTATTATATGTGAATTCAATCAGTGGAAGAAATTCGTCCCAACTTTCCGTGTGTTCCAACACACATGCTCTTAACAAATATTCCATTGATTGGATTGTTCTCTCCGACTGACCATCCGTTTGAGGATGATAAGCTGAACTCAAACTTAACTTTGTTCCCAAAGCACTGTGTAAACTCTGCCAAAACCTTGATGTAAATCTGGGATCTCTGTCCTAAATTATACTCGTGGGCACTTCGTGCAATCTGACAACTCCCTTGATATGCAACTGAGTTAATCTTTCCATTCAGAACCTTTGATTGATAGGAAGGAAATGAGAACATTTCGTCAATCTATCAATTATACCCCAGATTGCATCATACTTCTTTTGTGTCTTCGGTGAACCAGATACATAGTCCATTTTAATACTGTCCCTTTTCCATTATGGGATGTCCAAAGATTGCAATAATCCTGCTGGCTTTTGGTGTTCAATATTTGCTTTCCGACACACCAAGAAGGATTGTACATATTCCGCAACTTCCTTTTTCATTCCATGCCACCAGAACATCTTGTTAACCTTTTGGAGATACTTGTGTTCAGCTTGCTTCTTCAAGACTAAGTCTAGGAATCCACTTGTGATAGTGACCATTCCTAAACTCATATTCTTCTAGGATAATTCCATTATCCCAATATTGAGATCTCTAAATTGCTCGATCAACTCTAACTCCTTAACCATCATAGCAGACACTTGCAAAGATTTTTGACTTAATGCGTCCGCTATGACATTTGCTTTTCCTGGATGATATGGAGATCGAACTCATAATCCTTTATGAATTCCATCCATCTCCGTTGTTTCATGTTTAGCTCCTTTTGATCGAATAGGTATCTTAAACTCTTGTGATCGCTGTAAACTGTGAATTTAGCACCATACAAATAGTGTCTTCATATCTTCAATGCAAACACTATTGCGGCTAACTCGAGATCAAGGGTTGGGTAGTTCCGCTCATGTGCTTTTAACTGCCTTGAGGCATAAGCTACTACTTTTCTTTCTTGTATGAGCACACAACCCAGGCCTTGATGTGATGCGTCGCAGTACACATCAAATGGTGCTAATGGATCTGGCAAGACTAATACATGAGAAGTTGTAAGCCTCCTCTCCAACTCCTGGAAACTAGACTCACACTCGTTTGTCCACTCAAACACTTTACTTTTTCTTGTTAACTACGTCATCAGCAATGCAATCTTTAAGAATCCTTCTATGAACCTTCTATAGTAACCTGCCAGTCCAAGGAAACTTCTGACCTCGTCGACTGTTTTAGGGAGTTCCCAATTCACAACTGCTTCAACTTTGGAAAGATCCACAGCTATCCCATCTTTGTTTATAACATGCCCAAAAATTTGTACTTCGTCCAACCAGAATTCACACTTGGACATCTTGGCATATAGTTGTCCGTCCTTAAGCACTTGAAGTACAACCTGAAGGTGCTTTGTATGTTCTTCTCTACTTGAGGAGTAGATCAGAATGTCGTCAATAAACACAACAACAAACTTAACAAGGTATCATTTGTAGATCCGATTCATATAGTCCATGAATACAACAGGAGCATTAGTTACACCAAATGGCATAACCAGATACTCGTAGTGACCATACCGACTCTTGAAAGCTGTCTTCGTTATATCATCTTCCTTTACTCTGATCTGATGGTATACAGACCTCAGATCTATCTTAGAGAACACAGTCGCTCACCGAAACTAAACCATAAAATCGTCAATCCTTGTCAATGGATACTTATTCTTGACCGTTGCCTTATTCAGTTGCTGGTAATCAACATATAACCTTCAGCTGCCATCCTTCTTCTTCACAAAAAGAACTGGTGCTCCCCATGGTGAGGCACTTGGTCTGATAAATTCCTTTTTCAATATGTCATCTAACTGTTTCTTTAGCTCTGCCAACTTTGATGGGGACATTCGATATGGAGCTATTAATATCGGTCTGGTCCCTGGTGCGAGATCGATTGCAAACTCTATCTCTCTTTTAGGTGGCAACCCTGGAACATCATCCAGGAAAACCTCTAGAAACTCGCAAACAGCAGGCAGCGCATTCAACTTAGGAGATTCCTTTGCTTCAAGGGAAAACAACACCATGCAATCTTTCGATCGTCCATTTCCTAAGTTACTGTCATTGACAGGCAATAATCCAGATCGCTCCGAGAAACGAAGGGTTTTGTTTGAACAGTCTAAAATTACATGATTGGTCGAAAGCCAATCCATGCCTAGGATAATATCAATCTGCTGTATAGGCAAACAGACGAGGTCCACTTTGAATTGCCTATTTTCCAAAATAATAGGACAATCCCGATAACCAAATATTGTTGTCAAAGTTTCACCCATAGGAGTAGAAATAGTAAGGTCATAAGGTAATGATGCAATAGGTAAATGCAAATGATCCATGCACTCCATTGATATGAAAGAATGACTAGCACCCGAATCAAATAAAATAGATAAGAGTTTACAAAACACTAAACACTTACCCTATATCAGATCAGGATATCGAGAGGTTTCAGACCCTCTCACGACGAAGACTCTTCCCATAGCCTGAGGTCTTCCTCCTTCTTGATTTCATGTCTAGGTCTCATTCCCTGCCCCTTGATTCCTTCCAATTGGCTGCGCATTCTGAGCTCTCCCAGTATTGCCTTGAGGGTAATTCCATGACATGTGGCCCACATTGCCACAGTTGAAACAAGTGATATTCTATAACCGGGGGCAATCTTTCCTAAGATGCGGTCCTCCACATCTGAAGCACGTCCTTCTTCTCTGTTGTGCTTGACCCGAGCTCTCTCCTCGATTATTCACTGATTGCTGAGTAGGACGACTGTATGGTTTCGCCCTTGTCTGAAATCTGCTTCCCCTTCCTCTCTGAATATTGCTCCTTACGTGTTCACCGCTTCTCTGTTGCTGTTGCACACCTCTAGCACGATCATGTCCTTCTAACATAGTACACTTCTCTACTAGAGTTGGAAAATGATTCAACTCTAATGGTTGCATTGCTCGCTTCAACTCGGGCCTCAAGCCATCCTAAAACTTCCCGCATACCCATTCCTGATCTGGGTGCACCTGGTAGAACTGTGAAAACTTTAGTAATGCCTCAAACCTTGCTATATATTCCCCAACTAACATTGATCCTTGTTTCAAGTTGGAGAATTATGTTGTTTTGGCTTCAACGACTCAAGAGGGGGGGGGGGGGGGGGGTGAATTGAGTTTTCTTAAAAATATTTCCCTCTTAAAACTTTTCAAATCAGAGTTGCGGATTTGTGGCCTTAGGATCTTTTACAAAATCAATGAAGGGCTTATATAAAATCTTGAATAGAGGGTGATGAGGATAAGAAAGATTAATTCAAAATTAATTCAGGTTCAATAACTCTATAATAACAAGATACAAAAACTGATTAATCCTTTAAAGATTAAGAAAAAGTTATGCAAGTTTCAGTATAGTTCAGTTTCAACAATCAAGAATGGTTTTGATCAAGTCAGTTTTGAACGCAGATAACACAGACTTGATTACAATCACACGCAGGTTTCAATATAGTTTATACAGATCAAGAACAAAAATTATATTGAACTTTAAACATCAAAATCACAGGTTCTTGATCATAAATAGAAAGTAAAGGAGTTTAAGTTTATAGATACTACACAACCAAATTTATCCTGGTTCAGTCACCTCCACTGTGACCTACATCCAGTCCCCACTCCACCGGTGGGATTTCACACACTAACACACAAGCTTTGCTAGGTAGCTTGAAAAACCTTTACACCACAGAGCACTCCTTCACCTCGAGATACCACACTCTTGTGAAGAGCCTCAATGTTCTTCCTTAGGGATACCTCACCTTAATCACTCAGAGAGAATCCCTCTCTTTACCAATGCATATGAGTTACCACCAAAGCTTTTGGTTCTATATGGACTAAATAAATCCATGTGTAAAAGTTGCAAGGGTCTAGTTGTTGAAACAATGTTCTTTGGTTTAAAAGAGACCTTAACTTGCTTTCCTTTTTGACATGCATCACATAGTCCATCTTTCACAAATTTCAGTTTAGGCAATCCAACTACAAGATCTTTACGAATCAGTTTATTCAAATGGTTCATGTGAATGTATGCAATTCTTCTATGCCAAAGCCAATTCTCTTCTTCTTTTGAAATAAGACAGCATGCATCATTTGAAAAGATATTATCTAAATCAAGCATATAGATGTTATCTGTCCTATGTCCAATTAATTTCAAATTTTTGTCATGCCGATTTTCTATTAAGCAACTATTGGAATTGAATTTTACCTTGAAGCCTTTGTCACATAGTTCACTGATACTTAATAGGTTGTGTTTCAGTCCCTCAACATATAGTACATCCTCAATGATTGTTGTTGAGTCGCTTCCAATGTTGCCAATGCCAAGTATTCTCCCTTTATTGTTGTCTCCATAGGTAAGCAATAGTTCCTTTAGGAACCCATATACACTTAGACTCATTATAAGCAGATTTTTTGTAATGACATGTAGAAGCTATATGACCTTTTCTAGCACAAAAATTGCATTTAACAAATTGCGTGTTTGTTGTCTTAGGTGCAGCAAAAAATTTCTTGAAAGATTTCTCATGTATCTTAGGTTTATAGCCTATTCCAGCCTTATCATAAACACATTTTTACTGTGCTAATAAAGCATTCAAGTATTATCTCTACCATTTGTGAATCTTGCTAGGTCATTTTTCAGTTTTTCAACCTCTTTAGTCAATGTGCAGCTAGATGCATTCAACATATGCATGTATAATTCGTTTTCTCTATATCATACTTTTTCTCATGTATAATTTGTTATTATCCCCTTTCTCTATATCATACTTTTTCCTCCCCCTTTTGGCATCATCAAAAAGGTAAAGAAAAGAAACATTCAAAGCAATAGAGAAGGTAAGCATTTAAACATTCAAACATAGCATATAAAATTGTTCATGATAGAGGGATAGGTGCAGGGACCAACCAAAAAAAGGTGCGTCCATCTAATTTTCCTCCCCTTTTTGATTTTCTTCTGTTTCTTTATAGATTAGATATAGGATTGATCAGCTATGCCCAATTCTCTTCTAATTAAAAAGAAGCTTTCCTTGTTCAAGGGCTTGGTAAAAATATTTGCAAGTTGTTTAGTTGTATCAACATATTCAATCTCAATTTCTCTACTTTGTATATGATCTCTAATGAAATGATGTCTGATTTCTATGTGTTTAATTCAAGAGTGCATTATGGGATTCTTAGTTAGGTTAATTGCACTCGTATTGTCACATCTAATAGGAACTTGGTTTAGTTGCACACCATAATCAACTAATTGTTGTTTCATCCATAAAACTTGTGCACAACAGCTACCAACTGCTACATTTTCAGCCTCTGCAATGGATAAAGCCACACTAGATTGTTTCTTACTGAACCATGATACTAATGAGTTTCCTAGTAAATGGCAAGTTCCACTAGTACTCTTTCTGTCTAGTTTACAACCAGCAAAATCAGAGTCTGGATAGCTAATTACAGTACATGTAGCTCCCTTGGGATACCATAATCCCATGTCTTTTGTTCCTAACAGATACTTAATTATCCTTTTAACTGCTGTTAAGTGTGATTCTTTTGGATTTGCTTCATACCTAGCACACATGCATACACTAAACATGATATCGGGCATACTAGCAGTAAGATAAAGTAGTGAGCCTATCGTAACTCTGAATTTAGAAACATCAACAGGTTTACCTTGCTCATCCTTGTCCAGATAACAGGAGGTACTCATTGTAGTAGCCATCTCCTTAGCGTTTTCCATGCCAAACTTCTTGATTAGCTCAATGCAATACTTGGTTTGGCTAACAAAGATTCCATTTTCAGTTTGCTTTATTTGTAGTCCAAGGAAAAAGTTCAGCTCACCCATCATTGACATTTCAAACTCACTCTGCATAAGACTTGCAAACTCATTGCACAACTGCTCATTAGTGGCACCAAAAATTATATCATCCACATATATTTGTACAAGTAAAATGTTGTGTGCCTTTTTCTTAGTGAACAAAGTTGTGTCAACTTTACCTCTTTTAAATCCTTTTTCAATGAGAAAATTACTTAACCTTTCATACCAAGCTCTAGGAGCTTGCTTTAAGCCATATAGTGCTTTAGACAGTTTATAAACATGGTTAGGCAATTCATTATTCTCAAAACCAGGTGGTTGACCAACATACACTTCCTCTTGTATAAATCCATTTAAGAAAGCACTCTTAACATCCATTTGATACAATTTAAATCCCATTATGCAAGCATAAGCAAGTAGCATTCTTATATATAGCTTCTAATCTTGCTACTGGTGCATATGTTTCATCATAATCTATGCTTGCTTCTTGGTTATACCCATTGGCTACCAATCTAGCCTTGTTTCTTACAATTATAGCATTTTCATCTAGTTTATTACTAAAAACCCATTTTGTACCTATTACTTGACAGTTCTTGGGTTTAGGCACTAGTTTCCAAACTTGGTTTCTTTTAAACTGGTTTAACTCATGTTGCATAGCCATCATCCAATGTTCATCAATTATAGCATCATCTATGTTCTTAGGTTCTACTTGAGACACAAATGCCATATGATTATAAACATTTCTAAGAGATTGTCTAGTAGTTACCCCCTTTGTAATTTCACCAATGATGTTATCAATTGGATGATTTCTGACAGTCCTCCATTCCTTTGGTAGGTCAGGCTTTTGTTCTGTTTGCTCCTACTGCAGCGATTCATTCTTTAAGCTTTCATCTTCTTCATTGTTCTATTTCTCTTCTAGGAGAGTTTTCTCAATTGAATCTGCAAGATCATCAATAACAGAATCCTTTCCTAACCTTTTGGGGTTAGACTCATCAAATGTCACATGCAAATGTGCTATATTTGGTTTTCTTCCTCTGTAAAGCTCATAAGGGGTTTGCAACCAAAAACATGTAAATGTGCTATATTTGGTTTTCTTCCTCTGTAAAGCTCATAAGGGTTTTCTTTAAGATTGGTCTTATCAAGACTCTATTTAGCACATAGTAGGCTGTATTGACAACATCTA
Source organism: Sophora flavescens (assembly GCA_030762895.1). Classification (NCBI taxonomy): domain Eukaryota; kingdom Viridiplantae; phylum Streptophyta; class Magnoliopsida; order Fabales; family Fabaceae; genus Sophora; species Sophora flavescens. The sequence continues at coordinate 103,159,275 of CM061066.1, read as the reverse complement.
CCCAAAAATGTTTTGGCAAGCTAGAGTCGTTCAACATAGTTCTTGCTATCTCCTCTAATGATCTATTCTTTCTTTTCACTACTCTATTTTTTTATGGAGTTCTAGGAGTAGAAAAATTATGTTGAATGCCATGCTCATCACAAAAGTTTTCAAACACTTCATTTTGAAATTCTCCCCCATGATCACTTCTTATAGAAACAATTTTTACGTCCTTTTCATTTTGCACAATTTTTGCCATTTTCTTAAATGTAGAAAATGAATCACTCTTATGAGGTAGAAAATATGTCCATGTACATCTAGAGTAATCATCTACTATTACCAATGCATACGAGTTACCACCAAAGCTTTTGGTTCTAGATGGACCAAATAAATCCATGTGTAAAAGTTGCAAGGGTCTAGTTGTTGAAACAATGTTCTTTGGTTTAAAAGAGACCTTAACTTGCTTTTCTTTTTGACATGCATCACATAGTCCATCTTTCACAAATTTCAGTTTAGGCAAGCCAACTACAAGATCTTTACGAATCAGTTTATTCAAATGGTTCATGTGAATGTGTGCAATTCTTCTATGCCAAAGCCAATTCTCTTCTTCTTTTGAAATAAGACAACATGCAGTATTTGAAGAGATATTATCTAAATCAAGCATATAGATGTTATCTGTCCTATGTCCAATTAATTTCAAATTTTTGTCATGCCGATTTTCTATTAAGCAACTATTGGAATTGAATTTTACCTTTAAGCCTTGGTCACATAGTTGACTGATACTTAATAGGTTGTGTTTCAGTCCCTTAACATATAGTACATCCTCAATGATTGTTGTTGAGTCACTTCCAATGTTGCCAATGCCAAGTATTCTCTCTTTATTGTTGTCTCCATAGGTATTTTTAATTTGATTTTTGTTAGTTTTTAACTTGGAACGGGTAAGGCGGTTTTGTGGTGTTGTTTTGCAGAAATTAAGGATTAAATGCTCAAGATCAACCATGATGGAGTTTGTATGAAGATGGGGCTTGAAAAATGAAGAAAATGAGCCAAGCAGAGCCCATCACGGCCTAGCCGTGATGACCATCACGGCCATGATCGAGCAAAATCTGAAAAGAAAGAAGGCAAAAGTCAGAACTGGTCATGGCCTAGTCGTGATGCCCATCACGGCCGTGACCTGTCAGCTGAACCAGACCCTCACAGGCAGAACTGATCACGGCCTAGCTATGATGAGCATCACGGCTGTGACAGACCAAAAATTGAAGAAGCACCCAAGGCAAAAGACATCACGGCCGTGACGCGTATTATTTGGATCAGAAGCAACTGATTTGGATCTAATTTGTGTTTGATTGGGATTCAAACTTCCCAAATCTATAAATAAGGCATCTAGGCAGAGGCAAAGAAGGACTTTTGGGCTGCTACTCTTAGGCTATAATTTAGGATCTCCCTTCTTCTCCTCCTCTCTTATCTTAGTTTTATTTCATGACGTTGTTAACCAAGCTTGTCATCACCATGACAAGGCTTGAGTAGTAGTTTAATTTCTAGGGATTGGGGCTATGCCCAAGGTTTGTTTGTGGCAATGAATTGATGTTTTATCTTTGTTAATTGCGATTTTGCTTTAGATCTGATTTCTAGTGTTTTAATTACTTGTAAATCTGGTGTGCACTTATTTGCATGTCGTAGACATTCTAAGGAGGAACCTAGCGGTGAACTTAGGTGTCGGATCTATAGAATCAGACTTAGGACTGAAATCATGAGAGTTAGAAGCCGTCCTTCGAGGATTAACGAATTGTCACAAAACGTAAAGGGTTCAATCTAAATTCGACTACCACGAGAGTAGGGGTTGGTTTAATTGGGTACGGTTTTTGTAACCCGAGAGGGAGCTTAAACTATTTGAGGATAAATTCGCCTTCAAGGCATTTTCGATAATTAACAAGGGTTAATCAATTTAGTAACATAAACGATCTTGTTGGTAACCCAAATTCCTAGGAATCCATTTAAATCTGAAAAACCATAAATAGATTTACTTTCTGTTTATTTGATTCTGATTTTGAGTTATCTCTTATTTCAAATATCAAAACCTTTTCAAAATCTTTCTTTATAGTCCAGTTTTACCGATTTGATAATTAGTTGTGATTCGAGATCACGGTCTCTGTGGGATCGATATCTTTTTATTACTTGGCGACAATCCGGTACACTTGCTGGACCGCACGTGGACTCGCACGACATCAATAGGTAACACTACCACTCGACTTAGGGGTAAAGGAAATGAACTTGCTTTTGTCTCCAGTCATGTGTTTGGAACAGCCACTGTCGAGATACCATTTCACATTCTTGGCTTTCCAACACTCCTACAAAACATAATCATGTTTTTGCTTTAGGTACCCATATCTGTTTGGGTCCTTTTGAGTTAGTTGCAGCAATAGTTCCTTTAGGACCCATATATACTTAGACTCATTATAAGCAGATTTTCTGTAATGACGTGTAGAAGCTGTGTGACCTTTTCTAGCACAAAAATTGCATTTAACAAATTGTGTGTTTGTTGTCTTATGTGCAGCAAAAAATTTCTTGAAAGATTTCTCATGTATCTTAGGTTTATAGCCTATTCCAGCCTTATCATTTTGCTGTCGTAATAAAGCATTCAAGTTATCTCTACCATTTGTGAATCTTGCTAGGTCATTTTTCAGTTTTTCAACCTCTTTAGTCAATGTACATCTAGATGCATTCAAGATTTCTTTATCACTAGAAATTCTAGATAGATCATCATTCAAATGATTTATATGTTTCTCCAACTTAGGACATTTATCACATATAGATGCATCTAAAATAGTAGCTAGTTTTTCTTTTAAAGCACAATTTTCTATTTTTAATTGATCTACCTCTTTGTTTAAGACAAGTTTTCTCCTCTAAGCATGTGATGATTTTCTTAGACTTAGTTAGCAATCTAGCAAGTCTAATGGATTCTTTATGAAGTTCTTCAAAAGCATTTTGCAATTCATCATATGAAGGTTGATAATCAGAACTTACTTCACTTTCTGAATCACTATGATTGCTGGCCATCAAGCACAAGTTTGCCTCCTCAAATTCAGATTCTTCAGTGGATTCTAGATCATTATCATCCCAAGCAATGTAAGCCTTTCTTGGCTTTCTCCACTTCTTGTCCTTTGAGTCAAACTTTTCTATTTTGTCCTTCTTTTGAAGTTTTGGATAGTCAAGCTTCATGTGGCCAATCTTTCCATATTCATAGCATGTGATATTGTTGGAAGCATTGTCACCATTGCTGAAATTTCTCCTTTGAGAAGTGGATGGCTTTCTTTTGAAGTTACCCTTCTTCTTTAGTAACTTCTTGAAATTTCTAACTAGCATTCCCATCTCTTATTCAGATTCAGACTCTTGTTCTGAATCATCATCATCACTGTCTTCTACTTCTCTAACTTGTGATTTCAGAGCCAATCCCTTCTTTCTTTTATCAGGTTCTTCACTCTCATTCAGTCTGTTCAACTCCAATTCATGTTCTTGCAATTTTCCAAACAGTGTGGCAATGGTCATTGATGAGAGATCTCTGGATTCTAAGATTGCAGTGACTTTAGGTTGCCATTCCCTGCTCAACCATCTCATTACTTTGTTAATTTGATCCTCATTGGAGATTGCTTTTCCAATACCAGTCAATTGATTTACAATGTGTGTGAATCGCTTTTGCATTTCAGTCATAGGTTCTCCTCGATTCATTCTGAACAACTCATACTTATGTGTGAGGGTGTTCATTCTAGCTCTTTTGACATATGTGGTTCCTTCATGTGTTACTTGCAATGTATCCCACATCTCCTTTCTTGATTTACAATTTGAAACCCTGAAAAACTCATCACGGCTTAAAGCAGATGTTATAATATTCTTAGCACGTGCATTAGATTGAACTCTTTTCTTATAATCCTCATTCCATTCAGTTTTGGGCTTATTTCTTGGAGCACCATTAGCATCTACAGTTGAGGGGACAAATGGTCCATTTTCTACTGCATCCCATATGTCAACACCTGCTGCCTCAAGAAAGATTACCATTCTTTAATTCCAATAGATGTACTCAGATCCATTGAAGGGAGTCGGGTGTACAAGGGAAGCCCCTTCATTCAAACAGTTATTGGAAGCCATACTCTTATAGCTGTTAAGCCAAACTTAAGAGTTTCACTCTTGTGCCAATTGTTGTTTTGGCTTCAACGACTCAAGAGGGGGGGGGGGGGGGGGGGTGAATTGAGTTTTCTTAAAAATATTTCCCTCTTAAAACTTTTTAAATCAGAGTTACGGATTTGTGGCCTCATGATCTTTTACAAAATCGATGAAGGGCTTATATAAAATCTCGAATAGAGGGTGATGATGATAAGAAAGACTAATTCAGAATTAATTCAGAATAGATTCAGGTTCAATAACTCAGTAATAACAAGATACAGAAACTGATTAATCCTTTAAAGATTAAGAAAAAGTTATGCAAGTTTCAGTTTCAGTATAGGTCAATTTCAGCAATCAAGAATGGTTTTGATCAACTCAGTTTTGAACGCAGATAACACAAACTTAATTACAATCACACTCAGTTTCAATACAATTTATACAGATCAAGAACAGAAATTATATTGAACTTCAAACATCAAAATCATAGGTTCTTGATCCTAAACAGAAAGTAAAGGAGTTTGAGTTTAGAGATACTACACAACCAGATTTATCCTGGTTCAGTCACCTCCATTGTGGCCTACATCTAATCCCCACTCCACCTGTGGGATTTCACACACTAATACACAAGCTTTGCCAGGTAGCTTGAAAAGCCTTTACACTACAGAGCACTCCTTCACCTCGAGATACCACACTCTTGTGAAGAGACTCAATGTTCTTCCTTAGGGATACCTCACCCTAATCACTCAGAGAGACTCCCTCTCTCTTTACAATCGAAAAGTAAAACAAAAGTTGATTCCTAACTCTCAATAGTCAGATAAACAAATTGAAGAACTTACGAGAACGAAACACTTTTTTCACAATAAGCTCAAGAAAGATGATGAATGATATGTGTTCTGTTGTTATGATTGATATCGTCCGTTAAAAGTGTTCCTTTGATCCCTCAATATATAGAAAACAAGTTATAGTCGTTGGGATCAATCAAAACAGATTTGAATCTGATTAACAGAATCTGTTTTCTTGATTCTGGTTCTTGAAATAATATTCTGATAGTTCTTATAGAATTCGCGTCCATCTTGAAAATAACCGCGTCCATCTAGCCATTAAGATTTTGCATTCGGATGGGCTAGTAGACGAGCTCCATATGCCATGTCAGCAGACGGGAGTACTAAAACACAAAGTAATTGGATGTGCTCTAATTAGTAGACGAGCTCCATATGCCATTTCATTGGATGGAGCTTCTCATTTAAGGATTTTGCTCTTTGATTCCTTCAAGTTCTTCCTTGAATATTCTCCTTTAATTGCTCACTGAACTTGTTGATCACTGCTTGATACCTGTCTTTATAATTTGACACTAAAACACTTGCATACACATTAAGTTGTATTTGTCATATATCAAAATCTCTGTCATTGAGTCTAACAAAATCTTTCTCCTTCTCGACTCTAATGCTCTTGGGAAAATATTTTTCAAGAAAACTCTCCTTGAAGACGTCCCAGTTGATTTCCTACCATTCAGCCACCAACAACCTCTGCTTGTTCCTCCACCAGGATTCTGCTCTCTGACAAGCATGAAAACGGCATAGGTCACTTTCCATTCTTCTCGGCAACTACTACAGAAAAGGGCTTCAGCAGCGCTTTTTTTTGGTCTTCAGTTGCGCTTCAAAGCGCTATCTATTCACTCGCTACTGAAGGTGGGAGAGATTCAGTAGCGCTTAAAAAAGCGCTACTGAAAATAGGAATAGGTAGCGCTTCCTTGAGAAAGCGCTGTCTAAAGTTGGTAATAAGACAATCTATTACATACTTTAGACAGCACTTCCTCAAGGAAGCGCTATCTATTTGTCACTTTAGACAGCGTTTTTTCAAGAAAGCGCTACTGAAAGTAGGAATATGTAGCACTTTCTTGAGAAAGCGTTGTCTAAAATTGGTAATAAGACAATCTATTACATACTTTAGACAACGCTTTCTCAAGGAAGCGCTATCTATTTGTCACTTTAGGCAGCATTTTTTCAAGAAAGCGCTACTAAAAGTAGGAATAGGTAGCGCTTCCTTGTCACTTTAGACAGCGTTTTTTCAAGAAAGCGCTACCTATTGCCCCCCCCATTCACTGTTTTTCTACATTTCCCACCTGCACAACCATCCCTCATCAATTCACAGTAACACTGCATTTAGGTACATCACACACATACACATATATAATGTACAAAGCTTACATACAATATTGGTAAGCATATATATATATATATATAAACCAAACCAAATATCAAAATCATGCATATATAACCAATTAATTAAGTAATATACTTTAACACAATTCACAGTAACGCTTACACATAACCAATTCTACTATTTAAGTCCATAAACCAAAAGGTCGCTAACCTACACTAGATAATAACCATGCATACTAACAATGTGTACAAGCTAATCAACACACTAGCTAGTAATTATAAACAATTTGTGCATGCTGCTTCCATCTTCTGCTTGATTGCACAAAGTCTTTATTGTCGGCCTGCATAAGATACACATACAGATCACTTGCACATACACACAAGTCTAATGATTAATATAGTTTATTCCTGACAGTAAACAAGATATAACACAAACGAAAACAGAATGAAATTACTATTATATACTATATACTTTCAAAATTCTATAAATTACTATTATATACTAAGCCTGTTAAATTCCAATTGCACAGGAAGCATCATTTACCTCACACAAGAGCATGTCTTCCTCTGGTGACCATCCTCCTTTCTTGAAATCAGAATTCACAACCATATCTTTCAAGCAATTAATTTAGTAAACAATATTTAAATCTTCAATGTTGCAAATAACTACCTTGTTGAAGCATTCTCCCATCATCAACTGAAATGCCAACATAAGAATAATTGTGAACAAAATAACTTATCCATATAAATTATTATCTTATGAAAGTTAAGAAATTTTTTTTTTTTTGGTGCTAGAAAGTTAAGAATTTAAATAACAAAGAATCAAGATTTGCTGATCTTACCATCTCCAAGAAGAGTTGTCACATGTTTGCCATCATACCTTACTGGTACATCAAATAATGTTGTTTGGAGATCTACAGAGGGTGAAAACTTAAATTTTTTAGATCAAGTGAAAAATAACATGTCAGTAACAAATTTCATTAATTATAGAAACACAAATGGGTACAAAAAAGATGAACAGAGATAGAGAACTAAATTATATGGCAAGGAAGATAAATATCCTTCAATGTCATACACCATTAACCCGGAATGGCAGCAGAGGTTTTCTAGGAACTGAGCATCCAGGTACCAGTTTCAGAACATTAAAATATCAGAGTGTAAAATTATCTAAAATCATGAAGAAAAAAGTATCATTTTTATTAAACACTTAATAGAGAACCAATCTTCAAAGGGATGGGTGGAGAAAAAGAGTGGGAGAATCAACGTTCTCAAATAAATTAGTTGAAAACCACAAGGAAACAAGGTCATTCTAATTGACAAGTTTCTTCTGAACTTGTGAATCATATATATGTACCTATGATAAAAACTGCAGCTCCAATAAAAACAGCTTGAAAGCTCCGACCAGATGCATTTGAAACACACTCAATAAAAAGTGCCAGTAATCCTGCTAACAATGTCCCCAGTCCTCTGTTGAGTCCTTTGCGTAAAGTTGCCCCTGAGACCATAACAACATTAGACATTGAGGCCATCCATAGTATATTATGTGACATATAATAATAAATCCATTCATATGATTTCACCTCATAGTTTAAGTTTTTGGGAGAGTTTTTTCATGATAGGTTATTAGAGCTTCATTGACCAAATAGTTAGGAATTCGATCCTTACTGCTTCATGTTTCTAAATAAAAGTCGTTTGGTGCATAATATGCATTATTCACTTCAAGGCCCAGGGGGTTTTGCAAACAATAAACTGAATAAAGCCTAAAATCGTTAGGTGGTGTTTGGTATCATACATATTTTAATATTCTCGGAAAAGTGAAGTGAGAAACAAAAGTTTTCATATTTGATACAAAGAATAGAAGATCTCTAACATAAAATATGCCCAAAAATAAAATTTGTGAATAATAATCCCCCTGCTACCTTAAGCTTAATTTCGAGAGAGAGAGAGAACCACTTAGTTTTGTGAGAAACTGACCTGCAGTGAACTCAAGCACAACTACTACTGTCATGACAGCCCAAATAGCACTACTCTGGCCAATCTCATTGAAGAGTGGCTTCAACAGATACAGCAAAGAAACAAGAGTCAGAGACAACCCTACTTTGTATATTAATATATAAAGAAACAAAACAGTACAAAATATATATGTGTCTGTGTCTCTGTGAGTGTGTGTAGTTTCCATGTGTACTTCTCCATCAGTCTGTCCGTCCAAGTAATTAGCTTATTAAATATAGTCTTGCAAACCCAAGCATCAAGATATTGGTTAAAGAATCAACAAAAGAAAAGTTTTTAGTGAAAAACTAAGTCTAGTACTTTTAAATATATTAAATACACTAATTTCTCATACAAACTTCCCTTTTTTTATTCTTAGCGAGAGACGGACATTGGTTAGTATACTTCTTAAATATAAATCTCCATGGCACAAAAAGGTACTCCAACTTCAATAATAAAGATATTGAAACTGGAAATCAATGTTGCGAATGTACCCTGATTCCCTTCATTTGCTTTACCCTGTAGTTACTGCAGTTAAAGCATCTTTTCCTGTTTAAAACCATGGTATAAGTGACACCAGGAATCCAAATCCATTGCACTTGCACATCTAGTTTGTAAATAATTCAAACCTGAAATAGATCCAACACTAAAACTTCCATATTCACGAGCAGATCCAACTATCCAAGTGCAATATGTTTAAGAGTAGAATATAATGAATATTGTCCACAGTAAGACATTTTCTTACTGTGAATATAATGAATATTGTCCAAAGTAGAATATAATGAATACTGTCCACCAATCACTCACCTAATGAATACTGTCAAACTTATAGATGGCATGTTATTATGTAGCACTCTGGTCTACCATAGCCCACTCAAAGAGTCAAAGTCATGGAAGGAATAGGTTGGTTAAAAAGTTCTGGATAGGCAGTAGAATTCAACTTCCAGACAGTGTTCAAATAACATTGAAAATACAAACTACTCATGAACTCATTCTAAAGATACAGGAAGCTGCCTCTCATGACAAAATGAAGTCAAAACAGAGCAGCAAACATTCACTGAACTAATTTGTTTTATACATTCACTGCATCACAAGTTCTACATACTTACATATATTTTTCAATGCATAATGTTAAAAAAACAATGAGTGTAGTACCTAACTTTGACATTGAATCTAATGCATTTATACCTTTTAGATCAAATCTAAATTAATATTAACTACCTTTGGTCATAGTTGAGTGCACAGGATGAAGACCTTGGCACAGGATGAAGACCTTGGCTGGTATGTGGCTCTATGTTCTAACACTTTAGTTTTATGTCAAAATGTAGTTCAAGTACTTATGCTCTAGGTATTCTATGTATGGTGGCCCCCTGTTAACCTGCTCTGAGATAGTGGAATTATGATTGTCAATTTTATTTTTTAAACTTTTGCAATCCTTCAAAGTATTGTTAACATTACATTGTAATAAAAAGGAATATTGAATAGAAGTGGGAGAGAAACTTCCACCTTTACCATTTTAGTATGCTTTCTTTGTTATCTGAGGGTTCAAACACTCAAGAAGCCTTCAACTCACCTAGCCTCCTAATCCTTCCCTTACACATCAAACCACTTAGAAAATCATATTAGTTACCTTTGTCACAATTTCAAGATCAAATCCTAAGCGAACCAAAGTCTCAAAATTAGGCAATATACACCATACACAAACAACTTCCTCCATTAGCAATGATTATGATTCTCGATTATATCAATCTTTTAAGACATTAAAACCTATCAATAAGCATCTTAATAACTTGGCTTTGTGAAGATGTCTAACAATGCTGCGACACATCCAACATAACATCCTTGCAAAGCAGACACATTATGTACACTCTATATATTCAACATAACATCAATCTCTAACCAAAACACAGAAGAATCAAATAACCAAAACGAAAGCATGACACTAAGTTCATAACTAATTAAGAGGCAAGACTATCACATGAAGCAAAAAAAAAAGAATGATAAAGTAAAGAAAAGCGAAGAATGTATTAAACCATTGATAGTGGAGAGACAATAAACACTCCAAACTCATTAAACCCATTTTTTATATAATCTTTTGGACAGTGCTTGCAATAGCAAATGAAATAACTTTGTTGTGCATTTGGTGCTAGTATTAATAGTTAATTCAGCTTTTATGTTTTGGTAAAAAAAAAAGTGTCCCCCGTGGTGAATATGTTGCCATCCATCTCTCAGTAGAAATATGCTAACATCCATATTTTAAATGAATATGTTGACAGCCAACCATAAAAGTCCAATATTCCATTGGCTGACTGGCATGGTCATTTCCCCTTTATGTTTTCTCTAATTCAAAAGTTGGTGTAAACCATAGCATGTAGTTTCTATTTAGTTGGTTCAATCACTTATCCTCTCTTTAGTTGGTTCTATCACTCGTGTAATCATGTTTCAGATGTTATCTTTCTTTTTCTCCATAAGGACTAAAATATATAACCTCTTCTTAATTGGATAAAAAAAAAATTATTCCAACATAACTGACAGTGTAATTCCAGGTGGGTCCATGTACAACATACCCCATATAGGTTATACTCCCAATGTAATGCCAAGAGCAGCAGAGAAAGCAAATTACTTGAGCTCAACACCTCTGGAAAAAAAAAAGAAACTAACTAACTACATATGTCTTTAGAAGCCTATATGTCAAGAAAATATAATAAATAGACAGATTTCCAAATGAAAAACTTGATAACTTGTCTTCCAAATTTTTTTAAATAGACATACATTTTTTTAAACTTCCAGCTTAAAGAAGCTGGAAAAGAAGAATAAAAATACATAACCTCAGCACACTTTAAGCTGGAAAAGAAGAATAAAAATACATAACCTCAGCACATTCCTATTCTCAGTTTATTAACAAAAAAAAAAAAAAACATATCTAAACAAATCAAACACTATCAGTTACAACATTAAATTTTTTTTTTTTGCTTCACATTGCTAATTTGGCTAATTATTAAAATTAAAATGAAGTAAGAACACTTTTTCAATTGAAAACATATATCAGCATAAAAAAAGGTCCCATCTAACCATTAAAATATAGAAGATCAAACAGAGAACATAAACAACCAAAATCTCAAGGGAAATTTCAACTATAGCGTGAACTATGAAGTCCAAAACTCAGACAAAAATGCTAGCGGTCTTACCCCACAAAACAGTTGCAGCAAAAGGTCAGGATTTTCATACCGAATGATAATTTAGGAGCATTGGTGGACATTTGGAAACAGATATCAACATGCTACCATAACTTTTTATTAATCAAAGAACAATTAGGTAAATTATCAATTATGAGCCTTTTTTTAAGATTCCACGAAGCACCTATAAAAATGTTAGACATGATTTTTTGTGGTTTTCAATTCAAGTAAAGACATTTCTAGCAGTTTAACTATGACAAATCTTATTTACAGTTCCTCAAACAAATAAATCCATCTTAAAGATCCTCTTTGGGAATCTATGGCTCCTTCTAAGGCAAAAACACAAAATTGCAAATCAGATTCAACAGGATCAATAATTACACAAAAAAAATAAACAGCTAACACAGGATTCGAGAGATCAGTTCACAACGAGAAGCAACGCAGAGCACTTAGAAATGAATTCAAAAAGGAATCGCATACCTGTGTGAGATTGATTAGAATATAATTGGTCGATTCAATAGTGGTTGAAGAGATGAGCTGAAGATGCGAGCGTGTGGGTGTCGGTTAGGGATTGGGTGATGAATGAAGGGGCTGCTTAGGTTGGAGGATGAAGGGGACGGAGACAGGGACCGAAGCGGCGGAGAAGGGTGGGGAGGTTTGGGTTCCCTCGGCGTGATCGAGAGAGAGAGTGGTTTTTGAGATTTTGAAGGAAAGCTGCGTTATGAAGTAGAAATGCCCAAAACCTCTGTGAGCACGCTTCGTTTCGTTTCACTTCTGGCTTCCTCTATGAGCGTCACTAACAGAGGGAGAAAATGACGGCAAAGGAGAGGGAGACACGGTAGAGGGAGAAGCGACTGGGAGACACGGTAGAGGGAGAAGGCGCGATGAAGGGTTTGAGAAAGAGTCGCGTGATGAAGGGTTTGAGAAAGAGTCGCGCGAGAAAAAGAGTGACAATTGTGAGGGAAATATTTAGTAAAAGGGGAATAAATAGCGCTTCTTTGAAAAGCGCTATCTATTTACTTACCTATGATAGCGTTTTTTAGAGGAAACGCTATCTATTCTCTTATAATAGCGTTTCCTCAAGAAAACGCTATCTATTCCTATCAATCAATATTCAATAGCGTTTCCTTAAAGGAGCGCTGTCTTAGAATAAGGAATAAATAGTGCTCTCTTAAAGAAGCGCTATTAAAAACCTTCCGCCTATTTTTAACTAGCGTTTTTCATTGAGGTGCTACTGAAAGTGTGCTACTAAAACCAGTTTTTGTAGTAGTCTCCATATCCACAAAGACCTTCTCCACCTCTTGTAACCACTTTTCTGCAGCTTCTGGGTAATAGTCACCGTGGAACTGAGGTGGGTTCCCTTTCATAAAGGCATTCAAACCGCTATCAAGATTTTCCTCTTCCCGCACTGTATTCAACCGGTGCTTCCTTTCCTCCCATTCCTCCTGTCTTTGCATAAACTGTGTATTCTGCTGAGTTTGCTGTAGTATTGCGGTAGCTAGTTCCCTCATCACTCGCATAGTATCATTGACATCACTGTTATTAGTCCCCGACGAACTTCCAGCTACATCTGTGTTTCTGTCTCCTCCATTCCTGCCACCCCTTCCTCTTATCCCATTTCCACAAGCCATTCTAATTTCCTGTAAAAGAAATCATCAGCTCCTTTTATTCATAAGATATGTAAGGCCATATAATAAAATATATTACTTTACATGCCTTACAAATACTTATAAGTTATTCTCATATGATAAGGATAACTTGTGCATCGGACACTCTATCCATTCTAAGCATAGCTGACATCCAATGAGGATCCAACTAATAGTGTCGATACTCATCCTACCCCACAGTCCTGTTTAGAACTGAACTGCTCTGATACCACCAAATGAGACACCCCGATATCCCACTAAAGAAAATCCTAATTAACTAAGCCTTAATCCGGTTTATTAACGTTAGCAGGTGTGACACCCTGCTACCCCGATTGTTATAAAGAAAATTAAAGATAAAGATATAAAAAGAAACATGCATTTACTGGATAAAATAAAACATTTGTCCATGGGTAGAAAGGTCCCACATGAACAAGTTTCAAAATGCGGAAAATAAAACAAGTTTAAAACAACTAAATCAAAAGATAAACAACATAACCCAACCCGATGTCACAACAGAGCTGGTATAACTGTTCCGGAATGAAATCCTCAAAAATACAACCGAACTAAATAAAACATAAGGAAAAGTCCTAACTATGAGTGGTGGCTCCTCAGAGTCACTCCTTTCCTGACTGCTCGCCATTCTCTGCAATGTGCCAATCAGGCCAAGCAAACAAACAAAGAAAGAACGGGGAGTAAGAATCATGTAAACATATACGTCATGGAGATAGGAAGCAAGGTAAAAAAAAATAGCATGGCATCAGCATAACATACATCAACATATATATCAACATACATCAACATCAACAATATCAAGTATGCTATGCGGTGCAATGCAACACTACTCCGCTACTCCATTATGCATGTGGATCCAAACTAACTCAGGATGAATGACTTCGGAGTTAAATATCCATATTGGGAATCTACCCAACACTGGGGAATCTACCCCTGAGATAGCCAACACATAAAACCAACGAAAGCCTCGTCACGGGGGCGCACGGTCACCAAACGTTGGGTGACCTACCGTGGATGGCCAGATCGTCGTACTTTCGGGCAACCTCCTCTATGTCGAACGTCCACCAACAACAACATCTCCAATGATGCATGCAGCATACAACAAACAACGGGTAACCACCACCTCCTTTGCTTGGGCCTATAAGCACCCAAGACTTCAGCGGAATCAACCGCAACACCTTAAACTTCAGAGGAATCGACCGCAACACCTTAGACTTAAGTAGAATCGACCGCAACACCTTTGACTTTAGTGGAATCGACCGCAACACCTTAGACACAACCGGGTCAAGTCCCCCTTGGAGCAAACTCTCGGCTACCAAGGTACAACGTCAACAGCACCTCGACCAATGAGCATCGAGGGCACCTTGGCCAATAAGCACCAAGGTCGTCAATCTTAAAGGCGTGCGGTAACCCAACGGGTACCGGCTTACCAAACTCAACATCTCACCATCTCATCTTCTTAATCATCTTTGTTAATCATTCTCCAAGTTATCTAAACGGAGTCATTTATGTAATCAACATGTTATTGGGAAGATTGGGGTCAAATACCCCTATTTAAACCTTTAATTCAATCTATCTGTTAGGGGAGCACGGGCGTGCTTGTCCCTTGCACGACCGTGCTGGTCACATAAGTGAAGCACGATCGTGTTTCCTTTTGGGCACGACCGTGCTCAGCTGCACAGTCGTGCTCCTCTGCTGTACGACCGTGCTTAATGCGCGACCATTTTACAAAATTCAAACTGGGAGCACGGGCGTGCTCCCTATTCAGCACGGCCGTGCTCAATGCACGACACTACTATTCTAGGCAGAGTTCAACACAGATTATCAATCCAATTTTAGAGTTCATTAATCAGTTAATCTAAACTCATATTTAAGCCTAATTAGCCAATTAATATCTTAATCATGAAACTCAACGACAACAGCAACATCATCATCTCAACCAATCATCCAATAACATCATCAACATAATCTCATATTCATCCAAGAACTGGCAAGATCATATCAAGCATAACATGAACATAAACATATGAAATAACACATCAAAACAACCATGTTCATGGTGCCAAAACAACCAATATACCATATCAAATCATACTAAACAGCAAACCGGTCCCGAATCCTCAAGCGGCTCACTCCGAAGCTAAGTCTCTAAACCAAAAACATCCTTGGATAGTTTCTCTAACAAAAACAAGAAGAAACCGGAAAGGGAAAAGGGGTCGTTACCTCTAAACCAACAAAGACTCACAAGAGACTCCCAATTGCTTCCAAAACTCTAGAAACAGGTTGAGTTTAGTGGAAACCGGAAAAGAGATATCTCTAGATGAAACTATTGATGGCTACTGACATAAAATAGGCTTAACTTGTCACCCTCGGTTTCCGTGCCAACTATATAAAGGCTGCACCAGAGCACGGTCGTGCTCCTCAGCAAGCACGGTCATGTAGGACTTAGCGTCAAGGAGACATGGTGCGCACGTTGAGCACGGGCGTGCTCAACTTAAAAACTGAAACACGGTTCAACCTTTAAGCACGGGTGTGCTGGCTAATGAGCACAGGCGTGCTCATGCACCAGAAAGGGACTTTTGAACCAAAAATCCCACTAAGCCCTTAACCAACCAAACAACTTATAAAAAAACACTTAACGAAAAAACAGGGTGTAACAGTGCGTATATTACATACAAAAATAAATTACTCTGCGGAAGCGATAAATTAAAAATCGTTTAAAACATGCACGGTGGAATAAAACACACATAAACTATATATGCATAGTAAGTACGTTTGTCACCCGAGTACGATAAATCCCAACAAAGGGACCATAGCCTACCAAACTATACAAACCCTGATGCTGAAAATACATACATAGAATGGTCACAGAAAGAAGTCCTAGACATACCCGGCCCGCCTCTCAAAGTACATCAAAAAGCAAAACAAGCTCACAGAGGCACTCAACCTAGCAGGCGCAACCGACCAAGACATATCACTGACAATATGGGCCCCTAGAGCTACCCTCACCCTCTCCATAAGTGTGTTGGTAGACTCTGCCGTACCGAGATCGCGGCTCACAAATCGACTCATCACTGCTCATCACGACGCGTCGGCGATGATATGATACATTGTTTGCATACTCCGTTGCCTACGACCCCGCTGCACCATGCCAACTCTGCTCCTCGCTCTAGAACGGTCTACCTTGTTCTACAAGTTGTCAGGAAACTCCCGTTGACGAGGTGGAAACCACATCTTAGAATAGGGTAACCTCTATGAAATCCAGTATGGGCCATCCAAGTGAAATTATGGACCATCTCCCAGACATATATAGAACCTAACTAGGCCGACGTACGTCATGAAGAATCATGAATGGTTGACCTGCCATCCACGATCGTCATGGTTGACGATCTCAACGTCGACGAGTATCGGGATTATGGGAGGGATGCTCTACAGATAGTGCCTCGGTTGGTAGCCCATGTCCACTGTTGTCACTATCCTGCTAGCACTGTTCATATATCGAGTTTACATATAGAGAAACATAGAGGGAAAAAGGGAGATAAGCAACAGTACTTGGTCATAAAAAGGGGATGGGGACACATAGAACAATATTCATATATCCATCTGCACAAACAAAAAGTATAAGCAATTATCTTAAGAGTCACACCAACACAGAACATCCTCGAAATTCACACTTAGCTCAACCCTCTAAGGAGTCTCACTCCCATGCATGTCGGCCGATATCTCTCATCCGGGTCCCAGCCCCGAGACATTGCCTTTGCTTAGGGAATATCAATTAGTCTTTCTAGGAAACTTTTCCGCTAGCCGTGACCCATAAGAGTGTATCTCTATATGACAGACATATATTCATTTACTAACCAATCAATCATTACTTCTCATATACAATCATAAAATAATCATATAATCTTACCCAACATGTTAATTATATCAGAGACCATACAACATCATATAAAATCAAGCAGCACATCAACATACAACACAGACAACCTAAATCAGTATCAAATCAGTAACTTAGAGTCGATAAACCTACAACCGCTAAACCCATCACAACATTAAAATATAACTTTATTAGGGTTTAGTTATTGTTGATTATACGACATCCTAGTAGGGCCTGGGGTACGCTACACACATGCATATATAATTATTATTCTACGCTTGCCTCCCTAACGATGTCATTTACTTTCTCCCCACCTTACTGACTTGCATGCTTTCCCGTAAAAGCTTTGATTGTGTGCACTCTACTTAAACGAGCCCCAACATGCTTTCCAACAACGTCCAAAAATCTGCCACCATCCATACCAATACATCCATCGTTCCGTTTTTCATCCCGATTACACGTATGTGTATCACAATTTACCGGAAACACATAAATACTAACAGAATCAACAACAGCGTTCAGATATATTTGAATCAAGAGATGAAATCAAAGGAAAAACTTACGAGAACGATGGCTGGACTTGGGGGAAGTCAGATTCAAGAGTGAGCTCAAGAATCCAAGGGAAATGTACCCAAAATGAGCTAATGTGCGAGCTCTATCCAGCTAAAGACCTTCAATTACAATATTGAACGGTGACAACGTAGAACTACTTATCCTTAACCTCCTCCAAAAGTTTCAACCCGATCCAACAGTGAACGAACCTCGGATGGCCGTTCTATGGTGATAGGTTAGAAGTTACATGGGTTGAGTTTCTCACCATCCAGGTTCACATTGCGAGATGAATATCTCCAACTATGGACATGATTTCGAAATTCTGACCGTTGGATATGAAGAACCACAAGTCTTGAACCTTCATATTAAGTTTGATAATGATCCAACGATGTAAGATTATATGGTGATGATGTTTATGTGACAACTCCAACAAAATGATGAAGTCTCACCACTTTTGGCTTGTCTAACGTGGGTTAGATTTTAGTTTTCTTGACTTAGTGCATGTTAGCCATCTGTCATTATCTTAGGCAAGTTAGGTAATTAGTGGACTAGGTGTCCTTTAGCTAAGTTTAATGGAATCCAAGTGTCCCTCTTGGTGGCAGCCCCATCCATGCACCTTCCCTCTTAGTGACATGTGTCCAATTGTGACACGTGCCATCCACACATGTCGCCGTGTGTTGTTCCGTCGGCATAATCGGGTGTTTTCTTCCGCATCATCCTGCGTAACCTACTGATGGAATATTTTGCTGTATTATTTTAGGCTACTCCTTAAACTTGTTGTACTCATGCCCGACCTAATTTCAATATTCCAACTCTCAATTAATTAATTAACGGACCAATTAATCACTTGGTTTGCGTTTGCTTGCGTTTCAGATCTGATATATTCTCCTTAAACTTGAAACATAAGCTAACTAAAACCAAAGGAACATGATTAAGTCTTTAATTATACTTAATATCTTCCTTAAACCCTAATCAAGAAATCGGGGTGTTACATTACTACCCCCCTTAAAATAAACTTTGTCCTCGAAATTTAAATTAAGTTACCTCATGCGAAAAGATACGAATATTGCGGTTGCATGTCAGCTTCTCTTTCCCATGTCGCATCACCAGTAATTGCATACCAGATGACCTTGACTAAAGGAATTTTCTTCCCGTGGATTTCTTTTATCCATCGGTCCTCGATCCAGATAGGCAAAGCCTCATACTCAAGGTTTTCTCTTAACTGTATTGATTCGGGTTCTATAATGTGCGATGGATCGGGATAATATTTTTTGAGTTGTGATACATGGAAAACATCATGAAGGTTCGAAAGATTAGGCGGTAAGGCTATCTAATAGGCAACTGGACCAATTCGGCGAAGAATTTGAAATGGTCCGACAAAACAAGGTGTAAGCTTTCTGGATTTTATTTCCCTGCCAATTCTAATTCTCGGCATGAAAACATGATCACCTTCCTGGAACTCCAAAGGTCTTCTCCTCTTCTCGTTGTAGCTCTTCAGTCTATCTATCGCTGCTTTCATCTTTTCCCGAATCTTCTGAACTTGTTCCGTCGTTTGCTGTACCACCTCTAGTCCAATTAACTGATTTTCTCCCGTCTCGTACCAACAAATAGTTGTTCTGCACTTTCTTCAATAGAGTGCTTCATATGGTGCCATCCCAATACTTGTGTGAAAACTGTTATTATATGTGAACTCAATCAGTGGAAGAAATTCGTCCCAACTTTCCATGTGTTCCAACACACATGCTCTTAACAAATATTCCAATGACTGGATTGTTCTCTCCGACTAACCATCCGCCTGAGGATGATAAGCCAAACTCATACTTAACTTTGTTCCCAAAGCACTGTGTAAACTATGCCAAAACCTTGATGTAAATATAGGATCTCTGTCAGAAATTATACCCGCGAGCACTCCATGCTATCTGACAACTCCCTTGATATGCAACTGAGTTAATCTTTCCATTGAGAACCTTTGATTGCAGGTTCTTGAATCATAAACAGAAAGTAAAGGAGTTTGAGTTTAGAGATACTACACAACCAGATTAATCCTGGTTCAGTCACCACCACTATGACCTACATCCAGTCGCCACTTCACCTGTGGGATTTCACACACTAACCCACAAGCTTTGCCAGGTAGCTTGAAAAACATTCACACCACAGA
Source organism: Sophora flavescens (assembly GCA_030762895.1). Taxonomy (NCBI): domain Eukaryota; kingdom Viridiplantae; phylum Streptophyta; class Magnoliopsida; order Fabales; family Fabaceae; genus Sophora; species Sophora flavescens. Next base: position 103,139,566 of record CM061066.1, on the reverse strand, counting down.
GCACTCCTTCACCTCGAGATACCACACTCTTGTGAAGAGCCTCAATGTTCAACCTTAGGGATACCTCACCCTAATCACTCAGAGAGACTCCCTCTCTCTTTACAATCAAAATGTAAAACAAAAGTTGATTCCTAACTCTCAATAGTCAGATAAAACAAATTGAAGTACTTATGAGTATTGAAGCACTCATTTCACAGTAAGCTCAATAAAGATGATGAATGATATGTGTATCGTTATAATTCTGTTGTTATTCGTATATGATTCTTCTTTAAGTATTCCTTTGATACCTCTTTATATAGAAAACAAGTTATAGTCGTTGGGATTAATCAAAACAGATTTGGATCTGATTTAACAGAATTTGTTTTCTTGATTCTCGTTCTTGAGATAAGATTATGATAGTTCTTATAGAATTCACGTCCATAAAATAACGAGTCCATTTGGAAAAATAGCCGCGTCCATCTTTAAAAAAAATAGCCACATTCATCTTAAAAAAATAGCCGCGTCCATTTGTCACGTCAGCAGACAGGAGTACTAACACAAAGTAATTGGACGTGCTCCAACTAGTAGACGAGCGGTTGTATTACTTTAGTAGACGAGCGCTTGTATTACTTTAGTGGACAAGCACTTTTGTCACTTTAGTAAATGTGCGCTTGTGTCACTTTAGTAGACGTGAGCTTCTATTACTTTCTTGGATGCCATCTTTTACCACTGTTAGACGAGTGCTTATATTATTCCAATGTTGGACTAGCGCTTCTATTATTCCAGTGTTGGACGAGCGCTTCTATTATTCCAGTGTTGGATGAGCGCTTCTATTCTTATTTCAAAAAATCATTTTCATTAACTAAAACTTATTCCTTTTAATACAGGTTATGAAAAAAATGATTTCTTCATGCATCTTTTTAATTGAGCTATTTGTGAATAAGAGATTTCATCTCTTACAAATTATCTGAGACTTAACACTAATTTCTTTGTTTTAAGCTCTTGTCTTGATGATTCCTTGATCTTCGTCCTTGCTCTTTGATTCCTCCAAGTTCTTCCTTGAATATTCTCCTTTGATTGCTCACTGAACTTGTTGAATATTGCTTGATACCTATCTTTACAATTTGACACTAAACACTTGCATACACATTAAGTTGTATTTGTCATATATCAAAATCTCCCAGTCATTGAGTCTAACAATCCCCCCTTTTTGATTATGACAAACCTTTTAACAAATTATAAGCTCAGAATATATCAGAGCAAAAAAATATTAACAAAGTATTAACAGAGCAGAATTTAATTTACTCCCTATTAATCATGTAAACTTATAAACTCCTTAGCTCCCCCTCAACATATGCATGTATAATTTGTTATTTTTTCCTCTCTTTATATTATATTGGTTCTCATGTATAATTTTTTATTATCCCCTTTCTCTATATCTTACTTTTTCCTCCCTCTTTTGGCATCATCAAAAAGGTAAAGAAAATAAACATTCAAAGCAATAGAGAAGGTAAGCATTTTAAACATTCAAACATAGCATATAAAATTGTTCATGATAGGGGGAAAGGTTCAAGGACAAAACAAAGAATAAGTGTGTCCATTAATTTTCCTCCCCTTTTTAGATTACCTCCTGTTTCTTTAGAGATTAGATATATGATTGATCGATTATGCCCAATTCTCTTCTAATGAAGAAGAAGCTTTCCTTGTTCAAGGGCTTGGTAAAGATATCAGCAAGTTGTTTAGTTGTATCGACATATTCAATCTCAATTTCTCTACTTTGTATATGATCTCTAATGAAATGATGTCTGATTTCTATGTGTTTAGTTCTAGAGTGCATTATGGGATTCTTAGTTAGGTTAATTGCACATGTATTGTCACATCTAATAGGAACTTGGTTTAGTTACACACCAAAATCAACTAATTGTTGTTTCATCCATAAAACTTGTGCACAACAGCTACCAGCTGCTACATATTCATCCTCTGCAGTGGATAAAGCCACACTAGATTGTTTCTTACTGAACCATGATACTAATGGGTTTCCTAGTAAATGGCAAGTTCCACTAGTACTCTTTCTATCTAGTTTACAACCAGCAAAATTAGAGTCTGAATAGCTAATTAATGTACATGTAGCTCCCTTGGGATACCATAATCCCATGTCTTTTGTTCCTAGTAGATATTTAATCATCCCTTTAACTGCTGTTAAGTGTGATTCTTTTGGATTTGCTTGATACCTAGCACACATGCATACACTAAACATGATATCGGGCATACTAGAAGTAAGATAAAGTAGTGAGCCTATCATAACTCTGAATTTAGAAACATCAACAGGTTTACCTTGCTCATCCTTGTCTAGATAACAGGAGGTACTCATTGTAGTAGCCATCTCCTTAGCGTTTTCCATGCCAAACTTCTTGATTAGCTCATTGCAGTACTTGGTTTGGCTAACAAAGATTCCATTTTCAATTTGCTTTATTTGTAGTCCAAGGAAAAAGTTCAGCTCACCCATCATTGATATTTCAAACTCACTCTGCATAAGACTTGCAAACTCTTTACACAAATGCTCATTAGTGGCACCAAAAATTATATCATCCACATATATTTGTACAAGTAAAATGTTGTGTGCCTTTTTCTTAGTGAACAAAGTTATTTCAACTTTACCTCTTTTAAATCCTTTTTCAATGAGAAAATTACTTAACCTTTCATACCAAGCTCTAGGAGCTTGCTTTAAGCCATATAGTGCTTTAGACAGTTTATAAACATGGTTAGGCAATTCATTATTCTCAAAACCAGGTGGTTGAACAACATACACTTTCTTTTATATAAATCCATTTAAGAAAGCACTCTTAACATCCATTTGATAAATTTAAATCCCATTATGCAAGCATAAGCAAGTAGCATTCTTATAGCTTCTAATCTTGCTACTGGTGCATATGTTTCATCATAATCTATGCCTTCTTATTGGTTATACCCTTTGGCTACCAATCTAGCCTTGTTTCTTACAATTATACCATTTTCATCTAGTTTATTCCTAAAAACCCATTTTGTACCTATTACTTGACAGTTCTTGGGTTTAGGCACTAGTTTCCAAACTTGGTTTCTTTCAAACTGGTTTTACTCATGTTGTATAGCCATCATCCAATGTTCATCAATTATAGCATCATCTATGTTCTTAGGTTCTACTTGAGACACAAATGTCATATGATTACAAACATTTCTAAGAGATTGTCTAGTAGTTACCCCTTTTGTAATTTCACCAATGATGTTATCAATTGGATGATTTCTGACAGTCCTCCATTCCTTTGGTAGGTCAGGCTGTTGTTCTGTTTGCTCCTGCTGTAGCGATTCGTTCTTTAAGCTTTCATCTTCTTCATTGTCCTGTTCTCTTCTAGGAGAGTTTTCTCAATTGAATCTGCAAGATCATCAATAAAACAATCCTTTCCCATCCTTTTGGGGTTAGACTCATCAAATGTCACATGCACAGATTCCTCAATAGTTTGTGTTCTCTTATTATATATTCTAAATGCTTTACTAGATAAGGAGTAACCTAGGAAAATTCCTTCATAAGCCTTTGCATCATATTTTCCAAGATTATTCTTTTCATTGTTAAGAACAAAGCATTTGCAACCGAAAACATGTAAATGTGCTATGTTTGGTTTTCTTCCTTTGTAAAGCTCATAAGGGGTTTTCTTTAAGATTGGTCTTATCAAGACTCTATTTAGCACATAGCAGGCTGTATTGATAGCATCTACCCAAAAATGTTTTGGCAAGCTAGAGTCGTTCAACATAGTTCTTGATATCTCTTCTAATGATATATTCTTTCTTTCCACTACTCCATTTTGTTGTGGAGTTCTAGGAGCAAAAAAATTATGTTGAATGCCATGCTCATCACAAAAGTTTTCAAACACTTCATTTTGAAATTCTCCACCATGATCACTTCTTATAAAAACAATTTTTACGTCCTTTTCATTTTGCACCATTTTTGCCATTTTCTTAAATGCAGCAAATGAATCACTCTTATGAGATAGAAAATATGTCCATGTATATCTAGAGTAATCATATACTATTACCAATGCATACGAGTTACCACTAAAGCTTTTGGTTCTAGATGGACCAAATAAATCCGTGTGTAAAAGTTGCAAGGGTCTAGTTGTTGAAACAATGTTCTTTGGTTTAAAAGAGACCTTAACTTGCTTTCCTTTTTGACATGCAACACATAGTCCATCTTTCACAAATTTTAGTTTAGGCAAGCCAATTACAAGATCTTTACGGATCAGTTTATTCAAGTGGTTCATGTGAATGTGTGTAATTCTTCTATGCCAAAGCCAATTCTCTTCTTCTTTTGAAATAAGACAGCATGCAGTATTTGAAGAGATATTGGCTAAATCAAGCATATAGATGTTATCTGTCCTATGTCCAATTAATTTCAAATTTTCATCATGCTGATTTTCTATTAAGCAACTATTGGAATTGAATTTTACCTTGAAGCCTTTGTCACATATTTGACTGATACTTAATAGGTTATGTTTCAGTTCCTCAACATATAGCACATCCTAATGATTGTTGTTGAGTCGCTTCCAATGTTGCCAATGCCAAGTATTCTCCCTTTATTATTGTCTCCATAGGTAATACTACCACTCGACTTAGGGGTAAAGGAAATGAACTTGCTTTTAGCTTTAGGTACCCAAATCTGTTTGGGTCCTTTTGAGTTAGTTGGAGCATTAGTTCCTTTCGGAACCCATATATATTTAGACTTATTATAAGCAGATTTTCTGTAATGACATGTAGAAGTTGTGTGACCTTTTCTAGCACAGATATGACATTTAACAAATGGTGTGTTTGATGTCATAGGTGCAGCAAAAAATTTCTTGAAAGATTTCTCATGTATCTTAGGTTTATAGCCTATTCCAACCTTATCATAAACACATTTTTGTTGTCCTAACAATGCATCCAAATTTTCTCTACCATTTGTGAACTTGGCTAACTCATTTTTCAGTTTTTCAACTTCTTTAGTCAATGTACAGCTAGATGCATTCCAGATTTCTTTATCACTAGTAACTCTAGATAGATCACCATTCAAATGATTTATATGTTCCTCCAACTTAGGACATTTATCACATAAGGGTGCATATAAGACAGTAGCTAGTTTTTCTTTTAAAGCACAATTTTCTGTTTTTAATTGATCTACCTCTTTGTTTAAAACAAAAGTTTTCTCCTCTAAGTATCTGATAGTTTTCTTAGACTTAGGTAGTAATCTAGCAAGTCTAATGGATTCTCTATGAAGTTCTTCAAAAGCATTTTGCAATTCATCATAAGAAGGTTGATAATTAGAACTTACTTCACTTTGAGTCACTGTTATTGCTGGCCATCAAGCACAAGTTTGTCTCCTCAGATTCAGATTCTTCAGTGGAATCTAGATCATTATCATCCCAAGTAATGTAGGCCTTTCTTGGCTTTCTCCACTTCTTGTCCTTGGAGTCAAACTTTTCAGTTTTGTCCTTCTTTTGCAGTTTTGGACAGTCAAGCTTCATGTGGCCAATCTTTCCACATTCATATCATGTGATGTTGTTAGAAGAGTTGTCCCCTTTGCTGAAATTTATCCTTTGAGAAGTGGATGGCTTCTTTTGAAGTTTTCTTTCTTATTTAGGAAATTATTGAATTTTCTAACTAACATTCCCATCTCTTCTTCAGATTCAGCCTCTTGTTCTGAATCATTATCATCACTGTCTTCTACTTCTTTGACTTGTGATTTCAGAGTCAATCCCTTCTTTCTTTTATCAGTTTCTTCACTCTCATTCAGTCTGTTCAACTCCAATTCATGTTCTTGCAGTTTTCCAAACAATGTGGCAATGGTCATTGATGAGAGGTCTCTAGATTCTGAGATTGCAGTTACTTTAGGTTACCATTCCCTACTCAAGCATCTCATTACTTTGTTAATTTGATCCTCATTTGATATAGCTTTTCCAAGACCATCCAATTGATTTACAATGTGTGTGAATCTCTTTTGCATTTCAGTCATAGGTTCTCCTCGATTCATTCTGAACAACTCATACTCATGTTTGAAGGTGTTCATTATTGCTCTTTTGACATCTAAGGTTCCTTCATGTGTTACTTGCAATGTATCCCACATCTGCTTTGCTGATTTGCAATTTGAAATCCTGAAAAACTCATCACGGCGTAAAGAAGATGTTATAATATTCTTAGCACGTGGATTATATTGAATTCTTTTCTTATCATCCGCATTCCATTAAGTTTTAGGCTAATTTCTTGGAGCACCATTAGCATCTACAGTAGAGGGAACAAATGGTCCATTTTCTACTGTATCCCAAATGTCAACACCTGCTACCTCAAGAAAGATTACCATTCTTTCCTTCCAGTAGATATACTCAGATCCATTGAATGCAGGCGGGCGTGCAAGGGAAGCCCTTTCATTTAAACAGTCTTTGTAATCCATGCTCTTATAGCTATTAAGCCAAACTTAAGAGTTTAGCTCTGATGCCAATTGTTGTTTTGGCTTCAACGACTCAAGGGGGGTGGGGGTGGGGGGGTGAATTGAGTTTTCAAAGAAAATATTTCCTTCTTAAAGCTTTTTCACAAAGCTTTATAAATCAGAGTTGCGGATTTGTGTTCTCAGGATATTTTATAAAACCGATGAAGGGTTTTTAAAAAATCTTGAATAGAAGGTGATGAGGATAAGAAAGATTAATAACAAATAGGTTCAGGTTCAATAACTCAGAAATAACAAGATACATTTTATACAGATCAGGAACAAAAGTTATACTTGAACTTTAAACATCAAAGTTGCAGGTTCTTGAATCATAAACAAAAAGTAAAGGAGTTTGAGTTTAGAGATACTATACAATCAGATTTATCCTGGTTCATTCACCACCACCGTGACCTACACCCAGTCTCTACTCCACCTGTGGGATTTCACACACTAACACACAAGCTTTGCCAGGTAGCTTGAAAAACCTTCACACCACAGAGCACTCCTTCGTCTCGAGATACCACACTCTTGTGAAGAGCCTCAATGTTCAACCTTAGGGATACCTCACCCTAATCACTTAGAGAGACTCCCTCTCTCTTTACATTCAAAACGTAAAACAAAAGTTGATTCCTAACTCTCAATAGTCAGATAAAACAAATTGAAGCACTTATGAGTATTGAAGCACTCATTTCACAGTAAGCTCAATGAAGATGATGAATGATATGTGTATCGTTATAATTATGTTGTTCTTCGTATATGATTCTTCTTTAAGTGTTCCTTTGATCCCTCTTTATATAGAAAACAAGTTATAGTCGTTGGGATTAATCAAAAAAGATTTGGATCTGATTTAACAGAATTTGTTTTCTTGATTCTCGTTCTTGAGATAAGATTATGATAGTTCTTACAGAATTCACGTCCATAAAATAACGAGTCCATTTGGAAAAATAGCTCGTCCATCTTTAGAAAAAATAGTCGCGTTCGTCTTAAAAAAAAATAGTCGTGTCCATTTGCCACGTCAGCAGACGGGAGTACTAACACAAAGTAATTGGACGTGCTCCAACTAGTAGACGAGCGCTTGTATTACTTTAGTAGATGAGCGCTTGTATCACTTTAGTGGATGAGTACTTCTGTCACTTTAGTAGACGTGTGCTTGTGTCACTTTAGTAGACATGAGCTTCTGTCGCTTTCTTGGACGCTAGCTTTTACCCCTTTTGGACGAGTGCTTATATTATTCTAGTGTTGGACGAGCTCTTCTATTATTCCAGTGTTGGACGAGCGCTTCTATTATTCCATTGTTGGACGAGCGCTTCTATTATTATTTCCAAAAATCATTTTCATTAACGAAAAATTATTCCTTTTATTGCAGGTTATGAAAAAAATGATTTCTTCATGCATATTTTTAATTGAGCTATTTGTGAATAAGAGATTTCATTTCTTACAAATCATCTAAGACTTAACACTAATTTTTTCGTTTTAAGCTTTTGTCTTGATGATTCCTTGATCTTCGTCCTTGCTCTTTGATTCCTCAAAGTTCTTCCTTGAATATTCTCCTTTGATTGCTCACTGAACTTGTTGAATATTGCTTGACACCTCTCTTTACAATTTGACACTAAAAACTTGCATACACATTAAGTTGTATTTGTCATATATCAAAATCTATCAGTCATTGAATCTAACAAATGTCCCATTTCCATTCTGGGATGTCCAAAGATTACAATAATCCCGTTGGCTTTTGGTGTTCAATATTTGCTTTCTGACACACCAAGCAGGATTGTACATATTCCGCAACTTCCTTTTTCATTCCATGCCACCAGAACATTTTCCTCAAATCTTTATACATCTTTGTGGCACCTGGATGGAAACTCAAATTACTTTTGTGCGGCTCCTCAAGAATTAGATTCTTAATTTCTTTATCTTCAGGCACACAGATTCTCTCCCCAAACTTTATGATTCCGTCAGTACCTCTCTTAAACTCTACTGTCTTACCTTCTTCTTTCATCTTGTTAACCTTTGATCTTCATCTTGCTTCTTCCAGACTAAGTCTAGGAATCCACTTGTGATAGTGACCATTCCTAAACTGATCTTCTTCTGGGATAATTCCGTTATCCTAAGATTGAGATCTCTAAATTGCTCGATAAACTCTAACTCCTTAACCATCATAGCAGACACTTGCAAAGATTTCCGACTTAATGCGTCCGCTACGACATTTACTTTTCCTGGATGATATTAGAGATAGAACTCATAATCCTTTATGAATTCCATTCATCTCCGTCGTCTCATGTTCAACTCCTTTTGATCGAACATGTATCTTAAACTCTTGTGATCGCTGTAAACTGTGAATTTAGCACCATACAAATAGTGTCTTCATATCTTCAATGCAACAACTATTGCGGCTAACTCGAGATCATGGGTTGGGTAGTTCCGCTCATGTACTCTTAACTGCCTTGAGGCATAAGCTACTACTTTCCTTTCTTGCATGAGCACACAACCCGGGCCTTGATGTGATGCGTCGCAAGACACATCAAATGGTGCTAATGGATCTGGCAAGACTAATATAGGAGATGTTGTAAGCCTCCTCTCCAACTCCTGGAAACTAGCCTTACACTCGTTTGTCCAATCAAACACTTTACTTTTTCTTGTTAACCGTGTCATCGGCAACGCAATCTTTGAGAATCCTTCTATGAACCTTCTATAGTAACCTGCTAGTCCAAGGAAACTTCTGACCTCGCCGACTGTTTTAGGGAGTTCCCAATTCACAACTGCTTCAACTTTGGCAAGATCCACAGCTATCCATCTTTGTTTATAACATGCCCAAGAAATTGTACTTCGTCCAACCAGAATTCACACTTGGACAACTTGGCATATAGTTGTCCATTCTTAAGCACTGGAAGTACAACCCGAAGGTTCTTTGTATGTTCTTCTCTACTCGAGGAGTAGATCAGAATGTCGACAATAAACACAACGACAAACTTGTCAAGGTATGGTTTGAAGATCCGATTCATATAGTCCATGAATACAGCAGGAGCATTAGTTACACCAAATGGCATAACCAGATACTCGTAGTGACCATACCGACTCTTGAAAGCAGTATTCGGTATATCATCTTCCTTTACTTTGATCTGATGGTATCCAGACCTCATATCTATCTTAGAGAACACAGTCGCTCCCCGCAACTGATCCATAAGATCGTCAATCCTCGGTAATGGATACTTATTCTTGACCGTTGCCTTATTCAGTTTCCGGTAATCAACACATAACCTTGAGCTACCATCCTTCTTCTTCACAAAAAGAACAGGTGCTCCCCATGGTGAGACACTTGGTCGTATAAATTCCTTTTTCAACATGTCATCTAACTGTTTCTTCGGCTCTGCCAACTCTGATGGGGACATTCGATATGGAGCTATTGATATCGGTCCGGTCCCTGGTACGAGATCGATTGCAAACTCTATCTTCTTCTAGGTGGAAACCCTGGAACAACATCCGGGAAAACCTCTGGAAACTCGCAAACAACAGGCAGCGCATTCGACTTAGGAGATTCCTTTGCTTCAAGGGAAAACAACACCATGCAATCTTTCGATTGTCCATTTCCTGAGTTACTATCATTGACAGGAAATAATCCAGATCGCTCTGAGAAACGAAGGGTTTTGTTTGAACAGTCTAAAATTACATGATTGACCAAAAGCCAATCCATGCCTAGGATAATATCAATTTGCTGCATAGGCAAACAGACGAGGTCCACTTTGAAGTGCCTATTTTCCAAAATAAGAGGACAATCCCGACAAACAAATATTGTTGTCAAAGTTTCACCCATAGGAGTAAAAACAGTAAGGTCATAAGGTAATGAAGTAATAGGTAAATGCAAATGATCCATGCACTCCATTGATATGAAAGAATGACTAGCACCTGAATCAAATAAAACAGATAAGAGTTTGCCGAACACTAAACACTTACCCTGTATCAGATCAGGACATCGAGAGGTTTCAGACCCTCTCACGGCGAAGACTCTTCCCGCAGCCTGAGGTCTTCCTCCTTGTTGAGTTCTTGTCTGGGTCTGATTCCCTGCCCCTTGATTCCTTCCAACTGGCTGCGCATTCTGAGCTCCCCCAGTATTGCCTTGAGGGCAATTCCATGACATGTGGCCCACATTGCCACAATTGAAACAAGTGATATTCTGTAACTGGGTGCAATCTTTCCTAAGATGAGGTCCTCCACATCTGAATCACGTCCAACTTCCCTGTTGTGCTTGACCCGAGCTCTCTCCTCGATTATTCACTGATTGCTGAATAGGACGACTGTATGGTTTCGCCCTTGTCTGAAATCTGCTTCCCTTTCCTCTCTGAATATTATCCTTACCTATCCACCGCTTCTCTGTTGTTGCTGCACACCTCTAGCATGATCATTTCCTTCTAACACAGTTCACTTCTCTACTAAAGTTGGAAAATGATTCAACTCTAATGGTAGCATTGCTTTCTTCAACTCGGGCCTCAAGCTATCCTTAAACTTCCTGCACACCCATTCCTGATCTGGGTGCACCTGGTAGAATTGTGAAAACTTTAGTAATGCCTCGAACCTTGCTGCTTATTCCCCAACTGACATTGATCCGTGTTTCAGGTTGGAGAATTCTTTCTCCTTCTCGACGATAATGCTCCTGGGAAAATATTTTTCCAGAAAACTCTCCTTGAAGACGTCCCAGTTGATTTCCTACCTTTCAGCCTCCAACAACCTCTGCTTGTTCCTCCACCAGGATTTTGTTGCTCCGACAATCATGAAAGCGACATAGGTCACTTTCCGTTCTTCTCGGCAGTGCATAGCCACAAAGACATTCTCCACCTCTTGGAACCACTTTTCTGCAGCTTCTGGGTCATAGTCACCATGGAACTGAGGTGGGTTCCCTTTCATAAAGGCATTCAAACCGCCATCAAGATTTTCCTCTTCCCGTACTGTATTCAACCGGTGCTGCCTTTCCTCCCGTTCCTCCTGTCTTTGGATAAACTGTGTATTCTACTGAGTTTGCTGCAGCATTACGGTAGCTAGTTCCCTTATCACTCGCATAGTATCATTGACATCACCAACACTACTACAAAAAAGGGCTTTAATAGCGCACCTTCAATAGTGCTTTAATGAGAAATGCTACTTAAAAAGAGGCGGAAGACATTTAATAGCGTTTCCTATAGTAAGCGCTATCCATTCCTTACCCTAAGACAGTGCTTCCCTAAGGAAGCGCTATTGAATGTTGACGGGTAGGAATAGATAGCGCTTCCTTAAGGAAGCGCTATCTTTGGTCAGGGAATAGACAACGCTTCCTTAAGCAAACGCTGTCTATTCATTATCTAAGATAGCGCTCCCTCGAGAAAATGCTACTTATTCATTTTCTTGAGAATAAAATTTGTTCCCCCCTCTCTCTCTCCACACAATTTTCCCTCACTCTAAAAAAATTCGCGCAACCTACCTTATTTGCGACTCTTAACCTAGCACCCTCACTCATTCTTCTTCTATGACACCGTTGAACCACTAACCTTGCACGACCACCACACACCACCATCGCACAGTCACTATTCAAGCCCTTATACACAGTCGCACACCTCACTGCTCACAAACAGCGATTTGAAGACTCATCACCACCGTCTCCAATGTTTCCCTTCTCACAAAAAACACATTGCCGCCATCTCCACACTCGCTGCCGTTTCTCCTCCTCTGGCCCCATTGTTTCTGCTTCGCAAGTCCCTCGCCACCGTCCCGCTGCCATCATCCCTCGGTCCTCTTCACGCAGTCACGCAAGCCCTAACGTTCTCTCAGGTAAGCCTCCACCCATTCTGCTCTCTCTCTTTCGCTCACCTGCACACCTTCTTCTGCGCACACAGTTCTGTTCCTTATTGAATCCTCTTTCCTTATATGTGGGAAACATGAAGGGGAACGGCCAAAAATTAATAAGAACCAGAGCAAAAAGGAAAACATAAAGAACGAGAGGGAGGGAGTGTCCTTGATATAATCTGTCTTGATTATCTCTTCTATTAACATTTTGTCAAAGTGTTTCTTCACACCAATAATATATGGGTCTTTGATATCTGCGCTTGTTCATGGACTCAACTTGACATACGAGGTCAACAGCCACAGGGGCGGTTTTCTCATACAGCTGTTGTTGTAGACAACCAAATATGGTCTTAAATTTTGGAAGGGTTCGTTTATGGGCTTGTCGAGTTTATTTTCATGTGTTTGCATCTTGTTTTTCTTTTCCCTAGGAAAAAATCGATTAACATATTCATATCACTTAGTTTGACATTGAAGTTTTCTGTTGCCCATGGATCTCATTTTTCACAAGAGTGAGTTATTGTTTTTTGTTTTTCCTTGTTTTGAACTCCAGAGGCAGATTTTGAGAGTATTATCAGAGTATCTATTTTTTTGTCACTATTATAATTCTGGTACAGTATTGAAGTCTATGAAATATATTAAGTTGAGAGGTTGGTCTGCTTTGTTGATATCATGATGAGTGTTTATTGGGATTTTCATGTGTTTTTTGTCACTCAACTTGTTGAAATTTTCTTTAGTGGCTAGGAAAAAAGTAAAAGATGGCTCTACTTGAAGCACTTGAAAAGGTCAAAGCTGGTAAGTATTTAATCAATTAAGGGATAACTACCTTGAGTTAATTTAGTGTCTTTGCTTCTTTTTCAACTTTAACTTTATATATCATATGTTTGTATATAATTTCACTTTTTTTTTGTAGAGATGATGATTTTAGGTTTCATTTCACTGCTTTTGACTTTCGGGCAGAATTACATTGCCAAAATATGTGTTCATGCAAAGGTTGTGAGCAAAATGTTGCCATGTCCATATAGATATAAAGACACTGGCAGTGCATCAAATGGTGGAGAGGAACACCGTAGGAAACTTGTGTCTTATGAACGTAGATATTTAGCTGCTGACACTACCTCGTACAAATGCAGCAAGGAGGGACATGTGCCACTTCTATCTGTCAATGGATTGAACCAATTACACATCCTCATATTTTTCTTAGCAGTCATTCATGTGCTTTACAGTGCTATCACAATGCTTCTCGGGAGATTGAAGGTTTGCTTTTTCTTCTATTTTTTTAGAAGGGTTCCCTTAATTAGTGCTCTTAGGATGCTGGTTAGCATTCTCCTTTTTAGAATCTGTTCACACTAAGGATATTGAATGGAACTACATATTCTTGTTTTGGAACTTTGGAAGTATGAGTCTGGAAGGTTTATGTATCTGTAAGGTCATGTGGTTATATCTTAAGATGATGAGCCTTAAATTGGTTTAAGTTCAGACATGCAGTTGATGGAACTAAATGTGGCTATAGTGCTGTTAAAGTACCTAACTGCAGGGAAATACTGAAGCCTTGAATATTGCCAGTCTCATTTATTGGTTTTAGCTTATTGTATTTGTTGTTTCATAATTTTGTTTTCTTTTATTCTTCTAACGGAGAAAAAGAAAAACATAAACCTTTAGATTCTGTTCAAACTTGATAGGTACCAGAAATTTACTAAAGGAAAATGGAGCTTTGCTCCTTACAATAGAGATACTCCTCTGTTAACGCGGGAAAAACAACAACATGGTGGATGCTATTGTAAGTAGGGTGAAGGCACTGTATGAATGAAACAATGTAACAACCTTAACCCAAGACCAAACCACGGTACATTAAATTCACCATGTAGAAGCTGAAAGAAAACTTGACGATTAATGAACAATGAGAAACAACCATATCAAGGAAAAAAGGATTTAAATGGTAAGTAAACTGCATTAAAATAGCCTGAGTAACTAATCCATAATGTGTGGATTTGAGTTTTGAAAGTGGCCACTTTCTATAAAGATGGCCAAGGATAGTGAATGTAACCATTAACCAGATTAATTATTTGCTCCCAGGAGCTAACTATGTTGATTAGAAAGTCAAAGTATATGAACCTGTTGAAAACTAGTTTCTTGATAATCTGTAGTTAGTATGATGGTTGAAGAGTCTTTTTATTTTATTTTATTCTTCCTGCGGATACGTGGATGGAAGGCATGGGAGAAGGAGACTTCAGCTCATGGTTATGAGTTTGCCACTGGTATGAGTTCCAATAATGTATATGTTTTTCTTCTTGTAGTGTAAAATTTCTATTTCTTCGGTTTTACTAATAAGTTTTATCAATCTTACTTTGAAATACTGCTCCATGAAACCTCATGCTTATATTTGGTATTTGCTCTGCATGTGTGCAGATGCTTCAAGATTCAGGCTTACTCATGAAACATCATTCGTGAGAGCTCATGCCAGTTTTTGGACAAGGACTTCAATCTTTTACTATATTATGAGACTCATTTTTCTAAAATTCTTTTTTTTCCCTCCTTAATATTAAGTGATGATTACCACATCTTTTCTTATATTTCCCCCAATTTCATGGTTGCTTCTTTAGGCAGTTCCATAGGTCTGTGGGTAAGGCTGACTACCAGACATTGCGCAATGGGTTTATCACTATGAATCTTACACTTTTCATAGAATATGTTCTTTCATTATGGATTACCTTCCTTCGGGTTGGGGTACCCCTTGTACCCTTTAATTAATATAATTTTAGCTTATCCAAAAAAAAATTGTATTTAAGCTTTTGTATGTAAATGTATGGTTTGTTGAGTTTTGCTAAGTGCAATGGGATGGATAAACTGTTTAATGTCTTGGTTTTGTTGAGTGCATGTGGGAAATATAGAAAAACAATGTAAATAATTTAAAAAAAAGGGGGGGGGGGGGGGGGAGATAGGTAGCGTTTTCTTGAAAAAACGCTGCCTAAAGTTAAAAATAGATAGCGCTTCCTTGAGAAAGTGCTATCTATTGCAAACTTTAGACAGTGCTTCCTTGAGAAAGCGCTGTCTAAAGTATATAATAGATTGCCTTATTACGAACTTTAGACAACGCTTTCTCAAGGAAGCGCTACCTATTCCTACTTTCAGTAGCGCTTTTTTAAGCGCTATTGAATCTCCCCCACCTTCAGCAGCGGGTGAATAGATAGAGCTTGGAAGCACTACTAAAGGCTAAAAAAAAGTGCTATTAAAGCCCTTTTCTGTAGTAGTGCAATGTTATTAGTCACCGACGAACTTCCAACTACATCTGTGTTTCTGTCTCCTCCATTCCTGCCACCCCTTCCTCTTATCCCATTTCCACGAGCCATTCTAATTTCCTGTAAAAGAAATCATCAGCTCCTTTTATTCATAAGATACGTAAGGCCATATAATCAAATATATTACTTTACATGTCTTACAAATACGTATAAGTTATTCTCATACGATAAGGATAACTTGCGCATGGGACACTCTACCCATTCTAAGCATAGCTGACATCCAATGAGGATCCAACTAATAGTGTCGATACTCATCCTACCCCACAGTCCAGTTTAGAACCGAACTGCTCTGATACCACAAAATGAGACACCCCGATATCCCACTAAAGAAAATCCTAATTAACTAAGCCTTAATCCGGTTTATTAATGTTAGCGCGTGTGACACCCTGCTACCCCGCAGGTTATAAAGCAAATTGAAGATGAAGATATAAAACAAAACATGCATTTACTGGATAAAATAAAACATTTGTCCATTGGTAGAAAGGTCCCACATGAACGAGTTCTCAAAACGCGGAAAATAAAACAAGTTTAAAACAACTAAATCAAAAGATAAATAACATAACCCAACTCGACGTCACAACAGAGCTGGTATAACCATTTCAGAATGAAATCGTCGAAAATACAACTGAACTAAATAAAACATAAGGAAAAGTCCTAACTATGAGTAGTGGCTCCTCAGAGTCACTCTTTTCTTGACTGTTCGCCATTCTCTGCATGGTGCCAATCAGGCCAAACAAACAAACAAAGAACGGAGAGTAAGAATCATGTAAACATATATGTCATGGAGATAGGAAGCAAGGTAAAACAAATAGCATTGCATCAGCATAACATACATCAACATATATGTCAACATACATCAACATCAACAATATCAAGTATGCTATGCGGTGCAATGCAACACTACTCATCTACTCCATTATGCATGTGGTTCCAAACTAACTCAGGATGAACGACTTCGGAGTTAAATATCCATATCGGGAATCTACCCAACACTGGGGAATCTACCCGTGAGATAGCAAACACATCAAACCAACGAAAGCCTCGTCACGGGGGCGCACGGTCACCAAACCTTGGGTGACATACCGTGGATGGCCAGATCGCCGTACTTTCGGGTAACCTCCCCTATGTCGAACGTCCACCAACAACAACATCTCCAATGATGCATGCAGCATACAACAAACAATGGGCAACTGCCACCTCCTTTGCTTGGGCCTATAAGCACCCAAGACTTCATCGGAATCAACCTCAATACCTTAAACTTCATGGGAATCGACAGCAACACCTTAGACTTTAGCGGAATCGACCGAAACACCTTAGACTTTAGCGGAATCGACCGCAACACCTTAGACCCAACCGGGTCAAGGCCCCCTTGGAGCAAACTCTCGGCTACCAAGGTACAACGTCAACAGCACCTCGACCAATGAGCATAGAGGGCACCTTGGCCAATAAGCACCAAGGTCGTCAATCTTAACGGCGTGCGGTAACCCAACGGGTACCGGCTTACCAAACTCAACACCTCACCATCTCATCTTCTTAATCATCTTTGTTAATCATTCTCCAAGCTATCTAAATGGAGTCATTTATGTAATCAACATGTTATTGGGAAGATTGGGGTCAAAAGCCCGTATTTAAACCTTTAATTCCATCTCTGTCTGTTAGGGGAGCACGGGCGTGCTTGTCCCCTGCACGGTCGTGCCGGTCACATAAGTGAAGCACGATCTTGTTTCCTTTTGGGCACGACCGTGCTCAGCTGCACGGTCGTGCTCCTCTACTGCACGGCCGTGCTTAATGCGCGGCCATTTTCAAAAATTCAAACTGGGAGCACGGTCATGCTCCCTGTTCAGCACGGTCGTGCTCAATGCACTACACTACTGTTCTGGGCAGAGTTCAACACAGATTTTCAATCCAATTTTAGAGTTCATTAATCAGTTAATCTAAACTCATTTTTAAGCCTAATTAGCCAATTAATATCTTAATCATAAAACTCAACGACAACAACATCATCATCATCTCAACCAATCATCCAATAACATCATCAACATAATCTCATATTCATCCAAGAATCGACAAGAGCATATCAAGCATAACATGAACATAAACATAAGAAATAACACATCAAAACAACCATGTTCATGTTATCAAAACAACCAATATACCATATCAAATCATACAAAATAATATCGGGGTTATGGGAACCCCTTACCTTACACTATCCCCAAAGCCTATGAGTACACTACCCTTATCCCCATACCTGGATTGAAGGTCCCTCTAGCAATAGTTCTAAATAGCAAACCGGTCCCAAATCCTTAAGCGGCTCAGTCCGAAGCTAAGCCTCTAAACCAAAAACATCCTTGGTCAGTTTCTCTAATAAAAACAAGAAGAAACCGAAAAGGGAAAAGGGGTCGTTACCTCTAAACCAACAAAGACTCACAAGAGGCTCCCAACGGCTTCCAAAACTCTAGAAACAAGTTTAGTTTAGTGGAAACAGGGAAAGAGATAGCTCTAGCCTAAACTGGTGACGGCTAATGACATAAAATAGGGTTAACTTATCACCCTCGGTTTCTGTACCAACTATATAAAGACTGCACCAGAGCACGGTTGTGCTCCTCAGCAAGCACGGTCATACAGGACTTAGCCTCAGCGAGACACGGGCGTGCTCATGCACCAGAAAGGGACTTTTGAACCAAAAATCCCACTAAGCCCTTAACCAACCAAACAACTTATAAAAAATCAAGCGTATATTACATACAAAAATAAATTACTCTGCGGAAGAGATAAATTAAAAATCGTTTAAAACATGCACGACAGAATAAAACACACATCAACTATATATGCCTAGTAAGTACGTCTGTCACTCGAGTATGATAAATCCCAACCGAGGGACCATAGCCTACCAAACTATACAAACCCTGATACTGAAAATACATACATAGAATGGTCACAGAAAAAAGTCCTAGACATACCCGGCCCGCCTCTCAAAGTACATCAAAAAGCAAAACAAGCTCACAGAGGCACTCAACCTAGCAGGTGCAACTGACCAAGTCATATCACTGACGATATGGGCGCCTAGAGCTACCCTCACCCTCTCCATAAGTTGGTTGGTAGACTCTGCCGTACCGGGACCACGACACCCAAACCGACTCATTGCTGCTCATCACAACGCATCAGCAACGATAATGATACATCGTCTGCACACTCCGCTGCCTACGACCCCGCTGCACCATGCCAACTCTGGTCCTCGCTCCAGAACGGTCTACCTTGTTCCACATGTCGTCTGGAAACTCCCGTTGACGAGGTGGAAACCACATCTTAGAATAGGGTAACCCCTGTGAAATCCTGTATGGGCCATCCAAATGAAAGTATGGACCATCTCCCAGTCATATATAGAAGCTAACTAGGCCAACGTATGTCATGAAGAATCGTGAATGGTCGACCTGCCATCCACGATCGTCATGGTGGACGATCTCAACGTCGACGAGTATCGGGATTATGGGAGGGATCCTCTACATATAGTGCCTCAGTTGGTAGCCCATGTCCACTATTGTCACTATCCTGCTGGCACTACTCATCTATCGAGTTTACATATAGGGAAACATAGAGGGAAAGAGGGAGATAAGCAACAGTACATGGTCATTCAAAGGGGATGGGGACACATAAAACAATATTCATATATCCATATACACAAACAACAAGTATAAGCAATCATCTTTCGAGTCACACCAACACAGTACATCCTCGAAATTCACACTTCGCTCAATCCTCAAAGGAGTCTCACTCCCATGCATGTCGGCCGATATCTCTCATCCGGGTCCCAGCCTCAAGACATTCCCTTTGCTTACGGAATATCAATTAGTCTTTCTAGGAAACTTTTCCGCTCGCCGTGACCCATAAGAGTGCATCTCTCTATGAGCTCTGCTCCATCAGAGTTATCTGGGTCGCCTCGGATAATCAACCTTAGACGTGGATACTTAAGGTAAAGTCTAGATAACTAGGCTCTATCGGGGTAAATGACACATTAGGAGCTAACTATTGGTCATTATGGGCCTTCCGAGTCTAGTTTTACATCCCCAAGGTCTCTTCACAGATCGGCCCCTCCGTAATATGTACTCGCACTCGAGTACAACTAACCTCATACGACTCCTAGTCATACGGCTCACCATCTTGGCAAAATGCAGTGCAACAAACATCGCTATAGTTAACATCGGAACCTTATCCTTTTATACTCTCACAGCAGATGCCCATACATCCCCGGCCTCAAAACCGCAGTCTTAAGGCATTACCACAGTGTTAACCCTCAACTTATCCGTACAGACAAATATTCATTTACTAACCAATCAATCATTACTTCTCATATACAAACATAAAATAATCATATAATCATACCTAACACGTTAATTATATCAGAGACCATACAACATCATATAAAATCAAGCAGCACATCAACATGCAACACATACAACCTCAATCAGTATCAAATCGGTAACTTAGAGTCGATAAACCTACAACCGCTAAACCCATCACAACATTAAAATATTACTATATTAGGGTTAAGCCATTGTTGATTATTCAACCTCCTAGTAGGGCCTGGGTGAGACACCCCGTTGTGCCCCGGTGTTTTATTAGCTTAAAACCTTATTAATTAATTCCTTAATTGTGCGCTTAGCGTGAAAAGTACTTAAAAATTAAAACTTTATTTAAGCAATCATATAACTTCTGCAAATTAAACACACCAAGGTTTTAATGTATAAATACTCACCGGTTTACTTATTACATTACCAAAACACTATTGAGGGAATCCTCTCAGTAGGATCCCTCACAGGCATAAACTTAAAATAAAAGTTATACTTAGCGGAAACATATAAAAATAATCCTTCTTAGACACACTGGCCACACTATCTATACTCTACTCGTCATGGATCACAGCTCGATCTCTAGTGTCTGGTTCGTAAGGAGTTCCATCCAACTCCTCAGCAGCCTCTATTTCATACAGAGCTCCGTCCAGCTCTTCCACAACATAATGCTCCATCGGGTCTTCTAATGTAAGTAAAGTAACCCACAAGAATACAGAAACATAGGGGATAAGAAGCAGTTCTATCATCAAAAAGCGGAAAGGAGTAATAGTAAATCATACAGTAATTATCATAGACATATCATCATTCAACACCTAACTAACAAAATATCCTCAAATTCAAGTATTCATCTTCTACCCCAATCTCGTACAACTAGACTTTAATACTGACGTGGCCACCACTGATTTCTTTCACGCATTCCTCACGGAGAATTTCAGTCAATTGTTCAAGCGACGGGTTCCAAATTTCCGGTGCACATTCTCTTCCATGGTGAGAACTCTCATGCAAAGCATGACACTATAGATGCATGATGCTCCCGGTGCACGCCCCGTCCACTCCCGGGGGTGCTCAATGAAATTCAATGACACTATAGCTGCACAACCTATTTCTAAGGTGGAACGGCCTAGCGAGAACTCTTGACCTCATGTATTATATTACCAATACACGGTTGTGAACAACAATACCGACCTTGTGTATTATATTACCAATACACGTGAATCTCACCAACCCATTTTAACAACATCCTAGTGCCTTAATCTTCCACTAGAACTCAACACATATTCTAGGTCACCATACCGCATTAAAATACATCATCTAGGTTAGGAACCTCTAAGTCACCATTATTCTCACACACAAAACAAACAACTATCTCTCGAACAACATATATATCTTTGCTTAAAATCCACTAAGCACAATATTAACAACCAGACAAATCATGCATAACATAACATCAGAAAAATATTCAAACACCACAATATATCACATAAGCAATTCAATAATAATCATAAATTCAATCAACCTCAGATAAGATAAAATCACCCTGACGTCGATAAACCTACAATCCCCGAATCACCATTGGTTTCACAGAAAAGGTTTCTAATGAGATTTTGGTCTTGTCAATTAGTCGACTACTAGTAGGGTTTAGGTCGCCCTACACAATTATCATATAATCTACTACTTATCGATTCCGACGATAGGTTGATTCTTTCCCCCACCCGAGTTAGTACCGAAATCACGAACTCGACGTTCCTCGCTATCACACCGCCGCTTAACAGTTTCACCTTGAGCCAAACAACATAACTATAATTAATCAAACAAACCCAACTATACCCTTTTTATGCTAGATGACAACCTAAAATAAGGCTAGGGATTTCAAAACTTCACAAACTCTTAGATCAATGATCCTTAAGCATTTATAATTATAAAACCAATGATTATAACTAAAAGAATTGAAACAAAATCCTCTAACACCAAAGGTTGGGGTTTCGGCCCATATTAGAAAAAGAGGCTAGGAAATTTAGTTGGATTCAAGCTCTTGGATTTATATCATATAGGTACTAGAGAGCTCCAATCAAGCATAAGATTTCAAAAATGAAAACTAAATCATCAAACCTTCCTTTGAGTGAGATTCGGACACTTAAAGAAAATAGGGAAGGAAAATGTTTTTGATTACATGCTCTTGGATAATGAATTTAGAAGACATCAGAAGATCATAGAAATTGGTTTCACATTAAAATGATTTTTCTACAATTTTCTAGAATTATTTGAAGTTCTAGATCTAGGAATGGAAATTTATGAAACTTGATGATCATGGCTTGATCTTACAAAATGAATGAAGGAGAAGACTTAGATTATTAAGGAGAAGAGGTTTTACCTCTTGAAGCTTGAAGAAATGGCAAGAATTGATGAAGTTCTTCACAAATCCAATATGGTGTTCTTGGAGAAATAAAAGTGAAGAGATGAAGAAGATGAAGAAATGAAGGAGAATTGGGGGTGGGGGGTTGGGGGGGGGGGGGGGGTAGCTATAGATAGGGAATTGTCTTAACCTAGATTAAGTTTAACTAACCATGGTTAAGTTAAGATATAAATATCTAGATATTTTCAAAAAAATATCTAGATATTTTAACCAAATATCTAGATATTTATTTGAAAATATCTAGATATTTTAACCAAATATCTAGATATTTATTTGAAAATATCTAGATATTTGGTTAAAATATCTAGATATTTCCATCCGTTCCCGGCCCCGTCGATTACCCGATTTAACGACGAAATGCCCGAACGCCGTCGAATATCTTATCTTTTATGAAAATTTTGAAAATAGCCTATCTTGTTGGAAACATGATAAAAAATACTTTGTTTCATTCACGAGTCAAAATTAGGTTTTCTGCTCAGTAAAATTATACTGTCAGTGAAAACGCAGACCGGGTTCCGTCTGAATTTTCAACCCAAATTTTTATCGTAAGCTTTTACCCTAAGATAGAGTATGAATATCATTTTTATTTCATAAAAATCAATCTCCCTGAACTCGGATAAAAATATAAATAAATACATTTATACCAGTTAATACAGCGAAAAATATTTTTGCTGGAAAAAAAATCAGAAAATAAAAAGTAGGGTGTTACATTACTACCCCTCTTAGAAAAAAAATTCCGTCCTCGAAATTTACGTACCTCGGACAAGATGTGGATATCGTTGTTGTATATCTTCTTCACGTTCCCAAGTAGCATCTCCAGTAGTTTCATCCCATATGACCTTAACTAAAGGAATTTGTCTACCGCGAAGCTCCTTAATCTCTCTATCTGCTATCCTTACAGGTAGAGCCTCATACTCTAGATTCTCTCGCAGTTGTATAGACTCAGACTTAATAACATGTGAAGGATCAGGATAATATTTTCTCAACTGAGAAGCGTGAAAGACGTCATGAAGGTTAGCAAGGTTAGGTGGTAAAGCAATATGATAAGCTACTGGACCAATCCTTTGAAGAATCTGGAAAGGTTCGATGAATCTAAGAGTAAGTTTTCTAGTGTTGATAGCCCTGCCAATTCCGATCTTCGGAGTGACTCTCAAAAACACGTGATCACCCTCCTGGAATTCTAAAGGCCTCCTTCTTTGGTTACCGTAGATCCTTTACCTATCATGTGCTTCCTTCATCTTTTTCCTTATCTTCCTAACTTGTTCCGTAGTCTGTTGCACCACATCTAGACCCAAGACTTGATTTTCACCAATCTCATACCAACATAACGGGGTCCTACACTTCCTACCATACAAAGCCTCATATGGTGCCATTCCTATACTACTGTGAAAACTATTGTTGTAAGTAAATTCAATCAATGTCAAGAACTCATCCCAACTGCCAGTGTGTTCCAAAACACAAGCTCTTAAAAGATCCTCCAATGATTGAATCGTCCTTTCTGACTGTCCATCTGTTTGGGGATGATGATAAGCATAACTCATCCTCAACTTGGTCCCTAAAGCATTGTGCAACTGCTTCCAAAATCTAGATGTGAATCTAGGATCTCGGTCAGAGATAATGATCGATGGCACACCATGCAACCTAACAACTTCTTTGATGTAAATTTGGGTCAACTTCTCCAAACTATAACTTTCACCCATAGGTAAGGAGTGAGCACACTTTGTCAACCTATCAATGATAACCCAAATCGCATCATGTCTCTTAGGAGTTCGTGGTAATCCAACCACAAAATCTATAACTATTCTATGCCATTTCCATTCTGGGATATCTAATGATTGCAATAAACCCGCCGGCTTTTGATGCTCTATCTTATCCTTCTGACACACCAGGCAAGATAAAACATACTCTGCTACCTCTTTCTTCATCTTCATCCACCAAAATAATTTCTTCAAATCCTTATACATTTTAGTGAATCCAGTATGAAAACTCAACTTACTCTTATGTGCTTCTTCTAATATCACCTTCCTAAGTTCTAATCCTCCGGCACACATATTCTATCCCTAAATTTCAGTACACCATTTGTTCCTCTACTAAACTCAGAAATATTACCCTCATCTATACCTCTACTTATCTCCTGTAGATATAGATCCTGAACCTGTTTATCTTTAAGATCTCTCATGAAATCAATACTAATAGTGATCAAACCTAAGCAAATTTTATCCTCAACTAACTCCATTCCTAAGTTCTAATCTCTGAATTGTTCTAGCAATTCTAACTCTTTAACCATCAAAGCGGATACATGCAATGATTTCCTACTTAAGGCATCCGCTACAACATTCGCCTTCCCAGGATGGTATAGTAAATCAAACTCATAATCTTTGATAAACTCCATCCATCTACGCTGTCTCATACTCAACTCCTTTTGGCCGAACAGATACTTCATACTTTTATGGTCACTGTAAACATTAAATTTTGTCCATACAGAAGTGTCACCATATCTTTAGTGCGAACACTATGGCTGCTAACTCCAAATCATGAGTCGAATAATTCCTCTCATGAATTCTTAACTGTCGGGAAGCATACGCCACAACTCTTCCCTCTTGCATTAATACACATCCCAAACCCCGGTATGATGCATCACAGTATATGTCAAATTGTCCTAAAGGATCGGGTAAGGTCAACATAGTTGATGTTGTCAACCTATCCCTCAACTTTTGGAAACTTTGTTCACACTTATCTGTCCATACAAAACCTGTATCTTTCCTCGTCAACTGCGTCATAGGCAATACAATCTTTGAGAATCCCTCTATAAACCTTCGATAGTATCCAGCTAATCCTAAAAAGCTTCGTACCTCACTTACAGTCTTGGGTCGTTCCCACTTAAGAACTGCCTCCACCTTAGCTGGATCTACCGCTATTCCTTCTTTATTGATCACATGACCTAAAAATTGAGCTTCTTCCATCCAAAACTCACACTTTGACAGTTTGGCATAAAGCTGCCTATCCTTCAAAACTTGTAGTACCACTCTCAAATGCTCCTCATGATCTTCCCGCGTGCGAGAATAGATAAGAATATCGTCGATGAACACAACGACAAACTTATCGAGGAATGGTCTAAAGATTCGGTTCATATAATCCATGAACACTACTGGAGCATTAGTCACACCAAAAGGTATAACTAAATACTCGTAATGTCCATACCTCGTCCTAAAAGCTGTTTTAAGTATATCTTCCTTTCTGACTCTAATCTGATGGTACCCAGACCGCAAATCAATCTTAGAAAACACTATTTCTCCTTTCAACTGATCCATCAAATCATCCATCCTAGGCAACAGATACTTTTTTTTAATTGTCACTTTATTTAACTGCCTATAATCCGTGCACAACCTAGCACTTCCATCCTTCTTTTTAACAAACAACACCGGTGCTCCCCATGGCGAAACACTCGGTCTGATGAACTCTTTTCCCAACATGTCATCCAACTGTTTCTTTAACTCTGCCAATTCTACAGGTGACATCCGATAAGGTGCCATAGATATATGTCCTGTCCCTGGTACAAGATCTATGGTGAATTCCACTTCTCGCTCTGGTGGTAAACCTGGTACGTCGGGAGGGAAAACTTCAGGAAACTCTCTCATAATAGGCATAGGATCTATATTAGGAGTCTCATTAGTTTCCACCACGAATAGCATCATGTACTGGCGAGAATCGTCACTCCTCATGGACACTCCTTTATTGGCAGAGACTACACTAGAAGACTCAAGAAATGATAAGGTCTTACTAGAACAATCTAGAATTACATGGTTAGCCGAAAGCCAATCCATACCGAGAATAACATCTATCTGTTGCAAAAGCAAACAGACAAGGTCTACAATAAATGTCCTATTCTCAACAACTATAGAACACTGTAAACAAACAGACATAATAGTTAAAGGATTACTAGTTGGAGTAGATACTGTAAGGGTATAAGGTAATTGAAAAACAGTTAATTTTAATTGATCCTCACACTCATATGAAATAAATGAATGCGTAGCGCCTGAGTCAAATAACACGTCCGAGAGTCTACCAGCTATCAATCACATACCTTGTATAAGATCGACAGATTGAGAGGATTCAACTCCCCTCACAGTAAACACTCTTCCAATGGCTTGAGGTCTAGCCACTTGTGGTCCTGCTGCCGGAACTCCTCTTCCAGCTCCACCTCTATTGTTTCCAGCTCATCTTCCCGCAACTGCCGGTTGTTGCACAAACCGTTGTCTGCAGTCTCGTGCCATATGACCTGGTTTCCCAGAGTTGAAACAACTAGGCATATTCATGCAGTCTTTAGCATAATGAGGTCCTCAACATCTAAAGCAAACTAAGTCTTGCTGTTGCTGACCCGCTCTAGTCACTGGTGCTGATGCAGGTGCCTGCATTGGTCTTGCATATGGTCTCTGTCTCCACTGAGAACCACTTCCTTTGTACCTCTGAAAATTTGATCGGTTAGGGCCTCCACTTCTTAATTGTTTCTGCTCATTGGCCATCCTCAGATCGATACTTTCAATGGGACTGCATCTCTCCACTAGTTCCGGGAAATACTGAATGTCAAGAGACACCACAGCCCTCTGCAGCTTGTTTCTAAGTCCTTCCTCAAACCTCCTACATTGCCAGTCTTCATTCGGAAACCTCTGATAGTACTCTGAAAACTTGATAAGCGCCTCAAAACGTGATGCGTAATCACCTACAGACATATTGCCTTGTTTGAGGTTTGTGAATTCTTTTTCCTTCTCGCGTCGAACTAAACGCGAAAAATATTTTTCGAAGAAGCATTCGGTGAATAACTGCAAGTTAATCGTTCTACCTTCAGCCTCCAATGGTCTTTTCTTTCCTTTCCACCAGAACTTTGCTCCTTCAGTTAGCATGAAGGCAGCATAAGTCACTTTCCTCTCCTCGTTACAGCACGCAGTTGCAAATATCTTCTCAATCTCTTGTATCCACCATTCAGCCTTCTCCGAGTCATATTCTCCTCGAAATTGAGGTGGCTTCCCTTTCATAAAAGTAGCCAACCCTGCAGCTTCAGCTGCTACAGCCCTCCTCTGGTTTTTTAGTTCCAGCTGGTCTCTGTTCATCTGCAGCATCTCAGCATTTTGCTGGGTTTGTAACAGCATAGCAGCAGTTATCATTTCCAAGGTATTGGGAGTCGCATATGACCCCCCTCCATTGGTGTCATTGTTGACAGCTCCTATATTTCTTTTCGGAGTTCTGTCACCACTGTTGGTTGGACGTCCTCTTCCTCGAGCCATGATTCTGTAAAAGAAATCATCCGCTCTTATTAGTATGACATATAATACTACATAGGCAAGTATATACATAGTTGTACAAGTTGTAGTAGGGTCTGCGACCCTTCTACCCAGAACGGCAGGGCGTGCATTAAAGCACCCCCGATTCTCTTCTTATTCCCAAACTAACCAAGTCCAACCTTCAATTGATGCCATCTTTAGTCTTCCCTGGCACATTGAGTAACGTACCATGACGCTATCACATATATTTTTTTCAACGTACATCACATCGAAGAAATGTCTTATATATAATGATTTCCAATATGGCAACTCAAAGAAAATCGATCTTTTCTTCCACCCTCTTGTGACAAGTTCTCTAGCAAAAGGTTTACCGAATTGGATATTCAAATCCTTTACCTTTCCAAACAGTTGATCACCCGTCAACGGCAAAGGACCTCTACCTTCTTCCGAGTTCCCATTGAACGCCTTTCTCCACCACCGGTAATGATAACTTGGATTCAAAAATCTACGATGCCCAAGAAAGACATTCTTCATACAATGTTCCAACCGCATCCAATCTGTACCCTCTTCACATATAGGGTATGCACACTGACCCTTGATGCTATATCCCAAAAGATTATCGTACACCGGAAAGTCATTAATTGTTCCAAACAACATAGCTCTCAAATTGAAACTTTCTTCCTTATACCCATCATACACCTCTACACCTGTCTCCCACATTTGTTTCAAGTCTTCAATCAAAGGAGTCAAATATACGTCTATATCATTTCCTGGTTGTTTGGGCCCATAAATTAACATAGATAACATCATAAATTTGTGCTTCATGCATGCCATGGAGGGAGGTTATAAATCACCAAAATCATAGGCCATGTACTGCGGGAGCTACTTTGAACACCATGCGGGTTAAATCCGTCAATAGCCTATGCAAGTCGTAGGTTTCTTGATTCTTGACCAAAATCAGGATAATCATGATCAAATTTTTTCCATTGAGGAGAATCTGCAGGGTGTCGTAGCTTGCCATCTTTGATCCTTTCATCCTCATGCCATGTCAAATGCTTTGACTCTTCTAAACTACGGTACATGCGCCTAAATCTAGGTATTATGGGAAAATACCACACAACCTTCTCTGGATCTGATTCTTTCTTCTTATATCGTGAGGCATTACATTTATGACACATTTTTAACGATGCATATTCATTCTGAAAAAAAAATGCAATCGTTAGGACAAGCCTGTATCCTCTCATAGCTCATGCCAATAGAGCGTAACATTTCTTTAGGCTCATATGTCCGACTATGAAGCACATTATCCTCCGGCAACATATCTTTCAATAGTGTGAGTAAGTCCGTAAAGCTCTTATCAGTCCATCCATTGCCCGATTTCAAGTTATACAACTTTAACATCACTAACAATCTTGTGAATTTAGTACAATCATCCTACAACGGTTGCTCGGCATCACTTACCAACCTCTCAAACATTTGAGGACAATACCGAAGATCCTCTTCAACCGCGTTTGCAATGTCTTCAAAATGATCTCTCTCATAAGTATTTGTGTCGGTATCGTTTGATGAATATCTCACACGGTTCCTCATATCACTAGACTCATCTCTTGTCTCACCATGTTTTGTCCAACATGTATAACTTTGATCGATTCCATTACACACTAAATGTTCTTCCAACTCAGATGCACTAACTCGCCTTCCATAACAACAAGCTAAACAAGGGCATATGATTCTACTTGGGTTTTCTGCATGCCGAACTGCAAACCTAATAAACTCTTTCACCTCATCCTCATACTCCTTTGTTAAATGATTGACAGACATCCATTTGCTATCCATGCTTTCCCAATCTACGAAAATATTTATTAACCACATTTACTTTGAGTTTAGAGTGGTTGATGTCTAACATGTAAAAGGAAACAAACCATAAGGAAAAAAGAAAGACAGAGAATAAAACAAAAGGCACAACCTTGGTCACATAATTGACAAATGTATGAGATAATATGCAAACCCAATGAACTTTTTAATTAAATTAAATAAAATAAAAGTACCTAATGTGTCTCAAGTTCACAAACAAATGTACAGAATATATATTATCATCATCTGCAAAGTAAACAAACTTTCAGTCATGGTTATACCTCATCAAGCACATGCCATCATCAAGCACATACCAAGATTTCAAAGAGCAGGATTTGGTCGTTTCACATGGCAGATTGCAACAAGTAAAAATGGCTCCTTTAATTGATAAACAATATGTAAGACAACTTAAACCCAATAACCAGAAAATATGAAAAAAAAGCTTCAACTTTCATCTTGCTGCATCATTGTTATAACTAGAATAAAAATCACAGCCTATCATTTATTCAATGTAAAGCATTTTATCAAGCAACTAGTTAGCAATCCTAAAGACTCATTCAATCAGGAACCTAATAGTTCACAGAGGCACAAAACTAACAGTGGCTGTATGCAGTGCTCATTGGTCAATATCAACAATGATTTATTGATTTTTAGCAAATTTTGTTCATGATTTTGATTTCAAACATATGCAAATGTGGTGACCTCCTGGGATTTTGAACAACAATAAAGCAATAAGGCAATTGTTAAGTGCTAATATCTTTTTGAAACATTTTCACAGTCACAGTTACAGTGCATGACTTGGAACTATCACAGTCACAATTTTATGACACTTCAAATTTTAGTATTTTACTCATAGTTTTATGATATACAGTTTAGGACTTTTGATCCCTTGAAAATTTGTATTCCCTCTCTCCCCCCAAAACATGTAATTCCTAGTTTAGTGATCGTAAGTACTTATGCTACTATGGCCAAAGAAAATACTTGTAAAATCATGGATTAATAAATAATTGAAATTAAAAAAAAAAAACAGATATCTAGTGCGCAAGAGAAACTAATTTTATAAAAGATACCTTGCAAGGCAGTAATTGACTTCAATGTATGGAGTATGCCCTCAATGCATTCCCTCTAATGTGGGGTCCAGGTGCAGTGTTGACAAAGCTATTAAAAGAAATATGCTAGGCATTATAATACATTATTATAATTCAAGTCAGAGTATAAATTCATACAATAAAAAATGAATCTCAAAGCTAACATATATATTTCTATATAAAATGAAGCAAGAGCCCATCATGCTATTATATCTATTCACAACCATACTGCTCAATTATATTATATCTATTACTTATCAATAAATTGGTTTGAAGAAGCACAATAACATTATACTTCACATAAGAGTGCTATTATAGTCTTCCCAATTGGCTATAATGCCAAGTTTAAGTCCATCCATCCTCATTAAGCCAACTGGAAAACTGATACGAATAAACTAGCAGGAAAACTCCTTTGATGTGAGAAACGGAACCTTAACAAAATAGAACTATAATTGAAGTCACTCCCAAAAGTCAAATAAACCACTAGATACTTGCTTATACTAACATGTTGTGTTGTGTTGTGCTGTGCGACAAATCCCACTGAATATAGCTCTTTTTTCAATTGTCTGTGTTTCCCAATGTACAAATTAGAATCAACTCTTTTCTCCTCCATGACCAGATTACTAATTAGAATCTTATTTACTAAAATATTGTCTTATGTTGTTTGTCATCTCAAATTAAATTTATTATTTTGTTGATTTTGTAACCTATAACATCTTTTCAATCACAAATGATATATGAGTTAGGGTAAGAAAACATAAATGAATAAAGGACCTGGGATGCGAATGGACACGCAACTGGAAGTGGAGCTGTCGGTGCCACGAAGGTCGACGACGGCGGAGTCGCGTTCAAGCGGTGTTTGACGGAATGGGTCGCGGTTTCAAATGGAGTTCAAGCAGTGGTTCCTTCTTGGTTGGGTAAGTTGCGCGACTCCGGAACTGACGGACGGCTGAGGTACTTCGGCGAGGAGGGCTCCGATGGCAGCAAGGACCAGCGTTGACAGGAGATGCAGCAGCGAGCTGTCAGACGCGATTCAAGTGGAAGCTGTGAGAAGCGTGATCTGTAACACCCTTCTCGAGCGCTACATTGTACGTGACATTTTAAGGCCGAAAAGTATGTTGATTAAAATTTACTTACAGGATGGGGTAATTTTTTTCTTTTTCGCAAGTCGTAAATATAAATACTCTGATTCAATTGAATGTACAATGAAATGTACCATTATCATTTACATAATACCCAACCTGACTCATAAATAGAAATCATAAAAATATACAGATCCAGTATAAAGATATGGAGACACAACTCCTAAAATATCAGATACTTGGAGTCGCAGCTCCATAAACAGTTACATTAACTCCCAAACATACTTAGCTTGCCAAACTAAAATATAAAAGACAATCCTCTATTTGAGTCCACTACCGACGTTGTCACAAAAGACACTACTGGAGCTACTACAATAGTAACTCTAGAACTAAGCCCTTTCCTCTTCCAAGAGGAAAAACATGGTCTACGAATAATCGACAGTCTAGAAGATGTCCACGAGAAACTCCAACATATCGTCCGCTTGCTCGAACCTCAACCTCTACGATGCGTCAGCCAAGCGACATCTTGATGTCTCAATCTTCTCAAAAAATACAGAAAGCACATAACCAGACGACATATGCAATATAAAATAAGGAGGTGAGATTTCCATTCATCTTACGCATAAGGCAAACATGCAATGGTACGACTCTCAAGTACGTACAATTATCAATATTCAATCATATCATCATTCATATTAGGGAAATAATGTTTCACAGAAACATAACCATAGGACAATGTTTTCCTAAATATGAGACATCTAAGACTTGAGGAATGACCTCTGATTTCCTTTACCATGGTTTTACGAACAGTCGGAGAGAGTGGTTCGAAGGATTGTTCCGGAGGTACCAGTCTAGGGTAATAAAATGTGTCAACAGTAAACAACGTGCACGTCATAGACTTTTTTCGGGAAATCCTACACTACCAGAAAACACGTAGCATCCATTCGAGTATGTCGGTACATTGCAAGATCACCATGCCAAGAGGAGCTACAAACTGGGCCTGTATGAGTATTTCATACATCGACATCCCCGAGCATCAACCAGATCATCACTATGGAATTCGCACCCGCATTAAAGTGTTAGCTCATTCTCCTAGGCATAACGGCCTTCTAGAACATAGTTTCACTATTTGTTTAGGCAAAAATTGCCGGAAATGCGTTTTTCTTGTCTATCCACCGGACGACATCTTGATTCCATCGAAATCCTTTCAACATGCTTTATCAAATGCTAGATGTTCCTAAGTCCGAATTACCAGTACTTAACATCGAGCTAAAGTTCTCAAGTAACCTTTCATCTTTGTGTAAAGATATCTTAAAGCACTTGATTAAAAGTTCTAACACATTATGAGATTGGATCGCAAGTACAATTATTTATGACATAAGGTCTTGTTCCACCCTACATCAAAAAATCCTTTTTGTCCATTAAATCTTATGGAGATATGGATAGAGAATTATCCATGCTTTATGACATAAGGTCTTGTTCCACCCTACATCATAAATTATTATGTTCGTATTTTCACTAAGTCGTCCATGACATAGGTTTTTGCATTTTACCGTAATGCTCGTCCTCACGAACTAAAATCCTTTTTGTCTTAAAACCAAAACCTTTTGGTTAAAACAAAACCATTTTGAAATCATATTCCATTAAAGTACATAAGTACCAAATTCCTCAAAAACATTTCTTCGAAAATCTTTAAAAACGCTTAATGACGGTTTCGCCACTTTTTAATGAATTTAGTCCCAAAAGTCATACTTTTGAAAATATGGTTCTTCACCTCAAATATATTACTCTAATGATCCAAAACACATTTTGGAGTCTTAGGACACTTAGTTAGGTATGAAAAACAGTCTCTTACTGTCCAATCATATATATTTTCGAAAATTACAGTTTAGTCTTGTTAAAGTAGCATACCTTGTAAAAAACATAAACAAGCAACAGTAGTATGCTATGAATGCAGCAAGTAGAAAACCAATCCAAAGACAAAGATCACAAAAGACTGAAAACAAGGAAAGAACACACCAAGAGTTTGATGACAGAGTTCGGTCACAGTGATGCCTACGTCTCTGGGACTAAGCACATCTTCAGTCCAGTTTATATCAGAAAGTGATATTACAGCAGCAAAGAAGATGATCTTCTTCTTCTCTCTCAAACTCTCTTTGGTTCTATACACTACCCTTGATCCCAATTACACCCGAGCACCTAGAGAAAATCTCCTTTCCACTCGCCTATTGCAATTCTAATCAAAGTCTCTTCCTCTCCTTTTTTAAACCTCATTGTTGTGCCTTTTATACATAGATTACAACGGCTTTCTAAAACAGAGGGAATAAAGAAAGGATCAAAACAGAATTCAGTTTAGTTAGTTAGAGAGAAACTGTCATAACAGAATATGCCACCACTTGCAACAATCTCCACCTTGGCAATTCTGTGATTGAGTCTGATACAGTTATCTTCATGCTGTGCTATCCTTGTCCAATTGCTTCAAGTTTCTGCATTCTTAAGCAATTTTAGGCAATGCCTAAACTTGCTCACAGGGACCACCTTTGTGATAAAGTCTGCAGGATTGTCTGAGGTTGAAACCTTCTTCAGTTGCACCTTCCCATCAGATATAACATCCCGAATCCAATACATTCTAATATCTGTGTTTTGTTCTCTCATGATAGGTGTGATTCAAAACACATCAATATTATCCTGAGGAATCCCTAATTCATTCACCAAGTCTCTTAACCATAAGGCCTCCTTAACAGCTTCAGTTACTCCAATGTATTCAGCTTCAGTTGTGGATAAAGCCACAGTGTGCTGCAGTGATGCTTTCCAGCTTACTGTGTTGCGAAACAGAGTGAATACATAACCTGTTAAAGATCTTATTTTATCTCGGTCTCCGGCAAAATCAGAGTCTACATACCCTTGAGCTCCACCTGAATTTTGATATCCCTTTCCATACACTAAACCTATGTTAATCGAGCCTTTAAGGTACCTGAGAACTTCCTTTATTGCCATCCAATGTTGGTAACCAGGATTTCCCATGTATCTGCTAATTATGCTAACAGCATAAGCTATGTCTGGCCTAGTGCAGACCATAGCATACATGAGGCTACCTACAGCACTTGCATATGGAATGCTTTCCATCTCTTTGACTTCTTGAGTTGTTTTAGGACAATCTTCAACTGATAATTTGAAGTGAGCTGCAATAGGAATGCTCACAGACTTGGACTCTTTCATGTTGAACCTGTTCAATACCTTCTCAAGGTATCCCTTTTGAGTGATTATAAGAATTCCTGGTTCCTTGTTTCTTTGAATGTCCATGCCAAGAATTCTTTTAGCCGGGCCCAAGTCCTTCATCTCAACTTCAGCTTTCAACAACTTCTTAAGTTCATCTATTTCTGATATGCTTTTGCAAGCTATTAGCATATCATCCAAGTACAGCAGAAGATAGATATACTTACTTGAAATCAGCTTCTTGTAGTAGACACAGCTGTCAAAGTTGCTTCTTTTGTATTGGAGACTTATCATGAAACTGTCAAAACATTTATACCACTGCCTTGGGGACTGTTTTAGACCGTATAAGGATTTTTGCAACAAGCAGACCCAATCTTCCTTCCCTTTAATTTCAAAGCCCTCTGGTTGTTTCATATATATCATTTCCTCCAACTCACCATGTAAGAAAGCAGTTTTTACATCCATCTGTTCAAGATGGAGATTAAACTTGGTTACCATGGCAAGAAGTACTCTTATGGAGCAATGTTTTACCACTGGAGAAAAAATTTCATTGAAGTCCACCCCTTCCTTTTGAGTAAACCCTTTAGCAACCAATCTTGCTTTGAACATTGGTGGTTCTATTATGGGAATTCCTTCTTTCTTTCTGAATATCCATTTGCTACCTACAAGCTTAACTCCACTTGGTTTTTCCACCAAGCACCAAGTCTTATTTTTGTGCAATGACTCCATTTCTTATTCCATGGCTGAGCTCCATTGTTTATGCTCCTTGGAGTTCATTACTTCCTTGAAGGATTTAGGATCTTCTTGTACCTCTATGTAGGCAGCATTCAATGCATAGGTTGTGAGGTCTACATAACCAAACCTTTGAGTGGGTTTGATTATCCTCTTCTCTATGTCTCTGACCAGCATATAGTCATTGATTGATGTATCAGCAGAGCCAGTTTCAATTTGTTCTGCTGTATCGTGTTCCTGTGAATCATCAGCATCAGAAATTCTGTTTGCCTCTTGCTGCTTCCAGCTCCACCTCAAGCCTTAACTTCTCTTGAGCATCGGCTGTTTCAGTTCCTTGCCTAGGTTTGAACATGTCAACTTCATGGAAGGTTACATCCCTGCTTATGATGCATCTCTTGCTCTCAAAGCACCATATCCTATAGCCTTTTACTCCATCTGGATACCCCATGAACAAACCTTTCTTTGCCCTTGGTTCAAGCTTGCCCTCATTGACATGGTAATAGGCAGGGCAACCAAAGATTTTTATGTTTCTGTAATCAGCAGGAATACCATTCCACATTTCTTGAGGATTTTTAAATTCAATGGCAGCTGATGGACTTCTGTTGATAAGATAACAGGCTGTGTGGACAGCTTCACCCCAAAACTGTTTAGAAAGACCAGCATTTGACAGCAAACACCTTACTCTTTCTAGCAAGGTTCTATTTAATCTTTCAGCCAAACCATTTTGTTGGGGTGTGTGCCTAACAATCTTGTTCCTATAAATGCCATGTTCCTTGCAATATCTATTGAACTTGTCCCCACAATATTCAAGACCATTATCTGTCCTTAAAGCCTTTACTTTCCTATCACACCGATTTTCAATTCTGGTTTTCATTTGTACAAAGGTCTCAATGGCTTCATCTTTGCTTTTTAACAGGTATATCCAAACTTTCCTACTAAAGTCATCAACAAAGGTGATTAAATAACTGTTTCCTCCATGAGTAAGTGTTCTAGAGGCCCCCCAAAGATCTGATTGTATGTAGTTGAGCTTGCCCTTGGTTCTATGGATTCTTGTATTAAACTTCACCCTAGTTTGCTTCCCAAACACACAGTGCTCACAGAATTCTAGCCCTTCTACTTTGTCTCCACATAGCAGTCCTTGTTTCTCTAGTTCTTGTAGACCACGTTCACTGATATGTGCTAATCTTTTATGCCATAGATTTCCTTTGCTCATGCTTGTGTCAGCAGCAATAGATGAGTTACCAATGATGTTGTTCCCTTTCAGCACATAGAGACCATGCTTCCTGTATCCCTTCATCACTACTCTAGATCCTTTTATTACCTTCAATACAGAATCTCTAGCTTTGAAGGTAAAGCCAGATTCCTCCAAGGTTCCGAGTGAGATCAGATTTCTTTTTAAGTCTAGTACATGCCTCACTCTTGTTAGGATCTTCTTAGTTCCATCATCCAACTTCAGCTTGATGGATCCCATACCAACAACCTTACATGTTGCATTGTTTCCCATCACAACTTGACCCCCATCGAACAGTTGGTAGTCATAGAACCAATGTTTGTTTGGGCACATATGGAAGGAGCACCCTGAGTCCATTACCCACTCAGATTCTTCTTTGCACTCAGCAGCCACCAAGACATCTGCACTTTCGTATCCATCTGATGCCATAGAGACATCCCATTTATCTTCATTCATGCTCTTCTTACTGGATTTTTGATTTGGACAGTCCTTCTTGAAGTGTCCTTCTTTATGACACAAGAAACACTTCAACTTCTTCTTAGACTTTGATCTTGATCGATTCTTGCCTTTA
Source organism: Sophora flavescens (assembly GCA_030762895.1). NCBI lineage: Eukaryota > Viridiplantae > Streptophyta > Magnoliopsida > Fabales > Fabaceae > Sophora > Sophora flavescens. The sequence continues at coordinate 103,102,178 of CM061066.1, read as the reverse complement.
TGATCTTTCTTGTCTTGCCTCCCCCTGGTTGTGAGGCTCTCTCCAGTACCAGCTTCCCGAGTTTCTGACTTCTTGCTCGGTTCCTTTGATATCAAAGCAGCTTGCACTTCTTCAAGTGACAAAGACTCTCTTCCATACACAAGGGTATCGACAAGGTGCTCATATGAGCTGGGCAGTGATCGAATCAACAGCAATGCCTGATCTTCATCATCTATTTTAATTTCAATGTTCTCTAGGTCAAGAATTAACCTGTTTAACTCATCCATGTGATCTTCAATTGAGGTTCCAGGCTGCATCTTCAAGGTGTAGAGTTTCTGCTTGAGATATAGACGATTTGCCAATGACTTTGTCATGTAGAGATTTTCAAGTTTCAACCATATGGCCGCAGCAGACTTTTCTTTAGAGACTTCTCGAAGAACTTTATCTCCAAGACACAGAACAATGGCGATGTGAGCCTTATTTAACAGTTCTGTTCTTTCTTTAGCACTTAATGTGCTTGGCAGCTTCCTATCTCCCTCCAAAGCTTCATCAAGCCCTTGGTGAACCAGTAATGCACGCATCTTTACTCTCCACAGAGCAAAGTCATTTTTGCCATTAAACTTGTCGATATCAAATTTCATCATTCCCATCAATCTTCCTTGTAAGCTCGTGATACCAGTTGTTAAAGCAGCAGACCCTGTAAAAAACAGAAACAAGCAACAGCAGTATGCTATGAATGCAGCAAGCAGAAAACCAATCCAAAGACAAAGATCACAAAAGACTGAAAACAAGGAAAGAACACACCAAGAGTTTGATGACGGAGTTCGGCCACAGTGATGCCTACGTCTCCGGGACTAAGCACAGCTTCAGTCCAGTTTATATCAGAAAGTGATATTACAGCATCAAAGAAGATGATCTTCTTCTTCTCTCTCAAACTCTCTTTGGTTCTATACACTACCCTTGATACCAATTACACCCGAGCACCTAGAGAAAAACTCCTTTCCACTCGCCTATTTCAATTCTAATCAAAGTCTATTCCTCTCCTTTTTTTTAAACCTCACTGTTGTGCCTTTTATACATAGATTACAACGGCTTTCTAAAACAGAGGGAATAAAGAAAGGATCAAAACAGAATTCAGTTTAGTTAGTTAGAGAGAAACTGTCATAACAGAATATGCCACCACTTACAACAAGTCCTTAAACTTTCATTATTTACAAAAAGATCCTTATTTACTTAAAACCTTATAACTTTTTATCTATATATTCAAATCAAACCAAACCAACCTCTATAGAAATATTTTTCAGACACCATGAAAATTCCAGAAATTACATTTTTGCCCCATATTTTACAATATTTACAAAAAGGTCCTTGGTTAGTAAAAAGCTTATATCTTTTTATGTACAAGTCCAAATAACATCAAACCGATTTCTATTGTCTTATATCATCAAGGACTACAATCAGAACACATAAAAATATAATTTGCATAACAGCCCCTGAAATTCTTAGTATTTGCATTTTAGTCCTTATATCTTCAAAAATTCATAACTTTCAATATAATCAACCAATTCAATTCAAAATCATTTTTGGGATTATCTAAACCACAAAAGACCATTTCAGTCTTATGAAAACAGTTTTGGAAGAAATCATTTTCTTCTTGATTTAATTACTTTCTATAGTCCATAATCCATCATGGAATCACATGGTTTTGGAGAACAAAGTATCTTGCCATATTTCTCATACTTGGCCGAAACCAAGTCCCAACAAACATGAAGATTTTCTCTTCATCACTCAATCTCAAAACATGATACATATTCATGTATTCAAACACTAAATCATGGCATGATTATTTAGCATATTCAACATATTATCTTTCAATGATCAAGCATACTAACAATTTTCTTTTAACTATCATGCATCAAATAAGCATATACATCATTTATCATGATCACACCACAATCACAACACAATCATGATACAAAGTTCTCTTAGAGGATCACATAGACATAAATACTTACCCCACACTTAGGGTTTCAAACCAAAAACAAAACATATTAAACCACCTACATATCTACTTTAAGGTAGGATAGTGGTAATCTCCCTCTTACCTCTTGTAGATCACTTGAAGATCAAACAAAAAAAGCTAAACCAATCAAGGTAGCCCACGGTTTTGGTGTCCAAAACCTAGACAAAAGTCAACAACAATTTACAAGGTTGATACACAAGGTTCTAATCATAAGGATTGAACATAGAAATGTTATGAAATCCTTACTAGAATCAAGTAAGATGATGATCAAGTGATGGATGCTCCAACTAGAGAAAACCCCATTTTGAAAGGAAGCTCAAAATGAGATTTTGTGTGAGATGACAAAGGCTTAGAATGAGGAGAGAATGATGGATCTACTCTTGGTTTTCTAAGAAAGTGATTGGATGATGGTTTATTGATGATGGCCGAATTTGGTGATGATGAAGAACAAGGAAGATTTTTTGGTATTCTTGAACTTAGATGCTAAGTTAAGATGAAGTGAATGAAGTGAATGAAGTGAAGTTGTGTGGAGGGGTGAAGATGGCCGTGAGGTTCACTTAGTGAGGGAGAGAAAATATTTTCATACTTGGATCATGGTGGTTTAATGAAACCATGGATGGTTAGGAAAGGAAAGAACTTTGTTTCATAAACTTGGTTGGTTAGAATAAATGAAATGAAGATGTGTGGAAGTGTGAGGAGGTCGTGTAGTTTTGGTCAAATGAGGAGAAGAATTGATTGTTAATGGTAAATGAGAACCATGGTGAAAGTTGACCAAGGCTTGGTTAGGTTAAGTTAGAAAATATTATATTTTAACCTAGCTAGTTTAGGAATCATCCTGCTAGGAAAAATTGTGTGGTGAAGGTGTGGCTTAGGAGATGTGGCCGTGTATGTACCACAAGGAGGAAGGAGATATTTTAGTTTAATAACCTAAGTGAAGACCATGGTTGGAGTTTAACTAAGATAGGTTAGGTTAATACATAAATATCTAGATATTTTTTTCTAGCATTTATGGGCATTTTATGGTGAAGGTGAGTCACCACCATGAGTCATCCCCTCTGAGTCATCATGGATGACCTGTCGTTCTGTCCCCCGGTGTATCTCTGCACATCCGTATCTGATTCCGTTGTTTACCCGATTAGGGTTTTTGTCCGTTTTTCGCTGAAATTCACCGAAAAAAAATATAATATTTTATTTATGTGCAAACATTTTAGGAATAGACTTTATAACTGAAATAATGATAGAATCTAGAATTTCTCAGTTTCGAGTCAAAATTAGGGTTTCTGCTGGTATAAAATTATATTGTCAGCAAAAACGTAAACCGATTTTCTTCTGAATTTTAAACCCAACTTCGATCCCTAACTTCCTAAAATATAATGGGTTTTAGATATAATTTTATTTTTTAAAAAATATTTTCTTGATTACCAGTAAAAATGTAAACAGATAACTAATTACCGATACCGCAAAAATAGATAAAACGTAGGGAAAAGACAGGGTGTTGTATGTTACAACACTACCCCACTAAAAAGAATTTCATCCCTGAAATTTACTCATCTAAGGAAAGTGAACAAGAAACCCGTCCTTTTATTTCATGCTCCAGATGCATAACATTCACGTTTCTCGAAACATGCCGTGAAGTACTTTATAGATTAGACTCTTTTCCAAACTTGTATTGTATTAGCGAGACTACACGAGAAGGATAATCAAGGCAATTCCTTTTTGATTCTCAAGACTCGAAGTACTTTCGGGTAATTCGAACATTCCATAGAATCAAGTAAATAGATATCAGATAGATTCTGACACCTGAATGATACAGAACTCTGACTCTATCCTCGGTGGCGATTCTAACACACCAACGATATAACAAGAACTCCGAATTTGAACAAAGAATTTTCAAGGAGAGAAAATAATCTCCAGACTTTACTCTTTTAACAGAATAAAGTAAAATGAATAGAAAGACAGCGGATATTCTTTATAAAAAAAAGTCTCTTTAATAGGTTCCTGAATGTAAAAATGTGTTGTACAACAACATATTTACAAACGTGACTCTAATAAAGTTCCTTCCTCAACGAGAATTTCCTTCAAAAGATAAAATTTGAAGATGATAACTTTCTTAATTTCCAAGGGTCTAGATTTTAAATCAAAACTTCTCTTGGTCTTTAAGAGAGCAACAATAAACTTTTGCGAGTTCCCTCACTCGAGGTAACTCTGATTCATTTGGCATAAAAAAAATTTTGACGTGAATTGTCAAAATTTTCATCTGCCATAAAATTTATAACTTTTCACCCACAAGGGTAACAAGATATGATCCGCAAAAGATCATTCCATTTTAAATTGCACTCATTTGTGGAAAAAGGCAAATGGTCAAATTTACAAAACTCAATTCTCAACAACCAGGGAATATCCAAACAGATTTTACCAACCAGGATGAGTTATCAAGAAACTGTAAAAAATAATTGCATTAAGAAATAACAGAGGAATGCAATTGTGATTGTTCCGCATAAAATTTAGACAATAAAAGATGCGACAATGAAACTAAACTAACTCAAAAACATGTTGGTGACAAACATAGGCAGTACATAGACAAATACACAGTGTTTTACACATTCATAGAAAATCAAGAATGATTTTCCACGTGAATTAACAGTACAGTCAAAAGTCTACTTTCTATGACACACTTCACTTAAATGTATTCATCCGATTGTGATGCTTCAGTCTAATCTTATTGTGAAGGTTCCACCCGTTAACAACTAGTCACGGATTCACACTTTAAACATTGGGGAACTACCTCCTCTTACACGATGTTCTTTAATCAGATCCTTGTCCGTGGTCTCTCGGCTTACATGTTATCTGCAGAAGGTACATCCTTAGGCTTTTCACACAATCTAGCGACATGTCAGGCTGCCCACATTTAAAACAGATAATGCCCTTAATCTTATAGTCCCTCGTAGCATGACTCATACCACACTTCATGCACTTCGGTAGAGAATTCCTAGACGATCCATAACCTCTGCTGCTACAACTAATCCACTTCCCTTTTGGTGATGTCCGCATTGGACTTGCGTATGATTTCTCCTGTAACCGTTTGTTGTCTCTAAACTTCAAAGATCCAAAGCATCTTTTTCTACCTTTACTCACTTCTAGATCTCGAGGAACTCGACACTTATCCATCAAGATCGGAAACTTCAGTAGTTTCAATGACAAGATTGTCTTCCTCAATTCAACCTTTTGATTTTCCTCTAATTTCTTACACTTCCGCACTTCATCGGGATTCTTTAAATACAAATCCTTGAACTTAATCAGCTCTTCCAACTCAGTGGCATACTCACTGATAGTCATGTCCTCTTGTCCATGCTGTAGGAACTCAATCTCCTCTGTAAGACTCACTTCAGTGGAAACATACTTCTCTAGAAATCTGCTCCGAAACACATTCCAGGTAATCGCTTCCTGTCTTGCCACTAATAGCTGGCAAGTTTCCCTCCACAAAAATACAGCATTTCCTACCAACACAAATGTCTCACAAGCTACCTTCCAATGATCAGGGTACTCCATAGTTTGAAAGTCCCTTTCTATTTCCATAATCCAAAACTCAGCATTCTTCAAGTTAAGTTCGCCATCAAATTGAGGTGGATTACTACCGCAAAACTCAACTAGTCCTCGCTTCTCAGCAATTTCCTCATTCAGGTGTGCCACAGTTGCTGCTAGCTTCCTCAAGGCTTGTACAGCTACAACCATATCTTCAGGATCCTCGATTGCAGAACCAGGTGAGACGTCCCGAAGTCCCATTAAAGAAAAAACCGAAATTATTAAAGCCTAATTGTAAAATTAGTGTTAAGCGATTACGTAAAAAAGTGGAAAATTTAAAACTTAAAATAAAACATCCATCAACAACATATATATATATATATAGATACATACATACATACAACTGGTACTGTCAAGGAAATCCCATCAGTAGGACCCCAAATATGTACAATTGGGACAAAACAAAAATACATAAAAAGTCCAAGAAGAAAGATACCTCACTAGCTCTCAAGATCCCTGTCCCATCTCAAAAGCACATCAAAACCTCACACACACCTATATGGATAGCACTGGCCAGTACCATCGCTGACTACCATCATCACTGACACCCCGGAGCCTCGATGGTCCCACAACTCCTCCGCTACCGCTGGAAGAGCTCCGACCTCTGGAACAGTAGACGATAAGCTCTGATATCTCGGGATGACAGTACGGAAGATGACCTGGAGGACTCGGATGTTGTAGATCTAACATCTGGAAGCACGGGTACATCCAATACAGGCATCATATCAAATATTGGTACCATCTAATCCTCCTCAAGAGCAGATGCAATGATAGGCTCTGGCTAGGGTGCTGGTGCGGGCTCTGGTGCAGGTGCCTCACTGGCACTGGAAAGGGAACGGGTACTACCTCCTGCATCGGCGGCATCGGCGATAACGGTGCATCTGGAAATCTGATAGGAAAGGGAAACGTTTGGCCGGCCCGAAAGGTACCAACCAAACCAAGTGGAGCTCCCTGCCCTAATCCAGTAGTCACCGAGACGGGACCCATATATACCGCAAAACGAGTGACTGGGTCCACTAGCCACCCGTTAGGATCTATAAACTAAAACTCAAAAGTCCCCGTGAGGGGGAACCCCGCCGGCTGCGTCATCCATGGATGATCCCAGTGCGCCAGAAGCGTGATCAAGGTCTAAGCACAATAATAAAACCAACAACATACAACAGCAAGAAGAAAGGGGATAAGAAACTATTTAATGTCAAGCGTGGAAAGGGTTTAGCAACATTTAAATCCATAACAGCACACTAAACATACATCTCCATATATCTCTGTATATATATAAGTGCAATCATCCTCGAAAAGTCTGTTATTTTCCTCTACCCTCCATCATGATGCAATGCAATGCAATGTGTATGATCATGTACGGCCACATATCTGGATATCCATCTCAATCAATGACACGTCTCTAGAATCGCCGATGCATATTCTCATCCCGCGGCGAGAGGATGCCCATGCAAAGCAATGGCAGTTGTTGTTGAATTGGCAAGTGCATCAAATCGCGACAAGCAATAAAGTGAAAGTAGAGTATCATCCCACGAGGATTGTGATCAAGTAACAATGTAAACTAAGTGATTGATATTTGAAACAACACAACTCATAGTTCCAAAAGAGTAATTGAATTTTTATCCTAAATTTTGTCACAAACGATGAATGAAATAGGTTTTCTTCTTTATCACACAAGCAAGTAAATGGAAGAATGAACAATTAGAATGAGATCGAAGTATTTAAGACGGTTAGGAATCGAAATCCTTCAATTTTCACCTAACGTAACCTTGTTAAACCCTAACTTCAATTCAATTCATTCAATTGACATTCAAGTCACTAATTTAGGTTTATCCCTAATTCCTTAGGTGATATCTTTTTGTACCAATCAAGAACCCTAATTCCTTAGGTTATCCAAGATTAGCACAAATATTAAGCATGAGACTCATAGGAATGTATTGCAATGAAGTTCTATTCATAGAATCAATACCACAATAGTAATCTACTTCAAATCTAGCATGAACACTAATTTTCCAATTATGCATTCACATATTCAATCAATTTCAGAGATGGCCAATCCAAGAAACGCATTAAGCATGGAAGAGATTACTCGAATTGAATAAAAATTGATTGAAATCATAGGTAAAACGAACTTATATCAAGATCCAATTGAGTTCATCCTATCCTAACCTAGGAAATTTAGAAACTCATAGATAGAAGTTGAAAACTAGATGCAATGGATGAGATTTGAGGTGGAGAAGCCATGGATTCTTCAATCCTTCTTTCCAAAAGCTCTTGAACAACCAAGGAATCTCGAAACGCTATGAAATGTAACTGCCTCGCACTCAAAAATGATCTAAAAGTCCCTTCTAATATGTCAAACTGTGAATTTATTCTGTTTCTGCTCGTCCACCAATGCTGAGCGCCCCTGGCCAGTGCTGAGCGCTGGCTTCTACGCGAAACGTACTTTGCTGTCAGAACTAGTGCTAAGCGGCCAAGTCCTAGCACCGAGCGCTAGTCTGGCTGCTCCCTGTCTGCGCTGAGCACCCAAAGGCTATGCTGAGCGTCCATTGGGCTGTTGTAGCTTCTGTTTTCTGTTTTCAAAAGAGTAATGAAATAGGATTAATGAGGATTTTGAACCAATACAACTCATAGATACAAAAGAGTAATTGAATTTTTTCCTAAATGTTGTCACAAAGGATTAATGAAATAGGTTTTCTTCTTTATCACACAAGAAAGTAAATGAAAGAATGAACAATTAGAATGATATCAAAGTATTTAAGACAGTTAGGAATCGGAATCCCTCAATTTTCACCTAATGTAACCTTGTTAAACCCTAACTTCAATTCAATTCATTCAATTGACATTCAAGTCACTAATTTTGGTTTATCCCTAATTCCTTAGGTGATATCCTTTTGTACCAATCAAGAACCCTAATTCATTAGGTTATCCAAGATTAGCACAAATATTAAGCAGGAGACTCATAGGAATGTATTGCAATGAAGTTCTATTCATAGAATCAATACCACAATAGTAATCTACTTCAAATCTAGCAGGAACACTAATTTTCCAATTATGCATTCACACATTCAATCAATTTCAGAGATGGCCAATCCAAGAGACGCATTAAGCATGGAAGATATTGCTCGAATTGAACGAAAATTGATTGAAATCATAGGTAAAACGAACTTACATCAAGATCCAATTGAGTTCATCCTATCCTAACCTAGGAAATTTAGAAACTCATAGCTAGAAGTTGAAAACTAGATGGAATGGATGAGATTTGAGGTGGAGAAGCCATGGATTCTTCAATTCTTATTTCCAAAAGCTCTTGAACAACCAAGGAATCTCGAAACGCTATGAAATGTAACTGCCTCGCACTAAAAAATGATCCAAAAGTCCCTTCTAATATGTCAAACTGTGAATTTATTCTGTTTCTGCTCGTCCACCAATGCTGAGCGCCCCTGGCCAGTGCTGAACGCTGGCTTCTGCACGAAACGCACTTTGCTGTCAAAACTAGTGCTAAGCGGCCAAGTCCTAGCGCTGAGCGCTAGTCTGGCTGCTCCCTGTCTGCGCTCAGCGCCCAAAGGCTATGATGAGCGTTCATTGTGCTGCTGTAGCTTCTGTTTTCTATTTTCTTCAGAGCCAAGTGCCCGTTTCCAGAGCTGAGCGCTAGACCTTCATTTCTACACATTTTCAACATCTTTTAAGTGTAATTTTCTTACAAATTAAGATTCTAACTATCAAAACTTTATTCATATCATTGTATGCATTTTCTTATCACTTATCCTACAAATCCTAATATTCTTTACAATTTATTTCTATTTGGATTCACAAACTAACATATATTGCACATTCATCAGCACTATAGTTGCACAGTAGACGTCGGTGCACACCCTGGTCACACGGCAAGGGCGGTCATGCAATGCATGAACTATAGCTGCAAAAATAATAATAATAATGACTGGGACGGTCCTGCAAACACAGGCAAATGCCCTAGGGGAATAAATCCCTAGTGCACATGAAATATCATAGACCATCTCTCGGGTCATCCCCTACTGCCCTAACCTCTCATCGCTATCTCTTATATAACCTCCACAATAATCATATCTCATCAGTCTCATTTTAATATCACATTAATCATCTAGGTTAGGCACTTCTGAACACATGTATCATGAAATCCCCACATACATCACCATGACTCAATCATGTCTCATCACTGACAAAAACCTCTAAGCACAGTAATCACAGTCATACCAACATGCCATAATTCCAATCATTTCCACATATATTAAAATAATAAATATCATATAAATATATCCACACAATCCAATATTCATAACTATTTCCTGGAAACTCATCATATATTCACAACATACCAATAACAGTCAAATCAGACAATCAGTCAACCTCAATAATATATATATATATATATATATATATATATATATTACTTAACGGTGATAAACTTACAATTCCAATATCATCATTGGGGCTACTGTGTAGTCCCCAATGTGATATCCGTTACTCGCTCCCTAGTAGGGTTTAGGTCGCCCTATGCCGCTATTGAAATAAATGCCACTTCATCGTTTTCGACGTTAGATGGCTTCTTTCTCCCACTTGGAAAGTCGTACGATACTTTGAACGTCACGGAACGAGCACTCCCTCTACACTCTCAATTCTGCCACGCAAAGGAACAATGCCTCCGAGCCTCCGAAAATTCACCTGAGCAACACATTGTGAAGAGTACGTTAAAAGGAACCCTAACGTGAAGTTGGAATTGAAATCCGATAACCGAAATGAAAGATAAGTCGAGTACCGTCACAGACAGCATTTCGACATAAAAAGGGTAGGAATTACCTCCACTATAGAAGAAAAGAAGGATATGAAAGTGAAGGCATCGTCCCCACGATCACAACCACGTACTCGGAGTCATATCGGGACGATCGAACGAGCCGATAATATAGTCAAGACTCCTTCTCTCTATCTTTCTCTAATTCCCTCTTTTCTGTTCTTTGAGCTCTCTGCTTCTGTTTGGTGTTTGGTGACTAAGTGACTTAAGTCACTTAATTCACCTTTTATTTTTGTCCATCAGCGAGCCCACGCTTGACCGTGGGAACAGCCACGCTTGAGCGTGCCCACACTTGAGCGTAGGATCCTCCATGCTTGAGCTTGGGAGGTTGGTAAGACCACCATGCATGCAACCATTCCTCAACTGCCACGTATGTTGCTTTTGACATGTGGTGGTCAACGCCAGAGATGGTCTGGTTGGCCTCCACGCTTGAGTGTGGGAAAGACCATGCTTGAGGGTTCTGTGGGTGCTTGAGCGTTGGCTTGGCTACGCTTGAGCGTTGACCATTGACCAGAAGACATTTTGTCGCGTTCTAGGTTCGTTCGACGTCCAATTGACCTCAATTTTGAGATATAGGCTGATCAAGACCTAATAAACAACCTCAAACCCTCAAAAATGCCTAATCTCAACCTTAACTCCAATTTCTTGATTCACACTATTCCGCTCTTTTAAAACGATAAACGTGCAACCCTAGCTCATGCTTACGTTCAATCTCACTCTGTATAATTGTGTACTTTCCATGCAAAGGTTCTTAGACCTCACTGCAACAGAAATGACTTATAATAGCAGTTATTTAATAGCGTTTGTAGTGTGGAACTGCTATTAAAAATGGTTGTGCCCTTTTAATAGCATTTCCTAAAATAAGTGCTCTTAAAGAGTGCACCTAAGATAGCGTTTTTATGTTGAAACGCTATCTTTTCTAATTTGAAATAAATAAAAAAAATAAAATCAAATTTTAATAGCATTTGTTTAAAGAAATGCTATTAAAAGATAACCTTTAGATAGCATTTAAAGGCGGAAACGCTATCTTAAGTGATTACCTTTTCTGATTTCATAACTTCCCGCACAATTTTCACACCTGCACGCACCACCAATTTCACTCCTCATAGCAGTACGTGGTTCCAAGACGGCGATCGTGCATCCTTCCCCACCATGCACAAGTTTACCCACTGCGCCCGCGTCTCCACCGTCGGTGCTTCTTCTTCTCCGTCCTTCTCCGCCTTGTTCGGCCGCCCTTCGTCACCCTTCTCGGTCGTTCATGAGCACGCCTATCCTGTCACGGTCGGTCATTCTCTGTTCTCTGGTCTCATGCGCCTAACGCCGCCGCTGCCGCCGCGCTGCATCAGGTACTCTCTCGGTGATTGGTTGACATGGGTATGATTTTTTAAATTGTACTCACCTCACTTACCTCACTCAGAAAATGGCTTAGTGAATGCATTTGGTTTCATTTGGCTTATTTGTCTTTCTAAGTCATATTAAGTTCAATACTGGAAGAAAGTTTTGTTCATTTGGGGGATAGCGTGTTGTTTCAAATAACTGAATTCATCCATGAGGTTAAGTATGTTAAGTGGATTTTTTCTTTACAAAGTTGTCAAATGTCAACAATGGTTTGATGTTAAAAATAAGTTTTCATTGGAGCTGTTAGGAGAGTATTTTTTGCTTGTTATGAACTTCAAATTCAGTAATGCCATTAAGTATCATGTTTAATCATTGAAATTTGTTTCACTGACATGAATTTATTGTACATAAATTAATGTGAATGCAAAGTTGAATGTAGTTGTTATTGATTATATGATTGCTGCCAGTCTTATGAATACGATCCTAATTCTTTTGCTAGTTTCATGGAATAGGGGAACTTAATAAGTTAAAAGTTAAAACATCAAATGGAAATCATTTTATTAAGATTTCTCTTTCACTGTTCAATATTAGATAATGCAGCATTTGGATGCTTATTAATTGGTTTATTGCTTTGTTAGATTAGTTCAAAACTTATGAGAATTAAATCTGGGTATGGATAAAATACACATGGTAACTTCCAAAATAATGGTATTGGTTCATGACATGACAGATACCAAATGATTAGTTGTCCTTGTTGGGTATTTATCTTATGAGACATTAAATATCTAAAATTAATTAGATGATTATGCACCTTCATATGCCTCAGCTTAGAACTTTAACATTTTCTGGATTGCCAATATTGTAAAACTTGTATGATGTTATTTATTATTAACTTCCTGTTGTTATGTGATCCAGGCTGGTAAAAGACTTAGTGCAAGAAAATGACATGCTGCATTTACTGCAGAAGGTTATCTGGATATAGGCAAGACTCTTAACCGAATCTACCGAGGGGTAATTGCATTTTGTAGTTAAAATGCTTTTTCAATATGTTTGAAGATAAGAAATTTAGTTTGTATCCTATTTTCAGTCACATTGTAGTCAGGTGCGATACGGAATTGTAGCTTGTTGGAATAACCTGAGGGCATCTGTCATACTATAAGATGGGTTGGACCGACTCTTGGAATATAACTGAACTTTTTTCTAGGTCTATTTTTGTTTTCTTTAGAACATGAGATCCTGTTACCATAATTTTTTATGCATACAGACAATTAGTATTAGTAACATATCAGACAGACTATGTGAGTTATAGATTTCAAGATATTGTTGACTGGGATAAGAACAAAATTCCCTTTTCCATGTTTTCCTACACATTCTTCTTGTGAGACATCTTTTTATTGTCTCGTCTCTTTATGCAACAGGCTTTTGAATGGAAAATTTCCTATTCAGGCTTCCTCTTTTTTTTCAATAAATTGTTTGTATTGCTTTCATGTCATAGGCCGTATGTTCCTTTCTGTTCCTTTCTAAGAAAATGACTACATGATATATATGGGAAAATCCAGTGCTGAGTATTATCATAAGGAAACAACTACAGAATGCTCCTTTTTAATCTATGATAAGAAGGAGAGATATCAAGTTATTTTTGGATTAAGATTTGACAGATTTTGCAAGTCTCTGGTAGCATTATTTTCTGATAGTGATAACTTTTGTCCATTAATTAGTTCTGGTGAAATATTCATTCCCTATGCTAGTTCCATTCAATGTAGTAGCTACATGCATACAAATGTGAATACATATATGTATACATATATAAGTACACATTCATAATGGACAGATGATAGTCATGGAAAGTTCTCCACTTGGTATATTTCTTCATATTTAATCTTCTTCCTTGCCTTCACAATCATGGGTAGTGCCTGTGCTATGTTGATCATGTTATTGGAATTTTATTCCCCTGAAATTGGTGAAGATTATGGTTTGCCTATAAAATATGATTGTGACTTGTTTCATAATGGGAGTATTTCCACTTTGTTGACTTCTTTCGATATTTACTTGGTTTATTGGCCTTATCATGCTACAGTGGTGCCTAATGACAATACTTGGTGGCTACTTTTCCTAGTTTTATTAAGGTAAAATAGGTATTTTGGTCCCATACGTTTATTTAATTTTTCAAATCGGTCCTATACATTTTTTTTTCAAATTGGTCCCATATGTTTTGAAACGTTTTCAAGTTGGTCATTTCCGTTAAATTTGACCTAACGCCGTCAGTTTTAAGGACGCGTGTCAGCCTAGTGTGATAGCCACGTCAGCAAAAACTGACGGCGTTAGGTAAAATTTAATGGAGAGGACCAACTTGAAAACGTTTCAAAATGTATGGCACCAATTTGAAATAAAAAACGTATAGGACCGATTTTAAAAATTAAATAAACGTATGGGACCAAAATACCTATTTTGCCTTTTATTAAAGCTATATAAGTGAACAAATTTTCCTTTCTTATTTAAGCATTATAGTTAAAATTCAAAATCATTTATGATTGTTTTTTAGCTTTCTTGTTAGTTTCTACTGACTGAGTTTCATTTCAAAGTTTTCCATTCCTTTCACATTTTTTCTAACTTCTGGTTATGGTTACTTTACCGTCATTCTTGCAAATTTTCTATTGTTGTTTTGTTTTAGCTTGCATTGCTACTTTGCTTTGCGATGTTGACTGGCTGAAGATATTGCTAGGTTACAATTGAGTTTGTTTTCTATCATTTGCCACCCCCAAAGGATTTCTTCTACCAGGAATTTTTTTTAATCCTTTAGTTGTAGCATTAGGCATGTTTATTTTAATCTGTACACATTGCATGCAAACATCAATCACTCTAAACTCAAAGTAAATGTGGTTAATAAATATTTTCATAGATTGGGAAAGCATGGATCGAAAATGGATGTTTTCTAATCGTTTAACGAAGGATTATGAGGATGGGGTGAAAGAGTTCATTAGGTTTGCAGTTCGGTATGCGAAAAACCCTAGTAGAATGGTATGCCCTTGTTTAGATTGTTGTTCTGCAAGGCGTGCTAGTGCAGCCGATTTGGAAGAACATTTAGTGTGTAATGGAATGGATCAAAGTTATACATGTTGGACAAAACATGGTGAGACAAGAGATGAGTCTAGTGAAATGAGGAATCGAGTGAGATATTCATCAAACGATACCGACACAAATACTTATGAGGGCGATCATTTTGAAGACATTGCAAATGCTATTGAAGAGGATCTTCGGGATTGTCCTCAAATGTTTGAGAGGTTGGTAAGTGATGCCGAGCAACCGTTGTATGATGGTTGTACTAAATTCACAAGATTGTCAGTGATGTTATAGTTGTATAACTTGAAACCGGGCAATGGATGGAGTGATAAGAGCTTTACAGACTTACTCACACTATTGAAAGATATGTTGCCAGAGGATAATGTGCTTCCTAGTCGGACATATGAGGCTAAAAAAATGTTACGCTCTATTGGCATGAGCTATGATAGGATACATGCTTGTCCTAAGGATTGAATTTTATTTCGGAATGAATATGCATCGTTAAAGATGTGTCCTAAATGTAATGCCTCACGATATAAGAAGAAAGAATCAGATCCAGAGTATGTGGTATTTTCCCATAATACCCAGATTTAGGTGCATGTACCATAGTTTAGAAGATTCAAAGCACTTGACATGGCATGTCTAATTTTTTTGTAGGTAAATGGCATCTTCCGATAATGCTAGTGCTACCAAAGTGAAGCGATGTGGGCCAACTGTTATGAAGGCGGTCATCCGCGCTAGGAGTAAAGGACTAAAAATTGATTTAATTTACTTATTAATCAAAGGATTTCATTATATTGTTTGATATCTAGATTTAATTACTTTATTATTTTTATTAGGTTGCATGGAATTATTTGGACCAACCAATTCGTGCCAATGGAAAAAGATTGAAGAGTTACATTGGGGCTGTTATTCGGCAAATGGTCCCAATTATCTATTCTAACTGGAAGGTATTTGTATGAAGAATTTTTGCTTCCAAAGGAAAGAACGAGGACGTTTCTGTTCTTGTCCCCACATCAAACAAATACATACGGCTTTTTCGGGGGCAACTCATAGACAAAGTATATAGCTAACCGCTTTGCAATTACAGAGAAAGAATATCAGCCCTTGTTTCTAGCATCGTGCAATGTAGGGTGAGTCACTTATCCTATAGGACTTAATTTACAATAATGAATTATATAAAAATTGAGGTGCTTAGGATTTTCTATCTCAACATTTTTTTATGGATCATTGGGTGCTGTTAGCGATAAATACTGTTGAAGAAATTGTTTACTATCTGGATTCCTTGCATGTTGATCCTAGGAATCGCCCAGAATTAAAGAATTTGTTCAATAAGTAAGCATGTTTTTATTTTTTCTGATTTTCTATGATTCTGTCGAATGGCTTCCATGGTAGATACATGTTGCAAGTTGTCATGGTCCTAATGTGCTTTTGATTTTTGACATTAGAATAACTGTGTTGAATTGGCATATACTGGGTTATGGCTGTTGTGGTTCAAAATAAAAAAAAGGCAACCAGAACCTTCATTTTTGTATTTAGATGTTACCATTGAGAATTTTTGTTGAAAAATCCATGCGTGTGTTTGTGATGATTGAAAATATGTTTCTTAATGAAGCCTGTTTGATTTTGTGATTAGTGCTTTGCAAGTTTATCGTGCACGTAGCGGAGCTAAGGTGCCTCATTTAAAAGCAACCAACATTAAATGGATCCGGATAGAGGTATATTTGCAAAAATTTAATGAGCAATTATTTTTAAAAAAAATTTAAAACTATTGATTTACTATTTTCTTTTTTATAGTGCCCAAGACAACCCAACGATACAGATTGTGGGTATTATGTCATGCACTTCATGAAGGAAATTATCTTACAGAACCAAGTTAAAATACCAACGGCGGTATGTAGTTTCAGTGCTTGTTATTTACTTTTAAATGTGAGTGTTCAAATGTTATAACAATTGTAACTTAATTTATTTAATTTTGATGTCGCAGTACTTCCTTGACTACAAATGCTTCACATACTCCATTGCTCAGCTATATGAAGCCAAGGAAGATTGGTCTCACTATATTGTTGAAAAGCTTATTTGATTACACTTGTTATATATGGTCTAAACTTTGTATTATGTTATGCATGGTTTGGTTCAAGTAACTTAGGTGTCTGGGTTTTGTTGCACATACTATTGGAGATTGCTACCTATAATTTGGATTGTGTTTTAGTTATTTGTGTAAACATTATGTTTTTGATGAACATGCAGGTGGAGGTAAAGTTAAGAAATAGGTAAACTTAATAAAAAAAATAAGGGAAAAGATAGTGTTTGTTTCTGTAAACACTATCTAAAGGCAAACATTATCTAAAGGCATGCCTTTAGATAGCGTTTGCAAAAAAAAAACGCTATCTAAAGTCACAGATGGCCCCCCGAAAATGGTGCTAAAAACACACTTTAGATAGCATTTGTAAATACACGAAAATGTTATCTAAAGTCATCTTTTAATAGTGCTTCTTAAATGATATCTTTACTAACTACTTTTAATAACGGGGGCATAGATAGCGTTTAAAAGCGCTATTAAAAGGCACACGGAAAAGCTATCTAAAGCCTTTTCTATTGTAGTGCCTTATCTAGCATCTTAACTATATAACCCAACCCTTAAACTTAAACATCATACGTAAAATAAATCAGATATTCAGGCCGTTATATTTCTACCCCCTTAAAAGAAATTCCGTCCTCGGAATTTACATGCCTGAAAACAAGTGCGGATACTGACTCTGTATATCTGCCTCACGCTCCCAAGTGGCATCTCCAGTAACATCATCCCAAATGACCTTAACCAGGGGATTCTGTTTACCACGGAGTTCTTTAATACTTCTTTCTGCAATCTTAACCTGTAAAGCCTCATATTCTAAATTATCTCGAAGTTGTATGGACTCGGGCTCAATTGTAACGTCCTTCATTACATTCGTAACTCAAAATAAATTAAATAAAAATCATTTAAAACATGTAATTAAAATATACGAGTCATAAAAATTTTCTTAAATAATTAAAGTCTGAAAATACCTCATATTAAATAAAATAATAATATTTTAAAGTATCAAAGTAATAAATAATAATAAATCCATACATCCGAATAAAATCAAAAGCCTCAAAACCAGGTGTCTAACTACAATGAGAGAAGAATAAACTAAAAATAATAAACGATGCCTACATGGCACTCGTAAACCATGCTATAATACTAACTAGCTAGGTAAAAATAAGAAAATAATTCTACAAGCCTCGATGTCCTCAATAGCGATGTCCTCGGGCTCTTAAAACAACACTTTTTAATGAGATATAAAACCACAGTGAACAATAATACAGTTATAAAATATTTCAAAAATAGTGATGTTCTCAGCCGGCGCGGTAACCGGAAAAACTGTCCATGGTATCTGCTAATTTTCCAAAATAATGTTTATTTAAAATATATTTAATTACAACAATCATATAACGACAACTCAAAAATATAATCAAATATCATATATTAATTAACTAAAGTAACCATGCATCTAACAATAACACAATCATCCAGTGGCTCGGAAACCCCACCCTGTGTTGGTTTCTTGCCCAATTCGGTGACTCAAGAACCTCATTAAATTGGTTCCTTGCCCCTTGTCTGCGGTGACTCGGGAACCTCATTCTAGAATTGATTCCTTGCCACCCTCTTTATGGTGACCCAAGAACCTCGTTCTAGAATTGATTCCTTGCCCCCATGGTGACTCGGGAATCCCATTTTAGAATTGACTCATTGCCCCTATGTTGACCCGAAAACCTCGTAATTAAATTGGTTCCTTGCCTCCCATTAAACTGTGACCCGAGAGCCTCGTTCATAAAATGGATTCCTTGCCCCGTATCTTAATTTCGACATCCCATAAAATGGCGATGTTACAAGCCAGTGCCCCTAACTTAGGTGACACAACAACAATACACATCATACATATACTCGTTCATTAATGATTTAGCACACACATCCAACAAGCATAACATCAATCATACATATATTATATTAATCATAAACATCCGGGCAAACAAACACATCAATTTAACAATTATCCATCTTTTATGAAGAACCACAAACATATATATATATATATATATATATATATATATATATATATATATATATATATATATATGTATGTATGTATGTATGTATATATGTATGTATATATATATATATATATAGTTTATACTTAGTTTTCATTCGTCTGGTTAACAATCCATTATATATATATATATATATATATATATATATATATATATATATTTTACACTCAGTTTCCATTCGTCTGGTTAAGTTTCCATTATAAATATAAATATAAATATAAATATATATTAACAAGGTCTCATATGCTAAAAATCCTATATTGGTAAATAAGAATCAGTAGTACTTGCATCAGTGTATCCAGATGATAGTTTTTATCAATTTAGTTTATGGTTCATAACATACGTTATTAGTGTTTTAGTTTATGGCATATGCCGTATCACTGCATTGTCATCCGCCATAATGTATGGCAGATTTTTGGTCGGCCGTCATCCGCCGTCGATAACACTATTGTATTTTGGTGATTATTATCCTATGATTGCCATTATAATTTTTGAACCCTCTTAAAGTGAGAAAGTTATTATAACCGAATTGTAAGGAGAAAGAATAGTGGTAGTGAATCTAGTGATGGTCATGGCATTGTAATGGCCACCTTGCTGACAGCTTAATCGCTGTGTAATGATTATATCATTTCACGGTATGTTTGGTGTGAGGTTTAAAATGGAACTAAAATATCCATGATTCAGTTTTATTTTTAAAGTAAAATATCTCCTACCCTCCTCAACTGATCGAATGTATCAGTGTCTACATATCAGAGGAATTTTCATGCCATTTCGAGATGGTAGGATAGGGTCTTCTTGTGCTCAAACCATTCCAGCTCATAAGGCAAGGGGCATGAAAACTCACCCATTATTTTTTCTCACCTCCACATTTATCCCATAGAAAACTTACCCATAATGCTAAAAAAATATTTTCTTAGGCTTCTGAAGTGGTGTTGATGTTTGTAGTGGTTTATAAATAACAAAATTAAAGTATAAAACCAAAAATTGAGGTGTAAAAGATCTTAGAAATCGGAAAGTTGGAATATAATCAATTTTTGTGAGGACGATTACAAACAAGAATATTTTGGTAAAAATATTTCTATTTTAGGATAATTAACTAGTCATTTGATTACTCCTCAACCACTAGTAGTTGAATGGCTTATTGTTCTTAAACTGGAAGTATTTTAATCTGCTATTTATTTGTAATTTTCAGGTTTCTATATTCTATTTTATGGTTTCAATATTGAGGATTGAACTTCTACGATATTTTTATTTGTATCTAGTGGTCATTATTATATTGGGTATGAGTTTACAAATGTAGTTTGTCACATTTCTTTTAAGGAGTATTCTTTAGATCTACTTGTATTACCCATACCACAAATGGGTAGGATAATCAAAGCCATACATTATTAAAATGCTAATAAGACGGACCCAAGATATGGACTGGGTACTTGACCAGCTATTGAGGTTGATGAAACTGACCAGACTTTTCCCATGCTTCATGTTTATTTTGTTTTTATCAATGATGTCTTGTTTGGTATGCCATTTTGTGACAACAATCTTCACCCCTTACTTCATCAATAAATCGCCGTCACTACATAAGTATGGTGTTCCTTTGCTTGTAATTGTTGTCAGGTTGTGTGAAGCATGGCCAAGCTGGAGATGCTTACATTTTTTTTTTTATATATCTGAAATGATGACCTCCTTATAAATTATCGTGGGAGAATTTCTCCTTGAGTAATGATATTCTAACACCAAAAATTGACACCAACTTTTGACACCTTGGTTAATCGGTGTAAATATTTGGTTAATTCAGTTCATTATATGGTTAATCACGTGCAAATATTTAGTTAATTTATGATGACCCATTAATCTTATAAAGAACTGAATTAACCAGATATTTGCATGTGATTAACCAAATATTTACATGGTTATGGAAAATAAGCTTCAGATAACCTATTAAAACATATAATGAACTGAATTAACCAAAAATTTGCACGTGATTAACCAAGGTGTCGATGGAAGTGTCCAAATCAGGTGTTAGAATATCATTACAGATTCTCCTTATAAGGATAAAGGTAATGAGTTAAGAAATGGAAGTATGACTTACAAGAGAAACCACCGGACGTATCAAGAATCCAAATTCTCCTATCTGGAACTGGAATAGATGAAAGATTAACATTTTCTAGGAAAAGATGTAAGGATTTTAATTCTTGAGAAAAGTTTTGCCAGTTTTTAATCACAAAAGAAAAGCTACGGTTGTTGGACATGGGACAACCTTGCTTGCTCTCCTATGTGCTTTGTCATGGTTATCATGTTCAAAGTAGTGGTCAACTTGGTCAAGATTTTCTGATGAATTCCTATTGACATTTTAAATTTTATTTACTGGATCAAATTATAAAAAAAAATAGTTTATTTGCTCTTTAAATTGATTAATTACATCCATTATTTAGAGGTTGGTAAAGAGCACTTCTATGTAGATTATGTTTGATGGCTTGGTCTGATCAATACCACTGTACCACTGACTTTCCTTTTTATTAAATTAATATTAATATTTAAGAATGTTTTTAGTTCTGATTATAATCTGGGTTGATGTTATGGAACTGTTTCCTTTATTTATTTTTTATTTTTTTACCTTCTACAGACAAGGTTTTGCAAGCTGAAATTGACGTAGTATCCTATAGAGTGTTGGCCTATCTTCTTCTCAGTGTTGTCAGAATATACTCAAAAAAGGTTGAATATATTTTCCAAGATGGCAATGAGGTGCTTAAAAGAATCAATTTGGATGTAAAGTTAAATTTAGAAGTTTAACTGGTAATAGAATATTCTTTTGGTTTTTGAACAATTCATTACTTATATTCTATTCATTTCAGAGGCCATATTACTTCGCAGGAACAAATTAGCACTAGTGCAAAATATATATTTAACTTCAGTTTTTTAATATCGGTTTTAATAAAATCGATGTGAAATAGGAGGCGGTGGCATTTTTGAAATTAAATTGAAATATTTTAACATCGGTTTTAAAAAAACCGATGTGTTAAAAATATTTAACATCGGTTTTAAATAAAACCGATGTGGAAAAGTGAAACAAAAAAAAAATTTAGACATAAGATTCCAAATCGGTTTTGAATAACCGATGTGGAAAATGGAAATAAATTATAAATTTTTTTTAATACGTCGTAAGATTACACATCGGTTTTCAAATAACCGATGTAGTAAATTAAAAAAAGAAAATTTAAAATAAATTGTAAGTATCTACATCGGTTATTAGGAAACCGATGTGAAATATCCTAACCACATCAGTTTTTAAAAACCGATGTGTAATAACCTAATTTTCTATTTTCATTCCCTCCTAATCTTCACGCCGTCTTCCATTCCATTTGTTTTTCATTCCTTTGTCACTGCTTCTCCATCTCTCTTACTGCACTCACATCCGCGAGCTACCCTAGTTTGAAGAGCGCCATTTTTGCTCGTCCCTCATCCTCCCTCATGTATGCGTCTCTCTCTCTCTCTCTCTCTCTCTCTCTCTCTCTCTCTCTCTCTCTCTCTCTCTCTCTCTTTCTCTTTCTCTCTCTCGCTCCCTTCTTCACGTCGCCGCTTCTTCCGGTAACTCCCAGGTCCTTTTTCCCTTTTCAATCGTAGACAAAGAAGACCACTGCGACTGCGAGCCTTCATTTTCTGCTTCGGAAGAGAACAACTGAGAACAGCCATCCGTGAGCTACCCTCGTTTGCGTGAAGAGCGCCATTTTTGCTCGTCCCTCCTCCTCCCTCAGGTATATATTTGTTTCTTGTTTAGAAAAGTTATGAACTTTGACTCCAAATGGTTGGATAATATACTTGCATGTGTTGTTCTGTTGCTCCAAGACTGGATTTTTCCAGTGGTGGTATCACCCGTCACAGCCGTGCTGCCTGTCACGGCTAGGCCGTGACGGATTCTGCCTTGGAGGTTGCTTCACTGGTTGTTCTGTCACGGCCGTGACCACCATCACGGCTAGGCCGTGATCAGTTCTGCCTGTGAGGGTCTGGTACAGCTGACATGTCACGGCCGTGATGGGCATCACGGGCTGGCCGTGACCAGTTCTGACTTTTCCATTCTTTCTTATAAGCTATACTCGATCACGGCCGTGATGGCTTTCAAGGCTAGGCCATGATGGGCTCTGTTTGGCTAATTTCCTTCACTTTTCAAGCCCCATCTTCATGCAAGCTACATAATTAGTCAAGCCTTAGTTTCCCGTTTGAGATGCAATACTAATGAGCGTACGTGTATGTGCTTAATGTACCGCTCATTGTGTTGGATCTTGAATTGTCCAAAGTTGGACAGTTTGGGAAAAAACTTTTTATTAATTCAGTTAAAATAGTTATTCATTGATTCTAATGTTATATACTTGATGAAAGTTCGGATTGATACATTTCATTTCGTTCTCCGGGTGCATACTTTATCGTGGTGGATGTCATCGCGTTCAAGTAGTGTACGTCGGAGACCGTAGGGAAATGCTGCCGAAATTTTGTCGAGTATGAGCATGAGATTTAAGGACTAACTGTTAACCGAATGTTGAAAAAGTTTCTTCTCGAATGGGATAGGGCCATACCCTGTCATAAGAAGTGGTTGGTGAATATGTTGGACTAAGTATGAAGGTATTGGTTTAGTCATGGATCGCGGTTGGATGAATGCTAGACGGACAAGTGATGAGTATGAGAATGGAGTGGAAGATTTTCTACAGTTTGCAAAAACAAATGCTCCTGATAGTGGTAACGGAAGGTTTTATTGTCCTTGTGTTAACTGTTTGAATGAGAGACGACTAGAAGCTGAGGAGATACGTGATCATATTATTTGCGAGGGGATTTTCAAGAGTTATACAACATCGATATGTCATGGTGAATCGTTAGACAGGCCGAGGGTGTCGGATAGAGAGGAAGTTGTTGACGTGGAAATGGACGATGGACTAGAGGACATGATCCGTGATGTTGGGCAAGAGTCTTTTCGACTCGCACATATGTATGATAATTTGTGCAGTGATGCGCAAGTGGCTTTGTATCCGGGGTGCACTAATTTCACACGGTTGTCAGCGGTGTTAAGATTGTTCAATGTGAAGGCGAGAAATGGGTGGAGCGATAAAAGCTTTACTGAATTGCTTGAGTTGTTGAAAGAAATGCTTCCAGAAGGCAACACATTGCCATCTCGAAACTATGAGGCGAAGAAGATATTGTGTCTGATGGGTATGGAGTATAAGAAAATACACGCTTGCCCCAATGATTGCATATTGTACAGGAAAGAGTTTGAAGAGATGCACGAGTGCCCCAGGTGTGGGGTATCACGCTACAAAGTGAAGGATGGTGATTCTAGTTGTGATATGGTCACCAAAGGTCCTCCTGCGAAGGTGTTATGGTATCTTCCCGTGATTCCGCGGTTCAAGCGATTGCTTGCTAATGTAAATGACGCAAAGAACATTAGATGGCATGCAGATGAGAGGAAGTGTGATGGACAGCTTCGACATCCGGTCGATTCTTTGCAATGGAAGTGAACTGATAGTTTGTTTCCGGATTTCGGCAATGAGCCCAGAAACCTCAGGCTTGGACTTACTACCGATGGAATGAATCCATATGGAAACTTAAGTAGTATTCATAGTTCATGGCCTGTTCTCCTGGTAATTTACAACCTGTCTCCTTGGCTGTGCATGAAGCGCAAATACATTATGTTAAGTATGATGATTTCGGGTCCTAAACAGCCAGGAAATGATATTAATGTTTATCTGAGTCCCTTGATTGAAGACTTGAGAATGTTGTGGGATGAAGGCGTTGATGTGATCGACGGGTATTGCCGTGAGACATTCAGATTGCGTGCCATGTTATTTTGCACCATCAATGACTTTCCAAAGCATACACGGAACCTGTGTGGGTATAGTGTTAAGGGGCATAAAGCATGTCCAATATGTGAAGAAGGCACATGTTACCATCAAATGCAACATGGAAGGAAGACGGTTTACCTTGGGCATCGGAGATTTCTCCGACGTAATCATCCTTATCGTAGATTGAGAAAAGCTTTCAATGGACTTCAGGAGAATGAAATTGCTCCGGTGGCCTTGACTGGAGAGCAAGTTTATGAAAGGGTGAACAACACTAATGTTATCTATGGGAAGACCCAGAAGAAGGCTACCGAGAAGAAAATATGTAAGAAGAGGTCGATCTTCTTTGATCTTCCATACTGGTGCAAGCTTGATGTAAGACATTGTACTGATGTGATGCATGTGGAGAAAAATGTGTGTGACAGTTTAATCGGAACGCTTCTCAACATTCAAGGCAAGACAAAGGATGGTGTGAATGCTCGTCTGGATCTAGTTGCGATGGGTATACGAGAGCAGTTAGCTCCACTTAAAGTGGGGGATAAGAAGACTTATTTTCCCTCAGCATGTCATACTTTATCAAAAAAAGAGAAAAAAAGTTTCTGTGAATATCTACGGGGAGTCAAAGTGCCACAGGGTTACTCTTCAAATATCAGAAGACTTGTCTCAATGAAAGATCTCAAATTAGTTGGCTTAAAGTCTCATGATTGTCATGTCTTGATGCAACAACTACTACCGGTGGCCATTCGTGACATATTGCCTAAAAAAGTCAGACATGCCATTACTAGGTTATGCTTATTCTTCAATGCTATATGTAGCAAGGTCATTGACACTAAAAAGTTGGATGACTTGGAAAATGAGGCAGCCATTATCTTGTGCCAATTGGAGATGTATTTTCCACCTTCATTTTTTGACATCATGGTTCATTTGATTGTTCATCTAGTGAGGGAGATTAGATTGTGCGGCCCCGTTTATTTAAGGTGGATGTACCCGGTTGAGCGATACATGAAGATCTTGAAAGGATATATGAAAAATCCACACCGTCCCGAAGCATCTATTGTTGAAAGGTATGTTGCAGAAGAAGCTATTGAGTTTTGTACAGACTACATGTCAGAAGCGGAACCTGTAGGGCTTCCGAAGTCTCGTCACGAAGGAAGATATGATGGTAAGGGTACACGAGGTATCACTGTTAAGAGCATGGATCGGGAGGAAGTGCTTCAAGAACATTTGTATATATTGAATAACACTGATGAGGTTGAACCATACTTATGTGAGCATAAAAGCATCATCAATGAAACTTACCCTAGAATGAATGAAAAATGGTGTTTGAACAAGCATAACAAGACTTTCTTGAACTGGTTTAAAGAAAAAATTGCAAAGGATGGTATTGCTTCTGATACATTAAAATGGCTAGCACAGGGGCCTAACTTTGATGTCATATGCTGGAGTGGGTATGATATCAATAAGTTTTCCTTCTATACAAAGTCCCAGGATGACAAAAATACTATGCAAAACAGTGGGGTTATGGTCGTCGCTGAGTCCATGCATTTCTCTAGTTCGAAAGATAAAAACCCTGTTATGGCATCCGTTTCATACTTTGGAATCATTGAAGAGATATGGGAGGTTGATTACACGAAGTTTAGAGTACCTGTTTTTAAATGTCAGTGGGTCGACAGTAACAATGGTGTGCAAACCGATGAGTTAGGATTCAAATTGGTGGACCTTAATAAGGTAGGTAATAAAGAGGAGCCTTTCATCATGGCATCCCAAGTAAAACAAGTGTTTTATATCCGTGATCCTTCTAACAAAAGGTGGTCAGTGGTTCTCCAGGGAAAAAACATGTATAATGGTAGTGAGGGAAATCACGATTCAACTCTTGATATTTCTGATACTCCTTCTTTCTCAACACGAGTGCCTAATTTCAATGAGGAAAATGAAGTGAATGATATACATGCTACTCGTAATGATCACCAAGAAGGGTTATGGGAGAACTTTACTAATTGACCACAAAGTAAGTTTAGTTTGATATTACCATCAAGTTTGGCATATTATATGTTTACGTTGATATTTATAAGTTATGTTTACGTACGTTGATCGATATTTATAAGTTATGTTTGATATTTATCCTGACATACTAACAAGTTTTTTTTTTGTTTAAACAGGTATACATGGCTGATCGTGAGGATATCCCTCCTTCATGCAGCGGGTCGGAGACCCCGTCTACTGGTAGAAAGGGTAGACGTGCCACATGAATGAGGAATTTGACTGCCAACCGTGGTTCAAATCAAAGGATAAGAGTAGACTTTCATAATAACCTCAATCATATTGGGCCAATGGCAGATCAGTTTAACAGTTTTGTGGCGACCCTTGCTAGGAACAGGCCTAGTATACTCATTGATATTTGGAAAGATGTACTGGCGGACGTGAAGGATCAGATATGGGAGAGTATTCTGGTATCTATGCTTCTACGTCATGTGTTTGTCTGTATCTACTTTATTTTTATCTTAATAATATCATACAGTAATTCGTTGATTCTTTTGGTCTTAATGTAGTTGACCTTTGACATACCGGATATGTACGTTATGAAGAAGCGTTTGCTAAAGTATACTGGAGAGCGTTGGAGGGCTTTTAAGGCCGACCTGGGCAGATACTATGTATTCAATCCAAAAAGTAAAAAGAACCCACTTGAGGTGTATCCGTTTCTTGACCAGGCGACGTGGGATCGCTTTGTTCAGAGCCGACATGATCCCAGCTTTCAGGTTAACTTATTTGATTTGTCTCTAAATTTATGTAATTTCATTAATTTTATTTACTTATGTAATTTAATTGTCTTCTATTTATAACAGGAGAAGAGGAAAAAGGGGCAGAAAAACCAAAGCAAGAATGTCTACCCCCATGTCATGTCTCGTGGGGGATATAAAAAGCTTGTTCAGAAAATGGTTGAAGAGGAAAAGAAAGCACGTCAGGAAGCAGCATCTCAGGCGGATCCTAATGCTGAAAATCGTACAGAGGTTGTTGAACCACCTCCACCCCCACGCCATCGTAAATGGAAGAGGGCCCGACAAAGAAAAACGGGACAATATACATCTGAGGAGGCCCGCCAAGTAGCTGAGAAGATTGTAACTATAGTTTGAATTGTAATTGTCATTTTAAGATTGTTATCGAATTGTAATGTGACCTGATATTTTATGTGATAGGATGCCTTGGACAAGCAGCTAACCCAAGGAACCTTTGTTCCTAGAGGACGCGATGATATCTTAGCTGCTGCCATCGGTAAACCAGACCACCCGGGCCGTGTCATTGGTGTTGGATGGGGCGTCGGCATTCGCCAATTCCATGGTTCATCTTCACACCAATGCCACAGGGATGTTGATGCAGATAGAGCACAGCTAAAATAGGAGATTGCAGCTAAGCTTCGACAGGAGATGGCCGAGCAGTTTGCCCAACAGATGGCAATATTGACTTCTATGTCCCAGCAGATGACAGTCGGTGTCCAACCCTCTGTCCAACCCTCTGTCCATGTGAGCACTAAGGGATCATGTGATCCTCCTCATCAGCCTGAAAATGATGATGGTGATGATGATGATGATGATGATGATGATGATGATGATGATGACGACCCTGATAGGTGTGAGCTGTATGTTGATGATCATCATCATCGCCGCTTAGTGGCATTGGGGAGGGCACATAATAACTTAGGTAATACCATACACCATCGTTTATTATCGGATGATCAGCTGAGGGTCGTTGTTGAGATTATTCGAGATGCTGATGCTCGAGTCCCTGTTCCCACTGAGGAGGTTCAAACAGTGGGTCAGGCCCCCGGTAACTTCATCCTCTGGCCAAGAAGACCGGCCATCTTTCTTGTTGCATCTGAGGTATTCAGTTAGTTGTGTTTTTCTATATTCATAGTTGAAATAATTTATTATTGTTTAAAGATAATGCTTTATTTTTATTCGTTATAGGATGTTGGAAATGATATTGTGCCTAAAAGGTCGGATCCAGGAAGACCAGAGATGTACTCCTCTCTGCCAAGGTATTCATTTGACCATTTAGTTAATTACGAATTAAATAACTTAATTATCCGTGATTACTAATATATATCTATGTTGTTTAGGGGATCGACAAAGGGGCACCTGGCCATGGTGATGTTTTTAAAGTTCTGGCTATACAGGTTGTCACCATGGAGAATGACGCAGCCTTGGTAAGGTTGGAACATGATGTCAGTCCAGGTGATGAACTGTATATCCCAAAGAAGGAACTTATGGAGATGGCACTCAATAAAGAAATGGCTAGTTCTGCACACATATCGTTATGGTGCACGTAAGTACATTTTATTCATAAGTTAAGTAATTAATTTTTACATACTATGATAATTAACATGTTTTTCCAATATATTAGGTATCTGCATCGTATGTTGGTTGATCAGGGTAACCTCGCCCTTTATGGGTTCATTGACCCCATGTTCATTCAGGGTAATGTTCTCCTAGCATCAGAAGACCCGGTCACCACCATACGTGATATACTTGCCCGAGATGATCATCAAATCTACCTTGCGCCTTATCTCAATAAGTAAGTACCGATTATTTAAGTATAACTATATATGACTTAGTCACTAACTGTTCCGTAAATATAGCCAGCATTGGCAACTGTTGATCTTGTACCCTAGGATGAACGTCGTGGTCTTCTTCTGCTCATTGGGAAATAAGCCGGCGAATGCACTGAAGACGATCATCGAAACGTAAGCATTAAAATACTTTATAATCAGTAATGCAGTTGTTTTAATTATCTGAAATCTATTAGATATACTTTAATTAATGTTTTTGTCATGATAGGTCTATTACTGCAAACCACATGTTGCGTGGTGAAAGGCGTACTCGGGCTATCAGATGGATTATTCCTAGCGTAAGATATTTATTAGTTCAAATGCATCAAATGCAGTGGGTATAATTATTGATTTCTATTTAATTGCTCATATTCTAATTGGGTTTCATTTGTACGTAGTCACGTATACAACGTGGATCATGGGAATGTGGCTACTATGTGATGCAGTGGATGTTGGAAATTATCTCCTCCAGGATCACTGAAAGATGGCACGAGGTAAATGTTAATTGACACAATTAGAAGTAATAGTTATAGATTCGTTATATGTTTTATGTTAGTTTATTACTTAAAAGATATAATCTTTTGTCCTATTAAACTTGCAGATATTCAACAACCCAACTCCATTATCTGATTCCGACATCATCAACATAAAGAGGCGTTGGGCAACTTTCTTTCTTGAAGTGTACCAACCATAGTTTGTATATATGTAGTTAGTTTAAAAACTTATCATGTACTAGCTATAGTGTACTTTTGACTGATCATATGTATTTTGATATGAAATCTATAATATATCATGTAGCTTTTTGGTTTCTAATTATCTTTGTTGTCTGAATGTAATTGATCGTACATATGTATTGTTCTTAATAAATTCAGTATATATTATTTGTGTTTTTGTCATACAATAGTGATTGTGTTTAGAATATTTACAGTATGTTATTCTGGTATTGATCTGCATTACTGAAACAGGGGAAAGGAATGACAGAAATGTAAATAACAGAATAAAAAAAAAATGAGACTTTACACATTGTCGCGACCGTCCCGTCCGGGAGCTGCGAAAAAGGGATAAAAGACAGAGGAGTCGCCACTAAAATTTTTATTGGGAAAATCTTAGAAAACCCAATTATTTAAAGGTTAACTGGTCTTAAAAAAAGGAAAGAGAGATGAGTCCGGGAGTCGGTTACGAGTAGGGAAGGTGTTAGCACCCCACGTCGCCCGTTTAAAAAACGGTACCTCAAGTCAATTGTGCAAAAACATTTTAATAACCTTTTAAATATTTATTTTACCCCAGGAATTATTTACAAGAGAGAATTATATTTTTTTAATTTTTTAATTTTTTATATATTTATATATATATATATATATATATATTTTAAAAAAATATAATTTTTATTTTTTGAATTTATTGTTAAAAAAGGAAAAGTTTAATTTTTGATTAATTATTTTAACATAAAAGGAGACACACAAAAAAAGGAAAATTTAGTTTTGGCCCGACAAGATGATTTTTCTTGCTCCTACGTATTCCCGGGTGCGATGGGAAACTCAAAGCCACGTAGTTCTCTTTGAAAAAGATTTGATTGGTTGGTTGATTTTAATTTTTTTAAAAAGGGATTTTATTTCAGAATAAATTCACTCTTGCACAAGGTTCAAGATAGCAGTGCTACACGATAAACCATTACCATTCGTACGATACTTGAGGATGAAAAATCAT
Source organism: Sophora flavescens (assembly GCA_030762895.1). NCBI lineage: Eukaryota > Viridiplantae > Streptophyta > Magnoliopsida > Fabales > Fabaceae > Sophora > Sophora flavescens. The sequence goes on along the minus strand of CM061066.1, from coordinate 103,071,102 downwards.
ACATCAACATCGTAGATTGTTGCGTGAATTAAAAAAGGATTTTTATTTATTTTTTTATATATATATATATATATATATATATATATATATATATATTACAAAAATGTTGGATAAAATTTGTTAAAAGAGCAAGTTGAAAATATTTATTGTTCTTAATAAAAGGGAATTCGTTTGTACAGGGTTCAAGATAACAGTGTTATACGATAAACCCTTATAATTCTTACAATACTTGAGGATGAAAGATCATACATCAATATTGCAGATTGTTACGTGAATTCAAAATATTTTTTTTGTTTTTTTTTATTTATTTTTTTTAACTTTTTGGTTTTTGTTTTGTTTCTGAAATCCTTATCCTTTTAAATTTATTTTATACAAAAATAAAAAATAAAAATTAAAAATTAAAAAAATCTAAGATAACCGTGGAAGTAAAGATCTTGATGGTAGTCATTTAATGCTAGCCTGTTACCAAAGACAAGACACTGTCCCCAGGAAATGACACTGCACCTACCATTAGACAAAACTTACCAGAGAAATCAATCTTCTTTCACTGTTGGTGCATTACTTGGTGAGTAGCTCTCCTCTCTTCCTTCTTTCAGATCCTGTAAGGACGCCAGAGAGAGCAGCGGCTGGGAGTGGAAGCAGCGGCGGATCTGTGCCTGGACTCGTGGCGGCGTTGTGGCGGCAGCCAGAAGCGGACTTCGCGACGTCGTATGGCGGCGATGCAGTGGCCTCTGGTGGATGCAGTGGCGGAGGCGCACTGCGTACAGAGGAGGACAGCGATGCGGTGGTCTTCCCCGTCTAGCAGCGAGCGGCGCGACGAGCCGCTTTCCTAGGGCGGCGCGGCGGTCGGAGGTCCTCCCCTGTGGTGGTGCGCGGCTGATGTGGTGAGAAGGAGGAAGATGAAGTTCTACTGAAGGAGAAACATAAAAGAAGGGAAGGAGAAATGACCAAGAGGGAAGGGAGAAGGAGATAGTTTTGTCAGTGGAGGAAAAAGAACGAAAAAAAGATCAAAGAGGCAGTGGTCATGGCTAAGGGTATCAAGAAAATTGGTCTCTGGTATTTTTCTTTCTTTAATTTTCTTCCCTATTCTTGCTCTCTTTCTCTCAATATTTTGGTTGACAATTTTGTTCCCCCCTTTTTTTTTTTGAAAGCAGAAACAGCGAAAATAGAGAAGAGAAATTTTTCCCCTTTCAGATTTTTTCTGCGCGTTCTGTTCCCCCTCCCGTTTCTTTTTTTTTTTCTTACTTGTGTTTTTGATTTGGTATTTATAGAGAAGTAGATGAACTCTGCCTCCTCCTTGGGACCAGATTAATGGAGTGTTGCAGTGGTTCATCTTCCTCTAGTCCCCTTTCAATTTCCATTTATGTATTCTCTTCCTCTGATCTATGCACTGGTGCTCTGAGAACTTATCCAAAAATGGTGTTTGATGACTTGAGCCTTGTGGGGAATTGTTCTGGTGGTTGGACCAGCTTCCCAATGGCTGCTACTTTTCTGGTTAAGCTCAAAAAAAAACCTGGGAGTATGTTGGTTAAAGAAAAAAACTGAAGGAGAAAGATCATTATGGGGATTTTGTTTGTTGGGAAGAAAAAAGATTTCTGACAAATCTTATCTATTTATTTATTTTATTTTCATCATTATTATTATTATTATTATTAATCAGAAGCCAGATGTATTAGTTCATTTAAGTTAGCTTGTTAAGAGGAACCGGACAAAATTAGGTGTTCACAGCTGCCCCTCTTTACTTGTTTCTTAGTAGATATTAGGTGTAACCGTAGTTAACCGATTATCGTTATAAGAAACTAGTAAAGACAAGAACTCCAATTTTTTTTCGGGGTACACTGACAAGCAAAGGACCTGTGTCTACAAACCGATTTCCTGTGAAGAACCCGCGGGTTAGATTGCCCACTGAGATTTACACATAAAAGCTTGCGGGGTGGATTGCCCGTCATAGGATCAAACAAAAAGATAAAAGAGCTTACGGGGTGGATTGCCCGTCAGACTCGAACAGAAAGATAAATGAGCTCACGGAGTGGATTGCCCGTCAAACTCGAACGGAAAGATAAGTGAGCCTACGGGGTGGATTGCCCGTCTGAAGCTCGAACAGAAAGATAAAAGAGCTTACGGGGTGGATTGCCCGTCAAACTCGAACTAAAAGATAAATGAGCTCACGGGGTGGATTGCCCGTCTGTAGCTCGAACTGCAAGATAAAAGAGCCTACGGGGTGGATTGCCCATTAGAAGCTCGAACTGAAAGATAAAAGAGCTTACGGGGTGGATTGCCCGTGAAAAGCTCAAACTGAAAGATAAAAGAGCCTACGGGGTGGATTGCCCGTTAGAAGCTCGAACTGAAAGATAAAAGAGCTTACGGGGTGGATTGCCCGTCAAACTCGAACTAAAAGATAAATGAGCCTACGGGGTGGATTGCCCGTCTGTAGCTCGAACTGCAAGATAAAAGAGCCTACGGGGTGGATTGCCCGTTAGAAGCTCGAACTGAAAGATAAAAGAGCTTACGGGGTGGATTGCCCGTGAGAAGCTCAAACTGAAAGATAAAAGAGCCTACGGGGTGGATTGCCCGTTAGAAGCTCGAACTGAAAGATAAAAGAGCTTACGGGGCGAATTGCCAGTCAAACTCGAACTAAAAGATAAATGAGCTCACGGGGTGGATTGCCCGTCTGTAGCTCGAACTGCAAGATAAAAGAGCCTACGGGGTGGATTGCCCGTTAGAAGCTCGAAATGAAAGATAAAAGAGCTTACGGGGTGGATTGCCCTTGAGAAGCTCAAACTGAAAGATTAAAAAAAAAAAGCCTACGGGGTGGATTGCCCGTCAGACTCTCAAATGGATAGATTAAAAGCTTGTGAGGCCATATAGACAAATGCAATATATGAATGTAGATTTTGCTCACTGATGGAATGACAATGCGAAAACTCAAATAACTAGTTTTCAATTTGCAGAAAGAATGATGATCATGAGAACCCTTATTAATTTTGGGCATGATGCAAAAGATTGATGATAGATTATTTCTTCTTTGCTATTTCTTTCATTATTGGATCCTTGACCCCCTAAAGGCATCGATCACAGTCAGTCTTGAGGATGAACTAAAACAAGGCCCATCTTATCTGGGAGAGATATCTTGCACTTTTATCCCCTGATGATTAGATGTTCTTGATGATAATTATCTCCATGGTTGAGTCTCAGTATTCCTTCCTTTCTTCGATGCCCTTTATAGGGGAAGCATCGTGCCCCCCAAGACCTTTTGAGGCTTTCCAAGGAATTCTAACTGCTTAAAAAAAACATTACTTGTTTCACGTTTCAGTATATACTTATCAGGATGAATGCACACACACAAATGACAAAAGTTAATAGGAAAGGACCAAGGTAGCGAAATAAAGTAAAGGAAGTCAATGTCATTATATTTGGATTGAAAAAGGTGTACAAAGCATAAGTTGCAAAACGTTGTGGAGTAGAATCACATCTCCTCAAGTGATGTCTCTTTCAATGACTAATTTTAGTATCCCTCATACAATCTTGACTGCTCATTAATTGGCTTCAGAGATGTTGTCTGCCCCAATCTTCATATATCCAACCTACGGACTGCCCCGGTTCATCGGCTTGACGACACTTCCATTGTTATATATATATATTTTTTTTCTTTTTTCTTTTTTTTTTTGAACCCTAACTTTTGCCTAGATCGCCTTTTCAGGTTTTCAGCCTAGCGGGTTGCTCTAACTTTTGCCTAGACTGTCTTTTCAGATTTTCAGTCTAGCGAGCCTTTTCTCTTTTCATTTTTCATTTTTCTTTTCTTTTCTTCTTCTTCTTGGGAAGTGTGTTCAAGCATAATACTTTTTTACTGCATCCGAGTTCACAGGGAGCTGGAGGTCTTCCCCATCCATCCTGGTGAGAATTAAAGCTACTCTAGAGAAGGCCTTTTTCACAACGTAAGGTCCTTCGTAGTTCGGAGTCCATTTCCCTCGATGATCCTTTTGGATTGGTAGAATTTTTTTAAGCACCAGGTCACCCTCCCGAAACTGTCGTGGGCATACCTTCTTCTCATAAGCTCTCATCAACCTTCTCTGGTATAATTGGCCGTGACACAACGCTCCTAATCTCTTCTCTTCAATGAGGTTCAATTGGTCTAATTGATCCTGAACCCACTCAGCTTCTTCTAATTCTGCTTCTCTCAGTACTCTTAATGAGGGGATTTCTACTTCAATCGGGAGCACTGCCTCCATCACATAAACTAAAGAATATGGCATTGCCCCTGTCGAGGTGCGAATAGAGGTACGATAGCCGTGTAAAGCAAAAGGTAACATATCGTGCCAATCCTTATACGTCACCACCATCTTTTGGACAATCTTCTTGATATTTTTATTAGCGGCCTCCACTGCCCCGTTCATCTTTGGGCGGTACGGAGAGGAATTATGATGCTTTATCTTGAAATTTTCGCACATCTCCATCATCCTATTGTTCAAATTGGTCGCATTATCAGTGATAATCTCACTCGGCAACCCATAACGACAAATTAGCTCTCTTTTGACAAATCTGATCACGACATTCCGGGTCACATTGGGATAAGATGCAGCCTCAACCCACTTGGTGAAATAATCGATGGCAACAAGAATGAAGCGATGTCCATTTGAGGCTTTTGGTTCGATGGGCCCGATCACATCCATTCCCCACATTGAGAACGGCCAGGGTGCCGACATGACATTCAAAGGAGTCAGGGCGCATGAACCTTATCAGCATATATTTGACACTTGTGGCACTTCTTTGCATAATTAAAGCAATCATCCTCCATTGTCAGCCAATATTGGCCAGTCCTCAAGATTTTCCTGGCCATTGCATGACCGCTCGCGTGTGTTCCAAAAGGTCCTTCATGTACCTCCTCAACTATCAGTTTAGCTTCTTTTGCGTCAACGCACCTCAACAACACCATGTCATGGTTTCTTTTGTAGAGAATATCTCCATCTAAATAGAAACCCATTGCAAGTCTTCTTAGAGTTCTTTTGTCATTTTCCGAAGCGCCCGGAGGGTATTCCCTTCTTTGGATGAAACATTTGATGTCATGGTACCACGGTTTTTGATCAGACTCTTCCTCTATCACTTGACAATATGCAGGATGACCACGACTTTCCATTTTGATGAGTGGTAGGTTCCTCTCGTCACTTACTTTGAACATTGAGGACAAGGTAGACAGCACATCAGCTAATTGGTTATCTTCTCGGGGAATATGATGAAACGTGACTTCGTCAAACTGCTCAATCAAACCTTTGATGTAATCATGGAACGGAATTAACTTGGAATCTCGGGTTTCCCATTCCCCACTTAACTGGTGGATGACTAGTGCAGAGTCCCCAAATACCTCCAGGATCCTTGCTTTTGCCTCTATTGCTGCCAAAATCCCTAGTGCACAACCTTCGTATTCGGCTATATTGTATGTACAATCAAAGCAGAGCCTCGCTGTGACAGGGAAATAATCATTTTCTGGTGAGATTAAAATTGCCCCGATTCCGTGCCCCCAATGCGTTAGAAGCTCCAGTCAAATAACAAGGTCCATTTTTCTTTTTCTCGGTGATTGCTCGCGATCAAACAAAGCCATTATATCTTCATCTGGAAAATCACATTGCATCGATCCATAATCTTCTACTCGGCGATCGGCTAGATATTCTGCAAGAGCGCTACCTTTTATCGCTTTCCGGGTGACATAGACAATGTCATATTCGATAGCGAGGACTTGCCCGAGCGATTCTTCCAGTCAGAGCAGGCTTATCAAAGATGTACTTGATCGGATCCATTTTGGATACCAACCAGGTAGTGTAACACAACATGTAATGCCTCAAACGGTGAGCCGCCCAAGCCAAGGCACAGCAAGTACGTTCTAGTAGTGAGTAATTGGCTTCGCAACTGGTGAATTTCTTACTTAGATAATAGATGGCACGTTCCTTCCTCCCTGACTCATCTTGCTGCCCTAGTACACAACCCATAGATTGATCTAGCACAGTCAAATACATGATGAGAGGTCTCCCTGGCACTGGGGGAACCAAGACTGGAGGCTCTTGTAGGTATTGTTTGATCTTCTCAAAGGCTTTTTGACAATCTTCATTCCATGTCACAGCTTGATTTTTGCGCAACAGTTTAAAGATTGGTTCGCATGTCGCTGTTAATTGGGAAATGAACCTGGCAATGTAGTTCAATCTTCCTAAAAACCCACGAACTTCTTTCTCTGTTTGAGGTGCTGGCATATCGTTGATTGCTCAAACCTTTTCAAGATCAACTTCTATTCCTCTTTGACTAACAATGAACCCCAAAAGCTTGCCCGATTTCACTCCAAAGGTGCATTTGGCTGGATTTAATCGGAGCTTAAACTTTCTTAACCACTCAAAAAGTTTCTGCAGATCATCAACATGATCATCTTCGGATCTGGACTTGGCGATCATGTCATCTACATAAACTTCTATCTCCTTGTGCATCATGTCATGGAATAAAGCCACCATAGCCCGCTGATATGTTGCCCCAGCATTTTTCAAGCCAAAGGGCATAACCTTATAGCAAAAAGTTCCCCACAACGTGACAAATGTAGTCTTCTCCATATCTTCAGGTACCATTTTGATTTGATTATATCCTGAGAAGCCATCCATGAAAGAGAATAATGCATGTTGAGCAGTGTTATCTACAAGAACATCAATGTGAGGTAAAGGAAAGTCATCTTTTGGGCTAGCTCTGTTCAGATCTCAATAGTCGACACACATTCGAACCTTTCCATCTTTCTTGGGAACAGGAACGATGTTAGCAACCCATTGAGGGTACTTTACAACTTCTAGGAAACCTGCATCCAGTTGTTTCTTGACCTCCTCCTTGATCTTTAAGGACATTTCCGCTTTCATCCTTCGTAGCTTCTGCTTTACTGGAGGACACTCCGGCTTTAATGGTAGTTTGTGTTCTGCTACACTGGGGTCTAACCCTGGCATGTCTTGGTATGACCATGTGAAAACATCTTTATAATCTGTCAACAACCTGATCAATTTGTTCCGCTCCTTTTCTTTCAAGGAAAAGCCAATCTTGACCTCTTTTATATCATCTTTGGTTCCCAAATTGATTAGTTCACTCGGCTCTTCATGGGGCCGGATTTCCCTGGCTTCTTGTTCTACCAATCTCAAAAGTTCAAGGGGAACTTCCCCGTCATCATCAACAACCTCCTCAGCATGATCAACGGAATAGTCAAAATTGTATGATGGGTTACTAACACTGTCGTTTTCAAGAGAGTCACTTTTAGATCTGCATTTTGGTAATTATCAGGGAAAGATGAATGAATAAAGGTTAAAGACGAGAGACTGCATTTATTGGTGAGGGATGGTGAACAAAAACGAAAGTAAAAAAAAGAGATAACAAGACAAAGATACTGAATGCATGCATTTATTGATAAGTCATACTGAAACAGAAACAAGTAAGCCCATTACAACAAAACTCCTAAAGCCTTGGGCAGAGCTAAAGGATAAGCATTACAGAATTACTTTGAAAAGGACCCTATGGTCTTGGGGAACTCAATGATCTCCCAATTGTTGAGCTCTGTATCCGGAGAGCATGGATACACCAGATTGATACCACGATCGGCAGGATAATCATCTTCAATAGCTGCTGCTTGGTCCAGGAATGCAAACCCTACGCTTCGGAAGCTCTGTCGAATGTCACAGATGGGAACCCTTTCAGCCTCGTATTCACGATTTTCCAGCCGAGCCAACCTCTTTCTTTTCTTCTCTTCTATAACTCTCATCTTGTCGGCCCTGGTGGGTTTGTATCCCAATCCAAACCTATCCTTGTTCTCAGTGAGCATGAGAATGTCAGCAACGCCTTGGCTGTTTTTCCCCAAACCGCTTCCAGGTTGGTATCCTCCTTCGAGCATAACCTTGGCCATCATGATGGACGCTTTAGATGACCGAGGTTTCAAGAGTGGAGCACTATCCCTCACATAAGTGGCATTGGCAATTTCAAGTGACTGGAAGGCGGTCTCGAGAGCTTCCTCAGCAGCTTCAATATAAGGGGTGGTTGATGGCTTGCTTACTAACAGATCCTCCTCTCCAGAGACAATTATCAGCTTACGGTCAACAATGAACTTCACCTTCTGGTGCAATGTGGAAGGTACAGCTCCAGACGAATGGATCCATGGTCGTCCTAGGAGACAACTGTATGTTGGTGTGATGTCCATTACTTGGAAAAGTACTTCAAAGGTGCAGGGGCCAATCTGAATGGGCAATTCAATTTCTCCCATGACTTCCCTTCGGGTGCCGTCGAAAGCTCTTACAATCATTGTGCTTGGCTTCATGTGAGTTCCATCGAAAGGCAACTTCGCCAGTGTTGACTTTGGCATTACATTCAAATAAGAGCCATTATCAATGAGAACCCTGGCCATGACATGGTCTTGGCACTTCACAGAAATGTGCAAGGCCTTGTTGTGCCCCATTCCTTCGGCTGGTATTTCATCATCGGTGAAAGTGACATAATTATCAGTAACTATGTTACCTACGATGTTATCGAGCTTATCAACCGTGATGTCATGGGAGACATGCGCTTGATTCAACACCTTCATCAGTACTCTTCTGTGTGGCTCTGAGTTCATCAATAGAGACAAAAGAGATATCCGAGCCGGAGTCCGATTTAACTGATCCACAACCCTATATTCACTCTGCTTGATGAACTTCAAGAATTCACCTACCTCCTCATCAGATACACCCTTTTTATTCTCACCCCCGTTTGCTTCCTTGTCATCTAGGATTTCTTCCACCTTCTCTTTCCCTTTGTGATCCTTTCCTTCCTTTTCTATTTCCTCTTTTCGCAATACCTTTGGAGTGTAAATGCGACCACTCCTAGTCATTCCGCCAATTCCTGAAATGTTGGTGACCACAGTAGTCCCGTTGGAAGGATTGGGTTGGACCTGCATCTCATACTTCCATGGTACCGCTTTGGTGTCCTTGTAAGGGAAAGGACTTGGAACTCGGATGACGATTGGTGTTGGCCCACTTGGAACCGGCAAAGGTTTCTTCTCGGTATAGTATATCACCACTGGTTTTGGAGTGACTTGCTCAGGAACTGGCTGAGGATTAACCACAACAGTAAAAGGGGTTATCTTAATTGGGGTTGGGGAAGTTGTAGATTCAGCAACCATATTAATGGCACACTCACTTGATCCACAACCAATTAAGATAATCTTCATATCCATTAACTGCTGCACACTTGCCGAAACTCTGAACAGTTTTCAATCGAATGCCCCATGTTTCCATCAAAGTCACACCTTATCTTTCCATCAAGAGCTTTTTCTTCCGTGATCGGGATTTGGATCAATCCATATTTGCACATCTCTCTGAAAACAACTCTCATAGGAGTCTTAACATCGGCCACTTTACTCTTGAGAGTATGTTCCAAGAAACTCTCAATGGCATTGACTCCCGAACCCCCATGATTTGGCATAGGACCCTGTGCCACATTTGGAGCATCCTTCTGAAAACTCAACCATTTGGCATTAATCAGATCTTGCACTTTAAACTTCAAAGCTTTACAACTCTCGGTGGAATGTCCTATGGCCCCATCGTGATATTCACATTGAGCATTTGGGTCATACCACTTTGGATAAGGAGGGTCTAGTGGTCTTGTCGGGATAGGAGTTAGCACGGATTTGCTCACAAGTTGGCGGAATAGTTCGGTGTAGGTCATGGGTATTGGGTCAAAACGCACTGGCTTTCTTTCCGGGTTATATGGTGGTCTTGTTTGGCTGGTGTTTGGGTTTGGATTTAGAGGCTGGATGATTTGAGGTGGCATGGTGGGGTGTGTTTGAGGCTGAGAAGGGTATGATGGTCAGTAGGGAGCCATTTGTTGAGGGTTTGGAAATTGCGAGGTTGCAGCGATGTATGGCTGGTTGGCTTGGTGATATGGAGGTGGTTGGTGATATGGGGCGTATTGGGCATGGAAGGCGGGTGTTTGGTTGGGTCTCCATTGGTTCGATTTCTTCTGTTCCAAGGTTACTGCATGTGCCTCTCCCTCCTTCTTTTTCACGAATGGGGTTTTCTTTGGGCCGTTCCCTACTGAAGTCTCGACGATCTTGCCATTCCTCATTCCACTTTCAATTCTCTCGCCGATGATGACCATGTCAGAAAAATTTGATGACACACTCCCAATCATCCTATCATAGAAAGGCGACTGGAGTGTATCAATGAACATTGCTACGATTTCTTTCTCGGCTAAGGGAGGCTCCACCTGAGCAGCCAGTTCCCTCCATCGTTGCGCGTATTCTTTGAAAGTCTCTACATCCCTTTTTGACATATTTTGGAGTTGCATCCTATCGGGAGCCATGTCAACATTGTACTTGTACTGCTTCAGGAATGCATCTGCTAGATCTTTGAAGGATCGGATGTGTGCCCGCTCGAGATGCGTATACCAATTTGAAGCTGCCCCTGGTCAAGTGTCTTGGAAGAAGTGAATCAAGAGTTTATCATCTCGGGCATGTGACGCCATCTTCCTAACATACATGGTCAAATGGTTCTTGGGACAAGTGGTTCCCGGTATTTGTCAAAATCGAGGCACCTTAAATTTCGGCGGAATTACAACATTTGGCACTAGACGAGTTCCGAGGCATCCCAAGACCCTAACTATTTACTCCTTCGATGGCCCGCAATCTTTCCTCTAGTACTTCCAGCTTTTCTTTAGATCGAATCCCCCCCCAGCGATTCACCGGAGCTTCTCCGAACATATTATGGGGAAATGAATATGGCATGGAGGAGGAACCGAAGTTTGGCATCATTTGAGCCCCCTGGGGTCCATAATGTAGGGTGTATTGTGGGGGCCTTGGATTGACAGTAGGTGTCACTATCGGGGTGTTACCATCTGTAGAGTTGACATTCCGTGCTTGCGTTATTTCGACAGTATTGGTGGGGATTTGCGCTTGAGTGATGTGTTCGGAGTTCTGAATACCATCTTGTGGACTGGGGGCTGTTGGTGGTACAAACCCACGAGGCAAACCGTATGGGGGATTGTTCGGGTCAAATGAAAAATGAGTTGGGTTGAGAGGCATCATGGCCCCTGGTTGGTTGAAGCCTTGAACAGGAATCTGAGTAAAACAGGGCGGGATGAGAGGTGTGGCTGGCTGTCCCTCGTTCGAGGCTGGAGGGTTCTCCTCTGTGTTCTTCTCCTTCTGCATTTCTTGTAGGATCTCCATCATCTTAGCCATCTGATCCTTGATTTGACTGACTTCATCCCTGATTTCTTGAACTTCTTCTAGTTCGTCCGCCATGGCTTTTGCCTGTGATCGAGTGCGATAAGGGTGTCTCAGAGCAATTGTTCAGAAGAGTCACACTGTTTTAATCAGAAAAAGGTAAGAATATTGCAAAAAAGAAAAAGCTTTGGTGAAAATCACCTATGGAGTTTATTATTTATTATTTATTTTGTTTTTCTTTCTTAAGTTAACACCTGGTGACTGACAAGAGATGGTCCCTCCGTCCCACACAGAGAGCATTGTGCTGATAAGATGAAATGGAGTTGACAACAAATCTAGGGGAAGAACGTCTCTCCACAATAGATGTTGTCTTAAACACACTAGCAATGCGAACTTTGAATTGAGGCATCCCGACCTACCCTTTGCACAGAAGGAAGAATCCTATAAGGCAAAGATGTAGTTGACAACATACTAAAGGGAGACCATGCTCCACGATAGGTGTCGTCGCAAGTTAAGTGTAAGAGTTGGAGTGCGAAGGAATCATAGAGGCAAGAACAGGTTTCATTAAAAGTTCCTCAAAGCAGTACATAGGTTGGGATTACATCATTGTCAAATCATAATTTTCAACATTGTTACAACATTTCATCCTAAAGTCAACAACTTCGGTCTCTTTCTTTTTAGCCCTCGAGCAAACCCTCCACACATTTTCATAAAATCGTCCAGTTCAGACGGGAGACGAAGGGTATGGTCCCCACAGATTTGTTGTTCTGCCTTCTCAAAGTTTTGGACAAAATTCTGAATGCAATGGCTTAGCTCCAAACTCATGCTCATATATCTCTTTTTCCATATGTCAATATCTATCCCTCGCTCTCGCGCTTCTTCTCTCCACCACTTCACGGCATTCATTGCTTGAACCACGTGATCATGATAATGTTTTGCCGAGGTCCACCCCAAATCGGACTCCTTCTTGATTTTGACCATTAGGACATTTAGTTCTTTGACCTTTTGTACCAATTCATCAGTCATCCTACTTTGTGCACAAATTCGCCTCTGTAAGTTGTTATTGACTCCCTTTGTCGATCAACCTCCGCCTTCAATGACTTTCTCATACCTTCTTGCTTGGATGACCTCTTCTTCTAACTGACGCTTTTCTTTTCTTAGCCGATGCCTTTCCATTGTCAAGGACAATACTTTTCTTTCAAGATCCTGGACCTTAGCCATGATGCTTGATGAGACATTGTCTGTATTCATCTGGACTCTTGAGGTTGTGGAGATATCTGCACACAAATCTTTTAAGTGTTCATTTTCCTTGGCTAACTTCTCACAACGTTTCTGTCCAATGGCTATTTTTAACTCGGCATCTTGCTTTTGTTGTTCCATTTCCTTCATTTGTGCTTCTAGAACTTTCAGGTGTTCGGTCATGTGAGTTACCAAATGGGGGTGGTCTTTATCTTTCCTGCTTTCTCACTGGAAAGTCGACGGGGCCTTTTCTTGATTTTCTCCATGCTTCATATTCTGAGACAATGATTAGGATTGGCCGGCCCAATTGTGCTCTCCCTGCCATCTTCACATCCTTCCATGCATTTCTGACTGATTTTGCCAACAACTTGGAATTCTCTCCATCCTCGTACCGGAAACAAAGATCCGCCGAGTTGTTCTTCTCTTGGCACGGTTTTGCGTCCAACAAAGTTGTCGTAAGACTATGGCGGGTGTGTAGGATATGCACCCTCTTGGACCCATCAAAGGAACATTGGGATAGTCACCACAACTATAAATGATGTCTTGCCCCCTGTTGACCTTCGTACCATGGGCATACCCACCGAAAGAGTCCCTTCCCGGTTTGTCGAACTCGCTCTTCCATTCCTCTTCATTTAGTCTGTCTTATTGGGATGTTATGGAAGCCTCTTAGTGGATCTGAATGGTGGGTGATATGACCTTTTGCATACATGTGAGTCATGACCCACACATAGAGCAATCAGTGCACAACATCGGAGCTTCCCCTTTGGATTTCATTTGGCAAAATTCTAGAGTCAAGAGTGTTTCAGCTAACACTGCCAGACACGGGTTTTTCTTTCTTTCTACTTGTGAAGAATACATCCATTGCCGCTTGATCTATCATGTCTAGTGCTTTGATGGAAATAGGACCAACCCGTATATTGTTAGCGCCAATACCCTCTCAAAGGTTTCCCAATCTTGCTGATTCATTAATTTCTTCAAATGATTTTCGAGAAGAGTTCGGGTTAACCCTCGCGAGTTTGAGTGCCCGGTCAACTTCACATCATTTTCAGGAAGCCCTAGTAGCCCTGCTATGCTTGTAGTGGTCAAGTATTGCCCCAAGTGAAAGTACACGATGGGATTTTTCTGCATTGGCAACCTTAACAGGCAAGCATATTCTTCGATGGTGGGAGTAATGTCCATATCTGGCAATTCAAAACATCTGAGGTGGGGGTTCCAATACCGACACAAAGCACTCAAAGCAGCAGTCTCAACCGGTATGAAAATTAAGTCCAAGATCCCTCCATACTTCTTGGCGAAGCTTCTTCGACGTTCTTGAGGCAAAGATTGGCTCAACTCTTTCAAATTCTCTAATGGGTTCATTATCACCCTGGAGCTCTTGGTGGTGGGAACATTGCTAGTGTGTCTAACTTTTTCCATCTCTTGTAATCAAAGGTGTTATCTCAAACCAAATTATCTGTGGAGGAAATTTTAATTTGTTAATAACATTTGGAAAGCAAATTACTTATGCGTGAGAGCGTTCCAATACCGACACAAAGCACTCAAAGCAGCAGTCTCAACCGGTATGAAAATTAAGTCCAAGATCCCTCCATACTTCTTGGCGAAGCTTCTTCGACGTTCTTGAGGCAAAGATTGGCTCAACTCTTTCAAATTCTCTAATGGGTTCATTATCACCCTGGAGCTCTTGGTGGTGGGAACATTGCTAGTGTGTCTAACTTTTTCCATCTCTTGTAATCAAAGGTGTTATCTCAAACCAAATTATCTGTGGAGGAAATTTTAATTTGTTAATAACATTTGGAAAGCAAATTACTTATGCGTGAGAGCGTACCAAGATGCATGAACGAATGACATATTGATGATGCATGGCCTAAGATACTGCATGCATGAACAGGCAATATAATAAGAATGAGTATAACAGAATGCCTGAATGAGTAGCATGTTAAGGTGCATGTAGAAGATCTTATGATGCATAGGATATAAATGTAATTATTCATGCTGCAGAAAAAGGGGGAATGCGCTCCCTTTTGTCCTACATGGGCCACATCCTAAAGTTGGGACTTCTGAAGTCAGGACCCTATTTTGGTAGGCTGCTAATGGCATTTTATGTGCATGACTTTCGGGACAGATCTAGACCCCTAAACATGGTCCCCGGATTACCCTCATCTAAAAATGAGGACCCGAATCCATGAACCTCGCCACAGGGACCAAAAAAAGTCACAATATGGCAGTCCATGTTCCGGTAGCAATCCGAGCGGGAGAATCAATGTCTGTCAGGGACGCAAAAGCATCACAATAACATCACTGAAGCCCCTTCTAGTTCTATGGCATTCCAAGACTCGGGTATAGAGCCCAAAAGTGTGTGAGTATGTGATGGTGATGTGTGTGCTGGGAGCAAGCAAACCTGCAGAAAACCAAAAAACTAACCCCAAGCCTGCAAAAGAACAGCCAACATTTACAAGAGTTTTCTACCCTAAGGTTGCAAGAATGTACAAAGACATTTATTAAAACATATAATACTATATACAAAACAAATAAAACAAAGAGGGGTAAAACTAATATTTTCGAATTTATTAAAAAATGCACAACCAACTATGATAGGCCTGACTCTCAAAAATCCCCAGTGGAGTCGCCAGCTGTCACGACCGTCCCGTCCGGGAGCTGCGAAAAAGGGATAAAAGACAGAGGAGTCGCCACTAAAATTTTTATTGGGAAAATCTTAGAAAACCCAATTATTTAAAGGTTAACTGGTCTTAAAAAAAGGAAAGAGAGATGAGTCCGGGAGTCGGTTACGAGTAGGTAAGGTGTTAGCACCCCACGTCGCCCGTTTAAAAAACGGTACCTCAAGTCAATTGTGCAAAAACATTTTAATAACCTTTTAAATATTTATTTTACCCCAGGAATTATTTACAAGAGAGAATTATATTTTTTTTAATTTTTAAATTTTTTATATATTTTTTTATATATATTTTTTAAAAAAAATATAATTTTTATTTTTTGAATTTATTGTTAAAAAAGGAAAAGTTTAATTTTTGATTAATTATTTTAACATAAAAGGAGACACACAAAAAAAGGAAAATTTAGTTTTGGCCCGACAAGATGATTTATCTTGCTCCTACGTATTCCCGGGTGCGATGGGAAACTCAAAGCCACGTAGTTCTCTTTGAAAAAGATTTGATTGGTTGGTTGATTTTAATTTTTTTAAAAAGGGATTTTATTTCAGAATAAATTCACTCTTGCACAAGGTTCAAGATAGCAGTGCTACACGATAAACCCTTACCATTCGTACGATACTTGAGGATGAAAAATCATACATCAACATCGTAGATTGTTGCGTGAATTAAAAAAGGATTTATATATATATATATATATATATATATATATATATATATATATATATATATATATATATATATATATATATATATATATTTACAAAAATGTTGGATAAAATTTGTTAAAAGAGCAAGTTGAAAATATTTATTGTTCTTAATAAAAGGGAATTCGTTTGTACAGGGTTCAAAATAACAGTGTTATACGATTAACCCTTATAATTCTTACAATACTTGAGGATGAAAGATCATACATCAATATTGCAGATTGTTACGTGAATTCAAAATATTTTATTTTTTATTTTTTTTTAACTTTTTGGTTTTTGTTTTGTTTTTGAAATCCTTATCCTTTTAAATTTATTTTATACAAAAAAAAATAAAAAATAAAAAATAAAAAAAATCTAAGATAACCGTGGAAGTAAAGATCTTGATGGTAGTCATTTAATGCTAGTCTGTTACCAAAGACAAGACACTGTCCCCAGGAAATGACACTGCACCTACCATTAGACAAAACTTACCAGAGAAATCAATCTTCTTTCACTGTTGGTGCATTACTTGGTGATTAGCTCTCCTCTCTTCCTTCTTTCAGATGCTGTAAGGACGCCGGAGAGAGCAGCGGTTGGGAGTGGAAGCAGCGGCGGATCTGTGCCTGGACTCGTGGCGGCGTCATGGCGGCGGCCGGAAGCTGACTTCGCGACGTCGTATGGCGGCGATGCAGTGGCCTCTGGTGGATGCAGTGGCGGAGCGCGCATCTGCGACGAGAGGAGGACAGCGATGCGGTGGTCTTCCCCGTCTAGCAAGACAGCGGCGCGACGAGCCGCTTTCCTAGTGCGGCGCGGGCGGTCGGAGGTCCTCCCCCTGTGGTGGTGCGGGCGATGTGGTGAGAAGGAGGAAGATGAAGTTCTCACTGAAGGAGAAACGTAAAAGAAGGGAAGGAGAAATGACCAAGAGGGAAGGGAGAAGGAGATAGTTCCGTCAAGGGAGGAAAAGAGAAAAAAAAAAGATCAAAGAGGGAGTGGTCATGGCTAAGGGTATCAAGAAAATTGGTCTCTGGTATTTTTCTTTCTTTAATTTTCTTCCCTGTTCTTGCTCTCTTTCTCTCAATATTTTGGTTGACAATTTTGTTCCCCCTTTTTTTTTTTTTTTTTGAAAGCAGAAACAGAAAATAGAGAAGAGAAATTTTTCCCCTTTCAGATTTTTTCTGCGCGTTCTGTTCCCCCTCCCGTTTCTTTTTTTTTCTTACTTGTGTTTTTGATTTGGTATTTATAGAGAAGTAGATGAACTCTGCCTTCTCCTTAGGACCAGATTAATGGAGTGTGGCAGTGGTTCATCTTCCTCTAGTCCCCTTTCAATTTCCATTTATGTATTCTCTTCCTCTGATCTATGCACTGGTGCTCTGAGAACTTATCCAAAAATGGTGTTTGATGACTTGAGCCTTGTGGGGAACTGTTCTGGTGGTTGGACCAGCTTCCCAATGGCTGCTACTTTTCTGGTTAAGCTCAAAAAAAAATCTGGGAGTATGTTGGTTAAAGAAAAAAACTGAAGGAGAAATATCATTATGGGGATTTTGTTTGTTGGGAAGAAAAAAGATTTCTGACAAATCTTATCTATTTATTTATTTTATTTTCATCATTATTATTATTATTATTATTTTAATCAGAAGCCAGATGTATTAGTTCATTTAAGTTAGCTTGTTAAAAGGAACCGGACAAAATTAGGTGTTCACACACATCGGTTTTTATAAAAACCGATGTGTAAAGTGGCAATAAACCACATCAGTCTTTTCAACATCAGTTTGAAAACCGATGTGAAAAGTCAAAAATAACCGATGTGGAATCCCTTTTCTGCACCAGTGTAGTCTTAAAGGTAATAAGAATTGCTTCACAATTTTCTTTTCATAGTGAGTTTAATCTTATTCTATTGTTTAAGTAATATGCTATGGTATGAAACCGATGTTTTGTGTAAAAGTTGAGGGATTTGGAAATTTTCTCTAGACAAGGTATGACTTCCGTAGTTCCTACTTCTTACGTACTAAGTGTCACATTGTAATACTTAAAATTTTCATTCCTTTGAGCCTTACCTGAATAATGTTTCTTCCATTTTATTTACTCAAGTGTTGTGTTTTTGTTTATGTTCAATTGTTTGCATTCCCAATCAACTTATGTGTGGTGAATGCTCTTACCTTTCCCGTGTTTCTCTATATCTCTCTCATTGTCACTTTCTTACTGTTTAATTGACATTTATGGGATTTCTTCCTAAGAATTTATCAATTACCTCTTACTTCTTGCTTGTAGTGTATACAATGTATATACAAGATAATATCTTGCGCAAGCCTCCTCCTAAGTCCTAACAGCTTAAACTTTTAGGATAATTGGTCCTTGGTACTCATATTGGACCATTGTAAATTAACCATCTCATAATATTTCATTATATTCAATGTCTTCTTTTTCTATTCGTTTTATTGTTATAGAGTCTCTCCAGAATCTTGATAATATTCAAGTGAAAACAGAGGTAGAAGATTTGAAGTTAACCTTTCACAACCTCTGTAGAATAAAGCATAGGGTTATACCAAATATATTTGGGCATAACTTTACCGGCACAGTTGTATGATGTAATATGATGCTAACTAATAAAAAAGCTAATTTACTGTAGTCATACCTGCTTGGAATAATATGCCCGGTGTCTAGGGCCAACCTTAATCATCGGTGAATGACTGGGTGACCTAATTAAACTGAATATTGTCATAATTACAGTCATAATATGTTATTGGCTTATTGTTTATGGACATTTGAATATTCTTGATGGTTTTAAATTTACATAAAAGTTGATTTGGGGAGTTCATATACTATGTAAAATGTAAAGAGTTGAGTTTGTGTTTTTTTTTCTTGATTTTGCACATTCTTAATATCTCTTTTTTTTTTTTGTTTCTGCAGTTTGCGGAGTTTGATTTCTATGAAAATACCTGCGCTGCTAAACACCTTATGGTGGAAGAGTATGTTCATCAAAATTTTAAAATTCTAATTCCATGAAAATGTTTTGCTGAATATTTTTTGAAATCAATACATGATATCTTCTCCGATGAACTTAATTAATTCTGTAATATGCCTTGCAGTGTTCCTCAACTTAACCTGATGGACATGGACTTTGGAGTTTTCCCACCCAATAGTCTAATTAGTTTACCTGTATCCAAGGATATAATTCGAAATAGAATATTCTCTCAAAAGGAACCGATGAACTTTGACACTGTTGTGGTAGTGGCGGGAGTAGAAAAAAAAATTGTCAACTTTTTTTTTTATCCCAACCAATTTAGGACTAATTGCATAAACCTCATGAAACATTCAGAATTGAAGATCCAACAAACATATTATTAAGAACTAAAACTACTATCATTAATTCAAAGATACTAGAACTTCAAAGGCTTCATGGCTAGTCACCCAAAAGACTCAACTTTTGTGATAAGCAAAAATGGATACAACCTGTCGATATACTTGTCAATGACCCTGATCATGACCCTGATCTCGAAAAAATCAACAATGGACCCGTATGCACATTTCTCTGAAGTGACAAGGAAGACCATCACAGAAATTTTGAGAAAACGCTGACGGACCCGCTTGCATGTTGGGACATAGTTTACTTTTTATGATATGACTTCAGCTACTTACTATTGGTTGCTGCCTGAGTTGGTAGCAGAAGAACGCCGTGTGCTGAGTGGAAGAGTGTATAGGTACTACTACGATCCAGAGGGGAATTTCTATGAAAGCAAGAAATTGGTTAAGGCTGAATGGGAAAAATGTGGAATGATTGTCATTGAAAAGTAAATCGACAGGTTGTATCCATTTTGCTTATCTCAAAAGTTGAGTCTTTTTGGTGAATAATCATGAAGCCTTTGAAGTTCTAGTATCTCTGAATTAATGATAGTAGTTTTAGTTCTTAATAATATGTTTGTTGGATCTTTAATTCTGAATGTTTCATGAGGTTTATGCAATTAATCCTAAATTGGTTGGGATAAAACAAAGTTGAAATTTATTACATGCTTCAACAGGATGTAATAAATTTCACTTCAGTAGCATAAGCATATAGAGAAGGTGATAGGGAGATAAGAAACTATTCTATCATCATATACGGAAAAGGAATACATAGCATAAATACAATAACAGTACAAAGACATTCATCATGTAACACCCCGATTTTACTGTTTTTCAATATCGATAAATATATATTTGTTATATTTTTATCTGAGACCTTGAAAATAATTTTGGATAAAATAAAATCATATTTAGACTCTACTTTATAGTCTAAGGTTACTGTTAAATTTTGGGTTGAAAATTCAGACGGAAACCAGTCTTCGTTTTCACTGACAGTAAGATTTTATTGATCAGAAAACCTAATTTTGACTCATGAATGAAACTGATTAGATTTTTATCACTTTTTCAACGATATAATTTTTTTTGGAAATTTTCGCTAAAAAATAAAAGGTCATATTTTATTCGGGCGAATCTTCAAAGAAAATACGCGAGAGATTTTAAATTGGGTAAACGACAGAGCCAGATACGGAACTGCATAGACCCATTAATGGATGAGACCAGTGATGTCATGGATGACCTCATGGAGGTGAGTCACCATGGTGAGTCATGTTGTGACTCACCATGTGTTATCATTACTTTTGTGAAAAGACTATTTTACCCTTGGACTTTCCATGTAATTCCAAGCTTGTCCCAAATTTTCTTGGACCATTTTGCCCCCATGTGCTACACGGCTCCCCCCTACAACACTTAATTCATTTTCCTTTTCCCTTCATCTCTTCCAAAATCATTTTCTCTCACAAAAACCCTAGAACACCATTGTTGAGAACTTCAAACTTGGATCAAATTTCTTCATTTCTTCATCAACAATAGGTAAACTATTGTAGTCTAAGAGTATGAATACTCTTCCAATCACTTGTTTCCTTTCATTCTTGCCTATTTCATCAAGTTTCCATTTTTCATGATTTTATTCATTTAATTCTAGAAAATCATAGAAAAATGTTTTAGGTGTTATGACACTTGATCTTACCTCTCTAATACCTTTATTTGTGAGATCGAGAAGCTTGAAAAATTTTGAGATCCCTAGCCTATTTTCTTGATGTTGGCCGAACCCTAACCCTAGAGGTTAGACGGGTTTTGTTTCAATTTTAACTTGTTTTATGCTTTGTTGTGAAGTATTAAGTGATAGTGTGGTGTATTGTGTTGTGAGAAGCAAACAAAAATTTCAAGAGGCTATTTCAAGGAAGAAACCGAAATTCCAAAGGTAAGGGGAGTGTACCTAAGGGGGTTTTGATAGTTATATGCTATTAGTCTGTCGTAAGTAATTTATCCGTGGTAAATTTGTGGAATTTGATTTAATTATTACGTATTTGTTTATGAGATTTATAATGTTATCTGTGAAAGTATGTGGTAATTGTTAGAACCAAAGTGGTTTTGGCTTAAATAATCTCTTAAGTTTTGATGTTAACAAAAAGGTTGAATTTGTATGGCAAAGTATTGTCAAAGATCTAACTTGTTTATTCTAGATTGCATGACTGTTTGAATGATACTAGTCAGGGATATTAGAAAAAGTATCTTCGCTTTGTTATGGAATCATATTGAATTATATTTTTGATCCTCTAGACGAGTCTTCAATCTTTGGTACAATTTTAAGTGTTATGTTATCGCTAGACGAGGTCTTAAAAATTGGCTAAGGTAATAGATGCTAGGCGAGTATCTAAGTCTAAGAAAAGACAAGTAGACGAGCCAATAAACAATTATCAGATAAACACCAAGTCCAAAGACTTGATAATAGACGAGAGGTCTCTCTAGACGCCACGTCAGAAGATGAGCTATTGAGTATAGCACTGATACACCCCGTTGTGCCCCGGTGTTTTGTTAGCTTAAAACCTTATTAATTAATTCCTTAATCGCTCGCTTAACGGGAAAAGACGTAAAATTTAAAACTTATATAATAATCATATAACTTCTGCAAATTAAACACACCAACGTTGTAATATATATATACACACATGTTTATTTATTACATTGCCAAAACATTGTTAAGGGTATCCTCTCAGTAGAAGCCCTCACAGGCATAAACTTAAAATAAAAGTCATACTTAGCGGAAACGTACAAAAATTACTTATTAGACACACTGGACATATTATCTATAAATCACCATGGATCACCACTCGACCTCTAGTGTCTGGTTCGTAAGGAGTTCCATCCAACCCCTCAGCAACCTCCATTTCATACAGAGTTATGTCCTGCTCCTCAGCAACATAATCCTCCATCGGGTCTTCTAATGTAAGTAAAGTAACCCACAAAAATATATAAATATAGGGGATAAGAAGCAGTTCTATCATCAAAAAGAGGAAAAGAGTAATAGTAAATTATACAGTAATTGTCACAGATATAACATTATTCAACACCTAACTAACAAAGCATCCTCAAATTAAAGTATCATCCTCTACCCCAAACTCGTACAACTAGACTTTCATACTGACATGACCACTACTGATTTCTTTCACGCATTCTTCTCGGGGAATGTCAGTCAGATGTTCAAGGGACGGGTTCCAAATTCCCGATGCACATTCTCTTCCATGGTGAGAATGCTCACGCAAAGCAATGACACTATAGCTGCACGATGCTCGCAGTGCACACCCCGCCCAATCCCGGGGGTGCTCAATGAACTTCAATGACACTATAGTTGTACAACATATTTATAAGGTGGAACGTTCTAGCGAGAACTCTTGACCTCATGTATTATATTACCAATATACGGTTGTGAACAACAACACCGACCTCGTGTATTATATTACCAATACAAGAGAATCTCACCAACCCATTTTAACAATATCCTAGTGCCTTAACCTTCCACTAGAACTCAACACATTTTCTAGGTCACCACACCTCATTAAAATACATCATCTAGGTTAGGCACCTCTAAGTCACCATTATTCTCACATCAAAAACAAACAACTATCTCTCGAACAACATATATATCTTTGCTTAAAATACACTAAGCATAATATTAACAACCAAGCATATCAAGCATAACATAACATTAGAAGATATTCAAACACCAAAGATAATACGTCACATGCAGGTGGAATACCTCAACCAGCGGATCACAGTAAATTCAACAACAACAATAAAATTCAGACATCATCAACTAACTAAAATCAACCTAATATCGATAAACCTACAATCCCTGAATCACCATTGGTTTTACAGAAAAGGTTTCCAATGTGATTTTGGTCTTGTCGATTACTCGACTACTAGTAGGGTTTAGGTCGCCCTACACAATTATCATATAATCTACTACTTATCGATTCCGACGATAGGTTGATTCTTTCCCCCCACCTGGGTTATCACTGGAATTCGAAAATTGACGTCCCTCGTTATCACGCCACGCGTTATCAAATTCACCTTCATCCAGACAACACAACAACAAGTTAATCAACAAACCCTCCCTTAACCACTTTTAGTTAGGTTCGGCCAAGTAATTCAAATGAGGTTTAGGGTTATGTTCTCATTCTAATCTTTTGGATTCTAAGTGCTTAGGTCTTGGATAACTAGGATAAATTTTTAGAAGTTGAAAATATGAAACAAAATCCTCTAACCTCCAAGGGTAGGGTTTCGGCCATGAGCACAAAAATAGGTCAGAAAATTCTTTTGATTAAAAGCTTTTGGATTTAGATAACATACATACTAGAGAGCTTAATTCAAGCATTGGATTTCACAATAGAAGCAAAAACACCAAACCTATTTTTCATGACAGTCTCGGCCTAGAATAGTTTTTTGGGATGGAAAATGTTTTTGATTACATGCTCTTGGATAATGAAAGTAGTGATCATAACTAGATCATTGAAATTGGTTTCATATTTTTAGGATTTTTCTACAATTTTCTAGAATTCTTTAAAGTTCTAGATCTAAGAAAATAAAATCATGAAATAGGATGAAAATGACTTCAAGAAGGAGAATAGATGATCAAGGATCATCATATTACCTTGTGATGATGGAAATGGAAAGAAGATGATGATCTTCTTGATGCACTTAAAAAAGGATGCACTTAGAGCTCTTGAAAATGGAGTTTGTGTTTTGGTTGAAGAAGAAGAAAAATGAAGGAGAAGAGAAGGGGGGGTTATAAATAGGAAATTGACTTAACCTAGGTTAAGTTAATATTGATCATGGTTAAGTTAAAATATAAATATCTAGATATTTTCAAATAAATATCTACATATTTTCACTAAATATCTAGATATTTGTTTTTACTAAATATCTAGATTTTTTTTTATCTGTCCCCGACTTCGTCGATTACCCGATTAACGACCAAAACACCCGAGAATCGTCTAATATCTTATTTTTTTACAAAAATTTCAAAATAACCTATCTCGTTGGAAACATGATAAAAACCTACAGTATTCGTTCACGAGTCCAAATTAGGTTTTCTGATCATTAAAATCTTACTATCAGCGAAAACACCGGCTGTAGACTTCCTCACGGACAAAATTTTAAACCCAAATTTTAACCAGAGCTTCCTACCGTAGAGTAGGTTCTAGATATGATTTTGTTTTCTCCAAAATCATTCCCTAAGTCTCAAATAAAAATATAAATAAATATATTTTTACTGTTAAAACAGCATAATTAAAAACAGACTGTTACATTACTACCCCTCTTAGAAAAAATTCCTTCCTCGGAATTTGCATACCTCAAAAGATGAGGATTTTGTTGTTGCATATCTGCTTCACGTTCCCACGTGGCATCTCCAGTAGTTTAATCCCATATGACCTTAACCAAAGGAATTTGTCTACCGCGAAGCTGCTTAATCTCTCTATCTGCTATCCTTACAGGTAAAGCCTCTTACTCCAGATTCTATCACAGTTGTATAGACTCAGATTCAATCACATGAGAAGGATCTTAACTGAGAGACATGAAAGACATCATGAAGGTTGGACAGGTTAGGTGGTAAGACAATATGGTAAGCTATTGGACCAATTCTTCGAAGAATCTGAAAAGGTCCAATGAATCGAGGAGTAAGTTTTCTGGACTTGATAGCTCTACCAATTCCAGTTTTCCGAGTGACTCTCAAAAATACATGATCATCTTCCTGGAATTCCAATGGTCTCCTCCTCTTGTCACTATAGTTCATGTGCCTATCATGTGCTTCCTTCATCTTTTCCCTATCTTCCGGACTTGTTCCATAGTCTGTTGCACCACTGCTGGACCTAAAACTTGGTTCTCACCAGTCTCATACCAACATAACGGGGTCCTACACTTTCTACCATATAAAGCCTCATATGGTGCTATTCCGATACTACTATGGAAACTATTATTATAAGTAAATTCAATCAATGGTAAGAATTCATCCCAACTACCAGTGTGCTCCAAAACATAAGCTCTCAAAAGATCTTCCAATGATTGAATTGTCCTTTCTGACTGTCTGCCGGTCTAGGGATGATAAGCAGAACTCATTCTTAACTTTGTCCCTAAGGCATTCTGCAATTGTCTCCAAAATCTAGATATGAATCTAGGATCTCGGTCTGAGACAATGCTTGATGGTACACCATGTAACCTAACAACTTCTTTGACGTAGATCTGGGTTAACTTTTCCAAACTATAACTTTCACCAATAGGTAAGAAGTGAGCACACTTCGACAACCTATCAATGATAACCCAAATCACATCATGCTTCTTAGGAGTTCGTGGTAATCCGACCACAAAATCCATAGCTATGCTATCCCATTTCCACTCTAGGATATCTAAATATTGTAATGAGCATGCGGGCTACTGATGTTCAATCTTAGCCTTTTGACAAACCAGGCAAGATAAAACATACTGCGCTACTTCTTTCTTCATCCTTGTCCACACATTTTCTTTAAATCCTGATACATCTTAGTGGATCCAGGATGAAAACTCAACTTACTCTTATGGGCTTCCTCCAAAATTATCTTCCTAAGTTCTGCATCCTCTGGCACACATATTCTATCTCTAAACCTTAACACACCATATGTCCCTCTACTAAACTCAAACTTTGCCCTCATATATCCCTTTACTTATCTCCAGAAGGTATAGATCCTGAACTTGTTTATCCATAAGATCTTTCATAAAATCACTACTAATAGTGATCATACTTAAACAGATTTTATCATCAACAAACTCCATTCCTAAGTTCAAATCTCTGAACTGTTCCAGTAATTCTAACTCCTTAACCATCATTGTAGATACATGCAATGATTTCCTACTCAAGGCATCTGCTACAACATTCGCCTTCCCAGTATGGTACAGTAAATCAAACTCATAGTCTTTGATAAACTCCATCCATCTCCTCTGTCTCATATTCAAATCTTTTTGGTCGAACAGATACTTCAGACTTTTATGATCACTGTAAACATTAAACTTTGCTCCATACAGAATGTGTCGCCATATCTTCAATGCAAACACTATGGCTGCTATTTCCAAATCATGAGTCGGATAATTCCTCTTATGAATCATCAACTATCGGGAAGCATACGCCACGACTCTTCCCTCTTGCATTAATACAAATCCCAAACATTGGTATGACGCATCACAGTATACATCGAATTGTCCTAAAGGATCGGGTAGAGTCAACACAGGTGATGTAGTCAACATATCCCTCAACTTTTGGAAACTTTGCTCACACTTATCTGTCCACACAAAAGATGTATCTTTCATCGTCAACTGCGTCATAGGCAACACAATCTTTGAGAATCCCTCTATAAACCTTCTATAGTATCCAGCTAATCCTAAAAAGTTATGTACCTCACTTACTGTCTTGGGATGTTCCCACTTAATAATTGCCTCAACCTTAGCTGGATCTACTACTATTCCTTCTTTATTGATCACATGACCTAGAAACTGAACTTCCTCCATCCAAAACTCACACTTAGAAAGTTTGGCATAAAGCTGCCTATCCTTCAAAACTTGCAGTACCACTCTCAAATGCTCCTCATGATCTTCCAGCGTATGAGAATAGATAAGAATATCGTCGATGAACACAACGACAAACTTATCGAGGAATGGTCTAAAGATTCGGTTCATATAATCCATGAACACTGCTGGAGCATTAGTCACACCAAAAGGCATAACTAAATACTCGTAATGTCCATACATTGTCCTAAAATTTGTTTTAAGTATATCCTCATTTCTTACTCTAATCTGATGGTATCCAGACCTCAAATCAATCTTAGAAAACATTACAGCTCCTTTCAACCGATCCATCAAATCATCTATCCTAGGCAATGAATACTTGTTTTTAATTGTCACTTTATTTAACTGTCTGTAATACGTGCACAACCTAGAACTTCCATCCTTCTTTTTAACAAACAACACCGGTACTCCCCAAAGCGAATCACTCAGTCTGATAAACTCTTTCCCTAATATGTCATCCAATTGTTTCTTCAATTCATCCAACTCGACCGGTGACATTCGATAGGGTGCTATAGATATAGGTCTTGTCCCCGGTACAAGATCTATGGTGAATTCCACTTCCCTTTCCGGTGGCAAACCTCGAACGTATGGAGGGAAAACTTTAGGAAACTCTCTCACAGTAGGCATAGAATCTATACTAGGAGTTTCATTAGCTTCCACTGGAAAAAGTATCACGAACTGCTGAGAGTTGTCACTCCTCATAGATACTCCTTCATTGGCAGATACTATACTAGAAGGTTCGAGAAATAATAAAGTCTTGCTAGAACAATCTAGCACTACATGGTTAGACAAAAGGCAATCCATGCCAAGAATAACATCTATCTGTTGCATAGGCAAACAGACAAGGTCTGCAATAAATGTCCTATTCTCAACAACAATAGGACACTATAAAAATACAGACATAGTAGTCAAAGGATTACTAGTTGGAGTAAATACTGTAAGGGTATAAGGTAATTTTGAAACAGTTAAGTTCAAATGATCCATACACTCAAGAAAAATAAAAGAATGCGTAGCACCTGAATCAAACAACATATACGAGAGCCTACCAGCTATCAAACACATACCTTGTATAAGGTCAGCAGATTGAGAGGATTCAGCTCCCCTCACGGTAAAGACTCTTCCAGTGGCTTGAGGTCTAGCCACTTGTGGTCCTGCCGCCGGAACTCCTCTTCCAGCTCCACCTCTATTGTTTCCAGCTCCTCTTCCCACAGCTTCTGGTTGTTGCACAAACCGCTGTCTGCAGTCTCGTGTCATATGATCTAGTTTCCCACAGTTGAAACAACTAGGCCTATTCATACAGTCTTTAGTATAATGCGGTCCTCCACATCTAAAGCAAACTAAGTCTCGTGGTTGCTGACCCGCTCTAGCCATTGGTGATGATGGAGGTGCCTGCACTGGTATAGCATATGGTCTCTGTCTCCACTGAGAACTACTTCCTCCACGCCTCAGAAAATTTGATCGGTTAGGACCTCCACTCCTCGGTTGTTTCTGCTCATTGGCCATCCTTAGATCTATACTTTCAATGGTGCTGCATCTCTCGACTAGTTCGGGGAAATACTAAATGTCGATAGACACTACGGCCTTCTGCAGCTCATTTCTAAGTCCTTCCTCAAATCTCCTACATTGCCTGCATTCATTCGGAAACCTCTGATAGTACTCTGGAAACTTGATTAGTGCCTCAAAACGTGATGCGTAATCACCTACAGACATGTTGCCTTGTTTGAGGTTTGTTAATTCTTTTTCCTTCTCGCGTCGAACTAGATACCAAAAATATTTTTCGAAGAAGCAGTTGGTGAATCACTGCCAGTTGATTGTTCTGCCCTCAGCCTCCAGTAGTCGTTTCTTTCCCTTCCACCAGAACTCTGCTCCTTCAGTTAGCATGAAGGCAGCATAAGTCACTTTCCTCTCCTCGTTACAGCGTACAGTTTCAAATATCTTCTCAGTTTCCTGTATCCACCATTCAGTCTTCTCTGGGTCATACTCTCCTAGGAATTGAGGTGGTTTCCCTTTCATAAAAGTAGCCAATCCTGCATCCTCAGCTGCTGCAGCCCTTCTCTGACTCTTTAGTTCCAACTGATCTTTATTCATCTACAGCATCTCAGCATTCTGCTGGGTTTGTAACAGCATAGCAGCAACTATCATTTCCATAGTATTGGGAGTCGCAAATGACTCTCCTCCATTGATGTTATTGTTGACAGCTCCTATAATTCTTTCCGGAGTTCTGTCACCACTGTTGGTTGGAAGTCCTCTTCCTCGAGCCATGATTCTGTAAAAGAAATCATCCGCTCTTATTAGTATGACATATAATACTACATAGACAAGTATGTACATACCATATGCCATACCAATATTAATTTTCACAGTAAAATCGGACACACTACCTAACTTCTAAGCATAGTCAAAATATGAGGTGGATTTAACTAGACACGGCCAGTAACAACATGCTAGACCTCGTAGTCCGATCAGAATCAAACTGCTCTGATACCAAATGAGACACCCCATTGTGCCCCTGTGTTTTATTAGTTTAAAACCTTATTAATTAATTCCTTAATCACTCGCTTAAAAGGAAAAGACGTAAAAATTAAAACTTATATAATAATCATATAACTTCTGCAAATTATACACACCAACGTTGTAATATATATATATATATATATATATATATATAGACACACACACACACATGTTTATTTATTACATTACCAAAACACTATTGAGGGTATCCTCTCAGTAGAAGCCCTCACAAGCATAAACTTAAAATAAAAGTCATACTTAGCGGAAACGTATAAAAATTACTTCTTGGACACACTAGCCATACTATCTATACTCTAATCACCATGGATCACCGCTCGACCTCCAGCGTCTGGTTTGTAAGGAGTTCCATCCAACTCCTCAGCAACCTCTGTTTCATACAGAGTTCCGTCCAGCTCCTCAGCAACATAATCCTCCCTCGGGTCTTCTAATGTAAGTAAAGTAACCCACAAAAATACAGAAATATATGGGATAAGAAGTAGTTCTATCATCAAAAAAGCGGAAAAGAGTAATAGTAAATTATACAGTAATTGTCATAAACATAACATCATTCAACACCTAACTAACATAGCATCCTCAAATTAATGTATCATCCTCTACCCCAAACTCGTACAACTAGACTTTAATGCTGACGTGTCCACTACTGATTTCTTTCACGCATTCCTCTCGGGGAATGTCAGTCAAATGTTCAAGCGACAGGTTCCAAATTCCCGATGCACATTCTCTTCCATGGTGAGAATGCTCACGCAAAGCAATGACACTATAGCTGCACGATGCTCTCGGTGCACACCCCGTCCAATCCCGGGGGTGCATATAATGAAATTCAATGACACTATAGTTGCACAACCTATTTCTAAGGTGGAACGGTCTAGCGAGAACTATAAACCTCGTGTATTATATTACTAATACATGGTTGTGAACAACAACACCGACCTCGTGTATTATATTACCAAAACACGTTAATCTCACCATCCCATTTTAACAACATCCTAGATCATGCATAACATAACATCAGAAGATATTCAAATACCAAAGATAATACGTCACATGCAGGTGGAATACCACAACCAGCGGATCACAGTAAATTCAACAACAACAATAAAATTCAGACATCATCAACTAACTAAAATCAACCTAATATCGATAAACCTACAATCCCTGAATCACCATTGGTTTTACAAAAAAGTTTTCCAATGTGATTTTGGTCTTGTCGATTACTCGACTACTAGTAGGGTTTAGGTCGCCCTACACAATTTGTTGGAACCAAAGTGGCTCTGGTTTACTTAATCTCTAGGTTTTGATGTTAACAAAAGGATTAAATTTGCTTGGCAAAGTGTTAAGTTGAGATCTAACAAGTGATTTCCGTTTATGCAAGAATATCCAAAATAATATAAGGTATACAATGCTTGGACTCTTGCAAAGAATTACCCGTCCAAAGGTTATTTAAACTGTTTATATTTTAATCGTTAATAGATGGCTAACTATAATTCAGTAGACGTCCATAGTAGCCATGTCAGCAGATTAGTGCTCTCCTTGAAACTCAAGTATACGTCCACAGTGCCATGTCATTGGACGGAGTTTCTCTAAGGACTTAGCAAGTCCAAAGGAGGAAAGAAAGTTTTTAAGGTACAATTGCTCAGGACAGTGAGCCTCCATTTTGTGATTTTCTGATAACCAAGGATGCTTTTCAACACGGCCAAAATCAAACTATCAGTCTCAACGGATATCATGCATTTAATGCTATCTCTATAACAGGACTATTCAAATAACCGTTGAAGATTTACAAGAGAAGTTGAAGACCACTATATATATAGAAGGTCTCAAGCACTGAAGAAGGACTTTTGCCATTTGAACAATTACAAGATATTCAAAGCTCATATTCTCGTTGTAAAGCAAAAGTCTGTAATTCTTAAGGTTGAATATTTGTAAAAATATTCAGTAGATCTTAAACCTTCATACCCTCAAATATAGTGAGTTAGAAAGATCTCAGAAAAATCCATGTGATTGTATTAGAGCCTGAAGAAGCTTGGCAAGAAAGCAATACTTGTAGCCTGGAGAGGTGTAGAATACTTGTTGTAGAAACTATTCGAAAATAGTGGAGAAAATCCTTCAAGTCGAAGGGACTGGATGTAGCTCTTGATTGGCAGAGAGTGAACCAGGATAAAATTTCCGAGTGTATTTTCTATCCCTTATCCTTTATTGTTTTATTTATTTATACTAACTGTGGGATTTGATTTTGGTTTTGTTAATCTTTTAAAAAGGATTTCTTGTGTGCTTAAACTTTTTATCTTCTGCTTGCGAAAAGGTTTCTCTAAAAGGGTTTTTGCTAAAATAATTAACAAACACAATTCAACCCCCCCTTCTTGTGTTTGCCTGTGCCAACTTCAGTTGGTATCAGAGCCCAGTCTTGACAGGGTTGAGCATCTAACAAGTGCTAAGGCAGTACGATCCTACAATCATGGATGCAGAAGGACAAGCTATCAACAGACCCCCTGTCTTTGATGGAACTGATTATGATTATTGGAAAAAGAGGATGATGGCATTTTTGGATGCACAGAATACTGACATCTGATAACTGATAGAAAATGGCTACACTGAGCCAAGGAGTGAAGCTGGAGCTGTAGTGCCTAGAGCTGAATGGAATCAAGAGCAGAAAAGCCAACATCAACTAAAATTGAAATCTAAGCACTATCTCATGTGTGCTATCACCAGATCTAAACATGACAAGGTTCATAGCTGCAACACAACTAAAGAAATCTGGGAAAGATAAGCATAAGTGAAGGAATCAAAGATAAGCATGCTGGTTCACCAGTATGAGCTATTCAAGATGGCTGATCATGAAACTATAGACCAGATGTTTGGAAGATTCTAAACAATCACCAACAGTCTCAGGTCTCTTGGAAAGGGCAATGAGAATAGAGATCATGTGAGAAAAATTTTGAGAAGTCTCTCAAAGTAGTGGAGACCTAAGGTAACTGCTATCCAAGAAGCAAATAATCTGAATACTCTTTCTCTGGAAGAGCTTTTGGGGTCATTAAAAGTTTATGAACTTGAACTTAATGAAGAGGAAAACTCCGGAGAAGGAAAGTCCATTGCCTTAAAGGCCAAGAAATCTAGTTCCTCAAAGGTGCTTAAAGTTGCTGAGTCCTCAAATGAAGCTAATTCATCAAATAATGAAGATGACTCAGATGAGTATAAACTATCTTTCATCTCCAGAAAAATCCAACACATGTGGAGAAAGAAAGGTGGATTCAGAAGGAAGCAGTTCAACAAAAAATTCTCCAATGAGAAGTCAGATTCCAAGGAGAAATTCCCACCCCTGTGCTTTGAATGTAAGAAACCAGGACACTTCAAAGCTGACTGCTTAGAGCTAAAGGAGAAAAATAAATTCTTCAAAAAGAAGAATGGCTTGATGGCTACATTGGAGGATCCTGACCTGTCTTCTTTAGATGAAGAAGATGAAGCAGGAAAAGAAGCAAAGATTTGCTTCATGGTTGACACTGCATCAGAAAGTGAATTCATTGATGCTGAGGTAATGGACTTTGATCCATCTACTCTTCAAACTGTTTTTGATGAATTGCTGCATGAATCATGCATACTATCTAAAGAGTATAAGAGTCTCAAAAAGAAGTTTATTAAACTATCTAGAGATTATGATAAGGTCTGCACAGTGAATCAAAACCTTAAGGATGAGAATGAAACATTAAAATCAAACAATGTTAGTCTGGCTGACAAGACGAAGTGTAAGTCTAATATCTCTTGTGAAGTTGAACAACTGAAAAAGATGTGACATACTTGACAGACTCTCTGTCAAAACTGGTTGGTAGCTCAGATAAATTAAACCTTATATTAAGATATTCTAGATCACCACGTGACAAATCTGGCATTAGTTATGACAAAGAGAAGCAAATGCATCTCTGAATAAACCAAAAGTTCATACATAATATAAGGCTTTTAAAGTCTGTCCATAGCATACTGAGTCAAAACCAAGCCCTTCCAATACTTACTGCAAAGTATGTGGAAAAAGTGGGCATGTGTCATCTAAATGCATACATAATAAGCATGCAAAGCATTCACGATCTATGATCACTAACAAGAAAGGACCCAAGTCAATTTGGGTACCTAAAGATAAGATAATCCCTGTTGCAGATCTGCTTAACAATAGGAAAGAAACATAAGTCCTGGTACTTGGACAGTGGGTGCTCACGACACATGACAGGAGAAAGGTGTATGTTCCACAACCTTAGACCCAAAGATGGTGGCTGGGTCACTTTTGGAGGAAACCAAAAAGTAAAGATCATTGGTATAGGTAAAATTGGTAAACATCATTTTCCCTCCATTGATAATGTTCTGTTAGTAAATGGTCTTAAACACAATCTGCTTAGCATTAGTCAATTATGTGATAGTGGGTTTGCTGTTTCTTTTGATAAGAATATGTGTACTGTCAAGAAAGCTGATGGATCTCTCCTATTCACTGCCCAAAGGCAAAACAATCTGTATAAGATTGACTTAGAGGACCTCTCAAATCAAAGTGTCTCATGTCTAGTGTCCATTGAGGATGAACGATGGATTTGGCATAAAAGGTTGGGTCATGCAGGTTTGAGATTAATCTCAAAACTAAAAAATCATAACCTTGTAAGAGGTCTACCAAACCTTAGTTTCAAATCTGATGCTCTCTGTGATGCATGTCAGAAGGGAAAACAAGTCAAAGGTTCTTTTGAATCTAAGAATGTTGTTAATACTAACAGACCACTAGAATTGCTACACCTTGATCTCTTTGGTCCAACAAGGACTGCCTCTGTCAGTGGTAAGAAATATTGTCTTGTCATTGTAGACGACTACACTAGATGGACATGGGTTATGTTCCTTACTCGCAAGGATGAGTCATTCAAGGTCTTTTCTGTATTCTGCAAACGTGTACAGAATGAAAAAGGCATGTGTATAGCTTCAATTAGAAGTGATCATAGGGTAGAATTTGTCAATGAGTTATTCCATGAGTTTTGCGAAGAAGGTGGTATTCAACACAACTTCTCAATACCAAGAACACCACAACAAAATGGTGTGGTAGAGAGAAAGAACAGATCTCTTCAAGAGATGGCTAGGACTATGCTCAATGACAATTCTGTTCCTAAGCACTTCTGGGCTGTAGCTGTGAACACAGCCTACTACATTCAGAACAAAATATACATTAGAACTATTATGAATAAGACTCCTTATGAATTGTGGAAAGGTAGAAAACCCAACATTTCATACTTCCACCCTTTCGGATGTAAATGTTACATTTTGAATACAAAAGATCAACTTGGTAAATTTGATGCTAAGATAGATAATGGAATTCTACTAGGATTTTCTGAAGCTTCAAAAGGTTTTAGAGTTTATGATTCTAGAACTTAGTTGTAGAAGAATGTATTCATGTAAAATTTGATGACAAACAGCCTGATAAGAGACTATCGGAACTAGATGAAGCTTTTGCAGATCATGATCTAAATATCTCAGGAGAGAAACCAGAAATCAAGACTGATATCCAAGTAGATGACACTTCTCAACAACAACCAGAAATGTCTACCTCTCAACAGGAAAATGCTTAGAAATATTGGTATTTCAGAAACTACCATCCTCAAGATCAAATCATTGGTGACCCCAATGACAAGCTAAGAACTAGGTCAACCTTCAGAGAAGAAAGTGATTCTGCTCTTGTCTCTGAATGTGAACCAAAGACAGTGGACAAAGCTCTACTGGACAAAGGATGGATTCTAGCTATACATGAAGAGCTTAATCAGTTTGAGAGAAGTAAAGTCTGGACTCTTGTACCCCTGCCTGAAGACAAGTCAATCATTGGAACAAAGTGGGTCTACAGAAACAAGCTTGATGAAGATGGTAAGGTTGTGAGAAATAAGGCAAGACTTGTTGCTCAAGGCTACTCTCAAGAAGAAGGTATAGACTACACTGACACTTTTGCACCGGTTGCTAGGCTAGAAGCTATAAGAATTTTAATATCGTTTGCTGCACATCATAGTTTTATGCTTTTTCAAATGGATGTTAAAAGTGCCTTTTTAAATGGCTTTATTAATGAAGAAGTATATGTCATGCAACCTCCTGGCTTTGAAAATACAAATCACCCTGAACATGTTCATAAGCTTAAGAAAGCATTGTATGGACTTAAACAAGCTCCTAGAGCTTGGTACGATAGGTTAAGTTCGTTTCTAATGGAAAGTGGTTTTAACAGAGGAAAAGTAGACACAACTCTATTTAGAAAATCTATTAAGTCAGATTTCATTATAGTACAGATTTATGGTGATGATATCATTTTTGGTGCTACTAATGAATCTCTGTGCAAGGAATTTTCTAAGTTAATGCAGAAAGAATTTGAAATGAGCATGATGGGAGAACTCAAATTCTTTCTTGGACTTCAAGTTAAACGGTCTATGGACGAGGTGTACATCCATCATACTAAGTATACAAAAGAACTTCTAAAGAGGTTTAAGATGGATGATTGCAAACCAATGAATACTCCTATTCATCCCACTTCAATACTGAACAAAGATGATAAAGAGAAAATGGTAGACCAAAAGGTATATAGAGGTATGATAGGATCTCTTTTATATCTGACTGCGTCTAGGCCTGATATAATGTTTAGTGTTTGCTTATGTGCTCGTTTTCAATCTGATCCTAGAGAGTCTCATCTCTCAACAGTTAAGAGAATATTTAGATATTTAAAAGGTACTACTAATCTGGGCTTGTGCTTTAAGAAAAATGATGATTACAGATTAGTTGGTTTTTGTGATGCTGACTATGCTGGAGATAGAATTGAAAGAAAAAGCACCAGTGGAGGATGTCACTTCATTGGAGCTAACCTAGTATCATGGTCAAGCAAAAGGTAAAGTACCATTGCTTTATCAACTGCTGAAGCAGAGTACATATCAGCTGCAAGCTGCTGTTCACAACTTCTATGGATCAAACATCAATTGGAGGACTACAATGTATTTGTAAGTAGTATTCCACTCATGTGTGATAATACTGCAGAAATCAATTTATCTAAGAATCCAATATTGCATTCTAGAGCTAAGCATATAGAAATCAAACATCATTTTATTAGGGATTATGTGTAAAAAGGTGTGTTTGATGTTCAATTTCTAGATACTGACCACCAATGGGCAGATATCTTCATTAAACCTCTTGCTGAGGACAGATTTATCTTTATAAGAAAGCATTTGAATATGTTGTATGTGGATTGAGCTAGTATATTTATTGTTAATTTGGCCGTCTATTGCATGTTTTCTCTGCACAACCACTAGTCATGACGTCCAGAGCACGTGAAATCTACGTGTCCACTATATATGTCTTTACACGTCCACTCTTAGTCTTGTGTGGACTCGTCTATGCACACATTCATTGTTTATATTAATTTGTCCTTGAACACATTTATATAAAACGCTTCATTTTCCTTGCTAAGTCAGCTACCTTCATCAATCCCATCGTAACTTTTTACGGTCCCAATTTACCAACGTTGTTTTACACTTAATGACATGTCTTGTCATTTTTTTTGGAAACTGTTGCTTTTCAGAAATCTTTAAAAGTAACCTCTTTCCCTCTGAAAAACTTTTTGCGTCTCTTCATCCCTGTCAACCTCTCTCTCAGAAACTTTCTAACTCTCTGTCTCCCTTGTTCTTCCAAACCTTAACTCATCTTACTCAATAATGGCTTCAACCTCTGCTCCCATGTCTGCTTTTGCAACTGACACTATGTCCATATCTGTGGAACATCACTTCAATTTTGGAATTCTACAAGAATACAATCTGGATGTGAGTAAGTTCATTAACACTGCTGGATGGGATGGAATCTTTCTGGAAAAGGTCTCAGTGTATCCAGATTTGATAAGGGAATTCTAGAGAAGACCAAAGATTTCTGAAACAAGTTGTTGGGTTTGTGGTGGGCAGTAAAGTGATAGTATCCGAGAAAACCATCTCTGATGCGATTGCATATGCTCAAGATGGATTGGTCTTCACGGAGAACTAGGAAGAAGACCTAGGTGGTCCAGAGACAATTGTTGTTACCCTAATGAGGCAAGACAACGTGAGAACTCATTCTTGGAAATCCTCTGAGATGAAAGATCACATCAGGATTCTTCACCAAATCCTGAACAAGGTGGTGCTGCATAAGATTGGCTCTAAGGACAACTTATCAGCTCTTCACAAGTTCTATCTTTGCCATCTGGTTTTTGAAACAAAGATTAACTTACCCTGGATTCTGTTTCATCGCTTCAAAGATGCTATCGTCAACAAAGAATCTGCTTCTCACATTACCTTCACTCATCTTCTGTCAAAAACTTTCAAGCAGCACGGCGTGTACGATGTTCTGAGTGCAAAGCCTAAGAATGAACAAGAAAGACTCCTTCGTAAGAAAGGATTGCAAGCTGTTGATTTTGGCAGAGTTAATCTCAGTGGCATGTAACTTAGCACATACAAGCAAGTGGAGTTGGCCAAGCTTGAGGAGAAAATGAAGATTAAAGAAGAATCACTTGAGGCCAATGATGCTGCAATCCTTGGTCTAAAGAAAGGAACCAAGAGGAAGACTGTGGCTATGAGGCAACCTATCTCTAAGAGGACTACTAGACGATCAGTCCTCTCTGTATGTTCTGATGCTACTCTTCCACCTGCACCCAAAAGGACAAGGAAGGTAATCATGTCTGAAGAAGATGATGATGAACTGCCTATCGCTGCCATTTTAGAAAAACAAACTGTTGCTGCTGGCTTGAACAGCTATGGCTTCTGAGGTAATAATCTCTGGTGATGACCCTGTTAGGTTAGCAGTAGACGATTTAGTGTCCAATTTGAGAACTCTGATGATAACATCTCTGCTCCACATGATGTGGATGATGTTTATATCCCTACCCTACCACAATCACCACCCTCACCACTAACACATATAGACAATAGCATTACCCTTGGAGTCCCCTTTCCTAAACCATTGAAAACCTTGTTTCCACCCATAATTCCCTCTTCCACTCTCTATAATGGCAAATCTGAAAACTGGGCCAAAGTACAGAGAGAATGGAAAATACTATTCCACACCATTCCACAAGAACCAGAACATATTCTAACTACATGGTATCCCCTGGCTGAATATGAGTATGAAGCCCTCAACATCTTTCCATACTGGGCAACCCTAAACCCCACACTCCAACTGGCCCATTCCCTTCCTAAATGTTTAATGAACATGGACCTCTCCTCACACACCTTCCCCCAACATAGATTCCCTGCCAGAAAAATCTACCCCAATCTAGTGAAACTTCCACCCCTTAAACCATTCACTGATGGAGTAAAGAGAGTTATAATATCAAACTGGCATACTAATCCCAGCAAGAAGGATCTTGGGAGTATTCTCGAGAAAAGAGTCAGATCCTTCAGGCAAATACCTTTTGTGATGGACAAGACCACCAAATGGTAGACTTTCAAACATCCAAGAGTATATGGAGCTGTTGTTGATCAGTTTGTGGACACTTAAATAGACAACTATAAACACGAGAATGGGGGGTTGAGTTGTGTTTATCAGAATTTAAACAAAGTTGAAAAATTTTCGCATACAGAAGCTTAGTTCAGACGAGTGGAAAGATATAGGACAGACGGGTGACCTGTGTGAAGAAATTTTAATAGTGACTTTGGAAAACACACCACTTGTTAAACGTATAAGAAAACTAAAACAACTAAAGAGTTTAAAAGGAAAGAGAGATTGACACAGTTATTTATCCTGGTTCACTCTTCAAAGCAAATAGCTACGTCCAGTCCTTGGCAGCACCAAGATTTATCTACTATAACTGATCAAGTTACAGACTCAAGTATTGTTTGCACACCAACCTCTTCAGGATCCTAGACAAGTATTCTTTGCATAGCTAGCCTCTTCAGGCTCAACACAGGTATTCTTTACACACGTAGCCTTTTCAGGCTCACTCAGGTTTGTTTGAGAGATTTGGTTTGTAATAAATACAACTTCAGACAGACAGATCTTTCACTAACACTCAGAGAGTGGTTTAAATGTAAAGATTAGGAAAGTCTACGTAATTACTTCAAATGATTGAAGAATATAGAGTGAAAGAATGAAGATATTAATGTGCAGAGTAATGGCTCTTTAATGCTATGTGTATTCTCTGTGTATTCTATATACTTCATCTTCAATGACTTCTGTATTTATAGTCTTCAAGCATTTAGGATCCATTAGAGACATTCCCTCAGATGTTGGCTTCAATCAGAACTTCATTAAATGCAATAGAGTCGTTCTGGGCAACCATTAATGTAATAGGAACATTGGTTGTACTCTAACATGAAGGATCATGGCTTTATGCATCGTGATACAACCATATCAGAGTTGTGTAGAGAGCTTTTTGTACTTTACTGAGTACAATTCCCTTTTCGTGTAAGGACCAGAGGTACTAGGGAATAAAGCATGTTTGAAGCATTCTTTAACTGGTCTTTGGTTCTGATAGCAGAGGTTGCTTGAGAGAGAGACTTTTGACTTTTCTTGATTCTGGTTCTTGAAATAAGATTATGATAATTCTTATAGAATTCGCGTTCATAAGCGCATCCATCTTGAAAATAATCGCGTCCATCTAGCCATTTAAGATTTTAAATTCGGACGGGCTAGTAGACGAGCTCCATATGCCATGTCATTGGACGGAGCTTCTCATTAAGGACTTAGCAAGTCCAAAGATTTGTGTGGACGAGCGCTTCTGTCACCTTAGTGGACGAGCACTTCTGTCACTTCAGTGGACGAGCGCTTATGTTACTTTAGTGGACAAGCGCTTCTGTTACTTTAGTGGACGAGCGCTTCTGTCACTTTAGTGGACGAGCGCTTCTGTCACTTTAGTGGACGAGCAGATAGATGATTCTTACAGTTTTAATCTGCACACTAGATAGATAGGTTAGAAACCAATATGAAGGTTAATTAAATCATTAACCAATGTTTAGTTCTCATCAAAACTTAGG
Organism: Sophora flavescens; assembly: GCA_030762895.1. Lineage (NCBI taxonomy): Eukaryota > Viridiplantae > Streptophyta > Magnoliopsida > Fabales > Fabaceae > Sophora > Sophora flavescens. The sequence goes on along the minus strand of CM061066.1, from coordinate 103,030,871 downwards.
GAAATGCACATCAGACATTTTAGAGACTTAACAATCTCCCCCTCTTTGATGATGGCAAACATGGAGATGATTTAATGAACCTCAGAAAATATCAACAAGGAAAATAACATATATCAGACAGGTTGAAATTTTCTTAAACGGACAGGTCATGCAGATGCTTGATCAGACATTAAGATTAATTATGTAATCCGTTTAACTTAGTCAAATATAAGTTTGACTTGTTTTACTTTGAAATTATTATCAGAGCAATCTTACTTAAGATTTATCTGAGCAATTATAGCAACTATCAGAACATACTCATGTCCATGTATTATTTAAGATCATATCATATTCATTCTCCTATATCACATTTCTCATTTCTCCCCCTTTTGTCAACATCAAAAAGGAATAAACTATGAAAGCATTAAAGAAATAAAGGAGAAATTAATTTTATTCATCATGGACGTTACCAAGTACAAGGTAGTCTATATACCTAAAAACTACCTAGATTGACTAATTAACAAAAATAAAGCAGCAACCCTTTGTTCTAAGAGCAGCCTTGCTCGCCTTTCTTCATCTAGCTGTCTTATTAAGTCTTCTACTTGTCCTTGAAGTAGATGAAAGTCTTGTACGGCCACTATTTGAGAAGAGACAGATAGATAAGAGTTCCAGGGTAAGGCTAAAACTGGGGGTTCCTTAGGTAGAAATAGCGGAGAGGTGATGGAAGGGAAGAAAAGTTCATGGAGAGTTTGAAGGGCATAGAAAGGAAGAAAGACGAATTTGAAGATAAGACTGATTCTGACATAGTCAGTATCAGGTGAAGGAAACACACAGGAAAGTCTCTCGGACAGAGACAATCTGATGATTGTTATTTGAATAGGTGGGGGAAGATGTGTTTGAGCTAAAACAGAGGGAGGGATAGGTAATAAAGAATCAATATGGCAGAAAAAAGAATTAGATCCTGTGACTAACATAAAGAAATACCTAGACCTATGTGGTAGCATTACAACAGAAGCAGGATAGTGAGTTCCAGCTAATGTTCTAATGAAGATAATAATAGGAGGGTAGAAGAAAAGTTCTCTACAGGGGTTAAGAATATGAGGTGGAGGAGAAGGGATGAAAGAGACATGTGAGATACTTACAAATAAAAGAGATTGCGGATCAGACACAAAGAGTCTCGATGATATGCTAGTTTGTTCTTTGGGAGTAGAGTCCCTGTGAACAACTGTGTACTGACAGTCATCAGGTACAATAGAGAAAGAAGATTTTTGAGTTTGAAAGGAAGAGACAGGTGAAGAAATAGGAGATGCAACAGAAAGAGGTTGAACAAAAAGGGCAGATGGAGAAGAGACAGATGGGTTGATGATACCTTGATGAGAAGGGGAAGGAAATGAAGGAGATGTCTGCTCTTCAGATATCTTCAACTTCTTGTGAGAAGGAGACACTTGGTCATCCTTGGGTACAACTATCTGAGCTCTTCCAGAAAGGTCTTCTGCAGTGTTAGCTTTTTCAGGTACTGGGTAACCAGATCTTCTCTTTTTGGGAATAATTCCAAAAATGAAAGTCTTCTTTGGTTCTTTCAGGACTTGCTCTGTCTGCTCCCCCTAAGCAGATGCTTCCTCTTTGCTAAGCTCAGACTCAACTTGTCTGACCTTGGCAAAGGTTTTCACCAGCTTCCTTTTCTTGCTGGGATGAGCAGGAACATCCACTAATTCCTCAGCTTCACTAGTCTTCCTCTTGGGAGAGGGTCTCCTCAGCCTGAACCTCAAGGGCCCAACTGTTTCAGCAGAATCTTCAGATACTGAGGGTTGCAGCTCTGGAATTTGGTCTCGTCTGGCCACCTTTCCAGACGGTTTGAGTAATCTTTCAGAAATGGGAACTTCTGATTTGTCAATGGAAAACACTGGTTCTTCCTCCTTCTGCTCAACAGCAGGCTTCTTCTTCTTCTTCTTCTTCTTCTTCTTCTTCTTCTTCTTCTTCTTCTTCTTCTTCTTCTTCTTCTTCTTCTTCTTCTTCTTCTTCTTCTTCTTCTTCCTCCTCCTCCTCCTCCTCCTCATCAGCAAGGGGGATTCCCTCGATGTCCATCATAGACAGTATCTTCCTGTCTATGGGCAGTGACATGTCCACAAAGTGAACAAAACTAGGAACAAACAACTTGTTCCTAAATACCCTTATCAGCAACATCCCATAAGGATAGGTCTGCATGTTGGTTCTCTTGATCAGAGTCTCAAGGTACATGTAGATAAGGTCGTTGATGTCAACCTTGATTTTGTGGATCAAGTGGTTCAGAGCAAATCTGTATATTTTAGTCACACTGTCTCATGAGCCTTTCCTTGGCATCACGCACTCCAACAGCAATTTGTGCAAGAATCTGCACTTGACCACCATGTTGAGAGGATTAGGGTTCACTGGTTTGGGAACACCATAGATGGCAATGTTGACATTGTCAGCTCCCACTTCATCTTCCCAGTTGGGTGTGAAGCCAGCTCAAATTCTCGGACATTTTGTGACAAGCTCTAGAGAGCTAATGGGGAAAAGAAGGGTTCTATCCCCCATTTCAGCCTTAAAGCTTTTGATTCTGTTGAGTCAGTTGGTGACAACCACAACATTTCTCCAGAACGTTTGAATGAGCTTAGGGTGAACAAGCTCCTTGATGTCGAAGAAAGGAGTCCATTTGAAGTACTCCAACTCTTCAGTGACATCCATTCCTAGTTTCTTCATCTGTTGAAGATCAACAGTCTTTCCCGGAATGATCTTTTCTATCTCACTAACCTTGAGTTTGTATTTCTCAACGATTTCTTTTGTAGAGAGACGCTTGGATGATGCCATCTTTTCCTTGAGAGAAAACGTTTCTAGGATTTCGAGAGATAAGAGGGTTTGAAAGATGAGAAGACAAAGAGATTTTGGAATATTGAAACGTAAAGGTTCAACCTTTCTGATCTATTGTCTTTTATAGTCATAAAGGTAGGAGAGAGAAAAACGACATTTTGATTCAAAAAAAAGGGCACGAGTTGTAGCATAGTGACTCGGCAGAGTTAGACAGGTAAGCATAGATAGGTGATAAAGCACAGACAAGTTAACATTCAGACATGTCATTCAACAATGCAATGCATGTTTAGATTATCTCTAATGAATAAAAACCTTTCTTCTGCGAGGGGTTTAGTGAAAATATCAGCCCATTGATTTTCAGTTTTAACAAACTTAATATCAAATATGCCTTTATGAACATAATCCCTAATAAAATGATGTTTGATTTAAATATGCTTAGCCTTAGAATGCTGAATTGGATTTTTAGTTTAGCATATAGCACTGGAATTATCACTCCATACAGATATGTTATGTTCATAAATAGAGTAGTCCTCAAGTTGATATTTTACCCATAAGAGTTGAGAGCAACAACTAGCAGCATGGATGTATTCTGCTTCAGCAGTAGACAGGGCAATGGTTGTCTGCCTCTTGGTTGACCATGAGACTAAACTTGCTCCAATGAAGTGACATCCTCCACTAGTGCTTTTTCTTTCTATTATGTCTCCATCAAAATCAACATCACAATATCCCACTAATCTGTATTCTTTTGATCTTAAATACAGCAAACCAAGATTAGTAGTTCCAAGCAAATATCTAAATATTATTTTAACAGTCTTAAGATGAGATTCTCTAGGATCAGATTGGAATCTAGCACACATACAGACACTAAATTGAATGTCAGGTCTGCTTGAAGTTAAGTACAGTAGAGAGCCAATCATACCTCTGTAGACAGTTTGATCTACCTTTTTACCTTCATCATTTTTTCTTAGTTTTGCATTGGGTCACATAGGGGTTTTCATGAGCTTTGTATTTTCCATTTTTTATTTCTTGAGTATCTCCTTGGTATATTTTTGTTGATGAATGTAAATTCCATCACTTTTCAGCTTGATTTGTAATCCAAGGAAGAACTTCAATTCTCCCATCATGCTCATCTCAAATTCAGCTTGCATTAGATTTGAAAATTCCTTGCACAGCTTTTCATTAGTTGCTCCAAAAATAATATCATCAACATATATTTTAACTATAATAAAGTCCTTTTTAGAGCATTTCTTGAACGGAGTAGTGTCTACTTGTCCTCTAGTAAAACCATTATGCATGAGAAAAGAACTAAGTCTATCATACCATGCTCTAGGTGCTTGTTTCAAACCATATAATGCCTTTTTAAGTTTGAAAACGTGATCTGGTTTATCAGTATCCTCAAAACCAGGGGGTTTTTTAACATACACTTCTTCTTAAATTATACCATGTAGAAAAGCACTTTTTACATCCATTTGAAACAGGGTAATTTGGTGTTGTGCAGCATATGACATTAAAATGCACATGGCTTCTATTCTAGCTACAGGTGCAAAGGTTTCAGTATAATCAATACCTTCTTGTTGGTTATAGCCTTGAGCTACTAACCTTGCCTTATTTCTGACAACTTTACCATCTTCATCCAATTAGTTTCTGAAGACCCATCTTGTTCGAATAACAGACTTGTTTTTAGGCTTAGAGACAAGAGTACAGACATCATTTTTGGTTAACTGGTTAAGTTCTTCTTCCATAGCAAGAATCCAGCTTTCATCCTCAAGAGCTTCTTCAATGCGTTTAGGCTCTAAATCTGAAATAAAGGCCACATTGCTTGATTCTCTTAATGTGGATCTGGTTCTTACTCCTTCAAAAGGATTTCCAATAATAAGATCCTTAGGGTGATGAGTGTTGAACTTCCAATCTCTTTTGAGATCATCATGATGATCTTGAATTGTCTACTGACTCGTCTGCTCCACTTGTCTGTCAGCCTCAAGCACAGGTTCTGTTTTGATTAGATCGGGTTGTTGACTTTCTGGCTTGTTTATATCAAGACCACCAATAGTACAAATTCCTATAACTTTCCCTTTCTGATTCCCTCTGAAGGCAATGTGTCTTCCTTTATTATGTTGGATGTCTAGGAACATGGACCTTTATCCTGTTATATGATGCGAGCAACCACTATCCAGGTACCAGCAGTAGTGTTTTCTTTGTTCTGTTGAGGACATCTGCAACAAAAATTATTTGATCTTTAGGTACCCATATTTTTCTTGGTCCTTTTCTGTTAGTTCTAGGAGTCTGTGAAGACTTCCTTCTCTTCTTATGGATACACTTACACATAACATGTCCAGTTTTTCCACAGAAGTTACAGATAAGTGTAGATTTGGTTACAGTTGACTTAACAAATACTGTAGAAGCTTTAGTTGATACTTTATGATGTGTCTGATGGACATATCCAATACCTTCTTTATTAAGAGAGTGCCTCTGACAGCCAAGTAGCTTAGTCAGATTATCTCTACCATTAACAAATTTGAAAAGATCAGAAGTGAGCTCTTCCACTTTCTGTTAAAGTTTTTCAACTTCTTCAAATGGTGATGTTTCACTTGAGATCTTAGCTTCATTAGACTTTTCAGTCTTCAGCTCACTGTTCTCTTTAGCCATCTTCTCACACTCTTTAGATTTCTATTTATGCTCACTGGTGAGATTTACATACTCTCTCTTGAGGGATTTGAAGGCCTTAGATAAGCAGTTGGCTTCCTCCAACAACTCCTCATAGGCATCAAGTAATTCCTCATAGTCAGGATGTACCTCATCGTCTGAGTCTGAGTCAGTGTTGGCCATCAAACAGAGATTGGCTTCTTCCTCTGTTTCTTCATCAGAAGATGTTGACTCCAGATCCTCCCAAGTAGCCATCATTCCTTTCTTCTTCTTGAAGAAGGATTTCTTAAAAGGGGCCTTCTTGAGTTAAGGACATTCAGCCTTGATGTGACCAGGCTTCTTGCACTCATAGCAGACAATTGGACATTTGTTTGTTGAAGTGGATTCTTTGAAGTTCTTGTCCTTGTTGAACCTTCTGAATGGCTTATCCCTCTTAAACTTCTTTTTCTATAGGAGAAGCGTTATCTTCCTGGTCATAAGAGACAATTCTTCATCACTCTCAGAATCCTCGTGTTCAGACAGGTTAGCATCACTGGATGACTCATCTGCCTTTAGAGGCTTGGAAACTTTTACTGACTTTTGATCAGTTTTCAGAGTAATTGACTTGCCCTTCTTTGGTGCAACTTCATCTCCAAGTTCTTGCTCATGAACAGTGAGTGTTCCAAGAAGTTCATCCATAGTCAAGGTAGTGAGATCCTTGGCTTGAGAGATAGCAGTGACCAAAGGTCTCCACTGTTTAGGTAGACTTCTCAGAATCTTTCCAACCTTCTCAGTATTGGTATAGACTTTGCCAAGAGATTTTAAACTGTTGACTATAGTTTGAAATCTTCCTATCATTTGAGCAACAGATTCTCCTTCCTCCCTGACAAACAGTTCATACTTTCTGATAAGTATTGCAATCTTTGACTCTTTGACTTTGGATGTTCCTTCATGTGTGACAGCTAAAGTGTCCCATATTTCTTTGGCAGAGTCACAAGCACATACCTTCTCAAACTCCTCAGAACTGAGAGCACAAATGATGTTATATCTAGCTTTGTAGTTCAATTCCCATTTTGTCTTTTCTGCAGTAGTCCACTGAGCTTTTGGTTTGTCAGTGTTATCATCATTCTTAGGAATGAATGGACCATCTATAATGACATCCCAAAGATCAGAGTTTGTAGATAGAATGAACCATTGAAATCTATCTTTCCAATAGTTGTAGTTTTCTCCATTGAAGTAAGGAGGTCTGGTTTGGGAAGCTCCTTCAGTCTGGTGACTTCCACTTGAACTAGCTCCAGCAGTCATGTCTAATCTTCAGGAGCTTTTACCTCTACACTGTTAGATGCTCAATCCAAAGGCTCAGCTTTGATACCAACCGATATAGACAACTATAAACACGAGAAGGGGGAGTTGAATTGTGTTTATCAGAATTTAAACAAAGTTAAAAATGTTTCGCATACAGAAGCTTAGTTCAGACGAGTGGAAAGATACAGGACAGACGGGTGACCCATGTGAAGAAATTTTAACAGTGACTTTGGCAAACACACCACTTGATAAACGTATAAGAAAACTAAAGCAACTAAAGATTTTAAAAGGAAAGAGATATTGACACAGTTATTTATCCTGGTTCACTCTTCAAAGCAAAGAGCTACGTCCAGTCCTTGGCAGCACCAAGATTTATCCACTATAACTGATCAGGTTACAGACTCAAGTATTGTTTGCACACCTAGCCTCTTCAGGCTCCAAGACAAGTATTCTTTGCACACCTAGCCTCTTCAGGCTCAACACAAGTATTCTTTGCACACTTAGCCTCTTCAGGCTCACTCAGGTTTGTTTGAGAGATTTGGTTTGTAATAAATACAACTTCAGACAGAAAGATCTTTCACTAACACTCAGAGAGTAGTTTAAATGTAAAGCTTAGGAAAATCTGTGTAATTACTTCAAATGATTGAAGAATACAGAGTGAAAGAATGAAGATATTAATGCCTAGAGTAATGACTCTTGAATGCTATGTTTATTCTCTATGTATTCTATATACTTCATCTTCAATGACTTCTGTATTTATAGTCTTCAAGCATTTAGGATCCGTTAGAGACATTCCCTCAGATGTTGGCTTCAAGAAGGACTTCATTAAATGCAATGGAGTAGTTTTGGGCAGCCATTAATGCAATAGGAACGTTGGTTGTACTCTAACATGAAGGATTGTGGCTTTATGCATCGTGATACAGCCATATCAAAGTTGTGCAGAGAGCTTTATGTACTTTTCTGAGTACAATTCCCTTTTCGTGTAAGGACCAGAGGTACTAGGGAATAAAGCATGTTAGAAGCATTCTTTAACTGGTTTTTGGTTTTGATAACAGAGGTTGCTTAAGAGAGAGACTTCTGACTTTTCTTGATTCTGGTTCTTGAAATAAGATTCTGATAATTCTTATAGAATTCGTGTTCATAAGTGCATCCATCTTGAAAATAACCGCGTCCATCTAGCCATTTAAGATTTTACATTCAGACGGGCTAGTAGACGAGCTCCATATCCCTTGTCATTGGATGGAGCTTCTCATTAAGGACTTAGCAAGTCCAAAGACTTGTGTGGATGAGCGCTTCTGTCACCTTAGTGGATTAGCACTTCTGTTACTTTAGTGGACTAGCGCTTCTGTTACTTTAGTGGATGAGCGCTTCTATCACTTCAGTGGACGAGCGCTTCAATTACTTTAGTGGACGAGTTCTTCTGTCACTTTAGTGGACGAGCGCTTCTGTTACTTTAGTGGACGAGCAGATAGATGATTCTTACAGTTTTAATCTGCACACTAGATAGATAGGTTAGCAAACAATATGAAGGTTAATTAAATCATTAACCAATGTTTACCTCTCATCAAAACTTAGGGAAATACACATCAGACATTTTAGGGACTTAACAGACACTCTCATGTATGAGATTCTGAAATGGGAATTCAGCCACTTCAGAGCAGACAGAGCTGCACGGTTTGTCCTTCCAACCTGGTTAAAACACTCTACTTCCCCAAATGTTGGAGTCAAGCCCTACAATATTTGTCCTAGGTTGTCAATGATCGATCTAAACAAGGACAAGGACCGGAAGCATCCAAGACACAAAGGAAAGATGCCAGTAGTTGAAGACATTATGCTAGATCTCAGTTGTGAACCACTCACAAATGGATTACATTCAATCTTTGCCAATTGAGATGGTCACTGAGGCTAGCTATGCATGAGCTTTCTGGCAATCCCACTTAATTCACTGCACCAGAGAAGCCTCCACTTCTGGCCTGACTGCTGAAGAGAAGAAGAAAACTCCAAAATTCAGAGGCAGATGTGGACTCTCTCGTGTCAGATATTTGATCTTTAAGGATCTTTGGGGTCTTCCAATAACTAGTCGTGATGTAGAAATTTCCAATTCTATTCATTGGGCAAAGGATGTCCCTGAGCCAATTCTACAATATGCCTTTGCCTCAGCTTCAACCTCATCCTCTGAACATACAACAGAAGAATTAATTGTAGAAGGCCCTGAGCTGAATGTGGAAATCTTTTTAAAACCTACTTCTGAACCTTTAACTACTTTAGATGATGCCGTTGTTGTTGCTACTGTTGAGCCAAGATAGAGCAGTCTGATGAGGTATGTGCTTCTAAGCAAGGTGTTGAGTCTTCTAAGACATCATCTCAACCATTAGCTCTTGCTATGGTTCATCCACCAGCCCAAGCTCAAGACACTGTCTCAGACACTGCTGAGAGCTCAACACAATTATCCTTGTCACCAAATCTTGAGGAAATCATTGGAAGAATTGTTGATGATAAGGTTGGTAAGATAGTTGAAGAGAAGACAGAACAGATGGCACAACAGATTGAAGAAAGGGTACAAAAGCAAGTTCAAGATACCTTGGCCCCTACGAATGCAATGGTGACTCAGATGCTGGCTTTATTAATGGATTTTCAGAAAAGCCAAAATCCGAATCAAAACCAACCCCCTCCACCACCTCATTCTACCTAAATCTTTTCTTTCTTATCTTATCAGTTTTGCTGACTATGATGGTCCACTCCTTTTACCTTTTTGTCTGATGACAAAAAAGGGGGAGAAAGGAAATAGATTAAAATTTATATAGAGTTTTTGTTTGTAAAGGAACATATTTTGTCTGCATAAGTTTTATCTATTCATCTTTTTGTCTGCAAATGTTTGATAGGCTTCTATCTTGGTCTGATAACTTGCATTACTTTCAAATAAGACTTGGTTTTATATGCCTTAACTACTTTGATCTGTTTAATGCTATGTCTTAGGGGGGCCTTGCAAGCTCTCTTAGACTTTGCTATTTAAATTTAGTCACTTTTTATCATCATCAAAAAGTGGGAGATTTTTGGAACCAAAGTGGCTCTGGTTTACTTAATCTCTAGGTTTTGATGTTAACAAAAGGATTAAATTTGCTTGGCAAAGTGTTAAGTTGAGATCTAACAAGTGATTTCAGTTTATGCAGGAATATCCAAAATAATATAAGGTATACAATGCTTGGACTCTTGCAAAGAATTACCCGTCCAAAGGTTATTTAAACTGTTTATATTTCAATTGTTAAATAGATGGCTAACTAAAATTCAGTAAACGTCCATAGTAGCCACGTCAGCAGACGAGTGCTCTCCTTGAAACTCAAGTATACATCCATAGTGCCATGTCATTGGACGGAGTTTCTCTAAGGACTTAGCAAGTCCAAAGACCTGTGTGGATGAGCGCTTCTACCACATTAGTGGACGAGCAGAATAAAACCTTGTGTAGACGCGTTCTAAAACTAAGTGCCAGTAGACGGTTCTACATCTTCTATTTCTTTACTACCTTGAATATGATTTAATGCAATCTAGACCACATTGAAATTATTTCAAATGTTTGATATTTATTTCAAAGGATTATATGTTCTTTATAATTTTTAACACCTTGTTCCTTTGTGAGAAAATTCATTATACTATCAAGGAAATACAAAAAGCAAATAGTACAATTGGAATTGAAAAATGATCTGTACGATGATAACTTTATTGCTGGACAAAAGCTGGGTTATACACAAAGGAGGAAAGAAAGTTTTTAAGGTACAATTTCTTAGGACAGTGAGCCTCCATTTTGTGATTTTCTGATAACCAAGGATGATTTTCAACACGGCCAAAATCAAGCTATCAGTCTCAACGGATATCATGCATTTAATGCTATCTCTATAACGGGACTATTCAAATAACCGCTGGAGATTTAGAAGAGAAGTTGAAGACCACTATATATATAGAAGGTCTCAAGCATCAAGAAGAACTTTTGCCATTTGAACAATTACAAGATATTCAAAGCTCATATTCTCGTTGTAAAGCAAAAGTCTGTAATTCTTAAGGTTGAATATTTGTAAAAATATTCAGTAGATCTTAAACCTTCATACCCTCACATATAGTGAGTTAGAAAGATCTCATAAAAATCCCTGTGATTTTATTAGAGCCTGAAGAGGCTTGGCAAGAAAGCAATAGTTGTAGCTTGGAGAGGTGTAGAATACTTGTTGTAGAAACTATTTGAAAATAGTGGAGAAAATCCTTCAAGTCGAAGGGACTGGACGTAGCTTATGATTGGAAGAGAGTGAACCAGGATAAAATACCTGAGTGTATTTTCTATCCCTTATCCTTTACAGTTTTATTTATTTATACTAACTGTGGGATTTGATTTTGGTTTTGTTAATCATTTAAAAAGGATTTCTTGTGTGCTTAAACTTTTTATCTTCTTCTTGCGAAAAGGTTTCTCTAAAATGGTTTTTGCAAAAATAATTTACAAACACAATTCAACCCCCTTCTTGTGTTTGCCTGTGCCAACTTCACCATTATCATATAATCTATTACTTATCTATTCCGACGATAGGTTGATTATTTCTCCCTTAACCACTTTTAATTAGGTTCAGCCAATTAATTCAAATGAGGGTTAGGGTTACGTTCTCATTCTAATCTTTTGGATTCTAGGTGCTTAGTGTTGGTATAAGCCCTAGAGGCCAATGTATTTCTTTAGACTTACATTTGTATCTTGCTATTTTATATATATATATGATATGAGGCATTCCGGTTTATTGTGTTACTTGTTTCAACATAATAAAGTCCTTAGAATGGAAATTTCAGTTTAATAGAATATCAAGTATATGACTTGATCGTGAGACACTATTGAACAATGAAATCCTATTCTTAAATATCCGTAGTCAAGTATTTTATTAATAAGGACAATAATAATACAATTGAGACTATTATGTGTGCAGACTGATGACCACATCTCACGGGTCATAGATATGAGATATCGAGTTGCCACATAGGTACACATTAACGTAATGATGTACTGGATTGACCCACCATGAGAACACTACATGGAACGTTATGTGAGTGTCATAAGTAGTTCTCATAGTGACAATGGTGTATGCAATCCTTCGACCTGAAATCACTACGATCCCTATATGAGGAGTCATGTGCTTTAATATCGTCAAACGTCATCTGTAATAGGATGATTATAAAGACGGTCATTGGGCATACCACGAGCCATGCAGAGGGATGTGAGTGACCTAGATGGAATTTGTCCCTCCTACATGACAAGAGTAATATCTGTGGGCCCCCTGATAGAGTGAGACTGTAAAATGCATGGCCATGCTGAAATGAGTCAATATGAGATATTGACCTCATTTGTTGTTAAGTTTACTCGGGTATCAGGGAACATGATATTGAACCATACAAGGGTGACACATTCTATGCCTTGTGTTCAATATAGATATATGGACAAAGGGATAATAATGCACATGAATATTTGTCACAGAAAGGTTTCGTCAAATCACTGACTTTCTCACTACTTAGGTAGCAGTGATGTATTGCTAGATACCGCTCACTGTTTGTAATATTAAATGGGATTTAATGTTACTACTAACGTTTTGGGAACCTATAGGGTCACACACATAAGAGCGGATTAAAAGAAGCATTAAAAGGAGAGTTGGACTTTCCTATTGGGCCTAGCGCATAGTACATGGGCTTAGGTCAAGTGCTGCTCATTAACTCACTTAAGGAGGCGCTACTATTAGTAGAACACTTAAGTTGTTGTGCACACAAGGTTGATACCCTAGCCGCACAGAGAGAGTAAGAGTGAACAGTAAGCCTCGGTTTTGAAGCTAGCACTGCAAGACAGAGACGCTTCAGGTTCGTGACGTTGGACGTTCACGGAGTTCGCTCGTGTGGATACCTCTGGAGACGCCGTTCGTGCGGTGTTCGTGATAGACGAATTTCAACCAACAGCCATCGCTTCAAGAGGTAAACTTTCTAACCATGAATCATGACCATTCGCATGGATCCTTCGATGGGAATTTTTCCGCTGCGTTTATTTTGTTTTATACGCAAATTCCCAACACTTAGATCTTGGATAATTAGTATAAATTGTTAGAAGTCGAAAATATGAAACAAAATCCTCTAACCTCCAAGGTTAGGGTTTCGGCCTTGAGCACAAAAATAGGTGATAACATTATTTTGATTTCAAGCTTTTGGATTTAGATAGCATACATACCATAGAGCTTAATTCAAGCATTAGATATCACAATAGAAGCAAAAACACCAAACCCATTTTTCATGACAGTTTCGGCCTAGAATAGTTTTTTAGGATGGAAAATGTTTTTGATTACATGCTCTTGGATAATGAAAGTAGTGATCATAACTAGATCATAGAAATTGGTTTCACATTTTTAGGATTTTTCTACAATTTTATAGAATTCTTTAAAGTTCTAGATCTAAGAAAATAAAATCATGAAATATGATGAAAATGACTTCAAGAAGGAGAATAGATGATCAAGGATCATTATATTACCTCAAGTGATAATGGAAATGGAAAGAAGATGATTATCTTGATGCACTTCAACAAGGATGCACTTAGAGCTCCTGAAAATGGAGTTTGTGTTTTGGTTGAAGAAGAGGAAAAATGAAGGAGAAGAGATGGAGGGGGGCTGCCTGGGGGGTGGTGTTTATATATAGGAAATTGACTTAACCTAGGTTAAGTTAATACTAATCATGGTTAAGTTAAAATATAAATATCTATATATTTTTTTTACTAAATATCTAGATATTTATTTTTTATCTGTCCCCGGCTCCGTCGATTAATCGATTAACGACCAAAACACCCGAGAATCGTCTAATATCTTATTTTTTTACAAAAATTTCAAAATAACCTATCTCGTTGGAAACGTGATAAAACTCTACATTATTTCGTTCACGGGTCCAAATTAGGTTTTCTGATCATTAAAATCTTACTGTCAGTGAAAACACCGACTGTTTTCCGTTCGAACTTTCGCCAAGATTCGTTCGAATACACATAATATTTGATTTCTGATCAGAAATTTGGAAAGTAGAGTTCCTCATGGACAAAATATAAAAAATGTATAAATTTCAGTTTTCAGGTCAAATTGGGGTTTTCTGTTAGTATAAAATTATATTGTCAGTTAAAAAAATGCAGACTGGTTTCCGTTTGAGTTTTAATCCCAAATTTTAACCATAGCTTTCTACCGTAGAGTAGGTTCTAGATATGATTTTGTTTTCTCCAAAATCATTTCCTAAGTCTCAAATAAAAATATAGATAAATATATTTTTACTGTTAAAACAGCGTAATTAAAAACAGGCTGTTACATTAGCATGTCCAAAGACTTGGAACTAGACAAGAGTCTATTGACGCAGTATCAGCAGACGAGCCTATCTTACTGATAAGTTAAATCATGTACGTCCAAAGATCTGCGCATCTACTGGCTATTAAAAGTGAACCCGTCTAAGCTTAAACATATTTATTTCAAATGACTGTTTATTTAATCTAAGAGAATATATGTCTCTTTCCCTTGCTACTTCCTTTGTTAAACTCGTTGTTTCTTAAAAATAGAAACATAGTACCATCGAGAACATAAACCTTTGTACTCTATCAACTATATTGCTGTAAAGTTTAAACCAAGTACAAAGAAGGAAAGTCAGAAAGCAACCTTCGGTACAACAGGGAAGTGACAGCTCTACTCTGAGCATTCCTCTTATAAACAAGAGCACTTCTCAATGAAGCATATCAAGTTATCAGTCTCAACGGATCCAAGCATTTAATACTATGTCTAAACGGATACAACTTAAAGACCGTTGAAGAAGTTCAAGACAGCAAAGCACTCATTCTATAAATACTGGAAAAATCTTAGAATAGAAACAGATTTTGTAGCTTTGATATCAAAGTGCAAAAACTCTGCAGAAATCTGTTGAACAAGTTTTCTTGTAAACCTACTGATCTTAAACATTCATATTCTCACACTTAGTGAGTTCCTAGATCAAATATGTAAATCTCTTAGTTAGAGTTAGAGCCTGAAGAGGCTTGGTAGAGAAAGAATACTTGTAGCCTGAAGAGATGTTGAAATCTTGTAATCTATTTGGAGAATAATGGAGAAAACCTTCAGGTAGAAGGGATTGGACGTAGCTCTTGGTTGTAAAAGAGTGAACCAAGATAAATCACTTGTGTGAATCTTCTAATCCCAATCCTTTATAGCTTTTGGTTATACTAACTGTGGGGTTTTGGATCTGAGTTTGTAATCTTTAAAAAGGTTTTCTAGTTCATGTGTTTGTTTTATTGTTTTGCTTGTAAAAGGTTTGAGCAAAAGGCTTTTTCAAAAAACGGTTAAGGAACACAATTCAACCCCCCTTCTTGTGTTTCCTTGTGTCAACTTCAGTTGGTATCAGAGCACAGCCTCGAAAGGGTTGAGCATCTAACAAGTGTTGAGGGAGTATGATCCAACAAGCATGGATACAGAAGGATAAGCAATCATCAGACCTTCTCTCTTTGATGGTAGTGATTATGACTACTGGAAAAAAAGAATGATGGATTTTCTTGATGCACAAAATGTGGATATCTGGAAGCTGATTGAAACTGGCTACACTAAGCCAAGAGGTGATGCTAGTGCTGCTATTCCTAGACCTCAATCGTCTCCAGAGCAGAAAACTCAACATCAACTCAATCTGAAAGCTAAGCACTACTTGATGTGTGCTATCACCAGATATGAGCATGATAAAGTCCATAGCTGTAAGACTGCTAAGCAAATATGGGATACTCTTGCCCTAGCTCATGAAGGGTCAGCTGAAGTCAAGTAGTCAAAGATAAGCATGCTGGTTCACCAGTATGAATTATTTAAAATGCTAAACATGAAACCATAGATCAAATGTTTGGAAGATTCCAAACTATCACCAACAGTCTTAGATCTCTTGGAAAGACATATGAGAATAGAGATCATGTCAGAAAAACTTTAAGGAGCCTATATAAACAGTGGAGACCTAAGGTCACTGCTATTCAAGAGGCAAAGAACCTCAATACTCTCACTTTGGAAGAGCTTCTTGGATCTCTGAAAGTTAATGAGCTTAAGCTAAATGAAAAAGAAAGTTCCATAAAAGGAAGGTATGTTGCCCTAAAGGCAAATAAGGCTAGCTCATCAAAAGTTCTCAAAGCTGAGGAATCCTCAGATGAAGTAGACCCTTCTGACAGTGATGAAGGATCTGATGAGGATGAACCGTCTTTCATCTCAAGAAAGATTCAACATATGTGGAAAAAGAAAGGTGGTTTCAGAAGGAAGCAGTTCAACAAAAAGTTCTTCAAGGAAAAATCAGACTCCAATGAAAAAGGTCCACCTCTGTGCTTCGAATGCAAGAAGCTTGGTCACTTCAAATCTGACTATCCATATATGAAAGACAAAAAGAAGTTCTTCAAAATTTAAGAAGGGTTTGATGTGACACCCTAAAACCCGACATCACATGGTTACCCGTTGCGGAAAAGAAAGAAAAAGAAAGGTGGTTTCAGAAGGAAGCAGTTCAACAGAAAGTTCTTCAAGGAAAAATCAGACTCCAATGAAAAAGGTCCACCTCTGTGCTTCGAATGCAAGAAGCCTGGTCACTTCAAATCTGACTATCCATATATGAAAGACAAAAAGAAGCTCTTCAAAATTTAAGAAGGGTTTGATGTGACACCCTAAAACCCGACATCACATGGTTACCCGTTGCGGAAAAGAAACCTGTTTAAAATGCTAGTCGCTTTCGAAAAAATAACCTTTTATATAGGGTTACTGAAAAAGGGTACACAATTTTTTTTTTGTTAAAAGAAGTTAAGAAAATGTGATGAACACTCGGAACATGAAAATAAACATCATTCATATAAACATAACTGTCCCACTTGGGAACTTAGCTTTGATTACAAAACAGGCCTTGTCGAACCGGCCAACATACACTAAAACAGCTACTGAAAAAACAGGTAAAAAAAAGAAACATCAAACCGGGGATAGGGAACTAGGTACACGACTCAAAAGATGGCTCTAAAGGCCTAGGGACAATCGGGACAACTCCAAAAGACGACGAACGATATACCAATTCCTCCTGCATACAGAGTGACCACAGACGCTACCCCCAGACGAGATATAAGATTCAGGATCGATAACGTCACCGCCATCGTCGATAGGGACGTCGTCATCTCCAGGATCCTACGGATGGTACTCTGGCTCCTCCTCCTCCTCGTCCTCGACCTCTATCAACTCAAGAGGCTCTTCCTCTGGATCCTCCTCCACTGGATCCTCTGCAAGCAGTTCAACTGGATCAAAATGCTCATGAAGGAGACCGGTGACTTGTAGCGTATAAAGGAAGTACCATGGAGGTGGAAGCGCCACAGTCCTCGTCTCGACGGTATGAACCCTTCGTACGGGCACTCCGTTAGTATTCGTCTCGGTAGTCGTGACTGGTTCTCGATACATCGCGGTCGTCGTACCCTCATGTATAGTCCAGTTCCCTGCCGTCCCAGCATGATCAAACACTTCGTTCCTCGAGCTCGATTATGCCAAGGGAACGTTCGGATCCATCTAAAAGCACATGCATACCCGGTACAAGAAGAAAAGAACATAACACATAGATGTGCAAGAGTGAGATACCGTCATAAGATATATGCCACAACAACCATATACATGATGATACATCACATAATCATATAAGCAGTTAAATCATGCATATACATAACATAACAGTGTTATATCAAAGGGTCTCAAACACGCACAGTCAACCTTTGAAAATATACATGGAACTTCAATATCAGGCTCTAACTTAATCTCATGAGATATCAACACCGTTTTCCACTGGAGAAGAAGTAGAGTTGGTCAATCTATAGCCCATCGGGCAGTTGCCTCCATACCCTCATGCATTTATGGTCTCAGGACGAGCAACGTCACATGTGCCTCTGAACCGGTCACATGGACTGACTCCCAGATACCACCTTGTATCTGATATGTAAGAAAGCACGTCTGCCTGGGGAAATGCACATGAGAAAATATTTTATTCAAAAGGTTTTCTTTGTGTTCATTCTTTTTCGCTGTCGCAGTTCAAAGCTAACGACTTAATCATCATTTCCCCATCACTTGAAAACTCAAAAACATAGGACACACAGTCCGAATGCTCAATCACAATGCCCGAGACCGATGCTGCAGTCAAGGGTTGTGGTCATATAAATCACTTATGATTTTATTCATGTTTTGAACTTATCATGATAAGGACAATAGCCCACAACAACGAAATCAGAACGCACTATCCTCGATTTCGAGAATTGGACTCTCAGTCCAAAACATCATGAATAGGACTCATGGCCCCAAATTAACACTGATCCAAGATCACGTGCGTATAACTGAATACTAGAGGTGACGTCTCGTGTACTAGATTCTCTTTCTTAAGTACTTATTTTTCGTTTAGTGAAAATCAAATTCAAAACCGAATCCTCGATAACCTATCCAGGCTATCGGAAAGTTTCTAAAACATTTAGGAGAAAACCTTTTCTTTGAAAATCTTTTATAAAGCATCTTTGAAATACTTTTATCTTTGAAAATCCCCAATAAGATATTGCCAAATAATCTTGAAAGTTTTCACTTGAAGACACATAGTTCAAAAAGGATTATTTCTCTTGTATAACAATAGTTCACCAAAACCATTTCAACATTTAAAACAAGTACTTTAAGTTAATGAGCTTTTGGAAAAGAACACCAATCCTTTCATATTCAATGCTTATTAAGGTTTTTAATCCTTATAATAGTTGAGCACAGACACAAGTCTGGCTTAGCAAACTTTCAATCAATAGCAATATATATTCTCAGTTCAATGCTAATATCACAGTTGAAAGCAGTTCATCACAGATATGCATTATAACATTTAGAACAAGCACAGTTCAACATCAGATAATAGCATAATAGTTCAAGTAAATTAGATAACCAAGTAAGCTCAATCAACATATAAATATCCAGTTAAACACATACACACATGCATACAGTTATTGAATATCTTTAGGAAATCTCCCTCTTACCTAACGTCGGAGTTAAGAGTTTTGGATTTGAAAATAAGGTTCACGAACGTCCTCGCTTCTCCGGCGATGGAAGTCTAAGGTTACCAACATAAAATCATGAGTTAAAACAATCACTCGAGAACACTAACCATAAGGAATAGGTTCGATTCATACAATAAACTAGGATTAGGGGTTTCCGAAATTTATGCGACTCTTGGATTTATGATCCTTAAGTGCTAGAAGTTCATAAACAACAATCTTTTAACAAAGCTGAATTAAAAATCCTACTAAGTACTTAACTTAGGGTTTCGGTCAAGCATAGGTAAGTAGGCTAGGAATTTCTAAACTTTTCAATCTCTTTAGGTTAGCATCCATACATAGTAAGGAGCTTGAAACCATGATCATTTCGGAAAATGGAAAAATCAAATGTCTTAGACCATGAACTCTTAGGTTCGGCCGTAACAAGTTTGTGAGGTCAGAGATCTTTAAATCATCCAACCTTTTGGACATAGCATCCTTTAACATGAAGGAGCTTTAATCCATAATCATCTTGGAAAACAAAATAAAATAACAAATCCTAGGTCAAATGTTACATTCGGCCATCATAGGAAAATAAAGCAAGAAAATATTTTAAACTTTCCAATCACTTAGACATAGCATCCTTTAACATAAGGAGCTTTTTAGTCCATGATCACTTTGGAAAACAAAACTCAACATCTTTGCCATGACCATTTAAGGTTTCGGCCTTTTCAAGAAATAGGGGTTAGAAATCTTCAAACTTTCCAATCTCTTGAACTTAGCATCCTTCTATATCAAGGAGTGTTAATCCATGATCATTTTGGAAAACAAAACTTAAACACCATTGCCTTAAAACTCATTGGTTTTGGTCTTTACATAAAAATAGGGTAAAAATCTTTAAACTTTCCAATCACTTAGACATAGCATCCTTTAACATAAGGGAGCCTTCGTCCATGATCATCTCGTAAATGAAACTCAAATACAAACTCATACATGTAAAAGTTGAAGCAAGATTCACCTAAACCATATACATCGTTTCAGCCTCCTTAGGAAGAAGAGGTTAGGAAACTTTGTTTTACACAACCTTTTAGGATACTATGAGTAAATACAAGAATATAGAAAGTGGTTTCAACTCAAAAGGAGTTTTCTACCATTTTTGAGAGGTTTTAGAAATTAAAAGCACATAAAGGACATATGAAGAAAACTTTGAAACAAAAGATGAAACTTTGAAAAAAAAAAAAACTACATAGAAGTATTACCCTTAACAATATGAACAAGTTTGATGAAGAACTCTAAGAGAAAAGCTTGATAAAAATGTAAACTTTGTAAAAGAGAAGAAGAAGAAGAAATGTAGTAAAGTGTAAATATGAGAAATGGAGGAAAGTGATGAAGTGTGGAAATGAAGAGTGTTTATAGAGAGTGATAAGAGAGGGTCACGGTTTTGGGAGAGGAAGAAAGAAGAGAACAAAGAAGGTGGGTTGCTTGTAGAGACGATAAGGAGTTAAGGTGATGTGATGTGATGTGATTGGAGAGATAAAGATGAATTAAGTGAGATTTTTGAAAAAAAAGTCATGATTCACCTTTTGAGGTGTGTCATAACCTTCACATCAAGTCACTTCATGTCTCTTCATCCTCTTGATGCTCTGCTCCATTGCGTATCAGATGACTTCCCCGATCGTATTTCCCGACGATTTCGCCCAAGAAATCCCTAAGATTTGGCCACGAACAAGATTTTTCGAAAAACTCCAAACCCACACAAAACATCATAAAAACACTAACCGTCTCGTTCACGAATTAAAATTTGGTCTCTAGCTCAGTAAACTTGTAGTGCAGTGAGAACCCAGACCGATTTTCGCCTGAATTTTCGACCAAAAATTTTACTGTGACTTCATACGGTAAACCAACACAAGAAAATGATTTTATTTTAAATAAAATCATCCTTTGGATTTTATCAAAAATAAACACATTAAAGCATGTATTTACTAATTGACACGATGTCGCGCACGCGTCAAAAAGCGAGCGGTTGAAAAAATATGTAGATAGGGGGTGACAACTCGAGTATCGTCTCACAAGGACTCTTGGGTTGTTGTTAACAGAAAAAGTCAGATTTTGGGGGGGTTTGGATTTGTAATTAAATAAAGAAAACAAAGAAGAAAACTATGCAAACTAAATAATTATCAAATAAGCTAAACGATCAACCTACTGCTTTCGGTTTCCCACTATCATCGGTTCATATAAATCCAAGCCCTAAGCGGATTCTAATCTCTTTTCTATTGTAACATCAATTAACAAGCGAAACCGACGCTACGAGACATATGTTCCTAATTCCGAATTAAGCAAACGGATGAAGCCCTCGTGAATTAAGCAAACACGAATGAACACACGCGAATTAAGCAAACGCGATTAAGTATAGGAACACACAATCATCGAAACAAATCAATACATACTCTATACAATTCTGAATTAAGCAAACAGAACATATAGAACAAATATTGAAAGAGAATAGCAATGAGTTTAGGAATTACAGAACCTCAAGTGTCGGCGGAACCCGATTACAGTAGATCAATCAAGGAGACTAGTTCTCCATTACAAAAGAAACACAAAAATACTAAACCTAATTCGCAGTCGCACTATGAAAGAGATAGGAAGAGGAAGTTTAAAGATGATCCTGCAATTTGCCCTAAACAACAATTTATAGCTCCAGACTCTGCGGGCGCTCGCGAGGCGAGAAGCCTCTCGCGACGCGAATATTAAAAGAGGCGCCAGTTCAAATTTGGGCTCTCGCGAGGTGAAAGGGTAGTTCGCGAGGCGAGACTTCAAACTCCAGTTTGTCATGGCCGTGATGCCTATCATGGCCAGGCCGTGATCACTTCTGACATTTGGGTGCTGATCTGTCATGGCCGTGACCTTCATCACGGCTAGGCCGTGATGGTATCTGTCCTTCAGGGTTGGATTTATCGCGGGGCGACATGATTGCTCGCGTGACGAGGCAGAGAGAATGACATTTCTGGCACAGGCTGGCCTTCAGTCTCGCGGGGCGAGTAGCCTCTCGCGGGGCGAATAATTCCAGAATTGCTTCTCTTTATTAACCTGAAAACAAGAAATAGTAGTAGGTGCTTTATTCGACTCCAAATCAACTAAATTAACCTAAAAATACTTTACAGACTCAAAATGTTGCTTGAGGACAATTACATCCAAATTTGGGCGAAAACGAGATTAAACTCGAATAAAACCTATGGTCTTACTAGTTAAAAACTAGTCGAGCCAGAGTCTGATCACTAATAAAGAAGCATACGAAAAACAGGGCGTTACAACTCTACCCCTCTAAAAAGAATTTCGTCCTCGAAATTACGTACCTTGAAATAACTCAGGGTACTGCAACTTCATCTTGTCCTCAGCTTCCCAGGTTGCTTCTCTGGTTGTCTCATTCCAGATGGCTTTGACCAAAGGAATTTGCTTACCTCTGAGCTACTTTGTCATCCTATCCGCGATTCATGCCGGTGAAGTCACAAAGGACATGTTCTCTTTTAACTGTACTTTATCAGGCTTTATGATATGTGATGGATCAGGAATGTATTTTCTCAACTGAGAGACATGAAAGACATCATGGATATTGGAAAGAAAGGGTGGTAAAGATATTTTATAAGCTACTTGACCTACACGACGAAGAATTTGGTAGGGTCCAATGAACTTGGGAGTAAGCTTTCTGGACTTTAGTACTCTGCCAATCCCAGTCGTTGGCGTGACTCTCAAGAATACATGTTCGCCGTCCTCAAACTCTAGAGGTCGTCGTCTATTATCCGCATAGCTCTTCTGTCGACTGAGTAGTCCTCATTTTCTCCTGGATCATCTTCACCTATTCTGTCGTTTGTTGCACGAAGTCTGGATCCAACAGTAAACTCTCACCCTCCTGGTACCAACACAAAGGCGTCCGACATTGTCGACCATACAGGGCTTCATAAGGTGTCATTCCAATGCTTGAATGGAAACTATTATTGTAGGTGAATTCTATCAAAGGTAGGGACTCGTCCCAACCCCCGACATCCTCCAAAACACAAGCTCTCAATAAGTCCTCTAGTGACTGGATTGTCCTTTTCGTTTGTCCATCAGTCTGCAGATGATATGTTGAACTCAATCTGAGTTTCATTCCAAGCGATTTTTTCAAACTCTGCCAAAACCTCGATGTAAACCGCAGGTCTCGGTTTGAAACAATGCTCGAAGGCACACCATGCAGTCTAACAATCTCTCCGATGTACAGTTGGGTTAACTTCTCCACAGAGTATCTCATATTGATTGGCAAAAAGTGAGTTGACATAGTCGATCAGGTCCCACTATTACCCATATAGCCTCATAACCCTTCTTAGTCCTTGGTAAACTGGTCACGAAATCCATCGAGATTCCATCCCATTTCCATTCTGGAATATCGAAAGACTGTAACATTCCTGCTGGTCTCTGGTGTTCTACTTTGGCTTTCTGACATACTAAACAAGAAGCGATGTATTCCATTACATCTCTCTTCATCCTATACCACCAGTACAACTTCTTAAGATCTTGATACATCTTCGTGGTCCCTGGGTGCATACTCAACCTGCTCTTATGAGCCTCTTCTAAAATCGACTTCCTCAGCTCAGCATTATTAGGTGCACAGATTCTCTCGCCAAACCTCAAGATTTCATATGTTCCTTCTCTAAACTCTGACAGATTCTCTCGCCAAGCCTCTTCTGTCTGCAGATACTGATCAGTCTCTTGCTTCTCCTTTATATGCTCCATTAATCCATTTGACATGGTGGTCCTGTTGAGACACAGTTTTCCTGGCGTACTCTCAACTGACAAACTTAGATATCGGAATTGTTCCAGCAATTCTTGCTCTTTAACCATCATCACTGATGCGTGAATTGACTTCCTTCTCAAGGCATCAGTCACTACATTCGCCTTTCCAGGGTGATACTGTAGTTGAAAGTCATAATCCTTCAGGAATTCTAACCAACGTCTCTGACGCATATTCAACTCCTTCTGATTAAACAGGTACTTCAAGCTCTTATGGTCACTGAAAACATTAAAAGTAGCCCCGTACAAGTAATGTCTCCAGATTTTTAAAGCAAAGACCACAGCAGCCAGTTCTAAATCGTGCGTCGGATAGTTCCTCTCATGAATCTTCAACTTCCTTGAAGCATAACCTACAACTTTCCGATTTTGCATCAGCACACGGCCCAAACCTTGATGCGAAGCATCACAGTAAACCTCAAAAGATTCCTTGGGATCAGGTAGGATCAATACCGGTGAGGTTGTCAACCTCCTTTTCAGCTCTTGGAAGCTTCTCTCACGGGCTTCTGTCCACACGAACGCTTGGTCCTTACGAGTCAACTGGGTGAGAGGTCCTACAATCTTGGAAAACCCCTCAATGAACCTCCTGTAGTAGCCAGCCAAACCCACAAAACTATGGATTTCTGTTGCCGTTGTCGGTCTTTCCCATTCCAAAACAGCCTCCGACGATCCACAGTGATTCCTTCGCAGGATATTACGTGACCCAAGAATTGAACTTGATCCAACCAAAACTCACACTTCTCTGGTTTCGCATAGAGCTGCTTCTCTCTCAAGATCTGAAGAACAATGCTAAGGTGTTCATCATGAGTCTCCTTGTTCGAAGAATAGATCAGAATGTCATCAATGAAGACGACTATGAACTGATCCAAAAAGGGACGAAAGATCCTATTCATATAGTCCATGAATATAGCAGGTGCATTCGTCACTCCAAACGGCATCACCAAATACTCATAATGCCCATAGCGTGTTCGAAACGCTGTCTTAGGAACATCTTCTGCTTTTACTCGTATCTGGTGGTATCATGACCGCAGATCTATCTTTGAAAACACTGTCGCGCCACGCAACTGATCCATAAGATCATTTATCCTTGGAAGAGGATATCTGTTTTTAATCGTGACTTTGTTTAACTGACGAAAGTCCACCACAGCCTAGCAGTTCCATCTTTCTTCTTTACTAGCAGGACTGGAGCTCCCCATGGTGACACACTAGGTCGTATAAACTCTTTCCTCATCAGCTCCTCAAGTTGGTCCTTCAAGGTTTCTAACTCTGATGCGACATGCGATATGGTGCCATGGATATTGGTACAGTGCCTGGAATCAGATCAATCGTGAACTCGATCTCCCGAACAGGTGGTAATCCAGGTACATCCTCGGGGAAAACCTCCGGAAACTCTCGAACGACAGGTATGGATTCCAAGTCAAACTCACTCTCGATGTCCAAGGAAAACAACAGCATGTAACCTTGAGCTCCTTCTTTCAAAGAAGCTCTTACCTGACTAGCAGATAAAAATCCAGAAATCTCCTCCCTAAAGATTAAGGTTTTCTGAGCACAATATATTAGGATATGGTTGAAAGATAACCAATCCATGCCTAAGATTACATCTAAATGTACTAAAGGCAAACAGATCAAGTCTACAAGGAAATGTCTATTCTGAACGATGATAGGACAGTTTAAGTAAACAAAATTAACAGTCACACGTTCAGCAGTTAGGGTAGAAACAATCAGATTATATGGCAAGGAAGAAACAGGAAAGTCTAGAATTTTCACACGATCCATCAAAATAAAAGAATGAGTTGCGCCTAAATCAAAAAGTACAAACAATAGATTACCAACAATGTCGCACTTACCTTGCGCAAGATCTGCGGAGTTTGATGCCTCAGCACTACTCATGGTATACACTCTTCCCTTAACGGTTGGCTTGTTTACTCTGGCATGGTTGACAGAATGCTCCCTCATTGGTGCACGGCACTCCTTTGCCAAGTGTCCCACGCGGTCACAGTTGTTACACGTGTAATCCTTCTTCGGGCAAGCATTAGCCAGGTGGCTCGAATCTCCACACCTGAAACATCTCTTTTCTTGGCCTTGATCGTTGTTTCTCTGGCCTCCACTCCCTGTCCCCGAAACACTGGGATGAGCTTGTTGTTGTTTCTAGTTGTAGCTAGATGCCTGGTGATACGGCTTCCTCTGGTTCTGCTTCCATTTTGAATTCTGGCCTTGATTCTGGCTCTTAGGATGAACAGGTCCTCCTGCGCTTCCCTTGTTATCCCTTCCTATGCGCATCATCTCAATTTTCCGGCACTTCTCCACTAGTGATTGGAAGTTCTTGATCTCCAACGGCAATTCCGATTCTTTAATCTCGAAGCTCAGACCGGCTTCAAACTGCTCACACTTCCATTCCTCACTGGGATTGTCTTGACAGAAATGGAAATACTTGGCAAGGGACTCAAACTTCGCCGCATACTCCCCTACTGTCAGGTCCCGCTGACTTGGCCTCATGAACTCCTGCTCCTTCTCTTTCCGGGCACTCTAGGGAAAGTATTTGTCTAGAAACTTGCCACAAAATACTCCCTAGGTGATCGCCTGGTGCTCAGCTTCCAACAACTGCTTGGTGCCCTTCCACCAAGATTCAAAGATCGCACACTAGCTGGAACACAGAATAGGGTACCTTAGATTCCTCTAGAGTGTGTACCAGATCGAGGATCTTTTCTAGCTCCTGAATCCAAAGATCAGCCTTTATTGGATCCACGTCTCCATCAAACTGCGATGGATTCTGACGTCGAAAAGCGTCCAGATGCCTTCCCTCTACAGCTTGTTCTGCCCTCTGTTGCTCCTATTGGTTCTAGGTAGCAGCATTAGCATTCTGAAGAGCTATGGCAGCAGCCACGTCAGCCAGAGCTTGGGAAGCGAAATCCATTCTTCCATAGCCTCGTCCACGTCCACGAGCACCTCTCTAGTTCATACTGACCTCTACCACACAAGCAGTCAGATAACAACCATAAAAGGGATGTGAGGTTATCACACATTACCTCAAAAAGGTAATTCAACAACATCCAGACAGAGAAAAACACAACTTCAACACAACAGACCTAAACCCAAACATTCCCGAAAGACTCGACTAGCTCTGATACCAACTAATGTGACACCCTAAAACTCGGCATCACATGGTAACCCGTTGCGGAAAAGAAACTTATTTAAAACGCTGGTCGCTTTCGGAAAAATAACCTTTTATATAGGGTTACTGAAAAAGGGTACTCAATTTTTTTTTGTTAAAAGAAGTTAAGAAAAAGTGATGAACACTCGGAACATGAAAATAAACATCATTCATATAAACATAACTGTCCCACTTGGGATATTAGGTTTGATTACAGAACAGGCCTTGTCGAACAGGCCAACATACACTAAAACAGCTACTGAAGAAACAGGTAAAAAAAAGAAACATCAAACCGGGGATAGGGAACTGGGTACAAGACTCAAAGATGGCTCTAAAGGCCTAGGGACTACCGGGACAACTCCAAAAGCCGACAAACGATCTACCAAAGCCTCGTGCATACAGAGTGACCACAGATGCTACCCCCAGACGAGATATCAGATGCCGGATCGATAACGTCACCGCCATCGTCGATAGGGACGTCGTCATCTCCGGGATCCTGCGGATGGTACTCTGGCTCCTCCTCCTCATCCTCATCCTCGACCTCTATCAGCTCAAGAGGCTCTTCCTCGGGATCGTCTTCGGAATCCTCCTCCACTGGATCCTCCACAAGCGGTTCAACTGGATCAAAATGCTCATGAAGGAGACCGTGACTTGTAGTGTATGAAGGTAGTACCATGGAGGTGGAAGCGTCACAGTCCTCGTCTCGATGATATGAACCCTTCGTACGGGCACTCTGTTAGTATTCGTCTCGGTAGTCGTGAATGGTCCTCGATACGTCGCGATCGTCGCACCCTCATGTATAGTCCAGTTCCCTGCCGTCCCAGCATGATCAAACACTTCGCTCCTCGAGCTCGACTGTGACAAGGGAACGTTCGGATCCATCTAAAAGCACGCGGATACCCAGTACGAGAAGAAAAGAACATAACATATAGATGTGCAAGAGTGAGAAATCGTCATAAGATATATCCCATAACAACCATATACATGATGCATACATCACATAATCATATAAGTAGTAAATCATGCATATACATAACATAACAGTGTTATATCAAAGGGTCTCAAACCCGCACAGTCAACCTTTGAAAATATGCATGGCACTTCAATATCATGCTCTAACTTAATCTCATGAGATATCAACACCGTTTTCCACTGGAGAAGAATTAGAGTTGGTCAATCTCTAGCCCACCGGGCAGTTGCCGCCATTCCATCATGCATTTAAGGTCTTAGGA
Source organism: Sophora flavescens (assembly GCA_030762895.1). Classification (NCBI taxonomy): domain Eukaryota; kingdom Viridiplantae; phylum Streptophyta; class Magnoliopsida; order Fabales; family Fabaceae; genus Sophora; species Sophora flavescens. The sequence continues at coordinate 103,002,883 of CM061066.1, read as the reverse complement.
CGAGTAACGTCACATGTTCCTCTGAACCGGTCACATGGACTGACTCCCAGATATCACCTTGTATCTGATATGTAAGAAAGCACGTCTGCTTGGGGAAATGCACATGAGAAAATATTTTATTCAAAAGGTTTTCTTTGTGTTCATTCTTTTTCGCTGTCACAGATCAAAGCTAACGACTTAATCATCATTTCCCCATCACTTGAAAACTCAGAAACATAGGACACATAGTCCGAATGCTCAATCACAACACCCGAGACCGATGCCGCAGTCAAGGGTTGTGGTCATATAAATCACTTATGGTTTTATTCATGTTTTGAACTTATCATGATAAGGACAATAGCCCACAACAACGAAATCAGAACGCACTGTCCTCGATTTCGAGAATTGGACTCTCAGTCCAAAACATCATGAATAGGACTCATGGCCCCGAATTAACAATGATCCAAGATCACGTGCGTATAACTGAATACTAGAGGCGACATCTCACATACTAGATTCTCTTTCTTAAGTACTTATTTTTCATTCAGTGAAAATCAAATTCAAAACCGAATCCTCGATAACCTTTCCAGGCTATCGGAAAGTTTCTAAAACATTTAGGTGAAAACCTTTTCTTTGAAAATCTTTAATAAAGCATCTTTGAAATACTTTTATCTTTGAAAATCCCCAATAGGATATTGCCAAATAATCTTGAAAGTTTTCACTTGAAGACACATAGTTCGAAAAGGATTTTTCTCTTGTATAACAATAGTTCACCAAAATCATTTTAACATTTAAAACAAGTACTTTAAGTTAATGAGCTTTTGGAAAAGAACACCAATCCTTTCATATTCAAAGCTTATTAAGGTTTTTAATCCTTATAACAGTTGAGCACAGACACAAGTCTGGCTTAACAAACTTTCAATCAACAGCAGTATATATTCTCAGTTCAATGCTAATATCACAGTTGAAAGCAGTTCATCACAGATATGCATTTTAACATTTAGAACAAGCACAGTTCAACATCAGATAATAGCATAATAGTTCAAGTACATTAGATAACCAAGTAAGATCAATTAACATATAAATATCCAGTTAAACACATACACACATGCATACAGATATTGAATATCTTTAGGAAATCCCCTCTTACCTCTCGTCGGAGTTAAGAGTTTTGGATTTGAAAAGAAGGTTCACAAACGTCCTCGCTTCTCCGGCGATAGAAGTCTAAGGTTACCAACATAAAATCATGAGTTAAAAAAATCACTCAAGAACACTAACCACAAGGTATCGGTTTGGTTCATACAATAAACTTGGATTAGGGGTTTCCGAAATTTATGCGACTCTTGGATTTATGATCCTTACGTGCTAGAAGTTCATAAACAACAATTTTTTAACAAAGTTGAATTAAAAATCCCACTAAGTAATTGACTTCGAGTTTCGGTCAAGCATAGGTAAATAGGCTAGGAATTTCTAAACTTTCCAATCTCTTTAGGTTAGCATCCATACATAGTAAGGAGCTTCAAACCATGATCATTTCGGAAAATGGAAAAATCAAATGTCTTAGACCATGAACTCTTAGGTTCGGCCTTAACAAGTTTGTGAGGTTAGAGATCTTTAAATCATCCAATCTTTTGGGCATAGCATCCTTTAACATGAAAGAGCTTTAATCCATAATCATCTTGGAAAACAAAATAAAATAATACATCCTGGGTCAAATGTTACATTCGACAATCATAGGAAAATAAAGCAAGAAAATATTTTAAACTTTCCAATCACTTAGACATAGCATCCTTTAACATAAGGAGCTTTTTAGTCCATGATCACTTTGGAAAACAAAACTCAATATCTTTGCCATGACCATTTAAGGTTTCGGTCTTTTCAAGAAATAGGGGTTAGAAATCTTCAAACTTTCCAATCTCTTGGACTTAGCATCCTTCTATATCAAAGAGTGTTAATCCATGATCATTTTGGAAAACAAAACTTAAACACAATTGCCTTAAAACTCGTTGGTTTTGGTCTTTACATAAAAATAGGATAAATATCTTTAAACTTTCCAATCACTTAGACATAGGATCCTTTAACATAAGGGAGCCTTGGTCCCTGATCATCTCGGAAATGAAACTCAAATACAAACTCATACATGTAAAAGTTGAAGCAAGATTCACCTAAACCATATACACCGTTTCGGCCTCCTTAGGAAGAAGAGGTTAGGAAACTTTGTTTTACACAACCTTTTAGGATACTATGAGTAAATACAAGAATATAGTAAGTGGTTTCAACTCAAATGGAGTTTTCCACCATTTTTTAGAGGTTTTAGAAGTCAAAAGCACATAAAGGACATATGAAGAAAACATTGAAACAAAAGATAAAAATTTGAAAAAGAACTACATAGAAGTATTACCTTTAACAAGATGAACAACTTTGATGAAGAACTCTAAGAGAAAAGCTTGATAAAAATGTAAACTTTGTAAGAGAGAAGAAGAAGAAGAAATGTAGTAAAGTGTAAATGTGAGAAATTGAGGAAAGTTATGAAGTGTGGAAATGAAGAGTGTTTATAGAGAGTGAGAGGAGAGGGTCACGGTTTTGGGAGAGGAAGAAAGAAGAGAAGAAAGAAGGTGGGTTGCTTGTAGAGAGGATAAGGAGTTAAGGTGATGTGATGTGATTGGAGAGAGAAAGATGAAAAAGTGAGATTTTTGAAAAAAAAAGTCATAACCTTCACATCAAGTCACTTCATGTCTCTTCATCCTCTTGATGCTCTGCTCCATTGCGTATCAGATGACTTCCCCGATCGTATTTCCCGACGATTTCTCCCGGGAAATCCCTAAGATTTGGCCCCGAACAAGATTTTTTGAAAAACTCCAAATCCACACAAAACATCATAAAAACACTAACCGTCTCGTTCACGAATTAAAATTTGGTCTCTAGCTCAGTAAATGTGTACTGGCAGTGAGAACCCAAACCGGTTTTCGTCTGAATTTTTGACCGGAAATTTTACTGTGACTTCATATGGTAAAACAACACAAGAAAATTATTTTATTTTAAATAAAATCATCCTCTGGATTTTATAAAAAATAAACACATTAAAGCATGTATTTACTGATAAAGAAGCATACGAAAAACAGGGTGTTATATTTGATGGCTACTTCGGAGGATCTGGATCTATCTTCATCTGATGAAGAAGATGTAGCCGAGGAAGAGGCAAATATATGTCTTATGGCTGATACATCTTCAGAGAGTGAATATACTGATACTGAGGTAATGGATTCTGACCCATTCATCCTTCAAGATGCATTTGATGAATTATTGCACGACTCATCAATCTGTCTCATGAATATAGAAGTCTCAAAAAGAAATTTTCAAAACTATCTAAGGAATTTGATAGGGTTTGCATGGAAAAACTAAGTCTTGTAAATGAAAATAATAAACTTAAATCAGAGAATGTCAGTCTAACTGACAAACTCAAGTGTGAGCCCAATGTTTCTTGTGAAGTTGCAAAACTGAAACAAGATGTGACATACCTAACAGACACTCTGTCTAAATTTGTAGGTGGCTCAGATAAACTAAGTTTAATTTTAAGATACTCGAGGTCACCTCATGATAAGTCTGGCCTTGGTTATGACAAAGAGAAACTTGAGGAATTTCATAAAAAGTCAACACCACACACGCAAAATAGAGCTTCAAAAGCTCAAACACAATATGTTAGGGCTAAATCGAGCCCGTCCAACACTTACTGTAAAGTATGTAGAAAAGGTGGTCATATAACATCTAGATGTATACATCACAAACATACCAAACATGCCCGTCCAGTGACTACTAACAAGAAAGGACCCAAGTCAATCTGGGTACCTAAAGATAAGATTATACCTGTTGCAGATTTGCTTAAAAACAGGAAAGAAACACACATCTTGGTACTTGGACAATGGTTGCTCAGGTCACATGACAGGAGAAATTGTATGTTCCAAGACCTTAAACATAAAGATGGTGGCTGGGTTACCTTTGGAGGTAATCAGAAAGGAAATATCATTGGAGTGGGTAAAATTGGTAAACATCATTTTTCCTCCATTGATAATGTTCTTTTAGTTAATGGTTTAAAACACAATCTGCTAAACATAAGTCAATTATGTGATAGTGAGTTTGCTGTTTCTTTGGACAAGAACATTTGTAATGTCAAGAAGACTGATGGATCACTCTTATTCACTGCCAAAAGGTAAAACAATATGTATAAGATTGACTTGAAGGACCTCACAAATCAAAGTGTCTCATGTCTAGTGTCCATTGAAGATGAGCGATGGATTTGGCACAAAAGGCTAGGTCATGCAAGCTTGAAATTAATTTCAAAGCTAAATAAGCATAACCTCGTTATAGGATTACCAAACCTCTTTGATGCATGTCAAAAGGGAAAACAAGTCAAAGGTTCTTTTGAATCTAAGAATATTGTTAGTACCAATAGACCTCTAGAGGTACTACACCTTGATCTGTTTGGACCAACAAGGACTGCCTCTGTTAGTGGGAAGAAATATGGTCTAGTCATAGTAGACGACTACACTAGATGGACATGGTTTATGTTCCTAGCTCACAAGGATGAGTCATTCAGTGCCTTCTTTGTATTATGCAAACGTGTACAGAATGAAAAAGGCATGTGTATCACTTCAATCAGAAGTGACATAGGGGAGAGTTCGAAAATGAGCTATTCCAAAAGTTCTGTGAAGAAAGTGGTATACTTCACAACTTCTCAATACCTAGAACACCACAGCAAAATGGTGTAGTAGAGAGAAAGAACAAATCTCTTCAAGAGATGGCAAGAACAATGCTCAATTACAACTCTGTCCCTAGACACTTCTGGGCTGAAGCTGTTAATACTTCCTGCTACATTCAGAACAGAGTATACATTAGACCAATCTTGAATAAGACTCCTTAAGAATTATGGAATGGACAAAAACCCAACATATCTTACTTTCATCTTTTTGGTTATAAATGTTATATATTAAATACTAAAGATCAACTTGGTAAGTTTGATGCTAAAGTAGATAATGGAATTCTGTTAGGGTATTTTGAATCATCAAAAGGGTTTAGAGTTTACAATTCTAGAACCTTAGTAGTAGAAGAATATATACATGTTAAATTTGATGATAAGAAGCTTGATAATAAATTATCAGAGCTTGATGAAGCTATTGCAGATTTGAATCTCAAAGATTGTGAAAACCAAGCAAATATTAAACTTGATGATCAAGTGGATGACCCTCAACAACTTGAGTCTGAAACTTCAACTTCTCCACAGGAGAATGTTCAGAGATCTTCGTACTTCAAGAATTATCATCCACAAGATCAAATCATTTGGAATCCAAATGATAGGCTAAGAACCAGATCTACATTCAGAGAGAAAGACGATTCTGTATTAGTCTCTAAGTTAGAACCAAAGACAGTAGACGAGGCTCTACTGGACGAGGGCTGGATTCTAGCTATGCAGGAAGAACTAAACCAGTTTGAAAGAAGTGAAGTGTGGACTCTTGTGCCTTTGCCAAAATAAAAATCAGTTATTGGAACCAAATGGGTTTACAAAAACAAGCTTGATGAAAATGGCAAGGTAATAAGAAATAAAGCAAGACTTGTTGCACAAGGTTACTCACAGGAAGAAGGTATAGACTACACTGAAACTTTTGCACCAGTTGCTAGACTAGAAGATATTCGCATCTTATTATCACTTACTGCACATCATAGTATCATGCTATATCAAATGGATGTAAAAAGTGCTTTTCTAAATGGTTTTATTAATGAGGAAGTGTATGTTATGCAACCTCCGGGTTTTGAAAGTGAAACCCAACCTGAACATGTATATAAGCTAAAGAAATCTTTATATGGTCTTAAACAAGCTCCTAGAGCTTGGTATGAAAGGTTAAGTTCATTCTTAATGGACAATGGATTCAGTAGAGGAAAGGTTGATACAACCTTGTTTAGAAAATCCAATAAGTCCAGTTTTATAATTGTTCAAATATATGTTGATGACCTAATCTTTGGTGCTACTAATGAATCTCTATGCAAAGAATTCTCTAAGCTTATGCAGAAAGAATTTGAAATGAGCATGATGGGAGAACTCAAGTTCTTCCTTGGACTTCAAGTTAAACAAACAGTAGACGAGGTGTACATCCATCAAACTAAGTACGTAAAGGAACTTCTAAAGAAATTCAAGATGGATGATTGAAAATCAATGAACACTCCTATGCATCCCACGTCCATACTGAACAAAGATGATAAAGATAAAAAGGTAGATCAAAAGGTATATAGAGGTATGATAGGATCTCTTTTGTATCTTATTGCGTCTAGGCCTGATATTATGTTCAATGTATGCTTAAGTGCTTGATTTCAATATGATCCTAGAGAATCTCACTTATCAGTAGTTAAAAGAATATTTAGATATTTGAAAGGTACTACTAATCTGGGTTTGTGCTTTAAGAAAAATGATGATTACAGATTAGTTGGTTTTTGTGATGCTGACTATGCTGGAGAAAGAATTGAAAGAAAAAGTATCAGTGGAGGATGTCACTTCATTGGGGCTAATCTAGTCTCATGGTCAAGCAAAAGATAAAGCAATATTGCCTTATCAACTGCTAAAGCTGAGTATATTTCAGCTGCTAGTTGTTGCTCACAACTTCTATGGATCAAACATCAATTAGAAGACTACAATGTGTTTGTAAGTAGTATTCCACTTATCTGTGATAATACTGCTGCAATAAATCTATCTAAGAATCCAATATTGCATTCAAGGTCTAAGCATATAGAGATTAAACATCATTTTATCACAGATTATATACAAAAGGTGTCATTGGTATACAATTTGTAGATATCGACCTACAATGGGCAGATATCTTTACTAAACCTCTTATTGAGGACAGATTCATCTTTTTTATAAAGCATATCAACATGATTTGTGTAGATTGATTGCGTGTCTAATGTTTGTCGCATCTACTTTATGCCCGTCTATTGCTCAAGTGCGTCCAATGTATGTTAAATGTGCGTCCAATAGGCATCGTATCCATTGACTACCTGCATGCTCATATCTAACTCGCCTATGCTATCTATAATTAACTTTGCATTTAATTTATGTCCAAGACATATTTAACTATATTCTCTTGTTGAGTCAGTTATTTCCATCAATCCCATCAATAGCTTTTTACAGTTTCATGAAACTTGCGCCACATCAGCACTCATCACATATCTCTTCACACATTTACTTTATTTTTTTTATTTTTTAAGGGAAACTCTTCACATTTGAAACCTTTTTAAGTAATATCATTTCCCTCTGAAAAAACCTTCACAATCTCTTCTCTTCGAACCTTCGAGCTCTCTGTTTCCCCTGTTTCCAAACCCTAACCTTCAATCGTCAACAATGGCTTCTTCATATACTGTTTCATCTTATGATGTCACTAAGCTAAACATTGGCATCAAGTATCACTTTGAATTTGGGATTCTGAAGAATATAATGTGGACGTAAGCAAGTACATCAATGTTGCTGGTTGGGATGGTTGTTGGTTGTGGCTTCTAATACTCAAGAAGGGGGGAGGGGGGTTGGATTGAGAATGTAAGATCTTTGAAAACTTTTCCTCTTTGAGCAAAAACTGAAACTTTTCTAAAACTTTTGAAAAGGTTTTGCCAACCAACAAAACAAAATAAGTTTTTGCAAGTTTGTTAGATTCAAGACTTGATTCTTTACCAAGAAAGATTGATGAAAGATAGTTTTTCATATTAGAACATACACGAATTTTCCTTAACTAAAACTTAACCACATACATTCAACAATTAAAGCAGTTAAAGGAGTTAAGGGATAGAGAGAAATGTAAACCGAGTTTTATCCTGGTTCAGCTACCTCCTCTGGTAACCTACATCTAGTCCCAAGAATCACTTGTGAGTTTTATCCACTAAAATCAACACAATTACAAAATTCTTTACAAAGCTTCACAACTCAGGTTCCTTCTACCCATTGACAGCTTTTAGACAAAGCAATCATGTAATTCCCAAGAGTCCCTTCTACTCTTGTCAAACCTCTAAGAGTCCCTTCTACTCTTAGATCAATACACAGAGAGAAACCTTCTCTCTTTTCTCTTCCTTTCACAGTAAAAAGATTGATTATTCAGATTCTAAGAAATCAGCAATATTACAACTTGAATCACTTTTGCATAAAAGATTTTAACTATTCTCAATGACAAATCTCTCTCTCAATTTCGTGTAAACTTTCATAATTGAATGAATTGATTGATGAGCCTAAGTCTTTATATTGGTGTATGTCAAAATAGATATGTTGGGCACACTTTAAAAGTTAGTTAAGATCAAAACAAACTTTTCATCAAAAATTGATTCTGTCAGTCTATCCATTGCCTAATCGATGTATTAATCAAGATTTGTAATTTTTGCACTGAGTACATCCATGGATCAATCGATTGGATTCTTGATAATTCTTGATTCTCATTGATACATAGATGTGTACATCGATTGTGTTCTTGAAAATTACAAGCATCAACAACACAGAAGTCTTTACATCAATTGCTTAATCGATTGCATAATCATTTCAAAAAGTCTTTGCCTCTGTTTGGGCTTATGCATCGATGTGTCAATCGATTGGCTCTTTGTAAACATAAGACTTTACTTCTGTTTTGTGTACGCATCGATGTACTAATCGATGTGATGTATATGAAAAAGATTCTTTGGCCTCTGCTTGACCTTATACATCGATGTATCAAACGATTGTATGCTTGTTTCAAAAAGTATTGGCTTCTGTTTCATTCTATACATCGATGTGCATATCGATTGACAGAAGCTTAGTTTGTATACATATCAAGTTGTTCTAGAATCAATCGATGTATACATTGATGTATAACATTTATACATTGATGTACGCATAGGTTTTCATTAAAAAGTATTTAATTAACTAAAAGTAGATAGATGTACACATATATGTACAAATCTTTCAATTAACCTTTTTCTTTTTAAGTTCAATTTTAATTTATGAAAACCATTTTGAATTTAGTTAAATTGAGAGAGTTAAATCAAAGACAATAAGTAAAACTTTTCTTTACATAAAACTTTATAAGTTCCTTTGCTTGAGATTCCTTGTGATTCTTCATTTAAGATTTCTTCATCTTCAAGCATTCCAAACATGATCCTTGCTTTGCCTTTGTCTTTCTCCTTTGATCCTTTGAATTCATATCCATGCACTAAATGATCTTTTCATAAGTTTGGTCATTAATCAAAACATTCTAGAGTCACTTTCCAACAAACTCCCCCTTTTTGATTGATGACAAACTTACCATACTTTAATATGCAAGAATTCATTGGAAGTAAAAATACATACATAAGAGTTAAATACATACTTTTTGATATGATTACTCCCCTGTCTAATTGACAGTTTTAAAGCATTTAGGATCAATGAACTTAGAGTTATTTTTGTCGTTTTAAAAACAGTGAGTATGGTACCCTTTCATTTCTCCCCCTTTGTCATTATCAAAAAGAATTTATGGGAGATATAAAGCATAAGTTAAAAAACAACAAGGTACATACTTAACACATTCATTCATTCATTCATCACAAAATATTATCACTGTAAAAGGCAAAGTGTAGAGTATTGTTGTTCAAAACCTTACAGATCAAAAAACAATTTAACAATCTGAGCACAAACTTAACACTAAGAAGCCCTAAAGATCTAGACATTATCATTGTTTCTTGGCTCTTGATTGTGTTGTGCAGGTGTTGCAGCTTCAGTTTCTTGATTTCGTTCTTCAACAGGTGTTGTGTCAGTATCAATAGCAGCAGATTCTCTGGCAATGTTTACAAAATCCTCAGAAGTTGGTGTTTTTTTATGAGGAGTTGTTGCAGGTACAGGTGCAGCCAGGGAAATGCCTAAGTGCAGATGCACAGTGGCCATTTGCCCTTCCAAAGCGTTAATCTTTAGACTCATGTAGTCTAAGTCTTCTTGATCATTAAATGTTGTGTGTACTGCCTTTGCTCAAACACTCCAATCATGTTGATCAATTTATCTATCTTGCCATTCATCTCAGCATACTCAGGTCCAACTTCAGCTCTTGCTTCATTTCCAGTCACCCTCACCCATTCTCCATTCACTTTGGCAAGCTTCATCTTTCTTATGATGCTTTCTCCAAACTCGTGAGTTACTTGTCTTGCATAGAACCTTTCTTCATTTTCCATTGGAACCTCAAAGTGTTCTAGCAATTTAACCACTAAGCCTGGATAGGGTAGGGTTGCACCACTGGTTTTACAATCAAGCATATGTTGGATAATGATATAGCTCCAGCTGAGTTGTTTCTTTTCTACCATGGCCCACAACATCAGAAGGTAACCACAGCATGATTACCATACCTAGGTAGAAGCATCCTACTGAGCACATACTGCAGCAATCTGTGTTGTATATGCATAGCACTTATGTTTATCGGCCCTCCTTCTTGTGCATTCTCTACCAGAAGCACTTCCTTAGCTTCCTCCTTGTCATAAGCCTTTAACCAAGCACTTTCTGGTCCTGTTCCAACTAGATTACTTCCCAAGTAATCCATACCAATGAATTGTGCAAGATCATCAAAAGTCATTTCAATTCTTACATTCTTGACTTCAGCAGAAAATCCAATATTATCCATTTCAAATGTGCAGTAAAATGCCTTGATTAGTGTTGGATAGATATCAGACTTAATTTGTAAAAAGTCACTAAACTTATAGTCCTTCAGAATCTTTTGAAACCAAAACTCATTGACATCAAAGTAATTGAAATCAACATTCCTAGCTTCGTGGATTTCTCTATGCTTAAAGTCATTCTTGTAAAGAAGTATAAATTCATCATCAGTAAAATACCTCTTTAACTATTCCATCTCTGTGATTAGATCAGCATCCTCTTCTTCTTCTTCTTCTTGCTCAGTTCTCTTCATCTTTTTTTGAATTCCTTCTTCCTTGGTGTCTCTTTTACTACTTTCTTCTTTTTCTCTTGTTTCTTTGGTACTGGTTTGAAGGACCCAGCTACTTTCATGCCCTTATCAAGATTCTTCTTCTTTACAAGTTCCTAGATTGGAAGCTTCTCTACCCTTTGGGAGGGTTGAGATTTCTCTGGTTCTTTCCTTTTAGGGCGCGAAGAAACAGGATAGGGTGAAACTCGTAGAGGATTGGAGGATTGGGTTGAGGATGATGAAATGGAGTTAGAGGGAACAGGGGTAGCAGGTTCAGTTTGCTTAACTCGTGCCATTGGAGACGTTTTGAGCTCTACTAGGGTTTGGGTATTGAGATTTTGATTTGAAATGTGAGAAACTTTGGAGGGAAAAGCTGGGTATTTAAATACCTAAGTTAGTCAATCGATTTATTAAAGGTTTTTAGCTGATTAAACTTGTGAATACATCGATGTACAAAGCTTCAGAAATAGGATTTTAACTTTGTCAATCGATGTAGCAATCGATGCATAGGCTGAGACAGAAAGTACCAAGTTCTAGCACTTGATCTCAATCGATGTGTGAATCGATGTATAAGCTGAGACAGAGAGATCAATAGAAGCATAATTCACTACATCGATGTATAAATCGATGTATAGGTCAAGTCAGTGAGCTCCAAGTTCTGGAGACTTCACTCAATCGATGCCACAATCGATTTATATACAGGGTTGGTCGGAATAACCCAATGTAAATCGTTGTAACAATCGATGCATAAGCTCTTCCGAATAGTTATGCTAGATGGTTCAAGGTGTCAATCGATGTTGCAATCGATTTATAGCAGATAAAATTGAGAATTTCTTATTTCAGTTACAGGTCAATCGATGTAGACATCAATGCATAGGGACTTCCAGAGAGTCACCTATTCTGATTTGGTCACACAATCAATGTAACAATCGATTTGCTGATGTTTCTGAGACTAAAAAGCTTGGATCAATTGATTTGTAAATCGATGTACAGGCACACAAAAAATATATTTGAGTTTATACATAGATTGCACAATCTATGTACTGGCTAAAGGAAATAGATTTTTGCTTAAGCTAATCGATTGGTAAATCGATTCACATAAAACAAATATCAAGAAATCATGCATTCAACATACAAAACATCAAGCATAGGTTGGATCAATTATCCCCAATTCTCTTTTTAAATAAAAACTTTCTTTAACAAGGGGTTTAGTGAAAATATCAGCTAATTGTTTAGATGTGTCAACATATTCAACAACTATATCTCCACTTTGTATATGATCTCTTATGAAATAATGTCTCATTTCAATATGTTTGGTTCTAGAATGCATTATAGGATTCTTAGTTAGATTTATAGCACTAGTGTTATCACATTTGATTGGCACTTTCTCTAAGAGAAAACCATAGTCAATGAGTTGTTGCTTCATCCAAAGGGTTTGTGCACAACAACTACCTCATCAGAACATATTCTCGTCGGCAGTTGACAAAGCCACACTTGTTTGTTTCTTACTAAACCAGGAAACTAGTGAGTTCCCAAGTAAGTGGCAGGTTCCACTAGTACTCTTCCTATCCGACTTGCATCCAGCAAAGTCAGAGTCAGAGTTTCCTATTAGATTACAAGTTGATCCCTTAGCATACCATAAACCCATATCTTTAGTTCCTAGCAAGTATTTCAAGATTCTCTTTACAGCTGTTAAATGAGATTCCTTAGGGTTTGATTGATGTCTTGCACACGTGCAAACATTAAACATTATATCAGGCCTACAAGCTGTAAGGTAAAGTAAGGAGCCAATTATACCTCTACATTTGGATATGTCTACAGTTTTACCTTTTTCATCCTTGTCCAAGTAACATGATGGACTCATTGGAGTTGCCATTTCCTTTGCATTCTCCATGCCAAAAATTTTTAGGAGTTCCTTGTAATACTTTGCTTGGCTTATGAAGGTTCTATCATTGCATTCTTTAATTTGAAGTCCCAAGAAGAAAGTGAGTTCTCCTATCATGGACATCTCAAATTCATTTGCATCAACTTGGAGAATTCCTTACACAATGAATCATTAGTAGCACCAAGTATAATATCATCAACATATATTTGTACAAGCAGTATATTTTGACCTCTTCTTTTTGTGAAAAGTGTTGTGTCAACCTTAGCTCCAGTACAACCTTTTTGTAATAGAAGTTGGTTAACCTTTCATACCAAGCCCTTGGAGCTTGTTTAAGTCCATACAAGGCTTTGGTGAGTTTATAAACATGGTTTGGAAAATCATTTATTTCAAAACCTGGTTATATCCTTTGGCTACTAATCTAGCCTTGTTTCTTATTATAATGCCATTCTCATCAAGTTTGTTCCTAAACACCCATTTTGTACCAATTATCTGTGTATCCTTGGGTTTTGGAACAAGTTCCCAAACTTTGTTTCTTTCAAACTGATTTAATTCTTATTGCATTGCAGTGATCCAATTATCATCAACAACATCATCATTAATAGTCTTTGGTTAAATTTTAGAAACAAATGCCAAATTATTACATGCATTTCTTAAAGAATGTCTAGTAGTTACCCCTTTGGATATTTCACCAATGATGTTGTCCAAGGGATGATTGTAACATCCGTAATTTTATGTATGGTTTACGTATGAGGATTAGGGTTAGGATTTGGAATACATATATGGGATGTTGTTTTAGGTTTAGAGACCTTTGCATGGCAAGTACGCAGCCTTATTGAGGAAGTTGGAACGTAGGAACAAAACTAGGGTTTCCCGGTTAGCGTCTTTGAGACGTCTGAGTGTGAAATGAAAACTCTGGAGTTAGAGTTGAGATTAGGCCTTTTGATAGTTTTAGGTTTTTTATTAGGTCCTAATGAGCCTATATCTCAAATTTGAGCGCAATCGGACGTCGAACGGACCCTGAACACAAAGAGTTGACTTTTTGTCAAAAGTCAACACTCGAGTGTGGGTGTATCCACCCTCAAGCACTCAAGTCAACCAGACAAGGGACATGCTTTGACTTGCCACATGTCATCAGGGCTTACTTGGCAGTCTGTGAGTGGATGCATGGCGCGGTGGCTTTCCATGCTCAAGCGTGGCAATTCCCACGCTCAAGCGTGGGCACGCTCCCACGCTCAAGCGTGGGCACGCTCAAGAGTGGAATTCCTCACACTTGAGCGGGGCTGCATGACTTTACAAAAATAAAAGCCTAAGTGACTTAAGTCACTTAGGCATCAGAAGAAGAAAAATAGAGAGCAATGAGTTGAGAGAAACTGAGAGAATAGAGACGACAGTTTAGAAAGAGGAAGAGAGAAAATCTAGAGAGAGAGAGGAGTTCTAGTGTGAGAACGAAGTGCTCGATCCTCCCGTTGCGGTTCTGGTTACATCGTTACGTTCGTATCGACGATATCTACATTGTTTTCTTCTCACTATCTTCTAAAACCAAAGGTAAATTATCTTTCGTTTTGTTTGTCGAAATCCAATTCCGTTTTCGAATATGAACTCCTAGTAACATGCGCTTTGTAATGTAATGATTAGGTGAATTTTTGGAAGCTCCGAGGCCATAGAATCGTACAAGGCAGAATCGAGGAGATTAAAGGACGTCTCGTTGTGCTTCGTTTAGGGCATTGTACGACTCTCCAGGTGGGGGAAAGAAACCATTCAACGTCAAAAACGGCGCGGTGACATTTAATTCGATAATGGCGTAGGGTAACCCAACCCCTACACGAGAGCGAGTAACAGACAATGTCTATACCTCATTGGGGACTACTTAGTGGTACCGATGATGATATAGGAATTGTGCGTTTATCATCGTTACGCTATATATATACATATGATTATTTTATTATTTGGTGATTGTCTACTTGACTATTTGATATGGAATTGGTAATTGATATTATGAATGTTGGAAGTATTGAGACCAAGTTTATATTTAGTATTATTATATTATTGTGATGATTATTATATTTGGAAATGATATTATTACATGATAATATATGATGATGATTTCGAATAACATGACGATGATTGTGATGATATGATGAGTGTTATGATTGTGCTTAGAGGTTGAGTAAGTTACAAGTTATGTTGAGACATGAGGACGTATTGGGGAATGCATATGATATATGATAGTAGTGCCTAACCGATATGATTATCGTGATATGAGGATGAGATTGATGAGATTAGATTATTTTGAGGTTATCTATGAGATTATGATGAGCGGTTATGGCACTAGGGGGTGACCTGAAACATGGTCGTGTGGGGTCTATGCCTCGAAGGGAGAATTCCCGGGGATAGGCTAACAGCAAACCATCCCAGACATGATTTCATTTTAGTCATAGCTATAGTTCATGCGTTGCATGAGCACCCTGATCGGGGTTCAGAGGTGTGCACCGGATTGTGTAGCTATAGTGCCATTGCTTTGTATGGGCACCCTCCATCCGCGGACGAAGGTGTGCGCCGGGGACTCTGGGAAGTGTCGATTATATTGATGTGATATCCGAATATGGCCGATACCTGATGAGATGATTTATACAGCATTTGCATTGCATCATGATGGAGGGTAGAGGAAAGATCCTAGATATGGTTTGAGGATGATTGTGTTATATATATTTATATATATATATATATATATATATATATATATATATATATATATATACATTCTTTGGAGATGAATGTTTAGTGTGCCGTTATTTAATTAAATGTTTCTAAACCCTTTCCACGTTTGATGTTATATGGCTTCTTATCCCTGTTTTCTCTATATTGCACATGTTTTATTATGTGATCGTGATGAGAAGATCCTACGGGGGAGCCATCTATGAAGGAGCTTGATAGGACCCCATATTCGCCTAACGATAATAATACGACTAAGTCCTAAATTTTATGGGTTTTCTTTAATGGGACGTCGGGGCGTCTCATTTGGTGGTATCAAAGCAGTTCGGTTATGAAACGGACTGTGATGACTGTTATTAGGGTTTAGTAGAATCCACTTCGGATAACGGCTATGCTTAGAAGTTAGGTAGTGAGTCTGATGCGACATTTATATGGCATATAGTATTTATATTCCAGTTTATGTAGCATTATATGTCATATTGATGTGGGCTAATGATTTCTTTTAACAGGATCATGGCTCGAGGCCGAGGACGGGGACGTGGCAGACGTGGTGGTGGTAGAGCGATAGAGAATGTTGAGGACGAGCCTTATCGGCCAGAGGCAGGGACTGGAGGTAGAGGAGAGTCATCTGAGACTCTTCGGACTATCCGTGAGTTAGCATCTGTTCTGTTGCAGCAGGCGCAGCAGAATGCTCGGAGGGTACAGAGAGAGGCTGAGTTACAGGAGCGGTAGGATAGGAGGAGAGCCGTTGAGGCTCAGGATGCAGTGTTGGCTACCTTTTTTCAAAGGTAAGCCACCACAGTTTGGTGGAGAGTATGATCCAGAGCGAGCATAGTAGTGGATTCAGGAGCTCTAAAAGATCTTTGATACCATGAGATGCAGAGATGACAGGAAGGTGACTTATGCTGCCTTCATGATGACCGGAGGGGCTGAGTCATGGTGGAGTGGCAAGAGGAGATTGTTAGAGGCTGAGGGCAGATTGATCAGTTGGAAGTTGTTCAGAGAGTGTTTCTTTGTGAAGTACTTCCCGCAGTTGGTCAGACGCATGAAGGAGAGAGAGTTCATGAGTCTCCAGCAGAGAGACCGGTCTATTGGTGATCGTGCGGCAAGGTTTGAGGCCCTGATTCTGTTTTCTGAGTTCTACCAGAGGATTCCAGATGAGGACGGGATGTGTCGAAGATTTGAATAGGCTTTACGGCATGAGTTGAGGAGGGATATAGTGCCATTGGATATCCTGAGTTTTCCAAACCTTGTAGAGAGGTGCAGTGCCATTGAGAGTATGGACCAGAGGCAGGTTGCAGAGCAGAGACAGCAGCGTAGTGGGGGTCCTACCAGAGCAAGTCATCAGAGGGGAGGTGATAGAGGTTCTCAGTGGAGGAGAGGACCATACACTAGACCCAGGCAGAGTGCTCAAACATCTTCACCACCAGCACCAGTTACCAGGGGGGCCAACATCAGAGGGGCCCAGTGTGTTTCAGATGCGGAGGTCTGCATTATATCAGAGATTGCACAGATAGATCTGGTTGCTACGTCTGTGGCAAACCAGATTATTTTGCTAGAGATTGCCGACAGAGAGTGGTTCAGCAGCAGCTAGCTACCGGCAGTGGAGCCAGTGGCTCTAGAGGAGGAGCTGGGGGAGGGGTTCCAGCGGTAGGACGACAAACGGCCAGACCTTAGGAAACGGGGAGGGTATTTACAGTGAGAGGATCAGAGTCCTCTCAATCTGTAGATCTTATTCACGGTATGTGATTAATATCTGGAAGACTCTCGTCTGTGTTATTTGATTCAGATGCTACACATTCTTTTGTGTCTCATGAGTGCATAAATCATTTACATTTACCCGTTTCTCAGCTGCCATATACCCTGACAATATCTACCCCTACCAGTGATCCTTTGATCACTATGTCTGTTTGCTTACAGTGTCCTATAGTTGTTGAAAATAGGACATTTCTTGTAGATCTCATCTGTTTGCCTATGCAGCAGATAGACGTTATCCTTGGCATGGATTGGCTTTCGGCTAACCATGTAGTGTTATACTGTGCCCGAAAGACCTTATCGTTTCTTGAGCCTTCTAGCATAGTATCTGCCAATGAAGGAGTAGCTATGAGGAGTGACGAGTCTCAGCAGTATGTGATGCTTTTCTCTTTGGAAGCTAAGGAGACTCCGAGTATAGATTCTCTGCCTATTATGAGAGAGTTTCCTGAGGTTTTCCCTCCTGATATTCCGGTTTTGCCACCAGAGAGGGAGGTGGAGTTCGCTATAGATCTCATACCAGGGACCGAACCTATATCGATAGCTCCTTATCGGATGTCACCAGTGGAGTTGGCAGCGTTGAAGAAATAGTTGGATGATATGATGAAGAAGGAATTCATCAGACCGAGTGTTTCGCCTTAGGGAGCACCAGTGTTGTTTGTCAAGAAAAAGGACGGAAGTTCTACGTTGTGTACAGATTACAGACAGTTGAATAGGGTTACAATCAAGAACATATATCCGTTGCCTAGGATAGATGATCCGATGGATTAGTTGAAGGGAGTTTCAGTGTTTTCTAAGATAGATTTGAGATCAGGATACCATCAGATTAAGGTGAAGAGGGATGATATACCTAAGACCGCTTTCAGGGCGAGGTATGGACACTATGAGTACCTAGTTATGCCTTTTGGTGTAACTAATGCTCCAGCGGTGTTCATGGATTACATGAACAGGATATTTAGACCATTCTTCGACAAGTTTGTCGTGGTGTTTATAGATGATATTCGCATCTATTCCCGTAGCCAGGAAGAACACGAGGAACATCTGAGAGTGGTGTTGCAGGTGTTGAGATATAGGCAGTTGTATGCTAAGCTATCCAAGTGTGAGTTTTGGTTAGAGGAAGTACAGTTTCTAGGTCATATAATCAATAAAGAAGGGATAGTTGTGGATCCAGTCAAGGTAGAGGCCGTGATTAAGTGGGAGAGGCCTAAGTCAGTGAGTGAGGTGAGGAGTTTCCTAGGATTAGCCGGGTATTACAGAAGGTTCATCGAAGGATTCTCGAAGATTGCGTTTCCTATGACGCTGTTGACGAGAAAGGGTACAGTGTTCGTTTGGACCGAGAAATGTGAAGAGAGCTTTTAGAAGCTAAAAAAGAAGTTGACTACATCTCCAGTGCTGACATTACCAGATCCCTTAGGACATTTTAACGTGTACTGTGACGCGTCATATCCAGGATTGGGTTGTGTTTTGATGAAAGAGGGAAGACTTGTGGCTTACGCTTCCCGACAGTTGAGGGTTCATGAAAGAAATTACCCAACCCATGATCTGGAGTTAGCAGTCATAGTGTTCACACTGAAGATATGGTAACACTATCTTTATGGAGCTAAGTTCAATGTGTTCAGTGATCACAAGAGTTTAAAGTATCTGTTTGATCAGAAGGAGCTGAACATTAGGCAGCGTAGATGGATGGAATTCATTAAGGATAATGAATTTGATCTTCAATACCATCCAGGGAAGGCTAATGTTGAAGCGGATGAACTAAGTCAGAAATCCTTGTACGTGTCCGTGATGATGGTGAAAGAGATGGAGTTGCTTGAACAGTTTAAAGATTTGAACCTAGGTATGTATTTGATTAAGGAGAGAATATGCTTAGGTATGATCACCATCAGTAGTGAGTTTTTTAGAGATCTTAAGGTTAACCAGGGTCAGGATGAATTTTTGGTAGATGTGAGTCGAGGTATAGATGAAGGAAAGGTGTCAGAGTTTAGGAGAGGATCAGATGGAGTGTTAAGGTTTAAGGATTGGATATGTGTGCCGGAGGACTTAGAGATTAGGAAGATGATCTTAGAGGAGGCACACAAGAGTAAGTTGAGTTTTCACCCAAGAGCCACCAAGATGTGTCAAGATTTGAAGAAGATGTTTTGGTGGCCAAATATGAAGAAAGAAGTGGCGGAGTATGTTCTATCTTGTTTGGTGTGTCAGAAAGCTAGGATAGAGCATCAAAAGCCCGCGGGGTTGTTGCAGTTCTTGGATATCCTAGAATGGAAATGGGATAGCATAGCGATGGACTTTGTGTTTGGATTACCACGAATCCCGAAGAGGTTTTATGCGATTTGGGTTATCATTGATAAGTTGACGAAGTGTGCTCACTTCTTACCTATTGGTGAGAGTTATAGTCTTGAGAAGTTGACCTAGATTTACATCAAGGAAGTTGTGAGGTTGCACGGTGTGCCATCGAGTATTGTCTCCGATAGAGATCCCAGATTTACATCTAGATTTTGGAGACAGTTACACAATGCGTTGGGAACAAAGTTGAGGATGAGTTCTGCTTATCATCCTCAAACGGATGGACAGTCAGAGAGAACAATTAAATCATTGGAGGATCTTTTAAGAGCTTGTGTGTTGGAACATGTGTGTAGTTGGGATGAGTTCCTACCACTGATTGAGGTCACATACAATAATAGTTTCCACAGCAATATTGGGATGGCACCGTATGAGGCTTTGTATGGGAGAAAGTGCAGGACTCCGTTGTGTTGGTATGAGACTGGCGAGAGCCAAGTGTTGGGTCCTGATGTGGTACAGCAAACAACGGAGCAAGTCAGGAAAATCAAGTAGAAAATGAAGGAAGCGCGGGATAGGCAGAGAAGCTACAGTAATAAGAGGAGGAGATTCTTAGAGTTCCGGGAAGGTGATCACGTGTTTTTGAGAGTCACTCCGAAAACTGGAATTGGCAGAGCTATAAAGTCTAGAAAGCTCATTGCCTGATTCATTGGACCATTTCAAATTCTTCGACGAATTGGTCCAGTAGCTTACCAGATAGCCTTACCCCCTTACCTTTTCAACCTTCACGATGTCTACCAGATAGACCTTTGCATGGCAAGTACGCAGCCTTATCGAGGAAGTTGGAACGTAGGAACAAAACTAGGGTTTCCCGGTTAGTGTCTTTGAGATGTTTCAGTGTGAAATGAGAATTTTGAAGTTAGAGTTGAGATTAGGCCTTTTTGATGGTTTTAGGTTGTTTATTAGGTCCTAATGAGCCTATATCTCAAATTTAAGCGCAATCGGACGTCAAACAGACCCTGAACGCAAAGAGCTGACTTTTTGTCATAAGTCAACGCTCGAGCGTGGGTGTATCCACGTTCAAGTGCCCAATTCAACCAGACAAGGGCCATGCTTTGACTAGCCACGTGTCATCAGGGCTTACGTGGTAGCCTATGAGTGGATGCATGGCGCGGTGGCTTTCCATGATCAAGCGTGGCAATTCCCGTGCTCAAGCGTGGAATTCCTCATGCTTGAGCGTGACTGCGTGACTTTGCAAAAATAAAAGCCTAAGTGACTTAAGTCACTTAGGCATCAGAAGAAGAAAAACAGAGAGCAATGAGTTGAGAGAAACTGAGAGAATAGAGATGAGAGTTTAGAAAGAGGAAGAAAGAAAATCTAGAGAGAGAGGAGTTCTAGTGTGAGAACGAAGTACTCGATCCTCCCATTGTGATTCTAGTTACATCGTTGAGTTCGTATCGATGATATCTACATTGTTCTCTTCTCCTTTTCTTCTAAAACCAAAGGTAAATTATCCTCGTTTATGTCTAAACTCGTTCCATTATGTTTCTCGTAATATCTTTCGTTTCGTTTGTCGGAATCCAATTCCATTTTCGAATATGAACTCCTATTAACGTGCGCTTCGTAATGTGATGCTTAGGTGAATTTTTGGAAGCTCTGAGGCCATAGAATCGTTCAGGGCAGAATCAAGGAGATTAGAGGACGTCTCGTTGTGCTTCATTTCAGGCATCGTACGACTCTCCGGGTGGGGGAAAGAAACCATTTAACGTCGGAAACGACGCGGTTACATTTAATTCGATAATGGCGTAGGGCGACCTAAACCCTACACGAGAGTGAGTAACGGACAATGTCTATACCACATTGGGGACTACTTAGTGGTACCGATAATGATATAGGAATTGTGCGTTTATCATCGTTACGCTATATATATATATATATATATATATATATATATATATGTGTGTGTGTGTGTGTGTGTGTGATTATTTTATTATTTGGTGATTGTCTGCTTGTTTGTTTGATATGGTATTGGTAATTGATATTATGAGTGTTGGAAGTATTGAGACCATGTTTATATTTAGTATTATTATATTGTTGTGATGAGTATTATATTTGGAAATGATGATTTTGAATAACATGATGATGATTGTGATGATATGATGAGTGTGATGATTGCGATTAGAGGTTGAGTAAGTTACAAGTTATGTTGAGACATGAGGATGTATTGGGGAATTCATATGATATGTGATATCAGTGCCTAACCGAGATGATTATCGTGATATGAGGATGAGATTGATGAGATGAGATTATTTTGAGGTTATCTATGAGATTATGATGAGCGGTTAAGGCACTAGTGGGTGACCTGAAACAAGGTCTGTGATATGGTGGACCTGAAACATGGTCGTGTGGGGTCTATGCCTCGGAGGGAGAATTCTCGGGGATAGGCTAACGGCGGATCGTCCCAGACATGATTTCATTTTAGTCGCAACTATAGTTCATGCATTGCATGAGCACCCTGGCCGGGGTTCAGAGGTGTGCACCGGATTGTGTAGCTATAGTGCCATTGGTTTGCATGGGCACCCTCTATCCGCGGACGAAGGTGTGCGCTATGGACTCTGGGACGTGTCGATTATATTGATGTGATATCCGGATATGGCTGATACCTAATGAGATTATTCGTACAACATTTGTGTTGCATCATGATGGAGGGTAGAGGTAAGATCCTAGATGTGGATTGAGGATGATTGTGTTATATATATATATATATTCATACTTTGGAGATGGATGTTTAGTGTGTCGTTATTTAATTAAATGTTGCTAAACCCTTTCGACGTTTGATGTTATATGGCTTCTTATCCCTGTTTTCTCTATATTGCATATGTTTCATTCTGTGATCGTGATGAGAAGATCCTATGGGGGAGCCAGCTATGGAGGAGCTTGATAGGACCCCTTATGGGCCAGACGTTGGAGGAACAACAGTGGATCTTCATAGTTGAGTACAGAGTCTATGGCCAGTGTGTCTTGTCTCTTTGGGATGTTGTTTTTTTTTTATTTTCTGTTTGATTAGCAGTTTGTACATCTTGGAATCCTACCGATGGGATTCCTTGTACTGTACTGTATCTGGTCTTGATGTGTATATGTTATGTATGTATGTATACATGTCGTTTATATTTTATGTTTTAATTTTCCGCTGTTTTTAAATATTCGCCTAACGATAATAATACGACTAGGTCCTAAATATTATGGGTTTTCTTTAATGGGACGTCGGGCCGTCTCAGTGATTCCATACAATCTTCCACTCTTTAGGTAGCTTTTCATATGGTTCTTCTTCTGGATTTTGTGCAACATCATCCATATTTGCATCTTCTTGTCTTTCTTCAGTCTGACTTTCTTCCATATTTCCTGCATCATCATCACACACATCCTTTCCCAACCTCTTGGGGTTAGATTCATCAAATGTAACATGTACAGATTCTTCAATAGTTTGAGTTCTTCTATTGTAAATTCTAAAAGCTTTGCTTATTATAGAATAGCCTAGGAAAATGCCTTCATCAGATTTAGGATCAAATTTGCCTAGTTTATCCTTGACATTGTTCAGCACAAACCACTTAGAACCAAAAACATGAAAATGAGAGATATTTGGTTTTCTTCCTTTGTATAACTCATAAGGAGTTCTCTTTAATATTGGTCTAATTAAGACTCTATTTATTACATAGCAAGTTGTACTTACAGCATCTACCCAAAAGTATTTTGGCACATTAGAGTCATTTAACATGGTCCTAGCAATTTCTTCTAGAGATCTATTCTTTCTTTCAACTACTCCATTTTGTTGTGGAGTTCTAGGTGCTGAAAAGTTATGTTGTATACCATGTTCATCACAGAAATTGTCAAATTCCTCATTTTGGAATTCACCTCCATGATCACTCCTTATAGATACAATTTTCATTTCTTTCTCATTTTGTACAAGTTTGGCCAATTTTTTAAAAGTAGAAAAGGCATCATTTTTGTGTGCTAAGAACAATGTCCACGTGTATCTAGAGAAATCATCCACAATCACTTAAGCATAAAGATTTCCACCAAAAATCTTTGTTCTAGAGGGACCAAAGAGATCCATGTGCAACAATTGTAAAGGTCTACATATGGAAACATTATTTTTAGCTTTGATAAAAGTTTTAACTTGTTTGCTCTTTTGACAAGCATCACATAAACCATTTTTCACAAACTTCTTTTTAGGTAGACCACTTACAAGTTCTTTGAAAATCAATTTGTTCAAGTGATCCATGTGAATATGAGCTATTTTCCTATGCCATAGCCAATTTTCTTCTTCTTTAGAGATTAAACAGCATGCATCATTTGAAGATAAATTATCTAAGTCTAGCATGTAGATATTATTTACTCTATTTCCTATCAACTTCATGTTTTCATTATTTCTAGATTCAATCATACACATATTTGAATTGAAATCTACCTTATACCTTATGTCACAAAGTTGACTTATGCTCAAGAGATTGTGCTTGAGCCCTTCAACATAGAGAACTCCTTCAATCCTTGTTGCCGGACTTTTTCCAATTGTCCCAACACCAAGTATTTTACCTTTGTTGTTGTCACCATATGTTACATTTCCTCCTTCTTTTGAGGTAAACGTTGTGAATTTTGTGATATCTCCGGTCATGTGTTTGGAGCAGCCACTATCTAGGTACCAACTTGAAGTTTTGGCTTTCAAACACACCTACAAGACAGATTTTCAAACTTTTCCTTTAGGTACCCAAATCTGGTTGGGTCCTTTGTTGTTAGTCATAACATATGTTCCCTTAGGAACCCATTTTTGCTTAACATTTATCCTTGAAGGATGTCTAAGATATCATGTAGATGCAATATGTCCTTTTCTTTCACAATAAAAACATCTAACAAAAGGACTAGTAGAAGTCTTAGGAGCAACAAATAGTTTCTTAAAGGATTTTTCATGCATAGCTGGTTTGTATCCTATTCCATCTTTATCATATAAACCTTTTTGTTGTCCAAGAATTGCATTAAGATTATCTCTTCCTAAAGTAAATTTAGAGAAAGTGGTTTCAGTTTTTCAACCTCTTTTTCAAGCATATTGCAATTAGAACATGTAGAGCTAGATGCACTTAGCCTATTGTTTTTAGCTTCCAATTCCTTATTCTTATTTTGAAGAGATGCATAATCATTACATTATTTAGGAATGACTTTTCTACATGATATGAGTTGCTTAGCAATTTTCAGATATTCACTATGCAATTCATCAAAAGCATCTTGCAGTTCATCATATGTATGGGGAAGATCAATTACCTCATCTTCAATTTTTGTGTCACTTTGATGACTGGTAATAAGGCAGAGATTTGCTTCTTCTTCCTCAGATTCTTCAGAGGAATCCATGTCATTTTCCTCCCATGCTATGTATGCTCTTCTTGGCTTTTTGTTCTTCTTGTCTTTGGACTCAAAGCTGTCATGCTTGTCCTTCTTTTGAAGCCTTGGACACTCATTCTTGTAATGTCCAGTTTTTCCACATTCATAGCATTTTACACTTGTATTTGAACATTCACCTTTTGAGAAATTCTTTTTGGAAAAGAAGTTTGAGGGCTTTTTGTTGAAGGTATTCTTCTTCTTGAGAAACCTCTTGAATTTTCTGACCAACAGTCCCATGTCTTCTTCAGAATCTTCATCCTCCTCAAGTTCTTCATCTTCACCACTGTCATGAACCTCTTTGGAGATATGAGCCTTTAGTGATAATCCTTTCTTTTTCTTCTCCTTCTCTTCATAATCATTCAGCCTATGAAGTTCCATCTCATGTTCTTTCAACTTTCCAAATAAGGTAGCAATGTGCATGGTTTCTAAGTCTTGTGCTTCAGCTATAGCAGTAATCTTTGGTTGCCATTCTCTTGTCAAACATCTCATAACTTTGTTGATTTGTTGTTCATCTGAGATAGTCTTTCCAAGTCCATCTAGTTGATTCACAATGTGAGTGAACCTCCTCTGCATATCATTGATATCTTCATCTTTCTTCATGTGAAAGAGTTCATATTTGTGCATGAGTGAGTTCATTCTTGCTCTCTTCATATCACTTGTCCCTTCATGAGTAATTTGCAGTGTATCCCACATTTGTTTTGCTGTCTTACAATTAGAGACCCTAAAAAATTCATCATAGCTCAAAGCAGCAGTTATAATATTCTTAACTTTAGCATTATAACCTACTATTTTCTTGTCTTCATCATCCTAATCAGCTCTAGGCTTATTTGTCTTGGTGCCATGTGCATCAAGAATAAAAGGGATGAATGGACCGTTCTCAACAGCATCTAACACATCAAGACCACCTGCCTCAAGGAATATTAACATCCTTTCTTTCCAATACATATGGCGGTGCCATTGAATGCAGGGGGTCTTGCTAGAGAAGCCCCTTCTCCCAAGATGTCATTTGAAGCCATCCTCTTAAGCTGTTAGGCTTTACACAAGAGTGAAAGCTCTGATGCCACTTGTTGGTTGTGGCTTCTAATACTCAAGAAGAGGGGGGGTTGAATTGAGTATATAAGATCTTAGAAAACTTTTCCCCTTTAAGCAAAACTGAAACTTTTCTAAATCTTTTGAAAAGGTTTTGCCAACCAACCAAACAAAATAAGTTTTTGTAAGTTTGTTAGATTCAAGACTTGATCCTTTACCAAGAAAGATTGATGAAAGATAGTTTTTCAGATTAGAACATACTCAAATTTTCCTTAACTAAAACTTAACCACATACATTCAACAATTAAAGCAGTTAAAGGAGATAAGGGATAGAGAGAAATGCAAACCGAGTTTTATCCTGGTTCAGCTACCTCCTCTGGTAACCTACATCCAGTCCCCACAATCACTTGTGAGTTTCGTCCACTAAAATCAACACAATTACAAAATTCTTTACAAAGCTTCACAACTCAGAGTGACACCTTTTAGACAAAGCAATCTTTTAATTCCCAAGAGTCCCTTCTACTTATGACAAACCTCTAAGAGTCCCTTCTACTCTTAGATCAGTACATAGAGAGAAACCTTCTCTCTTTTCTCTTCCTTTCATAGTAAGAAGATTGATTATTTCAAATTCTAAGAAATCAGCAATATTACAACTTGAAGAACTTTTGCAGAAGAGATTTAACTATTCTCAATGAAAAAGCTCTCTCTCAATTTCGTGTAAACTTTCAGAATTGAATGAATTGATTGATGAAAAAAATTTGCCCAAGCCTTTATATAGGTGTATGTCAAAATAGATCCGTTGGGCACACTTTAAAAATTAGTTAAGATCAAAACAAACTTTTCATCAAAAATTGATTCTGTCAGTCAATCGATTGCCTAATCGATGTATTAATCAAGATTTGTAATTTTTGCACTGAGTACATCGATTGATCAATCGATTGGATTCTTGATAGTTCTTGATTCTCATTGACAAATAGATGTGAACATCGATTGTGTTCTTGAAAATTACAAGCATCAACAGCCTATAAGTCTTTACATCGATTGCTCAATCGATTGCATAATCATTTCAAAAAGTCTTTGCCTCTGTTAGGGCTTATGCATCGATGTGTTAATCGATTGGCTCTTTGTAAACATAAGACTTTACTTTTGTTCTGTGTATGCATCGGTGTACTAATCGATGTGATGTATATGAAAAAGATTCTTTGGTCTCTGTTTGACCTTATACATCGATGTATCAATCGATTGTATGCTTGTTTCATAAAGTATTGGCTTTTGTTTCATTCTATACATCGATGTGCAAATCGATTGACAAAAGCTTAGTTTGCATACATATCAAGTTGTTCTAGAATCAATCGATGTGTACATTGATGTTTAACATTTATAGATTGATGTACACATAGGTTTTCATTAAAAAGTAGTTAATTAACTGAAAGTACATAGATGTACACATAGATGTACATATCTTTCAATTAACCTTTTTCTTTTTAAGCTCAGTTTTAATTTATGAAAACCATTTTGAATTTAGTCAAATTGAGATAGCTAAAACAAAGAAAATGTGTCAAAAAAAATTTACATAAAACTTTATAAGTTCCTTTGCTTGAGATTCCTTGTGATTCTTCATTTGAGATTTCTTTATCTTCAAGCATTCCAAACATGATCCTTGCTTTGCCTTTGTCTTTCTCCTTTGATCCTTTGAATTCATATCCTTGCACAAAATGATCTTTTCATAACATGTAAACTTGGCAAATGATTAGTGAATCAAAGTTTAATCAATTTCTTAAGTTTGGTCATTAATCAAAACATTCTAGATTCATTTTCCAACAATGGTCTCTTCTTGGAGAAGGTTTCTGTGTACCCTGACCTAATTAGGGCTTTCTGGAGAAATGCTCAGGTGACTGATACTGAAGTATATGTTGATGTACTGGGTAGGAGAGTGGTGGTGTCTGAGAAAACCATCTCTGAAGTTATCAATTGTTCCCAGGAAAGGCTGATTGTTGATGACACTTGGGAACAAGAACTAGGAGGATCAGAGGTCATTGCTTCTCTACTAATGAGGTATGATACTGTTAGGAATCACTCATGGAAGGCTGTGGAAATGATACATGAGGTGAGAATCCTACATCAGATGTTGAACAAGACAATTCTTCACAAGGCTAGATCAAAAGATAACCTCTCTGCCTTGCACAAGTTTTGTCTCTGCAATCTGATGACTGGGACAAAGATTAATCTTCCACGCATCCTCTTTGGAATATTCAAGGAGTATGTCTCTCACAAGGAGAAGGGAAATGCCATTTCCTTCTGTCATTTGTTGTCTAAGGTTTTCAAGGCTCAACAAATTTATGCCTATTTGGAGGCTAAATCCCCTGAAGAACAAGCACTGATTCTTAGGGAGAAGGGTATGTATGCCATGGTTTTTGGCAAGGTGAATCTCATCAACATGAAACTGAGCATTGTTGCTCAAGTAGAGTTTGTTAAGGAAGAAGAAAGGAAACAAATAGAGCTCAATAATGCTGAGACTCTAGGGCTGAGAAAGAAAACAGTTGGAAGAAAGACAACCAGAACAAGGAAACCTGTTGTCAAGAAACCTGCTGCCGGCATTGTGATTAGGGAACAAGTTACTGAAGCACCTCAACCTATCCTAAATCAGAAAAGAATAAGGAAGATTGTTCTGTCTCACAATGAGGAAGAGGATGATCAAGACAATGTCCCTTGTACCCCGCATGTTAATATAAAACATTTACTTAAAAGAGGTAATTATAAAACATGCATTTATTTGAAATAATAAAAACTTGGATAAAAAGGTTTCACATCTCAACAAAAACAACGCGGAAATAACATAGTTTTAAAACAGTAAAACATAAAACAGACAGATAAAGAAAAACGCAACCCCGGTGTCACATACAGAGCTGGTATAACCAAAATCTGGATACATCACGGAAACAAACTAAACAACTAACAAACCTAACAACTATAACTCAAAATTCTAACTAGAGTCGCGGCTCCTCAAAGTCACTCCTCCGTTGGCTGCTTATCGTCCTATGCATAAGGAAATACATGCAACAGCAGAAACAGGAAAGCAGGGAGTAAAAAATCATGTAAACACAACGGCATGGAAATAAGGAATAAGATGAACATACATCATAGCATGGCATAGCAATATAACAACATACAATATTTATACATCATCATATAATACCATAACATGTTAATCATCCAACATATGTTATGCAGTGCAATGCAACCCTACTCTACTACTCCATCAATTCATGTGGATCCAACTAACTCAGGAAGTCAACTTCGGAGTTACATATCCGTATTGGCCAAAAAGCAACAACACCGACAGTTCCCAAAACCATGGAGGAACCCCTTGGATAGCCGACATATCATAACTGGATACGCCACCTTGGGGGCGCACAGTTCACCAAACCTTGGGTGAACCACCCAAGACTTGGGCCAGATCATCATAACTAGGACGACCTCCACTATATTGAACATCCCCCTCAACATCAACTCCAATGCTCTATGCAAATGGCACAACAACACACAAAGAAACCACCTCCTTTGGTTGGGCCTAAAAGCACCCAAGACTTATCACCAACATCAACATTAACACCTTAGACCCACACCGCGGGGTCAAGGTCCCCTTGGCCAAAAAGCACCAAAGTCCAACATAACAACATCTCGACCAAAAAGCATCGAGAGCACTTTGGCCAAAAAGCACCAAAGTGTGACAACATGATGTAACCCATCGGGTACCGGCTTAACCAGCTTATCAGTCTTTGTTATCTTAATTAATCTTTAATTAAGTTATCTAACTTGTATCATTTGATTAGTGTATTATTACATCATCCGGGGATAATTGGGGTAAACACCCCTTTAATTCATTAATCTTAAGTTCTGACCAGTAGGGGGAAGCACGAGCATACTAAACCCCCAGGACGGTCATGCTTCCACTTAAGTGGAGCACGGTCGTGCTCACTGTCCTGCACGGCCGTGCTTAATGCGCGGCCTGTTTTCCAGAATTTAACTGGGAGCATGGTCGTGCCCCCTGTTCAGCACGGCCATGCTCCAGGGCAAGGCCATACTATTCTGGGCAGAATTTATCGTGTTCTTGGAGTTTGGGCTCCCTAATTCTCTCAAATCAGATCCTAGGGTCTTAACTAAAACATTCGGCATGAAACTTCACCCCTCACTAGAACAGTTCATGCCTTATGAAGCTTGGGGAATTAATCCCTTAATTCCTATGTTAACTAAGAGTCCTAATTAAGTCAATTAGAGTCTTATGAACATATTCAACATAACGGTAACATCATCATCATCAACATATCCAGTCAATGTGATCAACATAATCCATGTCATAACAACAACATTCATAATCATGGGTATTCATACCAATTCAATCAAAACTCCTGGCATAAGACAATTCAATAGGCATACCACATCATGAACAACTCAACAAATATAACAAATAGGCATACCAATTAATCCAATTAAATATATAAACAATTCAGTCATACAACCAGGCAGATCACGGCATCAATACATTATAACGACAACAAACACAGCTATGAGAACCCCTAATATTACGCTACTCCCTAGCCTAGTGTATACATTATTCTTCTCCCAACCTGGTACGAGGTTCGCGTTTCAAAATAAGAAAAAAGATTCACTAGGGTCCCGTCTCACTAGCGCTTGTCTACGACCTCAAGGACGCCAAAGAGACACTTTGGTTCAACTCTAAGATCAAGAAATCAAAAGGAAGAGATCCAGAACTTGAAAGAAAGAACACAAGGGACAAGCTGCACGAATTTTACCTTTCCTAAAGTCCCAAACAGCAAGTACAACAAACTCATATTTGTAGCGATGTTCTCCTATCAAGAACCAGTGAAGAACGGTACAAGAACGGGTTCCCTAGAGAGAGTTTTAGGGAGAAAAACCACAAGGATTCAAAGAGGAATGAGGGAGGGAGTTTTTTGAGTGTTGGGGTCGTGTAAATTAGGTTTAGGTCGATTCTAATGTTATATATATGAGTTTGGGTCATAACGGGTTCTTATTTCAGCCCAAATTGTATACAGTTCGGTATTTTGACCATAACTTGAGCTACAGGTTTTCAATTGACGCGTTCTTGGTGTCGTTAGAAAGCTGATGTCGTACGATCCGGTAAGTGTACTAGATTCGTTGCCATGTAATAAAAAGATGTCGATCCCACAGAGACCATGATCTCAAATAACAACTAATTATCAAATCGATTAAACTGGACTATTAAAAAAAGGATTTTGAAAAGGTTTTGATTTTTGAAATAAGAGATAGCTTAGAAAACCAGATAAGGAATGCAATCAAGTAAAACAAAAAGTAGATCAATTTATGGTTTTTCAAATCTAAAGAGATTCCTAGGAATTGGGTTACCTACAAGATTGTTTATGTTACTAAATCGACTATCCCTTGTTAATTATCGAAATTGCTTTGAAGGCGAATTTATCCTGAAAAAGTTAATGCTCCCTCTCGGGTTAGAAAAACCGTGCCCAATGAAACCAACCCCTACTCTCGTGGTAGTCGAATTTAGATTGGACCCTTTAAGTTTCGTGACAATTCGTTAATCCTCGAAGGACCGCTTCTAACTCTCGTGATTTAAGTTCTAAGTCTGATTCTGTAGATCCGATACCTAAGTTCACCGCTAGGTTCCACCTTAGAATATCTACGACACTCAAATAAGTGGCCATCGAATTTACGAGTAATTAAAACAACAGAAGAAGAAGAAGAAGAAGAAGAAGAAGAAGAAGAAGAAGAAGAAGAAGAAGAGAGATCCTAGAAATTTGCCTAAGAGTAGCAGCCCAAAAAGTCCTCTTTCATCTCTGCCTAGATGCCATATTTATAGATTAGATAAGTTTGAATCCCAATCAAACACAAATTCAGATCAATTCAGTTTCTTCATATCCAAATATTGCGCGTCACAGCCGTGATGGATTCTGCCTGGAGCGTTGCTTCACTGATTGGTCTGTCACGACCGTGACCACCATCACGGCTAGGCCGTGATCAGTTCTGCCTGTGAGGGTCTGGTGCAGGTGACATGTCACAGCCGTGATGGGCATCACGGCTAGGCTGTGACCAGTTCTGACTTTAGCCTTCTTTCTTTTTAGCTCTACTCGATCATGGTCGTGATGGGCATCACGGCTAGGCCGTGATGGGCATCACGGCTAGGCCGTGATGGGCATCACGGCTAGGCCGTGATGGGCTCTGTTTGGCTCATTTTCTTCACTTTTCAAGCCCCATCTTCATGCAAGCTCCATCATGGTCAATCTTGAGCATTTAATCCTTAATTCCTGCAAAACAACACCACAAAACCGCCTTACCCGTTCCAAGGTAAAAACTAACAAAAATCAAATTAAAAATGCATAAACTATATGAAAATGCATGCAATATGATAAACAAATAAGAGGTGAAATCACACTCATCAAACCACCCCAAGCTTAAGATTTTGCTTGTCCTCAATCAATCACCAAGGCCAGAAGATATAAATATTCAGAGCATGGATAGTGAACCAAGAACCCGAGTAACTAATCCAAGTGACAGGCATTTTCAAATAAGAAACCAAGAGACAATCAATTTCAAGTCCAATTAGAAGCTTAGGTTTCCTAAATTCATATTCTCACTGATTCGGGCACTCTTCTCCCCTCACTCAAATGTTTAAGGGTATATGACAATTCGCTCAATTTCCTCAAGGAAGGTATTCTACCATAAGCTTGACTATCAACCAAATCTCTACTTTATTAATGAAAACACATAAGAATCAAGAGGTCTTTTATTCTGGTTGTAATGGGGCCATGGGATTAATTGTTAGGTGGGGAAATCAAGAAAAGGAAATTTCAAGAAGGCTAAACAAAATTTCAAACAATACAAAGCATGACAACCTTCTAAAATACCTTGGATGGTTTTAGTTCACTTTTTCACCTTTCTTTCCCCCTTTTTTTTATTTTATTTTATTTCTCACTTTCTTGTCATCTCCTTCTCCATTTTTTTTTTTTGTTTTTATTTATTTTATTTTTATTTGGAGAAGGGGAGATTTTCAACTTAAGAGAAATATTTTTCTAACTTTCTCATCCCACAATTTATTTTTCAATCTACCTTTTTACCCTTTTTGCAATACTTTAAAAGGTGTCATACCAAGCATCATTCCTCAAAATAATTCAAGGTACCAAGAAAAGTATTTTATTCTTTTAGGCTCAAAATTGGGCAACTAAGGGGTAGCATTTAATCAATCAAAGCTGAGAAGCCCGGAAAAATACCTAGTGCCTCAATCATTTTCAAAAATGTTTTCAAAAATTTTTTAGTTTCAAAATGGTTTCAAGTCAAGTTCTAGAAAATACAATCCAAGAGGAATAAAACACTCAATCACAAAGAATGGGGTAGATTTAGTGAGTACCCCTTTTTGGCTCAAAAATCTCACATTTAGTAGTTTAAAATCAATGAGAAACACAAATCTAAGGAACCACTTGCTAATTATCAACTATCAAAAGATCATCTCAAACTTTTTTTATTTTTAGCCTTATCACAAGAATAAAAAAATTGGGTTCAAAAATTCACTGTCTCAATTCATTTGGCACCAAGTTCTCACAATTGGATGCATACACTAAGCAAAAGGGAAATCTAATCATGTGATCATGCAAAACTATGCCTATATGAATGTAACATGAAAAATGCAAAAATGAAAAAAAAAATTGCAAAACTGCCCCTACCCCCAGCTTAAAAACTTACATTGTCCCCAATGTAAATAATCAAGTCGGAGAGAGGAGAAAAATGGAACAACTCACCGAGGTGGTAGCGGGTGCCGGCTCACATGCCAGTCAAAAACTTGTTGGAAAATGTATCACGGCCGTGATGCTTATCACGGCTAGGCCGTGATCAATTCTGGTCTTCTTTGGTTAGCTCATCACGGTCGTGACCACCGTCACAGCCTGGGCGTGATGACTTCTGACTTTATTTGTCCTTGCCCTTCTTGCTCTTCCTTCCTTCATAACCTGAAAATACTTGGCAAATCCATCAATTAGTGATCTTTTTTTTTCTTATCTTCTCAAATTATTCAAAAACAAATGGAAAAGGGAAAGAAAACTTAGGTTACCTCCCAAGAAGCGCTTATTTACGGTCTTAAGCTTAACAATACTTCTTTCAATCAATCGGGGTCGGCTGGGCCTAGAAGTGCAAGAACACTTCTCTTCCATGGGAGTCCTTCAAAGAGTCGATTTTGCTCATATGGCCAATTGCGCTTTCGCTTTGCTCTTTTCACTCTGAGTTTCATGGCCTTGCTCCCTCCCGGCGGAAGTTTTGTTTCCACATGATGAGCAACTCCAACTTCATCACCATTTGGTGCATCATTTGTCTTGCAAAGCTTCAGAGTTGCTTCCATGTTGAGCTCTTCCTTTACCTCTAGAGACAATATATCGATCCTACACACATGACTCTCAAAAGGAGGGTTGTTATATGAGTTAGTCAAATCAAAATCTACCCTACCTTCCTCTACATTCAGAGAAAGTTTGCCATTCTTTACGTCTATTATCGCTCCAGTGGTGGCCAAGAATGGCCTTCCAAGAATGATAGGGAACTTAGAATTCCCGTTCATATCCAATACCATGAAATCGGTGGGAATGAAAATTTTCCCCACCTTTACGGGGACATTCTCTAGTATGCCTAGAGGAGTTTTAGTTGAGCCATCCGCAAATTGTAAAGAGAATTTGGATGGACTCAATTCCTTGGTTCCCAACCTCTCCAAGATAGTAAGCAGCATCAAGCTCGTACTAGCCCCTAAGTCACATAAGGCTTGGTCTATTTTAACTTCTCCAATTGAGCAAGCAATAGAGAAACTACCTGGATCTTTTAGTTTAGGAGGCATATTAGTTTTTATCATGACATTGTGCTCCTCAATTAAGCTCTTAGTTTCTATTTCTACTTGCTTGCTCTTGACCAACCTTTGTGGGAAAGGTATTGGGGGTTGGTACGGTGGTGGAGGGACATACTTTGTCTCTATCTCTTCATCTTCGCTCATGTCCTCCTCACATTCCACATCCTTTTCAGCTACCCTAAGCTTATCATCCCTCAAGTATATAGCATTATAGTGTTAATTGGGATTAACTTCGGGTTGTCCTGGAAACGTACCCTTAGGTCTAGAATATGTGCTGGCTTGTTGGGCAATTTGAGTTTCTAACATCTTATTATGGATGGCTAAGTTATCTACCTTATATGCTAACTCTTTTATTGCCTCATTGACTGCCCTACCTTGTTGCCTAAACTCTTCATTTTGTTTTGTTTGAGTTTCAACAAAACTTTCCAAAAGAGACTCAAGTTTAGACTTTTGTACCTGAGGATACCCCGATGCGGGTTTCCTATTACCTTGGCCTTCTTGGAATTCATGGTTCCGCGTGTTGTTGTAATTCCCGTATGAGAGGTAAGGGTTGTTCTTCCTTCCTTGGTTGTAAGAATTTGGGGGAACATAGTTTGGCAACTTCGGAGCTAAAGTCCCTCATTTTCTCCCCTCAATTTCGTGCTCTCTCTCTCTCTCCTCTATAAAAACACTTCATCTTCTTCATTTCCTCACTTTCTTATTCATAAACACATAAACTCCATTTTTGAAGCTTCAAAAGCTACAAGTGCTTTCAAGTGAAAACTTTCCAAGATCATCATCAATCCTTCTTCTACTTTCTCATCTTAGGTAACATAATCATCTCCTTTCTTTTCCAAGCTTTTGTTCTTCATTTTCATGGTTTTTCATTTCAAGATCTAGAACTTCAAAAATTCATAGAAAATTGTAGAAAAATCCTAAAAATGTGAAACCAATTTCTATGATCTAGTTATGATCTCTACTCTCATAATCCAAGAGCTTTTGATCAAAAACATTTTCCTTCCTATAAAATCCTAGTTGGCCGAATCTAGAGAGAAAAATGGGTATGATGTTTTTGTGTCTTTTCTAAATTCTAACACTTGATTCATACTCTGTAATACTTTTATGATCTTAATCTAGAAGCTTAACTTCAACAAAGTTTTCTATCCTAAATTCCATGTATGGGCCGAACCTATGTAAGATAGAGGAGTTGATGTTTTGTTGTTGTTTTTGAAAGTTAATGCTTGATTTGAACTCTCTAATACTTGTATTGTCTGAATCCAAGAGCTAGAATCCAACAAAGTTTTCTAACCTATTTTTTTACATAAGGCCGAAACCCTAACATAAAAGGGGAGAAAGGTTTTTGATTGATTTGTGAAATCTAATGATTGATTCATACTCTTTAATACTCTAAGATCATTGATCTAAGAAATTGTGTTGTTTTGAAAACCCTAGCCTATTTTGTAATACAAGGCTGAAACCTACCCTAAGTGGTCGGATGATTTTTATTCCATATTTTCAAGTTATAGCAATTTATCTAAGTTACCTAAAACCTAAGTGATAAGTATCCAAAGGCTTATGTTGAGAAAAGAATCCTAATTCTAATTTGAATTAAATGGCCAAACCTAGCCTAAAGAGAACATAGATGAGTTTGTTTGATTTGTTGGTTATTATGTTGATTGGTTGAAGGTGGAGTTAGTACTTTGTCGTGTGACAACGAGGAGCTTCGAGTTCGGAAGTTCGGTGATAACCCGGGTGGGGGAAAGAATCAACCTAACGTCGGAATCGATAAGTAGTAGATTATATAATAATTGTGTAGGGCGACCTAAACCCAACTAGAGATCGAGTAATCGACAAGACGAAAATCACATTGGAAACCTTTTCTGTAAAACCAATGATGATTCGGGGATTGTAGGTTTATCGATGTTAGGATTGATTTTTACGATATTGAGGATGCTTGATTTTATTATTTATTGATTTGATTGTGATGTATTGCTTTGATGTTTGAATATTTATGTATTTGAGGATGTTTGTTGTCTGTCTTGGCCGTGAAGGTTTTCAAAGCTAGGCCATGACAGGTTCTGTTTTGGAAGGATTCTTGTAGTTGTTGTCTGTCACGGCCGTGAAGGTTTTCAGGGCCAGGCCGTGACAAGTTCTGTTTTGCACAATTATTGCACTGGATTGTCTGCCACGGCTGTGAAGGTTTTCAGGGCCAGGTCGTGACAGAGTCTGACTTTGTTACTTACTTGATTTGATTATTATGGGTCGGTTGAGATATTTTCTGATGTTTGGTAGTTTTGTCAATATTATGTGTTATGCATGATCTGCCTGATTTATTATTAGGTTTAGTGAATTTTAAGCAAAGATATATAAGTTGTTCGAGAGATAATTGTTTGTTTGGGTGTGATTATCATGGTGATTTAGAGGTGCCTAACCTAAAGGAATTATTTTAAAGAGGTGTGGTGACATAGAGTATGAGTTGAGGCTTTGATGAAAGATTAAGGCACTAGGATGTTGTTAAAATGGGTTGGTGAGATTCATGTGTTGGTATTGTTATTCACGATAGTGTGTTGGTAACACACGAGGTCAGTGTATCCAATCATGGATACAATATTTCATGAGTCAGTTCTCTGACGGGAATGGGTAACTACTGTGATACCCTTATAGTTATGGGGTGAGTTATCCCGTATCCTAAAGGGAATGAGGATACTTTTGTATTGTGCAGCTATTTTCTAGCGGGAATGAGGGAATAGAGTCATCCTTTGAATAAGCATCCAAACGGGAACGAGGGTGTGTCACATTCACTAGATGAACACCTTAACGGGAATGGGGGTGGAACACCTTAACAGGAATGGGGGTGGAACACCCTAACGGGAATGGAGGTGTACACTAGGTGTAACATCCTAACGGGAATGAGGGTGTGCCCCGATGCAAACGAGGGATGGTGACAGGAGTGGTAGTGGCCACGTTAACGTAAAGACATGGTGACGATTAGAGAGGTTACGTTAAAGAGAATTTGGATGGACTCAATTCCTTTACTGTTTTGTTGTTTTTACTATTTTTCAATTATTGGTAGAATTTTAATTGTTCGTAATTTTAATATTAGATCTAGAAAATTATTTTTAATAAAATAAAATCATAGTTATGCTCTACCTTATGGTAGAAGCTTACGGTAATAATTTGGGTTTAAAACTTAGACGAAACCAGGTCTGCGTTTTCACTGACAGTAAGATTTTACTGAGTAGAAAACCTAATTTTGACGCGAGAACGAAAATGTTTAGGTTTATATTTTATTTCCAACCATAGTGGTTATTTTGAAAATTTTAAAAATAAATAGGTTATTATATGATATTCGGGTGAATACTCGACGATCGGGGATCGACGGAATCGAGAACGGAGGTGCAGAGACAAAACCCAACACCAGACGGATAAGACCAATGAGTCATTTGTGATAACTCAAGGGGGTGAGTCAAAGGGGGTTAGTCACCATGCATTAAATGCATGTAATGATGACTTAAGTGTGTAAAACCCAAATTACCCTAAATCCTTCATTTAAACTACATGTTTGTCATGACAACAATTTACTCTTTAGACCCTAGAAACTCACGGCCAACTCCTCATAACCCACACTTGGACATTTCATTTCACTCATTTGTTCATGTTGTTCTTCATAAACTTAAGAAAAAACTCTAAGTTCTTCATCTTCAATTTTCAAAGGAAGTAGTAGATTTTGATCATTTCTTCAAATTCTAAAGGTAGATATTCTTGTGATTCATGATCATACCTTCCTTTCCTTTCACAACTTTTCTTCATATTTCAAGTTTTCACAAATTTCAAATTCCTAGATCTAGAACTTCAAAAATCTCTAGAAAATCATAGAAAAATCCTTTTAATGTGATTCCAATTTCTATGATCTTCATATGACTTCTAATTTCATCACCTAAGAGCTTGAAAAATTTAGAGATCTCTAGCCTATTTTCCTTGACAAGGTCGAACCTAGCTCTTAAGTGAGTTAGATGGTTTTCTTTCATTTTTAACTTGTTTTCTTGTTGATGATTCATGACTAGGTTTTGTTGGTTCAAACCTTGAGCTCTAGGTGAACATCATCCTCTTCTTTCTTGAGTATCAAGTGGTCACCAAAGGTATGGGGGAGATTACCATCGTCCTACCTTAGGGTATATATGTTGTGGTTTATTACTGTATAAAGTCTTGTAAATTATAAGTATGTAAGTTGTGTAATTTATTGATTTATATGTGTGTGATCCTCTTGGAGGATTTGGTTGATGTTTGATTTTGATATGTGTTTATATTGGTGTGATTAATCTCTAGTTGGAACTTTGGTTAATGATTGTTTGTTTTGTGAAACAAAAATGGTTAAAATGAAAAAGTAAGACCATTCGGCCATGTTAAATTAAATGGGTTCCATGAGGTTATAAATGGTTTGAATAATTTTTATGAGGATTTCATGATCACATAAGAATATAGAAATTGGTTTGGATTGATTTGGATGTATATGTTGAAAGTTATGGATTTATGAGTCCTTAGGGACTAAATTACAATTTCTGAGAATTTCAGTGGCTGCACTGAAATTCATGTACTTGTATGTTAAGATTGTAGTTCTTTATGAGACAAAACCATAGAAATTGGTTTGGTGTTAATTGGATTAATACATAAAAAGCTATAAGCTTTTTTGTATAAAAAAAAGGACCTCTTTGCAATTATTGAAAAATATTTGGGGCAGAAATGTGATTTCTGGAAAATTTGAGGGCAACTGAAAAATATTTCAAAAGGAGTTGGTTTGGTGTGATTTGAAGTTATAAATAAAAAGGTATAAGGTTTTAAGTAAATACGGACCTTTTTGTAATTAATGAAAGTTTAGGGACTAAACTGAAATTTTTGAAAATAAATGTTATTGGACAGTTAGAAACTGTTTTTCATGCTTATAAAACTATTCTAAAACTCCAAAATGAGGTTTGGACTATTAGAGTGTGAAATCGTTGAAAAAGGATTTACGCGATTTACAAAATAAACGACGTTAGGTCAGATTCTTAGAAATTTTGTATAAATGGAGATTTTGATGGAAAATCAGTGATTCAAAATTTTCATATGAGTAATATAACCTAGGAGAGTAATACATTTGAGGTGAAGAACCATGTTTACAAAAATATGGCTTTTGGGCCTAAATTCAGTAAAAAGTGGCGAAACCATCATTAAACGTTTTAGTATTTTCGGGAAAATGTTTTGGAGAAATTGATACCTAAGTATCTTTGATGGAAATTATTCTTGAAAATGGATTTGATCTTATATGAAGGTTTTGGTTTTAATCCAAAAGAATTTTAGTCTTCAAAGACGAGATTTTACTGTAAAATGCAAAAACCCAAGTCAAGAATGACTTGGTGAAAATACTAACGTAATAATTTATGACGTGGAGTGGAACACGACCTTATGTCATAAATTATGGATAATTCATTATCCATATTCCATAAATTTTAATGGACCCATAATGATTTGTTTTATTGAAAGCCAAAGAAAAAGGCTCAACTAGAAAAGTACAGAGAAATAAATAATTGGACCTATGTTCCAATCTCATAATGTGCTAGGAATTTGTAAACAAGTATTTTAAGAAATCTTTGCACAAAGATTAAAAGTCACTTGAGAACTTTAGCTTAAGAAATTTGTTACTATACGCTGAAAGAATTCCGAAGGAATCACGATGTCATCCGTTGGATAGACGAGAAGAACGCATTTCCGGCAAAGTTTGCCTAAACACATAGTGAAACTACGTTCCGTAAGGTCGTTATGCCTAGGAGATTGAGCTAACACTTTAATGCAGGAGCGAATTTTGTAATGACGATCTATTGATGCTTGGGGGTGTCGGGGTATGAAATACTCATATAGGCCCAGTTGGTTGCTCTTCAGTGGCATGGTGATCTTGCAATACACCGACATACTCTACTAGACACTATGTGTTTTCTGGTAGTGTGGGATGTTCCCGAAAAAGTCTATGTGCACGATGATGACTGTTGACGCATTTTATTACCCAAGGCTGGTGTACTCCAGAACAATCCTCCGAACCACTCTCTCCGACTGTTTGTTAAAACCATGGTATAGGGAATCAAAGGTCATTCCCCGAGTCTTAGATGTCTTCTATCTAGGGAAAACGGTGCCCTGTGATTATGTTGTTGTGAAACATTATTATTTCTGTTGTGATGGATGATATAACTGTTTATTGATATTTGTACGTACCTGTGTGTCATACCACTGCATGTTTGCGTTAAGTGTAAGATGAACGGAAATATCACCTCATTTCTGTATTTTCTGGTTTGCTGTTTTCTATCTTGCGTTGGACGAAGATGACGATAACACTATTTCTCCATCACACCCCGCTGGAGTTTGAGCGTACTTGGAGACATGGACACAGTCTCGAGGGCTTTAGTATAATGGATTTTTCTCAATATTTTGTGTCTAGCTAGTCTCGTGTCTATGTTATATTTTGTGGAGCTATGTCTCTAAAGATATTATTATTATAAACATATTTCCAGTCTGTTGTTATTTACCGGCGTTGGTATTTCCGCCTTCTTTCTGAATATGTATGACATATGGTACTTGGAACTTGGTTTGTATAATATTGATGCATAAGTTGATGTTATATGTTAAAGAGTATGTATGGTATTATTTATGAAAGAGAAAAGGAAAAAATAAACCAGTATTTTTGGCAAAATAATTATTTTCCGCTTTAATCTCTCTTATAAAAATAGAAATGAAACAGACAATGTAGCGCCCGAGAAGGGTGTTATAGCTCCAACCCATGTTCTAATCAACCAGATGCTGAACCTCCTCACAAATTTTCAAAGAGTCATAATCTTGTTGCTCAACCTCCTCCACCACCTCAATCAAGACCCTCTTCTTAGTTTTCAAAGATGCTGAACCTCGAAATCAAGACCCTCCTCAATCACCCTCTTCTTAGTTTTCTTTTATCATTAACTGACAATGATGGTCTACTCCTGTTTCCTTTTTGTCTGATGACAAAAAAAGGGGAGAAAGGACGAGAATTAAATTTTCATATATATAAAGTCAGTCAGTTTTTGAGTTATAAGTATTTGTCTGCATATACATATTCTTAAATTGTTTTGTTGCATACTTCTGTTTTATATGCTTTATGTTATGTTTGTTGCTTTTGATATGACTAATCTGTCTTTATGTCTTAGTAGCTATCTATTTTAAAGCTCTGATACTATATCTTGAATATGACTGAGTTAATACATGCTGCTTTGATAAAATATATATGATATTTGATACTGCTTATATGTTTTAATTATTTTAAGTTTGAATGCTTTGTCTTAGGGAGAGCTCTGTAGCTCTCTTAGAATTTGCTCACTCAAATTTAATTAGTTTTTGTCATCATCAAAAATGGGGAGATTGTTAGAACCAAAGTGGTTTTGGCTTCAATAATCTCTTGAGTTTTTATGTTAATAAAAAGGTTAAATTTGTATGGCAAAGTATGTCAAAGATCTAACTTGTTAATTCTAGATTGCAAGAATTTTTGAATGATACCAGTCAGGGATCTTAG
The DNA here is from genome assembly GCA_030762895.1 of Sophora flavescens. Taxonomy (NCBI): domain Eukaryota; kingdom Viridiplantae; phylum Streptophyta; class Magnoliopsida; order Fabales; family Fabaceae; genus Sophora; species Sophora flavescens. The sequence goes on along the minus strand of CM061066.1, from coordinate 102,960,443 downwards.
AAAAAGTATCTTGGCTTTGTTATGGAATCATATCAGATTCTATTTTTGATCCTCTAGACGAGTCTTCAATCTTGGGTACAATTCTGTGTCTGTTAAGTTATCACTAGACAAGGTCTTAAAAATTGGCTAAGGTAATAGATACTAGACGAGTATCTAAGACTAAGAAAAGACAAGTAGACAAGTCAATAAACAATTCTTAGATAAAAACCAAGTCCAAAGACTTGATAATAGATGAGAGGTCTCTCTAGACGCCACGTTAGTAGACGAGCTATTGAGTATAGCACGTCCAAAGACTTGGAACTAAACAAGAGTCTATAGACGCAGTATCAGTAGACGAGCCCGTCTTACTGATAAGTTAAATCTTGCATGTCCAAAGACATGCACGTCTACTAGCTATTAAAAGTGAACCCGTCTAAGCTTAAACGTATTTATTTCAAATGACTGTTTATTTAGTCCAAGAGAATATATGTCTCTTTCCCTTGCTGCTTCCTTTGTTAAACTCGTTGTTTCTTAAGAACAGAAACATAGTACCATCGAGAACATAAACCTTTGTACTCTGTCAACTATATTGCTGTAAAGTTTAAACCAAGTACAAAGAAGGAAAGTCAGAAAGCAACCTTCGGTACAACATGGAAGTGACAGCTCTACTTTGAGCATTCCTATGATAAAGAAGAGAACTTCTCCATAAATCATATCAAGTTATCAGTCTCAACTGATCCAAGCATTTAATGCTATGTCTAAACGGATACAACTTAAAGACCGTTGAAGAAGTTCAAAATAGCAAAGAACTCATTCTATAAATACTGGAAGAATCTCAGAAGATAAACAAATTTTGTAGCTCTAATATCAAAGTGCAAAAACTCTGCAAAAATCTATTGAACAAGTTTTCTTGTAAACCTACTGATCTTAAACTTTCATATTCTCACACTTAGTGAGTTCCTAGATCAAATCTGTAAATCTCTTAGTTACAGTTAGAGCCTGAAGAGGCTTGGTAGAGAAAGAATACTTGTAGCCTTAAGAGATGTTGAATACTTGTAATCTATTTGGAGAATAGGGGAGAAAACCTTCAGGTAGAAGGGACTAGACGTAGCTCTTGGTTGGAAAAGAGTGAACCAGGATAAATCACTTGTGTGAATCTTCTAATCCCTATCTTTTATAGCTTTTGGTTATACTAATTGTGGGGTTTTGTATCTGAGTTTGTTAACTCTTTAAAAAGGTTTTCTAGTTTGTGTGTTTGTTTTATTGTTTTGCTTGTAAAAGGTTTGAGAAAAAGGCTTTTTCGAAAAACTGTTAAGAAACCCAGTTCAACCCCCCTTGTTGTGTTTCCCTATGTCAACTTCAGTTGTGATGTATGGATAACTGTGATGTATAGATTAACTGTTGTTTCAGCTATTGACTGAAAGCCTGAAAGTGGTCAGAGCTCAATTTATAATTGAGAATAAAACTTTAAAAATTTTGAAGAGAAACTTAAGGGTTTTGAAATATGGAAGTGGAAGAAAATGTGGAAAATAATACTATTTAATGAGTTTTTGGTGAAAGAATAAGTCAATGAGTGATAGTGAGGACGGAACCGTAAAAAAAATTCATTTACATTAATTTTTCCAAAATAAATTCAAAAATAAAATAAACAGTAATTAAAAAAATTTAAGTTTCAAAAATATATTAATATTGATGGTGAAAATCTTTTTGTAAAAGAAAAAGTCACTTTATTTATAAATGATTTTATTCTAAACGAAAAGTAAGTTAGAAAAGTGTTTTATGGCGAAATTTTGAGAAACAATTTTATTACTATGGACAGAAATGGGTTGGAAATGATTTTCAAGAATTTGATGTTTTTCGGAAAAGAAATTTCAAAATAAATTAGATTTGAGAAAAATAATGAATTTCTCTATGATTTAACGTTGGATAAACGAATTTCAACGGAAAATATTTTCTGCAAGAGGATTTTAAATCAGCGAAAACATTTCCGATAAACATGGATAAGTTTCAGAATTTTGTTTTTGGTATTTATGTTTCACAGAACGAAAATTTTGTTCAAAAATTGAGGAAAGAAGTAAGGACCTAGATTGCCGAGACATCGGGCTAGTGTTCCTGTTGGAAAAATTGAGGAAAGAGATAAGGACCTAGATTGCCGACACATCGGGCTAGTGTTCCTGTTGGATAAATTGAGGAAAAAGATAAGGACCTAGATTGCTGAGACGCCGGGCTAGTGTTCATACGAGAAATAAATTATAAGTCACGAAATTTAAAAAAAAAATCTAACGTTGTTGGTGAAATGAATTTAATACTTGAGTAAAGGTAGTTGTGAGCTTTGAGCATCTACAAAGAAAGAACGAACAAAAAAGAAAAGCAACGAAAATAACTTATTTACAGGCATAGTCTGGCAGATGTGCCATTGTGTATCGAGCTACAATTCACAAATGGTGGATTGAAAAATTGGAACAGACCAAAGATATGTTCTTGGGTCTTTGGGTCTATTAGGGACATTCGGGCTTGAAATCCACAGAATGCTTGGGACTTTGTAATCTCGGGTCATGGAACTCGGTTACCCCGTTCGGATGTACTCAATAGGGAACTATTTAATATTATTTAGGTGAGACGTGATACCCTTGAACAATTGGGGATCAAACCTAAATTAAGAGGCCGACCCAACGCGAAACAATTGTGTTATCGGGATTATTTCGGTCTATTCTTCTCGAAGAAGGGAAGTTGGGATCTCTGGAGAATAAATATCAAAATTAGATGGTGGATGTTGAAGTGTCATGCATTTTTTATAAATTGCGATGACTGTCGGGTATGAATCCCAGTGTTTAAAATATTATGACTGCTTGAGAATTCATGTTTGGTAATTATATGTGTATGCTGTTATTTGTGTGTCACGCATGTGGTTATCATGATAAAACTCATTTGTCAGTATCTCACCCTTGCGTTATTTCCAGTTGGGTTTCTTTTGTGGTATTTTATATTCGAGTATAGATGAACCACATAGGGGACCAGTCCTATTCGGGGATCTGGTCCATGATGTTTAAGCACGCAAACGATGGTGGCGCGTGGGTGATAAACCCAGGGGCCCGTAGGACCACCTATACAGGCCCGGTGTGTACCACTAGGGGTACACTGGAAGCAGGACCATAGACATGCACTTATAGATTTGAGTCTATAGAGGTTCCACTACCCCCGATGTGGCTACTTCTAGGGACTTTAGTGGAGCAGGAGGATCTGGTGCGTCATCATCCACTTGCTCAACCGCTCCATGAGGCAGCACTGTAACACCCCCAATTTATTGATTAGGGTTTAAGGAATAGATTAAGGATAATTAAAGAGTTAATCATGTTCCTTAGGTGTTAGTTAGCTTGCGTTTCAAGTTTGAGGAAAATCGAAGCTGAAACGGGTCCAGAATGCAAACAGACGCAAACCAAGCGATTAATCGGTCAATTAATTAATTAATTGAGAGTTAGAATATTAAAATTTTGTCGGACTTGAGTACAATAAGTTTTTAATAGTACCCTAAAATAATTAATAAAATATTTCAGCAGTAGGAAGATACAGAAGAAAACACCTGATTATGCTGACGGAGCAACACGTGATGACACATGTTGCGACACCAGAGAGACACCTAGAATTCCACTAAAATGTTCCTAAACCCACCTACACATGACACCTAGCCCACTAACTATCTAATTAAAGCATGCAATGACACTTGTCTTCCACTAAAACTAAGGTAATAATTAAATAATCCTAAACTAAGTAATATAAAAAGGAAATGAATGCATGGTCATCATATTCTTCTCTTATTTTGGGCGCATAACCAGAGGAAAAAAGCGAAGAGAAACTCTCCCAAAGGCAGCCATTTTCGTGCAATATATAAGCTTGAGTTAAGGTGGTTTCGGTTGTCGGATTTTCAAACCGATCGCGTATTCGTGTTCACGGCTTCGACATCTTCGACGTTGTGTCTTTGCATGTCATTTTCGTCAAGGTAATTCAGTGTTGATGCCTTTGACATTTGTCCTTTTTAAGTTATGTAAATTCATTATACTCCTATTCTTAGTCCCGATATTGTTTTCGACGTGTTTTAGGTTTTTACGGGTCTTTCGATCAAGTCAATCGAACGGGAATTCGACTTCGGGCTCGAAGCCGAATCTGACTTCGTGAGACAGCCATTGTGTTGGCAAGTTTCTTCTTTGAATTCTTGTGTTTAATTCGTTTCGGGTCATTGTTTCAATTCCTGTGTTGGTCGGTTGTTGATTCTCCGATTGATTGTGTTTCTCGCTATTTTTGGACCTCGTGCTTGTGCTCGGGATAATTTTTGGTCCAGTTCACATATCGTAGGTGTTCATATCAGATTTGAGGTTGTTTTTGGGAAGCGTGCCAAGGTTCGTGCCGGTAGCGCAGAAGCATTCAAAGCTTTTACAGGAAAGCGTGCACCTCAGAAAGGTGGGGAGAAAGTGAGTATCACGCTGAGGAAGCAAGCTCGATATAGCATGTTATTTTTTGTGTAGGGTGCCCTAGACCCTACTATTTGTCAAGTAGTCGATGATGGTTAAACCCCACTTGAAAATTATTTGAAATGATACTTTGGGTTTAATTACCGTAGACTTGTCGTCATTAGGGCAAAATAGTATTTCAAGTTTATCTGCTTTAGGATGCATGTGATATCTGCTTTATGTGTTTATGGATGTTGTGATGTTTGACGTTTGATCTGTGATAACATGCTTAATATGCTATTTGGATATATTTATTATTGATATATATATATATATATATATATATATATGTATGTCATGGTTGTTGAGGATGATTGTCTGGTCGTGATGATGTTAGAACCCTAGTTGACACCCTAAGGGTACTCTGATTGGTTTCATGTTGGATAAAGGTATATGGGTACCGTGTTGAGCTGTGGATGCGTTGGTATCGTGAAGAAAGTCGGAATGAGTTTGGTACCGGTGTCAACTTAGGATATTTGTACATTGCATAAATTGCCAAAGTGGTGGGCTGTGTGATTGGGAGTCACGCGAGGTTAGTGTACCCGGGTGCGAGTACGGAATATGGAGAGCGGCGGTTCTGGGAACCTTGGGGATGTAGTCCGGTCTAGAATGGTTTTCAAGAGACCAGTGATTTGCACCCACTGTGTCGAGACCGCCATGGAGGCTTGGCTATCCCGACGTCTAGCCCTGAGTATTCCAGTCGCAGGTGGACCTTCCGAGGCGACCAAGATACCCCTATTGGAGTTGTAGCTCATAGGGGGAAGCACCCTTATTGGTCACGGTGAGCGGAAAGGTACCCTGGACAAACCAATTGACATTCTCTGGGCCAAGGAGGATGCTTTGTAAATTGTTGACTCGCGAGATGTTTGTGATCTGTGCCAATCTTTGTTGTATGTTAACATGCATTGTGCCCCGATCCCTTTTATGGTGTTATAATGGCTTATCTCCCTTCTCTATCTCTTTTTCTCTGTATGTATCATACGTTCGGTAGATGAGCAGCAGTAGATGAGCAGCAGTAGGTGTACAGCGACGACGATAGGATCAGAGCACCGACTGATGCACTACCTGCAGAGGATTTTGTCAGAGGGTTTTGAGGAGCAGCGACGAGTCTGTGGGGACTTAGGCATAGAGGTGTCGTTACGTCAAGGGCGACGGTAGTTCCAGAGGCCTATATCGTCATTGATATGGTATGTCGGTAGCGTCTGCTAGGGAGAGCCTCTGAGAGTTATTTTGGATTTTGATGTATTTTGTGTGAGGCGGGGCAGATAGATGCTATTCGTATAGGCTTTATATCTTTTTAGACCAGTGTTTTGTGACTTGTTTACCAGTTCTTTTACTTTATCAGTTGTACAGTTGTTCTAGGATTATGATCCCCCTGTTGGGATCAAAAGTACTTTGGAGACTTGTTGTACATATTATGTATATATGACGTTTCTGTTTTATTCCGTTGTGCATGTTTTATAAGTTTTAATTTTACAGCTTCCGCAATGTATATTATTTTCGTCTGTAATAATTGTGATAACGCTAATAAACGGATTAAGGATTAGTTAATTATGATTGTTCTTTAATGGGACATCGGGGTGTCTCAAGCACCACCTTCACCTCCAGCACCTATTATAGTTGTCCCGGAGGTCGACGATGGGGTCGAGGAGGATCCCCAAGAGGATGAAGAGGAGGTTCTTGAGTACCATTCTCTAGATGATGGTGTAGTCCCCGATGATGGAGCAAGAGCGGAGGTATCCTCACCGGATACTCCTGCAGGTGAGGAGGACCATGCTAGTCTTCCCAACGGTTTCCACTAGTATGACCAGTAGTAGGACTTTTGGGTTTCCATTTTTGAGGTAGTGGTATTTTGGCAGTCTGTATATTTGGCTACTGAGAGCCATCCTTTTTGAGACGTGGTTCCAGACTTACAACTACATTATAGTTATGTTTTTATTTTTACTTATGTTATTACTCTGGTAAATGACTTGTAATTATAAACGTCTTGATGTAAAAAGTGATGATGATGCATATCTATATATATGAGATGTTTCGTTTATGTCAAAAAGAAAAAAATTTACACCATTTTTTTTGAACATAGATAACATGTAAATTATTTTCCTGAAGTAACCAGCGTTGAATTTTATTTTATGGTTCCGTAAATGAGTTATACATGTAGCACCAGGGGGTGTTACATTAGTGGTCTCAGAGCTGGTCGAGTATTTCAGGAATCTTTAGGAATAGGTCTGTTATGTTTATGTTGTGTGATCTCTAATTAAGACTTGTTTGAATTTCTTCTTCAAAGTAATGTGTGTTAACATATAAATGTACGTTTCAGTTTCTGGTTGCAGTCTAACTGATTTTTTCTTGTAGGTAAGTTATGGAACCAAAAGGTGGACGTGGACGTGGACGCGTCGTGGAAGAGGCCTTAGAGGCAGTCGTGTTGGAGGTGCTGGTGAGATGGATAAGGCAGTACAAGCTATGGCAAATGTTGCAGCTGCCATCGCACTACAGCCAGCTACTATGGCTGCTCATAACCAACAAGATCAAATCCGAGCTGAGCAATCCGCTGAGGGTAGAGGTTTGACTACTTTTCGATGCCAAAATCCACCACAGTTTCATGGGGATGCTGATCCTGAGAAGGCTGATCTGTGGATACAAGAGCCGGAGAAGATTTTTGAACTTATCCATAGCCCAGAAGGAGTAAAAGTTCCGTATGCTACTTTCCTACTCTTGGGAGATGCAGAGTATTGGTGGAGTGGCACTAGACAACTGTTAGTAGTGGATAACCAGGAAATTACTTGGAACGTGTTCCAAAATGCATTTCTGGACAAATACTTTCCTCAGAGTGCCAGAGTCGAGGGAGAATATGCGGCGAAGTTTGAATCACTCGCCAAGTATTTCCATTTCTTCCAAGCTCACCTGGATGAGGGTTGGAAATGTGAGAAATTTGAGGGAAGTTTAAGATTTGAAACCAAGGAGTCTGTGTTACCGCTAGAAATCCGTAACTTTCAAGATTTGGTAGAAAAATGTCGGAAAGTGGAGCAGATGAGAAAGGGAAGAGATAACCGAGCTAATGTCGGAGGACCGTCTTGATTCAGAAATCAGTTTCAGAATCAAAGAGGAAGACAAGCTCAGAGGAAGCCATATTTCCGACCACCAGGAAATAATCAGAATCAACAATCCTACCGTCATGTCGCTTATGCGTACGGTAGTGGAGGCCAGAAGAACCAAAGCCAAGGCCAACTTCAGAAATGTTTCAAGTGTGGGAGTACAAATCATGGATAAACTTGGTTGGTTAGAATAAATGAAATGAAGATGTGTGGAAGTGTGAGGAGGCCGTGTACGTTGGTCAAATGAGGAGAAGAATTGATTGTTAATGGTAAATGAGAACCATGGTGAAAGATGACCAAGGCTTGGTTAGGTGAAGTTAGAAAATATTATATTTTAACCTAGCTAGTTTAGGAATCATCATGCTAGGAAAATTTGTGTGGTGAAGGTGTGGCTTAGGAGATTTGGCTGTGTATGCACCATAAGGAGGAAGGAGATATTTTAGTTTAATAACCTAAGTGAAGACCATGGTTGGAGTTTAACTAAGATAGGTTAGGTTAATACATAAATATCTAGATATTTTGTTCTAGCATTTATGGGCATGTATAGTGAAGGTGAGTCACCACCATGAGTCATCCCCTCTGAGTCATAATGGATGACCCATCGTTCTTTCCCCTGGTGTATCTCTGCACATCCGTATCTGGTTTCGTTGTTTACTCGATTAGGGTTTTTGTCCGTTTTTCGCCGAAATTCACCGACAAAAAAATCTAATATTTTATTTCTGTGCAAATATTTTAGGAATAGACTTTATCACTGAAATAATCATAGAATCTAGAATTTCTCAGTTTCGGGTCAAAATTAGGGTTTCTGCCGGAATAAAATTATATTGTCAGCAAAAACGCAGACCGGTTTTCATCTGAATTTTAAACCCAACTTCGAACCCTAACTTCCTAAAATATAATGGGTTTTAGATATAATTTTGTTTTTCCAAAAAAACATTTTCTTGATTATCGGTAAAAATATAAATAGATAACTAATTATCGATACCGCAAAAATAGATAAAACGTAGGAAAAAGAGAGGGTGTTGTATGTTACAACACTACCCCTCTGAAAATAATTTCGTCCCCGAAATTTACTCATCTAAGGAAAACGAACACGAAATCCGTCCTTTTATTTTGTGCTCCTGATGCATAACATTTACATTTCTCGGAACGTGACGTGAAGTACTTCATAGATTAGGCTCTCTTCTAAACTTGTATTGTATTAGCGAGACTACACGAGAAGGATAATCAAGGCAATTCCTTTTTGATTCTCAAGACTCGAAGTACTTTTGGATAATTCGAACGTTCCATAGAATCAAGTAAATAGATATTAGATAGATTCTGACACCTGAACGATACAAAACTCTGATTTTATCCTCGATGGCGGTTCGAACACACCAACGATATAACAAGAACTCAGAATTTGAACAAAGAATTTTCGAGGAGAGAAAATAATCTCTAGACTTTACTCTTTCAGCAGAATAAAGTAAAATGAATAGAAAGACAGAGGATATTCTTTATACAAAAAGTCTCTTTAATAGGTTCCAGAATGTAAAAATGCGTTGTACAGCCACATATTTACAAACGTGACTCTAAGAAAGTTCCTTCCTCAATGAGAATTTCCTTCAAAAGACAAAATTTGAAGATGATAACTTTCTTAATTTCCAAGGGTCTAGATTTTAAATCAAAACTTCTCTTGGTCTTTAAGAGAGCAACAATAAACTTTTGCGAGTTCCCTCACTCGAGGTAACTCTGATTCATTTGGCATAAAAAAATATTGATGTGAATTGTCCAAATTTTCATCTGCCATAAAATTTATAACTTTTCACCCACAAGGGTAACAAGATATGATCCTCAAAAGATCATTCCATTTTAAATTGCACTCATTTGTGGAAAAAGGCAAATGGTCAAATTTACAAAACTCAATTCTCAATAACAACAAGGGAATATCCGAACAGATTTTCCCAACCAGGATGAGTTATCAAGAAACTGTAAAAATAATTGCATTAAGAAATAACAGAGGAATGTAATTCTAATTATTCCCCATAAAATTTAGACAATAAAAGATGCTACGATGGAACTAAACCAACTCAAAAACATGTTGGCGACAAACATAGTTAGTACATAGATAAATACACAGAGTATTTTACACATTCATAGAAAATCAAGAATGATTTTCTTCGTGAATTAACAGTACAGTCAAAAGTCTACTTTCTATGACACACTTCACTTAAATGTATTCATCCGATTGTGATGCTTCAGTCCAATCTTATTGTGAAGGTTCCACCCATTAACAACTAGTCGTGGATTCACACTTTAAACATTGGGGAACTACCTCATCTTGCACATTGTTCTTTAATCAGATCCTTGTCTGTGGTCTCTCGGCTTACATGTTGTCTGCAGAAGGTACATCCTTAGGCTTTCCGCACACTCCAGCGACATGTCCAGGCTATCCACATTTAAAATAGATAATGCCCTTAATCTTACAGTCCCTCGTAGCATGACTCATACCACACTTCATGCACTTCGATAGAGAATTCCTACACGATCCATAACCTCTACTGCTACCACTAATCCAGTTCCTTTTTGGTGGTATCCACATTGGCCTTGCATACGGTTTCTCCTGTAACAGTTTGTTGTCTCTAAAATTCAAAGATCCAAAGCTTCTCTTTCTACCTTTACTCTCTTCTAGATCTCGAGGAACTCGACACTTATCCATCAAGATCGGAAACTGTAGTAGTTTCAATGACAAGATTGTCTTCCTCATTTCAACCGTTATACTTTCCTCTAATTTCTTACACTTTCGCACTTCATCGAGATTCTTTAAATACAACTCCTTGAACTTAATCAGCTCTTCCAACTCAGCGGCATACTCGCTGATAGTCATGTCCTCTTGTCCATGCTGTAGGAACTCAATCTCCTGAGCAAGACTCATTTCAGTGGAAACATACTTCTCTAGAAATTTGCTCCGAAACACATTCCATGTGATCGCTTCCTGTCTTGCCACTAACAGCTGGCAAGTTTCTCTCCACCAAAATCCAGCATCTCCTACCAACAGAAATGTCGCACAATCTACCTTCCAATGATCAGGGTACTCCATAGTTTGAAAGTTTATTTCTATTTCCGTAACCCAAAACTCAGCTTTCTCTGGGTTAAGTTCCCCATCAAATTGAGGAGGATTACTACAACAGAACTCAACTAGTCCTCGCTTCTCAGCAATTTCCTCATTCTGGTGTGCCACAGTTGATGCTAGCTCCCTCAAGGCTTGTACAACTACAACCATATCTTCAGGATCCTCGATTGCAGAACCAGGTGAGACGCCCCGACGTCCCATTAAAGAAAAACCCGAAATTATTAAAGCCTAATCGTAAAATTAGCGTTAAGCGGTTACATCAAAAAGTGGAAAATTTAAAACTTAAAATAAAACATCCATCAACAACATATATATATATATATGTATGTATATATACATACATACATACATACATACATACATACATACATACATACATACAACTGGTACTGACAAGGGAATTCCATCGGTAGGACCCCAAATATGTACAATTGGGACATAACAAAAATACATCAAAAGTCCAAGAATAAAGATGCCTCACCGAGTCTCAAGATCCATGTCCCCTCTCAAATGTACATCAAAACCTCACACATACCTATATGGATAGCACTGGCCAGTACCATCACTGACTACCATCATCACTGACAGCCCGGAGCCTCGACGGTCCCACTACTCCTCCGCTACCTCTGGAAGAGCTCATCTCAGAATACCTCTGGAACAGTTGACGATAAGCTCTGTTATCTCTGTATGACAGTCGAGAAGATGACTTGGAGGACTTGGATGCTGTAGGTCTAACATCTGGAAGTGTGGGTACATCCGGGATGGCCATCGATCAAAGACCGGTACCATCTGATCCTACACTAGAGCAGGTGCAATGATTGACTCTGGCTCGGGTGCCGGTGCGGGCTCTGGTGCAGGTGCCTCCACTGGCACTGGAAAAGGAACGGGTACTACCTCCTGCATTGGCGACATCGATGACAACGGGTGCATCTAGAAATCCGATAAGAAAGGGAAACGTTTGGCCGGCCCGAAAGGTACCAACCAAACCAAGCGGAGCTCCCTGCCCTAATCCAGTAGTCACCGAGACGGGACCCGTATATATCACAAAATGAGTGACTGGGTCCACTAGACACCTGTTGGGCTCTATAAACTCAAACTCAAAAGTCCCCGTGAGGGGGAACCCCGCCGGCTGCATCATCCAAGGATGATCCTAGTGCGCCATCAACGTGATCAGGGTCTAAGCACAATAATAAAACCAACAACATACAGCAGCAAGAAGAAAGAGGATAAGAAACTATCTAACGTCAAACGTGGAAAGGGTTTAGCAACATTTAAATCCATAACAGAACACTAAACATACATCTCCAGATATCTTTGTGTGTGTGTATATATATGTGTGTGTGTATATATATAAGTGCAATCATCTTCGAAACATCTATTATTTTCCTCTACCCTCCATCATGATGCAATGCAATGCAATGTGTATGATCATGTACGACCACATGGCTGGATATCCATCTCAATCAACGAAATGTCTCCAGAGTCCCCGGTGCACATTCCCATCCCACGGCGAGAGAATGCTCATGCAAAGCAATAGAACTATAGTTGCACAGTACACGTCGGTGTACACCCTGGTCACACAGCGAGGGCACTCATTCAATGCATGAACTATAGCTGCAACAATAATAATAATGTCTGGGATGGTCTTGCAAATCCTCTGAAATACGGGATAATGCCCTCGGGGAATAAATCCCTAGTGAACATGAAATATCATAGACCATCTCTAGGTCATTCCTTAGTGCCCTAACCTCTCATCACTATCTCTTAGATAACCTCAACAATAATCATATCTCATCAGTCTCATCTCAATATCACATTAATCATCTAGGTTAGGCATTTCTGAACACATGTATCATGAAACCCCCCACATACATCACCATTACTCAATCATGTCTCATCACTGAGAAAAACCTCTAAGCATAGTAATCACAGTCATACCAACATGTCATATTTCCAATCATTTCCACATATATTAAAATAATAAATATCATATAAATATATCCACATAATCCAATATTCATAACTATTTCCAGGTAACTCATCATATATTCACAACATACCAATAACAGTCAAATCAGACAATCGGTCAACCTCAATAATAATACAATATATATATATATATATATATATATATATATATATATATATTATACTTAACGGCGATAAACCTGCAATTCCAATATCATCATTGGTACCACTGTGTAGTCCCCACCCCAATGTGATATTGATATTGTCTGTTACTCGCTCCCTAGTAGGGTTTAGGTCGCCCTACATCGTTATTGAAATAAATGTCAATTCGTCATTTCCGACGTTAGATGGCTTCTTTCCCCCACTTGGAAAGTCGTACGATACTTTGAACGTCACGGAACGAGCACTTCCTCTACACTCTCAATTCTACCACGCAAAGGAACAAGGCATCCGAGCCTCCGAATATTCACCTGAGCAACACATTGTGAAGAGTACGTTACAAGGAACCCTAATACGAAGTCGGAATTGAAATCCGATAACCGAAACGAAAGATAAGTCGAGTAGCGTCATGGACGGCATTTCGACATAAAAAGGGTAGGAATTACCTCCACTATAGAAGACAAAAGGGATAGGAAAGTGAAGGCGTCGTCGCCAAGATCGTAACCACGTACTCGGAGTCGTATCAGGACGATCGAACGAGTCGATAATCGAGTCGAGACTCCTTCTCTCTATCTCTCACTAATTCTCCCTTTTCTATTCTATAAGCTCTATGCTTCTGTTTTGGTATTTGGTGACTAAGTGACTTAAGTCACTTAAATCACCTTTTATTTTTGTCCATCAGCGCGCCCATGCTTGAGTGTGGGAACAGCCACGCTTGAGCGCCCACGCTTGAGCGCCCACGCTTGAGCGTGGGAGGTTGGTAGGACCACCACGCATGCAACCAATCCTTAACTTCCACGTATGCCCCTTTTGACACATTGAGGTCAACGCCAGAGCTGCTCTGGTTGACCTCCACGCTTGAGCGTAGGAAAGGCCACACTTGAGCATTCTGTGGACGCTTGAGCATTGGCTTGGCCACGCTTGAGCGCTGTCCATTGACCAGAAGACATTTTGTCGCGTTCTGGGTCCGTTCGACGTCTGATTGACCTCAAATTTGAGATATATGCTCATCAAGACCTAATAAACAACCTCAAACCCTCAAAAAATACAAAATATCAATCTTAACTCCAATTTATTGATTCACACTCTTCCACTCTTTTAAAACGATAAACGTGCAACCCTAGCTCATGCTTACGTTCAATCTCACTCGGTATAATTACATACTTTCCATGCAAAGTTTCCTAGACCTTAACTAGCATATTAAATATATAACCCAACCCTTAAACTTAAACATCATACGTAAAACAAATCATAAATTCAGGCCATTACATTTCTACCCCCTTAAAAGAAATTTCGTCCTCAGAATTTACTTACTTGAAAACAAGTGCGGATACTGACTTTGCATATATTCCTCACGCTCCCAAGTGGCATCTCAAGTAACAACATACCAAATGACCTTAACCAGGGGAATCTGTTTACCATGGAGTTCTTTAATCCTTCTGTCTGCAATCTTAACCGGCAAAGCCTCATATTCTAGATTCTCTCAAAGTTGTATGGACTCGGGCTCAATAACATGAGAAGGATCGGGGTAATATTTCCTCAACTGAGAAACATGAAAGACATCATGAAGGCTAGAAAGGTTTGGAGGTAAGGCTAAATGGTAAGCTACTGGACCTCCAATGAATCAGGGAGTAAGCTTTCTAGACTTTATAGCTCTGCCAATTCCAGTTTTTGGAGTGACTCACAAAAACATGTGCTCACCTTCCTGGAACTCTAAGGGTCTCCTCCTCTTGTTACTGTAGCTCTTCTTTCTATCATGTGCTTCCTTCATTTTCTCTCTTATCTTCCTGACTTGTTTCGTGGTCTGCTATACCACATCAGGACCCAACACTTGACTTTCACCAGTCTCATACCAACACAACGGAGTCCTACACTTTCTCCCGTACAAAGCCTCGTACGGAGCCATCCCTATACTGCTGTGGAAACTGTTATTGTAAGTGAACTCAGTCAAAGGTAGGAATTCATCCCAACTGCCAACATGTTCCAAAACACAAGCTCTTAAAAGATCCTCCAATGAATGAATTGTTATCTCTAACTGCCCATTCATTTGAGGATGATAAGCTGAACTCATCCTCAACTTTGTTCCCAAAGCATTGCACGGTGTGCCGTCAAGTATTGTCTCCGACCGAGATCCCAGATTTACATATAGATTTTGGAGATAGTTACACAATGCTTTGGGAACAAAGTTGAGGATGAGCTCAACTTATCATCCTTAGACGGATGGACGGTCAGAGAGAACAATCCAGTCATTGGAGGCTCTTTTAAGAGCTTGTATGTTGGAACACATTGGAAGTTGGGATGAGTTCCTGCCTTTAATTGAGTTCACTTATAATAACAGTTAGTATAGGGATGGCTCTGTATGAGGCTTTATTTGGCAGAAAGTGTAGGACTCTGTTGTGTTGGTATGAGACTGGTGAGAGTCAAGTGTTCGGGCCTGATGTGGTACAACAGACAACGAAACAAGTCAGGAAGATAAAAGAGAAAATGAAGGAAGAACATGATAGGCAAAAGAGCTACAGTAATAAGAGGAGGAGACCCTTAGAGTTCCAGGAAGGTGATCACGTGTTTTTGAGAGTCACTCCGAAGACTGGAATTGGCAGAGCTATAAAGTCTAGAAAGCTTACTCCCCAATTTATTGGACCTTTTCAGATTCTTCGATGGATTGGTCCAGTAGCTTACCATATAGCCTTACCCCCAAACCTTTCTAGCCTTCATGACGTCTTTCATGTCTCTCAGTTAAGAAAATATTATCCGGATCCTTCTCATGTAATTGAGCCTGAGTCCATACAACTCTGAGAGAATCTAGAACATGAGGCTTTACCGGTTAAGATCGTGGAAGAAGGATTAAAGAACTCTGTGGTAAACAGATTCCCTTGGTTAAGGTCATATGGGATGTGATTACCGGAGATGCTACTTGGGAGCATGAGGCAGACATGCAGCAACAATATCCACACTTGTTTACAGGTACGTAAATTCCGAAGATGGAATTTCTTTTAAAGGGGTAGAAATGTAACAGCCTTGTTTTTATGATTTGTTTTACTTATTATGATTAAGTTTAAGGATTGGATTATATGGATAATATGTTTATTAAGGTCTAGGAACCTTTGCATGGAAAGTATGCACCCAATCGAAGTGAAATCGGATGCAAAAGTCATCTAGGGTTTCCGTATGTTGCTTAAAAAGAACGTAAGTGTGTGAAATAAGAAATTTGGATTTAAGAATGAGATTAGGCATTTTTGAGGGTTTGAGGTTGTTTATTGGGTCTTGATGAGTCTATATCTCAAAATTGTGATCAATCGGACGTCTAACGGGCTCTGAACGCGATAAAACGGGAAGGTGGGATTTCTGGTCAATGGTCAAGGCGCAAGCGTGACCTTTCCCATGCTTAAGCGTGGAGGTCAACCAGACCAGCTCTGACGTTGACTCCACGTGTCACAAGATGGCCTACGTGACACCATCTGATTGGTTGAATGCGTGGTGGCACTACCTACTTCCCACGCTTAAGTGTGGAAGGCCACACGCTCAAGCGTGGCCATATATTCCCACGCTCAAGCGTGGCGTGGCAGAATGATAATAATAAAAGGGGGCTTTAGTGACTTAAGTCACTCAAGTCCCAAACGAAAAACAGAAGGCAGAGAGCAGGGAGAGCAGAAAGAAGAGTGTAGAGAAAGGAAGAGAGAGTTAGGGAGTGAGTGAACTTCCGATTCAGTTTCCGGCTCGATCGATCGTCCAGATGCAATTCTGAGTACGTCGTTGTGTTCATGGCAACGACGCCTTCACTATTCTACCTTTCTCTTCTTTTCTAGTGAAGGTAATCTTTACCCTTTTATGTCTAAATGTTGCCGATGACGGTACTTGGTTTATCTTTCGTTTCGGTTACCGATTTTCAATTCCGACTTCATATTAGGGTTCCTTGTAACGTACGCTTCGTGATGTGATGTTTAGGTGAATTTTCGGAGGCCTAGGGACCCTTGGTTGGTGCGTGGCAGAATTGAGAGGAGTTCAGGAAGCTTCATTTTGTGATGTTAAAGTTATCGTACGACATCTCAAGTGGGAGAAAGAAGCCATCTAATGTCAGAAACAGTGAAGTGACATTTATTTCAATAATGGCGTAGGGCGACCCAAACCCTACTAAGAAGCGAGTAACGGACAATATCAATATCACATTGGGAACTACTTTGTGGTACCAATGATGATTTTGGAATTGTAGGTTTATCGTCGTTAAGTTAAAAATGTTATGTTCGAGGTTGCATGGTTTGGCTGTTTGACTATTCATGATGTGATGTTTGATATATGTTGGGTTACTTGGAATTATTGGTATTATTTGATTATTTAAGTTATTTATATATTATTTTAACATGTGGAGATGATTGGAAATGATGACATGTTGGATGATCTTTTTGTGCATAGAAAATTCTTAGTGTTGATACATGAGGATTTATGGAGATGTATGTGGGGGTACATGATACATATGTTCAGAAGTGCCTAACCGAGATATTTATTTTAATATTATGATGAGACTGATGATATATGATTGTTGAGGTTATCTAGGAGATAGCGATGAGAAGTTAAGGCACTAGGGGATGACCCAAGAGATGGTCATGATATTATTCATATGCATGGTGGTGTACTCCCGAGATTTAGAGTACGAGTAGGACCGTCCCAGATTATTATTTGAGTTGCAACTATAGTTCATGCATTGCATAAGCACCCTCGCGAGACAGTGCCATTGCTTTGCATGGGCATTCTCACCGCGGATATGGATGTGCACCGGGGACTCTGGAGACGTGTCGAGATGTGTATATCCAGATTGGTGGCAGCCACATTATCATACACATTGTATTGCATTGCATCATGATGAAGGGTAGAGGAAAATAATATATGTTTCAAGGATAGTTGTATATATATACATACAGATATATGTGGTGATGCATGTTTTATGTGTTGTTATTGAGTGGATGCTGCTAAACCCTTTCCATGTTTGTGTTACATGTATTCTTATCCTCGTTTTCTTTCTTTTGTTTTCTATTTTCTTTATGGTTACGTGTAGACCCAGACTACACCAATGGCACATTGGGATCATCCTTGGATGAAGCAGCCGGCGTGGTTCCCCCTGACAGGAACCTTTGAGTTTGAGTTTGTTGATGAGCACGGGTGGCTAGTGAACCCAGTCACCCGCTTTGCTGTGTATATGGGTCCCATCTTAATGACTACCGGATTAGGATGGGGACCACCATTCGGTTTGGTTGGGACCTTTAGGGCCAGCCAAACATTTCCCTTTCCTATTGGTTTCCCGGCAGCGCCGATAACGCCTGTGCCGCCGATGCCAGACTTGGCACCATTTCCTATTCCGGTACCTTTTGAGGCACCTTTACCAGCACCAGCTCTAGCACCAGCACCCGTACCCGAACCAGTACCTATGCTTGCACCAGCCCCCGAGGAGGATTAGGTTGTACCAGATACTGATCATATGCTCGCCCTGGAGGTACCTGAGTTTCCGGATGTGAGGGCAGCGGGGTTAGAGTCCTCCAGACTGTCATCCAGAGACAACAGAGCATACCCACGACTGTTCCAGAGGCCTGCTGGGAGGAGCTCTTCTAACAGCAGTAGAGGAGTTGTGGGATCGTCGAGACTCATGAGTGATGAGGGTAGCGGTATTGGATAGTGTCGGCTAGTGTTATCCAGTTAGGCGTGTATAGATGTTTGTGAGGATTTTGAAGTACTTTTGAGTGTGGACTGGGGTATGGAGAGTCGGTGAGGCATTTTTCTGGTTAGTCCTTTGATGTATTTTGTTATAGTTCTCAGTTTGTACATATATGGGATCCTACTGATGGGATTCCCTCTACAGTACTTCTATGATGTATATATTTATATCTTGGAGTGATGGATGTTTTATAATAAGTTTTAATTTCTTCTGTTGTTTATATAATTGTTTAGCGCTAATATCACGATTAGGAATTAAATAAAATATGGTTCTTTTAATGGTTCTGTTAGGGTTTAATTACTATAGGTTTATCGGCATTAGGATAAAATAACATGTTAAGTATTTTCTGATTGAGGTTGTTTGTGTTATCTGTCACATGATGCTGTTTATGGTTGATACTATTGTTTGATGTGTGATCCCTGATAACATGCTTAATATGTTGTTGTGATTTATTTTAATAATGTTATATATGTGTGTGTGTGTGTGTGTGTTGGCTGTTAGAACCCTAGTTGACACCGTAAGGGTACTTTTATTGGATTGATGTTGGGAAAACGATATTCGGATATCGATGTGAGTTGTGGATGCTTTGGCATCGTAAAACGTGTAGAGTTGAGATTGGTACTGGTGTCAACTTAGGATGGTTGTGCATTGTATATGTTAAACATAAAGTAATAAATATAGAATAAAAATATTAAATGTTTTACAAACTAAAATATATTTACTACTTTCTTATTTAATCATCTAAAAAATTAGTTAATTTACAAAAAAAGAAAAAAAGAATAATAACCTAATAGAGATGCTTGAAATCTAACCCAACCCAGTAACTCCATCCTACTAGGAGTGATAATGTTGTCTTGGTGGTTGGAGTGGAGGGTTAAGGAGTGGAGTGATAAGAAGGTTGATGGTTCAAACCCCACCCTGTTTAAGGCCTAGTCTTACCTAACCTATTTAATTAAAAAGGCCAAGTCAAAGCATTTTAAAAGTCTATATAGCTAAAGCTGACCTATTTAACAAACGTGCACATAGATATATAATTTAATATATTATAATACTATAATATTTTATTTATAATATTTACAATATTTGAAAGCTGTTTATTGGCTCATTTAAATATAGAGGCTTACTTGCATATTTATTTTTGAAGGCTCAGAGGCCTAATTATTAGTATAAGCTTACCTACCTCTTTATCATTGGAGGCTTACGAGTCTATTTACGAGTGAAAACCTATTACATATTTACGACGGATGCATATTTAAAGGTCTTTTTGAATATACTTTTAAATAGACTTCTAGGTCGGGCCAGACCTTAAAACCTGGCATATATCAAGTTAATATACCAGACTCTGGCCTTGAGATTGGAACACATACCATACCAGGGTCTAGCTCAACCTAGTCTATTCCCACCACTAATGATCATGATGAGGTCCTCACATCTTTCTTAATTAAATTTTTTTGAATCACTAAACATTTATGTTAATATTTAAAGAGTTTAATTTCTATACACGGTTAATTTAAAATATTTTAAATATTTTTACACAGACATCCAATAATATCTTGACAAATCAGTATCTACGTTATTTTTACACAGATATCGAATAATATTTTGACAAATCAGTATCTTCATTATTATTATTTTTTTGATAAATATCTTCATTATTTTTTTATTTTAATCATTAAAATAAAAATACATATATCAAGAGTCTCCTAATTTACATTACTCCATATTTAAATATAATAATCCAACCTAGATTATAGGCACCGGAAGTTTATCAGGAAGAAATATAATTTTTCGAAAATAAAAAAGAAAAGGGAGAACTGCAGATGCTTTCTTTGTCACTATTATGAACACTCAACACCCAAAATAAATGTTAAAGTAATATTTTCATCTTCATGATATCAATTTTCGATTTGATTTCAATACATGTAAAATTATTAAAATGATCTCTATATATATAGAAAGTCTCCATTTGGTCTCTGCAGTATAAAACTTTAGAAACTGATTTGATAATTTTTTGCTCGTATAGGGATCGAACGAGTAATGTATAGGGACCAAATGAAAATTTTCTATATGTATAAAAACTATTTTAATAATTTTTTATATATAAATACTAAATCTAGAATTCGTGTAATGTAACTTAATATTACTTTAACCAACAAATGTTTCTGGCTTTTATTTCTTTTTTCGGACATCCTAAATGTTTTGTAATTGTTTTT
This sequence comes from Sophora flavescens, assembly GCA_030762895.1. Classification (NCBI taxonomy): domain Eukaryota; kingdom Viridiplantae; phylum Streptophyta; class Magnoliopsida; order Fabales; family Fabaceae; genus Sophora; species Sophora flavescens. The sequence goes on along the minus strand of CM061066.1, from coordinate 102,939,708 downwards.
GGCGTCAAGCTTCTTCCTGGTCAGTGCCAAACCATTCCAGTCGACCGTTCTTCATGGTACGAAGCCAAACCACTGCTCATATGTGTAACGTTTCTTTCTTTCATTTCATTCTATACACTGAAGTTCAAACTCAGTCACACTACACAGAGCAGAGAGAAGAAGAAGATTGCAAAAGCTAGAGAAAATGTTGAACTCCAAGTGCCTTCGTTCTAGCAGAAATCCTTTGTGGGTTGCAGCTTACTGCTTCAAGCAGCTAAAGAAAGCTCAGGTCTTGGAGAGTGACATTTGCTTCTGTGTTGGTTAGTCTTCTTCCTATTTATGTATCTATTATTTTACCAAACCTTTCAAGGAAAAGCCTTCTCTTTTATTCCTTATGTGGGTTTTGGAAGAAATGATGGAAAAGCTTATTTTTTTAACTTAAAAATCCAAACTTTTTGACAATGTTTTGCTTCTATTGCTTGTCTCTTGGTAGTAGGCTTTTCCCAATGCTTAGCTAAGAAGAAAGATGATGTTTGTTTTTGTGTTATTCTGTGTTACCCATCTATGGTTTTGCCAAACCTTTTAACCCCTTCTCTTTTATTCCTTATGTGGGTTTTGGAAGAAATGAAGGAAAAGCTTATTTTTTTAACTTAAAAATCCAAACTTTTTGACAATGTTTTGCTTCTATTGCTTGTCTCTTGGTTGGTATTTCCCAATGCTTACCTAAGAAGAAAGATGATGTTTGTTTTTGTGTTATTCTGTGTGTTATCTATCTATCTATCTATGATTTTGCCAAACCTTTTAACCCCTTCTCTTTTATTCCTGATGTGGCTTTTGGAAGAAATGAAGGAAAAGCTTATTTTTTTACTTTAAAAATCCAAACTTTTTGACAATATTTGGCTTCTATTGCTTGTCTCTTGGTTGGTTTTTCCCAATGCTTAGCTAAGAAGAAAGCAGATGTTTGGTTTTTTGTTATTCTGTGTGTCCCATTAGTTTGAGAAATTGGTCTGTTCTAGATGGGGTTTCTTCCAGAACAATAATGTTTTTACATACACCACAATTTGATAATCTGTGGGACACTGAATTTATATGAGTTTGGATACTGTTATATACCATATGTGAAGTTGGAATGGATGTACCATATGTAGATGTAAGTGAGGTGTCGTATTCTTGGTGTTCAAATTACTTAACTTGTTGCCAAATTGCTCCATTGCTCTACTGGTCAGTAAAAATCAGTGGTGGAAGGCATTTTGGCATACAGGGTACAAAATCATTTTTTCATATAGCTTTCGGCCTTTGGTGTAGCAGAATGGTCTTTAGACCTCTAGGCAAAATAATATACTTGTGCATAACAGCAGTCCAATCACTAAGCATATCTGAAATGTTAACTTCCTTTAGTAAATCTCTATCCAAATAAATTTATCAAGGGAGAACTTCTTTCTATGAGGAGAATGAGTTAAGAAATGAAAGTATGACTTACAAGAGTAACCACTAGAAGGTCAAGAATCCAAATCCTCCTATCTGCAACAGATGGATGATTGACATTTTCTAGGAGAAGAAGGAAGGATTTTTATCCTTAGAAAAGCTTTTGTAATTTTTAATCGCATGAGAAAACTATGGTTGTTGGACATGAGAATACCTTGCTTGCTCTCCTCTGTGCTTGTCATGGTTATCATGTTCAGAGTAGTGGTCAACTTTGTAATGATTTTCTAATGAATTCCTAATTGACATGTATTGCAATTGTGATATAGTATGTATATACCGTGGAAAAGTGGAAGACAATGTATTGGGGAAGACAATGAATTGGGTCATTATGGTCAATCCAATATCTGTAATGAGTTTTTTATTTTATTTTTTTTTGGTGGGGGGGGGGGGGGGGGGGGGATTAACTGGAGAATATTACAGCCAAGGACCATAGCGACTTGTGTTCTTGGCAAAATCCATGGCACAACTTTAATATTAACATTTTAAATTTTTTTTTTGTTTACTGGATCAAATTAGAAAAAATTTGCATTAATTTAATTTTTTTGTTCTTTAAAATTATAACCATTATTTAGAAGTTGGTAAAGAGCACTTTTATGTAGATTATGTGTTTGGTCCAATCAGATTAACAAATTATTACCACTGACTTTTTTTTATTGAATTAATTTTTAAGAATATTTTTAGTTCTAATTATAATCAGTCATGTGGAATCCGGGCTTAGGTTATGTAACTGTTTCCTTTATTTTATTTTCATTTTTTTACCTTCTGCAGACAAGATTTTGCAAGATGAAATTGATGTTGTCTCCTATAGAGTGCTTGCCTTTCTTCTTCTTGGTGTTGTCAGAATATACTCAAAAAAGGTTGAATATCTGTTCCATGATTGCAACGAGGTGCTCATTAGAATCAATAAGTTTGTGATGCATACAAAAGACAATGCACATGTGGAAACCATGCGTATGTCTATTATTGTACCAGACCGATTTGAGTTGGATGCTTTCGATTTGGATATACTTGAAGATGCTGATGGGTAAGATATTATTAGGTTTAGAAGTTTAACTGGTAATGGAATATTCTTTTGGTTTTTGAGCATTTCATTTCTTATCTTCTATTAATTTCAGAGGCCATATTGCTTCCCAGGAAGAAATTACTCTTAAAGGTAATAAGAATTATTTCACAATTTTCCTTTCATAGTATGTTTAATCTTAATCTATTTTTAAGTAATATGCTATGGTATGAAACAGATGTTTTGGGTAAAAGTGAGGGATTTGGACAGTTTTCTCTAGACAAGGTATGTGTTCCATACTTCTTGCCAAGTGTCACATTGTAGGACTTAAAATTGTTCATCCTTTGAGCCTTACCTGAATAATGTTTCTTCCATTTAATTTACTAAAGTGTTGTGTTTTTGTTTATCTTCGGCTCTTCGCTAATATATTCCCAATCAACTTCTGTGTGGTGAATACTCTTACTTTTCTCATGTATCTCTATTTCTCTCTCTAATTGCCACTTGGTTGCTGGTTAATTGTCATTTATGGGATTCCTTCCGAAGAATTTATCAATTACCCAGTGCAAGCAGTTCATACAATGTATATACAAGATACTATTTTGCTTAAGCCTCCTCCTAAGTCCTAACACCTTAAACTTTTAGGAGAATTGGTCACTGACACTCATATTGGACCATTGTAAATTAACCTTGCCATAATTTTTCATTATATTCAATGTCTTCTTTTTCTTTTCTTTTTATTGTTAGAGTCTTTCCTGAATCTTGATAATATTTAAGTGAAAGCGAAGGTAGAAAGATTTGGAGTTAACCTTTCACAACATCTGTAGAATAAAGCATAGGATTATACTAATTATACTTGGGCATAACTTTACCAGCACAGTTGGATGATGTAATATGATGCTAACTAATAAAAAAGTTGTATTATAACTGTGGTCATATCTGTTTGGAATAATATCCACGGTGTCTGGGGACAACCTGAATCATCAGTGAATGACTGAGTGACCTAATTAAATTGAATACTTTCTTAATTACTGTCATAAGATGTTATTGGCTTATTGGATTTGGACATTTAAATATTCTTGATGGTTTTAAATTTACATAAAAGTTAATTCTGGGACTTCAGATATTATGTAAACAGTTTTGTTTGTTTTTTACTTCATTCTGTACATCCTCAATTTCTCAGTTTTTGTTTTTGCAGTTTGAGGAGTTTGATTTCTGTCAAAATACCTATTCTGCCAATCACGTTATGGTGGAAGAGTATGTTCATCAAAATTTTGAAAATTTTAGAATTTTAATTCCATGATAACTCTGCTGAATACTTTTTGAAATCATTGCATGATATCTTCTCTGGTGAACTTACTTAATTTTGTAATATGCTTTGCAGTGTTCCTCAACTTAACCTGATGGACATGGACTTTGAAGTTTTCCCACCAAATAGTCCAATTAATTTACTGGCATACAAGGATATATTTCGAAACAGCATATTCTCTCAAAAGGAACCAAATAACTTTGACACTGTTGTAGTAGGAGAGGGAGTAATAAAAGAATCTGTCAACTTGTTTAGTCAAGATAAACAGATTAATGAAGATCAGACAGTTCATCAAACTCTACCATATGAAGATCAAATACCTGAAAAAAGTAGAGTCTCTCAAGAGGAATCTGTGGATACCAGTATGATTTCTGGTAGAGAGAAGGAGCCTGTGTTATCTGTAGAAGCATGTACTGAATTTCATCTAGTTGAAGAAGAGCATATTATGACTAGGGAAATATCAAGCTCACTATGCCAAATGCATCAGGAAATCAGGGAAGTTCATGAAGCAAGAAATTTTCAAGGAAGTAAGGAAATGCCTCAAGATGATGAGTCTTATCGAGAAGAATGCATAGACCGTGGTGAATCTCCTGTTGCCAAGGAGACCCTTGAAGAACTCATTGAAGGGTCTGTTGAAGAGCATCATAGCTTAGAGTTTCAAGAAAAGGTTTCACTTGAAGATGGAAAGCTTAGTGTTATTCCGCCAGTGTCAAAAAATGTTGATGCAACACCTCAATCTAAGTTTCAAGGTGGTTCAGTTGGAAAACCAAAACCAGGTTTATATTATTATAAGACCATCATTCTGTAGAAGCTTTGAACATTCAGTTGCCAAATGTTTTCTTCATTTTGGCATGTAGTGCATTGTCCTACTTAAATTTTTTGCTTTCCTACTTAAAAAATTATTTTGACAGGTGCTATTACACCAGAGCTTATGCTTATTTCCACACCAGCTGTGAGAGAGCGTGCCTGCTTTTCAAGGAAAAGAAAAACTATCTTTGATGGAATGATAGTCCTGCCTAACGAGTATGTGATAATGATTATAGAAAATATTTTCACATGCTGTTCTTTTCAACCATTCTTTCTTGCTTTATAATGTATATTCATATGCTTGAAGTTCTTCTGTCAATTGTATGTGTTGAGAATAATTGTACTTTATTTCCTTTTAATGTACAGATTCGTCTATTTATTGTTAATTATAGGGGTGGCAAATAGATAGATTGGATAAATTTTTATTCGGATTATAATAGATGGATTGAAAACAATCCATTTAAATCCATTAAAAATTCATTAAAAAAAATCCAATCCATCCATGATCCACTTGATAAAAACCATCCAATCCATCCATTAACACTTTTTTCACAGATGGATATTCAATCCATCCATAAAAATTATTATAAAAAATTAAATGATTGTTATAACTATTTCAAATTAATAACTCTCATCCATTCATAAAAATATCTTTTAAAATTAAATAATTTAACCTTTAAAATATTCTTTCTCACTCTCTCCCTCCCCTCTCTCTCTCTCCCCCCCTATCTCTCCCTTTTTTTCCTTTCTCTTTACCATGTTGTTGGTAGTGCTATATTTTACTGTGATTTCTTTTTAATTATTAATTTTCCTCTTCTTCTTTTTCTGCACGATTCAATCTACCTTTTAATTATTAACTTTGAGGCATCAAAAAAAAAAGTCTAGGTAAGTAACAACAACACGTAAGAAACTTAACTCTTTTCATTATTATATCATTGTTTTAAATTCCAGCTTGAGAAAATAGTCCAGAATGGTGTGCTTAGAGAATTTCGCTGGTTAAAACTCACGCCCAAATGCAATAGTCGAAAACAGCATCCTCAACTTTCTGAAAGTTATGATTTAATGCAATGGATTTTTTTTTTGTTTCATCATGTGATCCAACGAATTTAGAAGAATAGTGGATGAATCATTAACCATCCATAAAATAAATGGTCCAGCTTGATCCAGTCCATTAAATTATTTTCTTTTGTAATGGATGGATTGGATGAATTTACCTTTGAATGGACTGGATGGATGGTGGACAAATGGATCCCTTTGCCACCCCTAGTTAATTATTAGGACACCTGTAATTTAGGCTCATTCCAGGAAGGTAGTTATTAGCTTATGCCTATATAATGTAAATCCTTGTTTTGACCATTTATGAAATAATATTGAGATTATTCCATATTTTCAAGTGTATGTGATACAAATCTTTCAATGGCTATTTTACGGCTATTTTACCCTACTTCCTTGTGCACAAGACTGGTGCAAAAGGATAAATCTGCCATGTATCTAAAATTTGGAGCTATTATCTAACATTCTTCTGATCAACAAACTTTAATTCTTAGTTTCTTACTTTCTTACCATATAGATAGTATAATCTATTCACATCATAATTGATAAATGTGTGTATTTGAGGTTTTATTTTAAAAAAATTATTTATTACTTAATTTGTATATTGGGATTTCCACATTTCATCTTGTATCTTTTCATAATTAATTTTGAAGGTTAATATAAATTTGAAGCTCTAAATTAGATGGAGATATGATGGAAAGTGGAAACTGTGTCATTTGATCATTACGATTCATGTTGTGCATCTTGGATATGATAGACTTGAAATGTTTTATGTGTGTGTATTACAATCAGCTTTGGTTTTATTAAGATATAGGAGGAACAAAATTCCGAACACCATTATGATTACCTTGGCCAGAGTTAAGTGTATACACCATCCCTCTTTGACTCTCATGAACCCCTTTCTTAGAACTGTTTTGGTTTGTGCTAATACTATATGTTTCTCATGTGACATACTAGTAATTGAAATAGCAGCCATTCAACTCATGATATAGTATAAATTCAGTTCTTATTTGGATTTTCAAGTCCAAATATTGTCCTCAACTTAGTAATACTTTGAACTCTGACCGAACACTCTGCATTTTGAACCATTTCAGGGTACTTAAAAAGAGCATACAAGATGCAAGTGACTTAATTTCTAACCGTAGAAAATTTCGTCCTACTTTACTCACTTCGCAGAGACAATCTTGCATTTCCAATCTTCCCAACGGGTTCTATGAATCTTTGCTTCCCTGTGAGTTTGAATTTTATCATTTTTTGTGTGCATATATTCTGCTATCTTTTACTAACCATGTTTTTCTGCAGGTTGCTCCTTAGAGCTTCAGTTGCTGTTCTCTAAAAAGAAAGTGAAAATACCAGATTCCCTTGAAATTGTGGAAACTCCAGGGAAAATAGATGTGCCAGAATCTCAAACTGTTGGCAGTCCAGAGCATATAGAAGCTGCTCCACAAACCCCACCTCAGTGCCCAACAATAAAACATAGATCAATCGATCACCCAGAGAGAACAGAAACTCAAAACTCGGGTAATTTAGGACCTTTAAGTCCACATGGAAGTATAGAGACAGAGCAATCTTTGAAAAGAGATGAACAACTTAATCTGATGGAAGAGGTAAAGAATAACTAGACCTTGAAAATTCTTTTGATGTACTGACAGTAACATTAGTACTTCAAGTAGTCTGCACTACATCCATAATCATCTCCATGACTCACCTAAAGAATAACCATGTTGCAGTTAAATTCACATGAAAGTTTAGAGAGGGAACAATGTATGACAAAGGACGACGACATTGTGCTGATTAATGAGGTAATAACTATCATATGGTAGTGTTAAAATATGCTGATGTACCACATTTGTACTTATTATGAGTAGTCTGAAATGCAATGGCAGCTTTATGAGAATTCTCATTATTCAATATCTTGCAGTGTTATCCTATGAATTGATTAAAATTTCATTTTAGTCCTAATCGTATCTAGGAATTTTACTTCAGCAAAGTATATCCTCCACTTTTGAAAAGTGATTTTGGATGATACCGAATTGATGGTCCGGATATCATGAACCTGTGGTTTATGGTCAGTGAGAAATATAGGTTTAGAGAACAATTCACAAAAGGCTCTGAAAAACTAATTTGATTGATAACAGTACATGTATATATATACAAGAAGCATGTACGGGGATACTCCTATAATTAAGGGATATGACAGGGACAACAAATCAAATAATCAATACTTGATAGATTATGAAACAACAAACTATCTGCTGATTGACAAATCCAAAATCAAGAATATTAACGCTTGATATCATGTAGAATATTCTGTTTTAACTCCCTCCTTCAAACGTAGGGGTGTGGCACACACACCAAGTTTGTCTTGAAGTCTCCAGAATTTTGAGTGAGACAATGACTTTGTGAATCCATCTGCAACTTGGTCAGAGGTGGGAACATAACATACTTTGAGTTGTTGATTTAGAATTTGGTCCCGAATAAAGTGCACATCAATTTCTATGTGCTTGGTACGAGCATGGAACACGGGATTATGAGCCAATGCAGCTGCACTTTGATTATCACACCATAGGACTGGTGTATGCTGGATTGGTAATCCAATTTCTCTAAGAACAGATTTGATCCACATCACTTCAGCAGCTAAATTAGCCAAAGCTATATATTCTGATTCTGTACTAGATCTAGCAACAACAGATTGCTTCTTGGAAGACCATGAGATGAGAGTGTCACCAATAAAAACACACAACCCAGACATAGACTTTCTGTCCTCGGGGTTAGTGGCCTAGTCTGCATCTGAAAATCCACTAATGTGTAACATGTGTGATGGTTTGATATGCAGTCCACAGGTGGCAGTACCTTTCAAATAACGAAAAATCCTCTTAACCGCTTGCCAATGTTGCACTTTAGGGGCTGACAAGTATTGGCTGAGTTTGTTAACTGAGAAGGATATATCTGGACGTGTTGTAGTCAAATATTGGAGTGCTCCAATGGCGCTTCGATACATTGTGGGATTGTGCAGGAGTTCACCATCTTCAGATAAGGAATTGTTGTTTGTAACCATTGGTGTTGGACATCGAGCTGAATCTACCATGCCAAACTTTCTGAGCAAATCAGCTATGTACTTTCCTTGGTGGAGATACAACCCCGTTTCATCCCTATCAATGTTATCGATGGCGGATGGGGAAATGGGAGGCTAAAATCCGCCTTCCCGCCCTCTCATTGGCCGCGGTGGGCAAAAATCCCCGCATTGTAACACTATCCCTATATGCTTCAATCCCCAGGAAATAATGTACAGGTCCAATGTCCTTCAAGGCAAAAATACTATGTAACCTGTTAATAAAATTCTGCAGCAAAGATTTGTCATTTCCAGTAACTAGAATGTCATCAACATAAGTTAAAATAAAAATGATATGAATTCTAGTTCTGTAAACGAACAAAGATGTATCACTCCTTGTCCCTTGAAATCCCCAGCTGATTAAAGTTTTGCTAAGTCTTTCAAACCAAGCTCTTGGGGCTTGTTTTAGTCCATACAATGCCTTGACTAATCTGCAAACATGGTGTGGTCTTTGAGGATCCTCAAACCCTTTAGGTTGAGACATGAATACAGTTTCATGGAGATACCCGTTTAGGAAGGCATTGTTGATGTCTAGTTGTCGTATGTCCCAATTAAAATGAACAGCAATGCTTAGAACCAATCTCACAGATACTGCTTTGATAACAGGGCTGAAGGTTTCACTGAAATCGATGCCTGGATCTTGTTGGAAGCCTTTTGCTACTAACCTTGCCTTTCTCCTTTGGATAGAGCCATCTGCATTATACTTAATCTTGAAAACCCATTTTGAATCAACCACGTTGTGCCTGCTGTCAAAAAGGACTAGGTTCCAGGTAATATTTTGCTTTAAGGCCTGAAATTCTTCTTCTATTGCCTTATACCACCGTGGATCTTGCAATGCATCTTTTATTGTGCTTGGCTCTCTTTCATCATCAATACGGGTTATACCAACAAATGGATGCTTGGGTTTGACGATTCCACTTTTACTTCGAGTGGTCATTTGATGGCACGGTTGTAAATTTCTACTTTGTTCTTATTGCTGTGTTGCTGCTACTTTCTGGTTTGGTGTTGAATCGGTAGAGGGTGATAGTGAGTCATGATCAGAATCCTCAGCAGTAGTGTGATTAGCAGGTGTAGGAATCTGTGATGGGGTGCTAGTTGCAACTGGTTCTGGCTCAATAGTATGTCTTGTAGGAGGTGAGCCTTGTTCTTCCATTATCTCAACTTGTGTTGACTGGTTCTCTTCTAAAAATTCTGGTGCTGGATCTTGTTCCTGTTGCTGAACAAGATTGTCACCATTAGGCAGAAAGAAAGAAACATGTTCTATATTTTCAGTTGTTACTTGTTTCTTGTTAAGAAAACCAGTTTTGAAAGGAAACTCAGCTTCATTGAATACAACATGTCTAAAAATATAGATTCTCCCTATTGAATTCATGCATCTATACCCCTTGTGAGCAGTACTATACCCTATAAAGACACACTTTGTGGTGTGAAACTCCATTTTGTGACTGTTATAAGGCTTTAAGCATGGAAAACAAGCACAACCAAATACTTTTAGAGAATCATATTCTAGTTTTCGCTTGAATAGCACCTCAAAGGGAGATAAGTTGTTTAAGACGCTAGTTGGTAACCTGTTGATTAGAAAAACAGCAGAACTGAAGGCTTCCCACCAATAAAAAAGAGGCATACTAGCTTGTGCCAACAGTGTCAGCCCTATTTCAACTATGTCTATGTTTCCTCTCAGCTCTTCCATTTTGAGCAGAGGTATAAGGACATGACTGCCTAAAAACAATTCCAGCCTCCTGAACATATTGAGTGAAGCTTCTAAATTCTCCTCCCCGGTCCCTTTGTAGTGTTTTTATTTTCTTATCAAATTGATTTTCCATAAGACATTTAAATTGTTTAAATGCTCCTAAGGCCTCTCCTTTGTGTCTCAAGGGATAAACCCATGTGTGCCTACTGAAATCATCTAGAAAATGTATGTAGTACCGAAAACCTGACGTTGATGATACAGGTGCAGGTCCCCAAAGGTCTGTATGTACCAATTCGAGAGGTTCAAGAGCATGTGATAAAGAAATAGGAAAGGGGAGAAGGTGCAGTTTGCCATATTGACAAGCATCACAAAAATGAACTTTATTATCTTTAATCTTGGCATTACAATCTTTTAATACTAGATCAAGAACTCTTGTAGAGGGATGTCCAAGTCTTCTATGCCAAAGATCTTTATTCATAGCTTCCTTGCTTGAAATTCCTTCTTCTGTTACTGCTGCTGTGTTGATCACAGGTCCAGAGAAATTCATTTTGTAAATCCCTTCACTGAGGCCCCCTTTGAACAGCACCCTTTTTGTCTCCTTGTCCTTCACATAGCAGTTTTTGTAATGAAATTCAACAAACACGTTATTGTCTGCAGTTAATCTAGACACACTCATGAGATTTTTATTTCTTTTAGGAACATGCAGCATGTTATTTAACATCAATTTAGATGAAAGAACAGCACTTCCAATTTTACCAATTTTCAAGCTTTCTCCATTTCCAACAGTTAGTTGTTCCTTACCATTAAAATCTGTGTAGGCGTGCATTTGGTTCACATCATTTGTCACATGATGGCTGGCTCCACTATCAATGTACCAGGATGCATCCTTTATAGTATCAGGAGTGGTGACAAAAGCTGATGGATCTTGATTGAAAGGATTTTCAGGTCCATTGTAGTTTCGGTTAAAACGATAGAAGCAATTGAGGGCAACATGTCCTGATCTTTTGCATAGTTGACAGGTTGGCTTGCCTTGTGACCTTCCTCCTCTACCTCTGAATCGTCCACCTCGTGAACCTCTTTGTGCTCGCCACCCACCATGACCGCTCTCCTTAAAGTCACTCTTTTGAGCCATATTTGCAGACGACTGTCCAATGCTCAGGCTATCGAAGGAGTTCAGTTGTTCCAACCTGTTTTCAAAAGTTAACAGAATAGCCTGCAATTCTACCCAAGTTAAATTCTCCTTTTCAGATAATTGAACAAAAACAGGATTATATTCAGTATCAAGGCCAACAAGAACTTGAGTAGTGAGATCAAGAACTGAGACGGGACTTCCTACTTGTGTTAGATTATCAGCAATATTCTTCATTTTACTGAGGTATTCCTCCATCTTCATGGCACCTTTCCTTGTTCACTGGAATTCACCTTTGAGGAGAGTAATCCTTGATCTCGTATTTAAAGCCGACAGTTCTCTGGCTGCTGTCCAGAGGTCCTTAGACGTCTTGCAATGGATTAGTTGTGATGCAACATCTATTGTCATGGAACTAAACAACCAGTCGAGGAGTATCTGGTCATTTGCTATCCAGTCTTCATACTCTGGATTGGTCTTCTTGCCTTCACCATCAGTTAGAAACTGTTTGGGGCACTCTGTCTAGCTTGACAGTGACTTGACTCAAGCCATTGAAGGTTGAAGAAGCTTTTTGATTCTCCATGGCATTAGCCTAAGAGCTCTGATGCCAAGTGAGAAATATAGGTTTAGAGAACAATTCACAAAAGGCTCAGAAAAACTAATTTGATTGATAACAGTACATGTATATATATACAAGAAGCACGTACAAGGATACTCCTATAATTAAGGGATATGATAGGGACAACAAATCAAATAATCAATGCATGACAGATTATGAAACAACAAAATATCTGCTGATTGACAAATCCAAAATCAAGAATATTAACTGTTGATATCTCTTGATATCATGTAGAATATTCTGTTTTAACTTGGTCCAATGGCGAAGGTCCTAGATAGGCTATATTAATATAAGCTTATTTAAAGTACACCTTGCACTTAACCAGAATGTTGGAATATATATCTTTAGAATATTACTTTATAAGTTTTCGTAGATCAGTAACGATAGTTGGTACGAATTGAATTCGTACCTGTTAGAAAATCAAAGAAATATCTGATAATATCTTTTCATATCTTAGAATATTTTAGAGTATCTTAGATGATCTCTTAGGATTTATTTCTTAATTATATTTTATGATTTGATTCTCTATTTGATCAAGATTAGGGTTCTACTTTTAGTATAAATAGGACTATTAGGATTGTCTTTTGAAAATCACATCATCACAACATCAATTCAATATCAGTCTTATTATTTCTTAGTTTGTTTCTCTCTTTTCCTCTTTCCCTACCTAAAAATCTTCCAATTCAACATGGTATCAGAGCGGTACCATCCTCCATGACCTGTCCCGTCACTATTCGGAGTTCCACTAAGTATGAAGGAACTCTTATCATCTTCTTTGCCAATGTCTCGTTTTTCCTCAAAACCGTGTTCTCTCTCCGATTTTCCAGCCTCTTCCGTGGTCGTGTCCTCATTCCGACCCTCGCTTTTGCCCCATCCACCGTCATCTCCGGCCGCCGAACCCACCACCAGACTCATTGTTGTCCGATCTGTCCGACCGTCCAAACAGTGCCCTCGCTCGCCACCCACCACACGCGCTCATTCAATTCAGCCGCAGACCTTTCTTCGTGCGTGACACGCCAACCATTTTGCGCTCCCACTCCCCCTCTCTTTCTCGGATCTCTCTCACCTCCCCCATGACCACTTTTCCCCCCCCGATTCAGAGCCCTCCCTCTTCCACCTCCAAACAACGCCGCCTTCTGACGTGCCACCACACGCGTCTCATTCAATCTGCGTGCAGCCGCAAGCGCAGACCTTTCTTCGGTGCGTGACAGCACGTCCAGCCACTGTTTTGGTCGCTGTCTTCTGCGCCTGACTCGCCAGCCCCTCCTCTTTCTGGATCTGTTCTCACCTCCCTCTATGGACCACTTTTCAGCAACCACCTCGATGTGTTTGGCTCTCTTAGGTTATGTTTTGCTGTGTTCGAAAGCTCAAATATTTGGCTTTACTCTACTGTTTGCTTCTCCGATCTGTCCGACCGTCCAAACAACGCCGTCGTTCGCCTTCCGACGCCCCGCCACGCGCATCTCATTAAATCTGCGCGCAGCCGCACGCACGGACCTTTCTCCGGCGCGTGATAGCACGTCCAGTCTCTGTTCTGGCCGCTGTCTTCTGCTCCTGACTCACCAGCCCTTCCTCTTTCTGGATCTGTTCTCACCTCCCTCTATGGACCACTTTTCAGCAACCACCTCGATGTGTTTGGCTCTCTTAGGTTATGTTTTGCTGTGTTCGAAAGCTCAAATCTTTGGCTCTACTCTACTGTTTGCTTCTCTAGTGTTTGTCATGCAATTCTTATCCACTAATGGATTATACTAGTGGCTTCTCTTCCTACCGACGATCATTCTGGTGGTGACTCCTTTCCCACGGATGAATCATATTAGTGATGACTTCTATTTTCGTTGATGATTGGCTTATGTTGGCTATGATTCGCACTAGCCCAATTCATTGTCCCAGATGCTCTGGCTCGACTCTTTTTCCTAGATAGACTGGCCCGTCTTTCTCCCAGATGCACTAGCCTTGGCCCATTGTCCCAGATGTACTAACCTCGTTTCAGTCCCGGAAGTAGTTGTTTACGTTAATTTCAATTTTAAATAATTTGGGTCTCAGTTCGGACCTTGCTGCTAGATTGCTTGCCGAGAAATTTCTGTCGGGCTGATGATCATTCCAGCTATCTTGCTAAGTTATCTTTCCAGCAATTCTCTTCGGCCTCTCCAACATCGTTGAGTTGCCTTCCAACCATTATTTTCGTGGAGATCAGTTTATGGTTTTTATATTTTTAATTTTAATTTGAGGGGGAATGCATTGTTTTTCTTGTAACAAGCTTGAGGGGGAGTGTTAGAAAATCAGAGGAATATCTGATAATATCTTAGAATATTTTAGAGTATCTTGGATGATCTTTTAGGATTTATTTCTTAATTATATTTTATGGTTTGATTCTCTATTTGATCAAGATTAGGGTTCTACTTTTAGTATAAATAGGACTATTAGGGTTGTCTTTTGAAAATCACATCATCACATCATCAATTCAATATCAGTCTTATTATTTCTTAGTCTGTTTCTCTCTTTTCCTCTTTCCCTACCTAAAAACCTTCCAATTCAACAGTACCAACTTACGAATAGTGCTTTTATGCTTATATTAACCTTAACCCTTACCCATATATCCCACCCATGATTTCCGCTTCAACCCCTGAATTTGATGAGCTAATTTTGTTTTTGTAAGCCTTTTGTATCTCTTGTCTTCGAACCATATAGCATTCCCCTTGGTAGATTGTACGATAATTAGGACAGATTATTTGGTTTCTTTGTTTCAATCGTATTCTTAGGAAAGTAGATGTACTATGTTTATTTATTGTAAGAAACCTTGTGCAGTTGATAATAAAAAATAATATTTGTTGGGAAAGTCGCCTTAAATGCGGTCTGCCCCTAGTCGCCTTAATTGCGGTAACTTTGGGTTACCTTCATTGTATTGGGTGAGGTGTTTTCAGTCCGCATTCGCCTTGAATATGACCTTAGTAGTGCTTATAGGGCTTGGGTAGTCCTCACCGTGCAAGCCAGTTTTGTGGGGTTGAGTTAGGCCCAAGCCCAAATTTCAAGATGGTATAAGAGCCTATTATGGATCCATTGTTAGGCCGCCTGCATCGTCCATGCTCCAGGTGCATAGCCTTGGGCATGAGAGGGTGTGTTGGAAAAGTCACCTTATTTGCAGTCTGCCCCAACCACTTGAATTGTGGCAACTTTGGGCTACCTTATTTGTAGCCTCCAACACCTTCATTGTGCTAAGTGTGATGCGTGTGTTTAGTCCTACATCTGCTTCCGCATCCAATCCTAGTTGCTACCTTCATGTCAATAACAACCTTCATTGCGGCTTTTGTACCCTTCGTCATGTGCCTTAATTGTGCTTCCTTCTGCTCATTGCTGCTTTCCACAACGTGCGCTGCCAGCCACTGCTACCTTTCACATCGGAGACCTCACCGGACATACTGTCTTCCAGATTCCGACCGACTGACCCATGCGCCTTTACACGCCACTATCCCTTTTTCTGTGTTGCTCCAGGCAGCACCTTTCACCTCTTCCTACCTAGGCCCACCAATGTCCCAACCAAACCACCTCCCATCCTTGTTTGACCCTAAACATTGACCAAACCCTAAGCTTAACTCCAAACAGCACCTAAACACCTCACCTGCTCCCCCTAACAACACCCAGTTACCACCATGTTTGAAACCGAGACTGCTGCCACCTCTACGACAAACCAGCCAAAACCCAAACCCCTTAATCACAATGCTTCTCTTGCTCTTGAATCTTATTTGAGATAGGATTCTTTTTTATGCCTCTCTGTGGATTTATTCTCATGGATTGTTTAAAGGGGTTTCTTTGATGCACATTCAGAGCGATTGAAGAGCACTTTCGAGCTGATGCTGGTTTTTTCATTTGTTTCTTTTTCCTTCTTTTTTTGTTAGAGAATTCCTAATCCTTCTGTTTTTCTCTGCTTCAATAATTCTTCTTTATCCCAAAAAAAAGGAAAATATAAAACTGTGACTTTGTTATATAAATTTCAAATATTTAGACATGGTGATTTCAAGCATCAAAGCTGAACCAGTCCCTAACCTTTGCTGAAGGAAAAAAAAAACAGTCCCCAACCAGCATTTCAGATGTGCATGTGGCTGTAATTTCTTGAAATATCTTTTTCTTCCTGAGCTTTTTTTCTTTTTAAGTATTCTTTTCTTCTCTTGCTTTCTTGAACATACTCTGAACTAATTGATGCATCCATACTACGTTTGTCTCAGGATATAAATTCATGTGACACAGAGAATTCGGAATCGTGTGAGAACTCTTGCACATCTTCACTTATAACTCCTTTTAACTTCTGTTCAATTCAATGTTTTGCCTAAATTTGCATGGTTCTTGATTCTTTTCTTTACAGTAGCTGGGTGGTCTGAGCGAACCAGGTGAGATGGTAGTTGGCCTTTTGAATGTAAACAGTTCAATGATTGTTTGCAAGATTGGCTTATGATTTTGGCTTCTTTGACAATGTACAGGAGGGTTGCAATGTACTTGCACAGGAGGTTTAAGGATCAACGAGAGGAGGAAGTTGTGAACTTTTCACAATTTCTAGGAGGACGAGTCAGGAAAGAATGTGCAAGGCTATTTTATGAAATACTGGTATGTTAAATTTGTGTTTTTATCTATGCTTATGAAAAGGTTTAGTAATAGAATTTTTTTTATTGCAGCCATCTACCTTCATTTTCTATGAAGAAAATCAGAAATATGGATCCTTGTCTTAAGTAGCTTCTGGTTCTGTAGATTATGTTGACTTTTATCCTTTTAAAGAAGGAAAACCTGTTCTTAATAATTACCAGCCCTATTTTATCTGAACAAGTTAACTGGGAAAAAGTGTTTACTTTGTGAACTTTTTGTGATGGAGATGCCCTTTCAATTAAAGGATCAACTTTTTCATCCAATTGGAACATAAATCTACAACGCAGGGGAACTTATGCAGTCTTTTTGCTCTTCGCAGTCATTATTGATAGTGGCAACACAAGCTGTTCTTTTCACTCATTTACCATTTAATTACTATTTATTATTATTTTTTGTCCACATGAATGAAACAAGCTGGTTTAATTTTCCATTGCTGTGTAACCACAGTAACGATGCTTGATTATTTAGAGGGAAAATATATGAGGAAATCACAGACTTTTTTTAGCTTAATTAGCACACCCACCCTCGAGGTTTATGTTATTATTACACTTACCTCCCCCAATACCGAAGGGGTGGTGATTGAATTCACATTGACTGCCCTTAAGGGAATGTGAGTATAGCTTTTAGAACAAGGAGTGTCGAGTGTAATTAAATCACACATTCACACCTCATGTGAGGTCGGTGTAAGACTGCATTTTCTTTTATTACTTGCCTGTAAAAGTAAGACTGCCGTTACTTATGATTCATAATGGCCTCAACTGGCTGATTTTGAGAATGTTCTTTATTGAGCTGATTTCTTAGGCTTTGTTTGAGAGTTTCGAGGGGAAGGAAAGGAGGAGATCAATGGGGAAGGAAAGGAGAGAGAGGGGAGGGGAAGGAGAGTACAATCCCTCACCTTGTTTGTAAGTGCGTATTGTATGAGGGGAAGGAAATGGAGGATTTATGAGATATTTTTACAATCTTATCCTTATTTAAAAAATTAACATAAGTAATCTTATTTAAATAATATTAATGCACCTTTCAAAAAAATAAATAATGCAAATTAGTAAAGACTGGGAGGGTAAATTAGTAATTTAATTATCCAAAAAAAAAGCTCCAAATTGGGGTAAACCAAAAAAATAGTCTGAGGAGGGGTTTAGAAAATCCCCAAAACCTTCCCCTTCAAATTTTTAAACTAAAACAAGGAAGAGATTCTCACAAACCTTCCCTTTCCCTTACTTCCCTTTCAAAACAAAACTCACAAACATAACCTTAAGGAATAGAAAATCAATTCACCACCCTGATCAGAAGAAAGAAAAAGATTTAACCTTTTATCTGTTTAATGTTTTTCAGGTTTTAACAACTACAAGTTATGTGGATGTGGAGCAAAAGAATGCACATGGTGATATTGCAATCCGGAAACTCCCAAAATTAGATCAAACTTTTGCAACTGATAGCCTATAAAATTGCATAGTTTGGTATCAGAGGTAATTTAGAAATAGCAAGTTGTTAGGACTGACAGATTTTTTATACAGAATTTTATCTATATTCTTAAAGTTCTGCCACAAGTTCCTTTGTACAGTGATGGCAGAGTTAGAAGGTCCAATATGGAAGAGATGATTTTGTCTCTCCATAATTTCAAGTGATTTTCTTCATCTTTCCCCCCTTTAGGACTTATCTATCAATTTATTTCTCACATTTCAGCAAATGATGGTGCTCTTCTAAAAATCCAGAGTTTGCAAGTGTTCTTGACGCTCTTAAATTAAATGTCTTAACTTATCACTTGACCCAATATAATTTTTGTGCCTGTTTTAATGAGATTATTCTCAATGCAAACTTGAAAATAACACTTTCTAAGACAATTATTTTGGAAGTTGTGAGAGAAGTTTTGCCCCATTGAACAAAGACTCTTGTGTGTTAGATATATAAAATCATTCATGTTTTCTTCACATTAAAATTTAAACTTTTGAAAGGGATAAATCATGAAGTGGTATTAGAGTCTCTGACCAAGTTGTTTAAAAGAGTTCAATCCTTGTTACTCTCCTTATTCTAATAAAAAATCTGAATTTCAGCACAAGGTAGGTGTGATTCATGTTTCAAGCTGAAAGGACTCTTGCGAGGGGATGGGTTAGATATATAAAATATTGAATAATTTTAGCTTTTGGAAGAGATGGGTCATTGTGATAATATGCCAATTTATGTAAAAAAAAAGTTTTTGTAATTGTTTGGATGGGTGCCTAATGCCTTGTTTCTTGGATTAGGAAAAAAAAAAGGGCCACAAGCATATACTAAATATCATGCTTAGTTAAACTTTCTTGGTATTGGCATGTTACCTTACTGTATTGAACTTAACTGAAGTAAAGATATCGACTTCGCACGTCAGTTATGTTATTTGCACACTTAAATGGGATACTCATTTGGAACATCTTGATTAATCACATATTAATATTTGGTTAATTCAATTCATTATATGGTTAATGGGTTTATTTTTCATAACCATGTAAATATTTGATTAATCACATACAAATATCTGGTTAATTCAGTTCTTTATATGATTAATGGGTCATCATGAATTAACCAAATATTTGTATGTGATTAATCATATAATGAACTGAATTAACCAAATATTTATACATGATTAACCAAGGTGTCTCAAATGGGTGTACAAATAACATTTATGTATTAGGAATTAGTTTCCTGTGAAACTAAGTTTTGCAATTACTATAAACAAGTCATATGGACATACTACTCCCAATGTTGGAATTTATCATCCGCGACGTGATTTTAGCCAAGATCAATTATATGTGGCATTATCCATGAGAATATCTTTATAAAATATAAAGGGTTTAATATGTTTTTAATCCCTATAAATATATGATCTTTTGTTTTTAGTTCTTATAAAAAAAAATTGGACAAGTTTAGTCTATACAAATTACTCCATTTTGGTTTTGGTCCTTTAATCTATTAACTTGATGACATAACAATGTGAAATTATCTTCATGCCCCTGCCACACGTGTAATGAGGTGAATTTTTATTATTAGTTAATTTATTATTCTTATTATAAATTTCCTCGGTATCAATAACAAATCTCTGGCCCCCAATTTCCGCATGTCATCTTCTCCTTTTCACATGTAGCATTAGCCTTCCTAGAACACAATTCTCTGAATGCTAGTTAAATATTATCCATTACAAATTGAAAAAAAGAAAAGAACAAAAAGAGAAAGGGAAATATAATACGAGGATGAGGATTCAAAGTATGAACAGAGTGTCCCATTGACTTCAAAATATTTATACTGAAATTCACAACCTAAGGGTCACAAGGCGCAGTGCACCACCTTATCCTTCATTATTTTAAGGATCACAATTATTACCGCGACTCTCACTCTGCAGAGGCAACGATTGTTTGAACGCACAAGACTCTTTCTTCCACCCTGCTCCCCCTCCATCGGTTGTCCTCCACGGCGGTGCACCCAACCTGGAACGCTGCGGCGACAGCGCGTGAGACCTCTGGCGATGTGCTCTGCTGGCATTGCTACCACCTGAAAGCATACAGGAGAAGACGGATTTGGGGAATGGGGGGGAGGGGTCGATGGACAGATTAGGAGAATAGAAGGAAGACAAAGGTCGAAACTTGGGACGAAGAGACAACATACGGGGAAATTAGTTGGGGCTTGGTGATATGTTATATCAAGACAATAATTTTGTTTTAGGTTTACCTGTACTTTTTATTTTTAATCTCTATTATTTTTTTCCAACACATTTCATCCTCCAAGTTTTTGAAAATTATAAAATTAGTCCCTCCATCCAATTTTTATCGACTTCTATCATTCGTGGCAGGCCTAATGCCACATAACAACTCCACCTAGATTTATTATTTTAAATAATTATTATATTTAAAATTATAGAATTAAAAAAAAAGGGTTCTAGGGTTAATGAGAGGATGAAAACATCATAATCTCCGGCTGTGGCCAAAAGAGAGGCGCCGATAATCTCCCAGCTCTGTACGGATAAGGAGAGGGGAAAAGGAGGAAACAAGCTTGCCATATTTCTCTTGAAGGCAAAAGGCACAGATCCCACCTGGGTTGTTGTTGTTTCTGGGAGGTTGGTTCACGCAATGCATTCCATCACCTGCTGCACCAAACCTTCTTCCTTCTTTGTTTGATATTTCCATGTGGATCATCCTAACTTGATTAAACCCTTCTTTGTTTTCTTTTGTGGGGTTCTTCTTAATGCTTGATCTTGATGCAAAAGTAGATAGCTAGCTAGATTTTCCTTTGCAATAGATGATGATGATGATATGATGTACTTTATCCATTAGTACCTCGAATGCTTTTTTGCATTAATAGAGATAGCAACACACCCAAAGAGAGACATGGTTGAAGAGATGGGGTGGAAGAAGTAAACAAAGAAATAGTCAGAGGGTGTAATTGAGTATGATGAAAGGGGGAGAAGAAGAAATAAGAAAATGGATTGAAGATGACTGAACTCTTTTCTTTTTTTAATTTATAATTTAAAATATAATAAATTCAGGTGGAGTTGCCACGTGGCAGTAGCCCTATCATGTAGGATACAAATTGATGGAAATTGGATGAAGGGACTAATTTTGCAATTTTCAAAAACTTGGGGGACCAAATGTGCTCGAAAAAAACCATAGGGACTAAAATCGCACATGAGCTAAAGTTGAGGGACCAAAAGTGTAATTAAACCTAATGTTTTTAAAGGGGTGTTTACCCCAAATATCTCAAATGATGAAATAAGACACCAATCGAATAAATACAAGTTAAATAACTTAATTAAAGACTAATTAAGATAATTGAGACAATAAGTTGGTAAGCCGGTACCCAATGGGTTACCGCACGTTGTTATGCTTTGGTGCTTTTTGGCCAAAGTGACTTCAATGCTTTTTGGCTGAGGTGTTGTTGAAGTTGAACCTTGATGCTTTTTGGCCAATGGGGCCTTGACTCAAAAGTGTTAAGACGTTGATGATGATGAGACTTGGGGTGTTTATTGGCCCAAGCGGAGAATCTGGTTGCCCTTTTGTTTGTTGTTGTGTGTAACACCCTGTTTTTCATATGTTTTCTGTAGCAGTAAATACATATTTAAATGTGTTTATTTTAGATTAAACTCAGGATGATTTTAATTAAACTAAAATTATTTTCTTGTGTTGTTATATCATATGAAGTTACGGTAAAAATTTCGGTTGAAAATTCAGACGGAAGTCAGTCTGCGTTTTCATTGCCGGTACAAGTTTACTGTGCATAAAACCTAATTTTGATCCGTGAACGAGACAATTAGTGTTTTTATTATGTTTCCTTCAACTTTGGTTATTTTGAAAATTTTCGTGCAAAAATAAAATAAAATATTTTATTCGGGCGAAAACGTCGGAAGAATTACGATCGGAAATGCAACCGGAAACGAAATGGAGCAGATTAGGGACCATAAAAGAAGTAAGGAGACATGATGGAAGAGGCTATGACATACTCTAAAAGTGTAATCATCACACTTTTCAAATTATAATATTATTCTAATCCAAAAAGTCATTTCTCTCTCTTCCTCCATCCAATCAAGCATTAAACCACCAAGTTTGCTCAACAAGCTCTCCCTCACTCCCCTTGGCCGTGGAACTCTCCCCCCTTTCCCTATATATACCCCTTTCATTTTCACTTCATCATCTTCCTCCTTCAACCTTCATTAAACCTTCATCTTCTTCTTTCTTCTAAAAGTTCAAGCTCTTAAAGCTTTAGTTTTTATTCATCTTTTCTACTTAAGTTCTATTGGTAATGGCTACAATCTCAAGAAAGGGGGGGGGGGGGGGTGAATTGAGATATTGAAATTTTTTTCAACAATTTAAAGCAAAACAGAGTTTTCTTAGAGAAAATTGGTTTTTACTCAATTTTAATTCCCAGGAATAAGGTTGTGTAACAAGTAACGATGTTAAGAAGAATTATAAGAAGTAACAACAAGTTTAACAAAGATTGCAGATCAAAGATTCAAGTTAACAAGCATTCTTAAAACTCATTCACAACACACAAGTGCATATAACAAGTATATGGAGTTTAGAGATGAGAAGAACATGCAAACCGATTTATCCTGGTTCGGCTACCTCCTCTGGCTTGCCTACATCCAGTCCCACACCTCTGTGGTTTTCTCCACTATAATCAGAAATTACAATATCCAATTACAGCATTCACAAGGATAACCTCCTTGCTCAAGAACACACCAAAAAGCACACTTGCTTTTCTATACCCAAGGATCCCTTCTATCCTTGTTCAATCCTAAGAGATACCCTCTCTTAATCACACTAATTCGCAAAAAGAATTGAGTATAAGAAAGACTCTAAAAGTCTGATTATACAAATTGAAGTTCTAAGAAATATCACACTTTTCTCTCAAAGATGAAGCACTTTTGGAAGCTTTTGAATCTTTTGTATTTTCACTTTCAGAATGTGTAAGATGTTGAAAAGTGTTGATATGAAGTCCTTTTATATGTTTTTGAAGATTTTGATATGTGGGTCTTATCACAAAACTTGTTACAAGTGATTACAAATCAGTTTGAAAAGTTGTAATAGAATAGTCTGTGTACTACATCTGTGTATTCGTATTTTTCATACATTTTTAAAGCTTGTACACAGATTAGATATTTTGTACATCTGTGTATTAAACCAAGGTTTCAACTTTTTCAAACGCAAACATAGATTAGCTTCTTTTGTACACATGCGTATTTCTTTCGTTGTGCTTTAATACACATGTGTATACCTTGCGTACACAGATGTATAATAGAACATCAACCCAGAATCTTCAATACACAGGTGTATCATTTTTGTACATATGTGTATTGTCATATTTTTCAAAACAATACACTGGTACACATGTGTACAACGCATGTGTATGAATTTTAGTAGAGCTCACTTTTGTGTACAAAGGTGCACAACACATGTGTACAGCCTTTCAACTTTGAACCCGAGAGCATGTATTCGTGTACACAGGTGTACAACACATGTGTACAGGCAAATTTTCTTTTGTTTTTAAAACCCAACTTTTCATACACATGTGTATGATGCCTGTGTACAGAAAGGTTCTTTCAAAAATTTGAAATTTAGCTTTACATACACATGTGTACAACACATATGTACAACAAACTTTATTTCTTTATAAATTAATCACTTTTTGAAAAACCTTTCTTTTGAAAAACTATTTTGTTTATCCTTTGTAAAAATTAGTTTCTTCTTAAATTTAAGTGCTTCACCTAAGAAATCAAATGTGCTATTTTTACAATAGCATCTAAAGTATAAGATTTTCATTGCTTGATGCTTTAGTCCTTGTCCATTGCTTTGTGTCCTTGGTCTTCCATCCTTTAATCCATGATTTTCCTTTTTCATGATTGATCTTGCATACAACTTAACATATAATAAGTATATAGTCAAAATCAAAAATCTTATGCAAAATACACTTTGTTTGTCATACATCAAAACATAAATGAGGGCTTAGTCTTACAAACTTCCCCTTTTTGATTATGACAAACCTTACCATACTTAACCTTAGTAATTAAAAATCATAGTGTAGCTATTGAGTAAGCATGGTTCTTGAGTCATTTTCATCCTCCCCTGTCTTATTGATATCTTTCAAAAATCAAGTGTTATCATATCATTATCATGAAAAAGTCATCTTGCATTTATTATAAGTTCAAGTATGTCTTTTCAATACAATTCATACTTAGGTGTCAGAGCAAAATTTACAGTAAATGCAAGACAGAATTAATGGTTGTATGGTTGTTGTATGGTTCATCTTTCTCCCCATTTGTCATTATCAAAAAGAAACTATGGAGAATATTGAAATCAGACTGAAAAACAGTGTTGCATTCGTTGATAATAAATCATTACAGAGCATATGCAATACATCAAAACAACCAAAACACTGAAATCAAAAACAGGAATTACATAACTCAAAGTGCAAGACAGCATTCTACTCAAAACAGTGAAATCTAGGCCTAACCAACTAGACACCTAAGGACATTTAGTCTAAACTAAGACTAGATAAAAGCATCTTGCTCATGTCCTTCATAATTTTCAGTATCTTGTGCCGCCTCTCTTGCCATATTGACTATATCATCAAAAATAACATCATCCATTGGGGGTCCTTGTATGGCAATTCCTAAATGTTGGTGTAAAGTGGCCATTTGGCCTTCCACAGCATTGAACCTTTCCTGTAAATGATCTATTTCTTGCATAAAAGTTTGGTGATTCTCAGTGTGCTTCCTGTTAAGGTCTTGAATCTTCTGCAGAAGCCTATCTAGCTTTTCATTCAGAAATTGATCATCAGTAACTCTTTGCCTTCTGATTGATGGCTCAGCTGCAGCAGGAATTGCAGACCTTTTCCAGACATTATCAGTATAGATCAAACTCATTTGTTTGATAGTTGCATCACCAAACCTCTTGGTTACATGCCTTGCTAGGTGCCTCTCTTCTCCATCCAATGAAACACTAAATTTCTTGAGAAGTTTGACAACCAAACCAGCATAAGGCAGTGCTCATCCAGATAGTTTGCTCTCATACATATTCTTTGCAATTATGTAGCCCCAGCTGAGTTGTTTCCTTTGGATCATGGCCCAAAGAAGAAGTATGTCTTGATTCTGTAAGATGGCATGGTTGCCACTCCTTGGAACCAAAATCCTGCTTAAGGCATATTGGAGAAGCCTATCTTGAACATGCATTGCACTGATATTTGTTAATCTCCCTTCTGGAGAGTGATCTTCCAGCAAACTTATGTGGCGTTTGGAAGAGCTTATTTAAGCTCCTTTTGACTTATCTGATGACATAAGCTCTTATGCAGTGTGTTTGGCAGAGCTTATAAAAATAACTTATGACATCCCATAAGGAGTTTTTGACTTATTTTCATAAGTCACTCGGAAGGGTTCATAAGAGCTTATACACTAAATATTCTCTCCTTTTCACTATTCGAATCCTCTCATGCCCCTTTCTTTCTTTAAGTGCTTATGGCATAAGCTCTCATACGATAAGGTCTTATGTGATAAGCTCTTAATTAAGTTGTTTACCCAAACACACCCTAGTCTTGCATCCTCCTTATCAAAAACCTTAATCCACTCAGAATCCTCACCAATTCCAGCAGTAAAAGCACCCTTGTAATCCAAGCCAGCAAACTCAGAACTCTCTTAAACTTGTTTGTATCTTTTTACCCTTAACCTCAGAAGTAATTCTCTCATTATCCATCTCCAATCCACAGTAAAAGGCTCTAATTAATACTGGGTAAACATCATCTTGAATTTGCAAAAATTTACTTAAGTGGTTTTATTCAAGAATTGTATGGAAAGTGAAATTGTTGTTTTCAAAGTATTCAAAATCAACTACCCTAGATTTATGGAGAGGGCGAAATTTGGAGGTTAGTTTAGTTTAGGATTAAGGTTTAGATGGATGAGGATGAAATTAAGTGAAGAAGAGGCGCAATTTGATCTATTTTAAAAAACAAAGTTGAAGTTTGTACATCGATTGATTACATCTGTGTATTTAAGTGTTTTAATATTTGTACACCTGTGTATAAAGTGGTACATCGGTGTACACGGGGAGACAGAAGCTTGAACTTTCAGTTTTGGCACAGAATCGATGTATTACATCGATGTATTAAATGAATTTTTGAGTTTTGACAAATTGTACATCTGTGTACAAATTTGTACATCTGTGTATAGCGTAGCAGATGCAAACCAGAAATATTTTCTGATATATACATCTGTGTACACATCCCGTGTACAGATGGCCCAATACTTCCTTTACACAGTACACCTGTGTACTGAGCCTGTGTACATAAATAGTAAATCCTAAAAACACTAAGTACATTGATGTATGCCATCTATGTACAAAATCTTCAACACTTAACTGATTCAATAAATCTGTGTATTGGCCCTATGTACAGAAGTACCAATCAATCAAAATCAACTTATAATTCAAAATAAACATCCTATATTTCATACAAATTGATTCAAACCATTTAAAAACACATTTTAAGAACAATCAAGCATTCTATAACATCAAATATCAAACAATTATGCCCATTGCCATTTATCTAGCTTTATTTTTCACTATGGTTTCATTCTCATCAAACTTGTTCATAATAAAAATTCATTTGGTTCCAATGGTTGATTCATGATTGATCAAATAACTTTAAACAAAAGGATGTACAATCACAGATTAATAATGATAATTGCAAAAGATATTCAATCAATATTCTTTCTTTATTGTTACCCGTAATGTGTTTGGAAAAGCCCCTATCATGATACCAATTTGAGTTCTTGGCCTTCAAACACATCTGCAACACAGAATTTATGTGTGTTCTATAGGTACCCAAATCTAGTTGGGTCCTTTGGTGTTAGTAGCAACATATGTTCCTTTTGGAACCCAAATTTGTTTAATGCCAACATGTATATTCTTTCTAAGTCTACATACAGCAGTTGTATGACCTCTCTTTAAACAATAATAGCATTTAACAAAAGGACTAGTTGAGGAAATAGGAGCAACAAAAAGCTTCTTAAAAGATTTTTCATGTACCATAGGATTATATCCAATTCCAGCTTTGTCATACACACCCTTTTGCTATCCTAATATGGCATTCAAGTTATCTCTACCCAAAGTAAACTTAGATAGAGTTGTATTCAGTTTTTCAACTTCCTTTTCTAGTGTAGTGCATTTGGTGCAAATTGAACTAGATGCAAGTAATTGTGAATTTTTAGCTTCTAGTTCTTTAAGTTTTATTTGTAAAGATGCATAGTCACTACATTGTTTTGCAATGATCTTCTTAGAAGATATAAGTTGTTTAGAAATTTTAACATATTCTTCATGCAATTCATCAAAAGCATCTTGTAACTCATCATAGGTAGGATAAGAATCATTTACCTCGGTTTCACTATCACTTTGTTGACTTGCCTTGAGACATAGGTTGGCTTCTTCATTTTCAGATTCACTACTAGTGGAATCCATATCATTTTCTTCCCAAGCTATGTATGCTCTTCTAGGCTTTCTTCCTTTCTTCTCTTTGTTGTCATTCTTCTCATACTTTTCTTTCATTTGAAGCTTTGGAAATTCATTTTTGTAGTGTCCAAGCATTCCACATTCAAAGCATTTGATTGTAGAGGAAGAGATTTCACCTTTGTTTGTGTTCTTTTTCGTAGGAAAACTGAATTGCTTCTTGTTTCTATTCTTTTTTATGAATCTTCTAAATTTCCTCACAAGCAATTCCACATCTTCATCAAGGTCATCATCATCATCACTTCCTTTTGGTTCTTTAGAGACATGAGCCTTAAGTGAGATTCCTTTATTCATTTTCTCCTTATCTTCATGGATTTTCAATCTATTAAGCTCCAATTCGTGTTCTTTCAACTTGCCAAATAAAGTACCAATCTGAATGGTGTCTAGATCCTTTGCTTCAAAAATTGCAGTAATTTTTGGCTGTCATTCATGACTCAAACATCTTATTATCTTATTAATCTTTTTCTCATCTGTGATTGTATGTCCGAGTCCTTCTAGATGGTTCACAATGTGTGTAAACCTCTTTTGCAGGTCATCTATCTCCTCACCATTCTTCATGTGAAAGAGTTCATATTCATGAACCAGTGCATTCATGCTTGCTCTCTTTACATCATTGGTTCCTTCATGAGTGAGTTGAAGAGTGTCCCACATTTACTTTGCTGATTTACAGTTGGAGACCCTAAAAAACTCATCATAATTCAAAGCAGTTGTTATAATATTTTTTGCCTTAGCATTATAACCAACTCTTCTCTTATCATCATCATTCCATTCATCTCTTGGTTTATTTTGTTTATTTCCCTTAGCATCAAGAATAAATGGAACATAGGGGCCATTTTCAACAGCATCTAATACATCTAAACCTGCAGCCTCAAGAAAGATAAGCATTCTCTCTTTCCAATACATGTATTGGGAGCCATTAAAGGCAAGGGGTCTAGTGAGTGAAGCCCCATCACCCAGAATATCATTTGTAGCCTTCTCTTGAAGCTATTAAGCTTTGTAACAAGAGTTTTAGCCCTGATGCCACTTGTTGGTAATGGCAACAATCTCAAGAGGGGGGGGAGGGGGGGATTGAGATATTGAAAACTTTTTCAACAATTTAAAGCAAAACAGAGTTTTCTTAAACCCTAAACCCTAAACCCTAAGTAACTTTTTTCAACAATTTAAAGCAAAACAGAGTCCTTTTATATGTTTTTGAAGATTTTGATCCGTGGGTTTTATCACAAAACTTGTTATAAGTGATTACAAATCAGTTTGAAAAGTTGTAACAGAATAGTCTGTGTACTACATCTGTGTATTCGTATTTTTCAGACATTTTCAAAGCTTGTACGCAGATTAGATATTTTGTACATCTGTGTATTAAACCAAATTTTCACCTTTTTCAAACGTATACACAAATTAGCTTCTTTTGTACACATGTGTATTTCTTTCGTTGTGCTTTAATACACATGTGTATACCTTTCGTACACATATGTATAATAGAACATCAACCCAGAATGTTCAATACATAGGTGTATCATTTTTGTACATATGTGTATTGTCATATTTTTCAAAACAATACACTGATACACATGTGTACGAATTTTAGTTCTAGACCCGGGAGCTCACTTTTGTGTACACAGGTGTACAACACATGTGTACAACCTTTCAACTTTGAACCCGAGAGCATGTATTCGTGTACGCAGGTGTACAACACATGTGTACAGGCAAATTTTCTTTTGTTTTTAAAACCCAACTTTTCATACATATGTGTATGATGCCTGTGTACAGAAAGGTTCTTTCTAAAATTTGAAATTTAGCTTTACATACACATGTGTACAACAAACTTTATTTCTTTATAAATTAATCACTTTTTGAAAAACCTTTCTTTTGAAAAACTATTTTGTTTATCCTTTGTAAAAATTAGTTTCTTCTTAAATTTAAGTGCTTCACCTAAGAAATCAAATGTGCTATTTTTACAATAGCATCTAAAGTATGAGATCTTCATTGCTTGATGCTTTAGTCCTTGTCCATTGCTTTGTGTCCTTGGTCTTCCATCCTTTAATCCATGATTTTCCTTTTTCATGATTGATCTTGCATGAAACTTAACACATAATAAGTATATAGTCAAAATCAAAAATCTTATGCAAAATACACTTTGTTTGTCAAACATCAAAACATAAATGAGGGCTTAGTCTTACAAGTTCTTCATTAAAGTTCTTCCTTATACTAAGGGTAATGCTCTCATATGAATCTTTTTGCAAGTTTCATCTTTTATTTCTTAGTTTACTTTATGCGTTCTTTATATTCTTTAAACTTCTAAAATCTCTCTAAAATGGTAGAAAACTCCTTTTGAGTTGAAACCATTTTCTATAGTCTTGTATTAACTTATATTTTCATATACTAAGAGGTTGTGTAAAACAAAAATCTCTATCCATCTCTTCCAATGAAGGCCGAATGCTTGCATTTGTGAACTAGGAAGTTTTTGTTTCAACTTTTGGAATATGATCTTGTGTTTGAGTTTCTAACTATCCCTTGATCTTGAATCTATAAATCTTGGAAGTTTTGATAGCTTGTTCATATGATGGCCGAAAATATGAATAAGTAAGTCTAGGATACTATGTTTCAACTTTCCAAGTATTGATCATGGATTTAGAACTCTTAATACCTTGTAATTCTAAACCTAAGAGTTATTGTTAAACAAACAATATTTTCCTCATCATCCTATGATGACCGAAACCTAGAGTTTAGGTGCTAGGATGTTTGAGTTTTTATTTTTCCAAAATGATCATGGACTTGAGCTCCATAAGATATTTGGATGCTAAGTCTAAGAGACTGGAGAGTTTAAAGGATTCCTAACTTGGTTTATTCTATGTTATTAAAGCTAGGATGTATTACTTTCATTTTTCCAAGATGATCATGGACTTGAGCTCCATAAGATATTTGGATGCTAAGTCTAAGAGATTAGAAAGTTTAAGGATTTCTAACTTGTTTATTCTATGTTATTAAAGCTAGTATGTATTACTTTCATTTTTCCAAGATGATCATGGACTTGAGCTCCATAAGATATTTGGATGCTAAGTCTAAGAGATTGGAATGTTTAAGTTTCCATTGTTTTCCAAGATGATCATGGACTTGAGCTCCATAAGATATTTGGATGATAAGTCTACAAGATTGGAAAGTTTAAAGATTTCTAGCCTATAAGTCCTATGAAGGCCGAACCTAGAAGGTTATGGACCTAGGATACATTGTTCTTATTTTTCCAAAATGATCATGGTTTGGAGCTCCTTAATACATATGGATGCTAAACCTAAGAGATTGGAAAGTTTAGTGAATGCTAGCCTATTTTACTAGCCTTGGCCGAATGCCCTAAGTTTATAACTTAGTGGGATTTTAATTCAACTTTGTTAAATGATCATTGTTTATGAACTCCTAACACTTAAGGATCATAAATCCACGAGTTGTATAATTTTTGGGAATCTCTAACCCTAAGAACTAGTCTTGGCCGAACCTATACCTTGTGGTTTAGTGTTCTTGTTTGATTTTAACTTGTGATTTTGTGTTCATAACCTTATACTTCCATCGTGAAGGAAACGAGGACGTTCGTGACACACCTCTTCGAGCATCTAATCTTCTTACCTTCACAGAAAGTAAAAGGGGATTGCCTAGGGATATTCAATGACTATATGCATGTGTGTATGTGTTTACTTGAGTGATTTGAATATTATTATGATGTGGAGCAAATACTTGAATGACTTGTTTACTTGAATTATTGTGATTATTACTTGAAGTTGATTATTACTTGCCTTAAAGTATTGTGAGTTGTATATAGGTATGATCTGTCGTTAACTGTGATATTATTGTTGAGAATATATTACTATTGATTGAAGTTTGAGAAGCCGGACTTGAG
This sequence comes from Sophora flavescens, assembly GCA_030762895.1. Lineage (NCBI taxonomy): Eukaryota > Viridiplantae > Streptophyta > Magnoliopsida > Fabales > Fabaceae > Sophora > Sophora flavescens. Next base: position 102,908,001 of record CM061066.1, on the reverse strand, counting down.
TCTGTGCTCAATGATTATAAGGATTAAAAGCCTTAATAAGCATTGAATAGAACTTTGAAAGTATTGGTTTCATTTATAAAAGTTCCTTGTTTAAAACGCTTACTTCAAGAGAATGAGATTCTTGTTTTGAAAAGAACGTTGGAGTGTTTAAAGTCAATAGAAACTACCTTTTTATGATCCAAAGTTTGTACGAGAGAAAACCTTTTTCGAACTGTGTTTCATGAAGGAAAAACCCCTTTGAAAATATTTGACCATATTCCATCAAGGATTTCAAAAGCAAACGAATTTCCAAATGTTTTATAAAAGAATTTGTAAAGGAAAAGATTTTCTCCTAAATGATTTAGAAACGTTCCGGTTACTTGGATAAGTGCCTAATGTTTTGTTTTGGTTTTTGATTTTCACTGAACGAAAAGTAAGCACATGTGAAAGAGAATCTAGTTCGCGAGACGTCACCTCTAGTATTCAGTTATAAGCACACGATCTGGGATCCGTGTCAAGAATTATGGGCCAAGGGTCCTAATCGTGATATTATGGGCTAGGAGTCCTAATCTTGGAATTGAGGACTGTGTGTCCTAATTTCGTTGTTATGCGCTAGGAGTCCTTATCATGTTGAAATAAAACATGGATAAAATTATAATTGTTTCTACGACCACAACCTTGGACTGCAGCATCGGTCTAAGGTGTTATGATTGAGCACTCGGACTGCGCGTCCTGTGTTATTGATTTTCAAGTAATGAAAATTGTGAATAGTCATTAGCTTTGGGCTTCGACAATGGAAAAGAGTGAACACAAAGAAAAGTCTCGATAATGAAAAGTCTTTTATTCATATGCATTTCCCCTTGGCAGACGTGCTTGAGTTACCGAATACTCGCTTAAGATGTGGTATTTGATGATGTATACATCCGAATGACCGTTATAAGGGATTCGTGATGGTGTTGATCCGGGTACATGAGGTGACGGAGACAACTTGCCAATGCGGCATACGAGCCTGATCAACTCTTTCTTTATTAATGATAAAACAGTGATGATATCTCATGAGATTAAGATTAGAGCCTCATGATTGAAGTATCATGCATTATCTTTATAAATTTGATTGATTCGGGTATGAGACACACTGAAATAATACTTGTTGTTTACCTATGAGTAATGTTAAAATGTTAATATGCCAAGGTGTTGTATGTATCATGTGTATGGTTGTTGTGCGATATATCCGTTGTCGGTATCTCACTCTTTCATTTCTACTTGTTATTCTCTCTTCCTTTTTGGTATCGTTGTACGTATATGAGTTCAGATGGATCCCAATATCCCACTTGTGCCGACAATGTCGAAGACTGAGGTCTTCGATGACGCAGGGAATGCCGGGGCATGGCTGATACATCAAGGGGCGACATCTGCCACGTACCACGGAGCAATCACCACAATCGATTTAAATGCTAACGGAGACCCAATCCGTAGGAGCCATACCGTGGAGACTAGGAGGGTAGCTCTGCCTCCGACTTGGTATTACCTTCATGCACTGCGAGCTAACGGACTGCTACATGAGCCACCATCTCAAGACGTAGAGCCGGCTGCACCGATTGAGGACGATCCCGAGGAGGACCCTGAGGAAGACTTCTATGAGGTCATGGAGGAGGATGAGCCGGAGTATCACATTATGGATCATGACGACGACGACGACGATTCCGTAGATGAGGGCGGTGACGTCATATATCCATTACCTGATGTCTCATCTTGTGGGAGCATTTGTGGAGACCCTGCTTGCAGCCATTGTCAGTAACCATTTCGGAGCGTTTTGTGGGTAGTCTTCCGTCATCTGACTCTTTAGAGTTACCTTTTTGGATGTGGTTCTGGACCCTCTTTCCCTGTGTCTTTACTTACTCTCTTTTAAGTTGTATCTTCTAGATGTCTAATTCTGTTGCAATGGCCGTTGATAAGGCCCTAACTTCTGTACTGGAACTTGGCTTTCATTGGGATATGAATATGAATCTATATGTTGTCTTTAATTCATGTTCTGAGTGTTCATCACCTTTTTGATCATCCCTTAAAAAAAATTAAATAACTACCGTTTCTAGTGTACTCATCCACTGAGAAAATGATACTTTTCGAAAGTAACCAGCATTGTAAATCAAAAATATTTCCGCAATTGGGTAATCATGTGATGCCGAGTTTAGGGTGTGACATTGTGCCCATGCATTCATGCATTGAAGTTGTTAGTGGGGGAAGTTCCACATAGGGGAGGTCGTCCTACAGTACGACGATCTGGCCGTCCGCGGTGATTCACCCAAGGTTTGGTGAATCTGGCCCCCCATGGTGGCGCATAATAGAGTATGGTGCATCGGCTATCCAAGGGGTTCACCCATGGTTTAGTGAACTACCAGCGTTGGTGCTTTTTGGCCAATGTGGATATGTAACTCCGAAGTTGCCTTCCTGAGATAGTTTGGATCCACATGCATAACGGAGTAGTAGAGTAGTGCTGCACCGCATAGCATATGTTGGATGACTTAACATGTTGATATACTTATACATTGATGTTTATATAATGTATGATGTTATGTGCTATGTATATGTTGCTTGTTCATCTTGCTTCCTATCTCCATGCACTACTAGAAAATTGTTATTTTCGGACGGATTCACGGACGGATTTTAGACGGCATTTGGACACTTTTCCCACGGATTTGGGACGGACAAATAATTTCGGACGGATTTCAGACGGAACATCCCCCGTCCGAAAAAGCCCCGTTGCAAATTGAAAATTCTGTCCGAAATTCCATCCGAAATTAGTTCCAGACATATTTCAGACAGATTTAGGACAAACACAAAAAAATCTGAATTTTGGTTATATTGGCTTAATTTCGGACGAATTTCAGACGGATTCAATATTGCTATTCATGCAAATTCTGGACGGATTTCAGGCGAATGTTATGATATTATTTTGGACAGATTTCCCACGGATTAGATAATCATATTTAAATAATATGTTTTGATAAACAAATCATCTTTGTTAATAAAAAAGGGCCAAACTTAAATAATTATACATACCAAATTAGGTACCTGGACTTGAAATCTAATATAATATAATAAAAAATAATTATTATTAAGATACCACTCTAGACAAGTATCAAGCTTCAAATAAACAAAAACACAAAGTATCTTGAAATACAAGAATGATATATTAAGATTGAAAGTATTAAAATATCATTACAAACATCAAAGACATACATTTATTCCTTATTGTTACTTTGATCACTAAACTCTTCATCTTCATCTAGCACATCATCCATCATCTCCTCCTCATCATCATATCATCGTCGTTGTCATCTAAATAGAGAGTAAAACAACATTGGATTAAACCTCATATTGAAGAGATAATAATATCAAGTTTTACATAAGCAAACAGAGGTTGTCTTTACTATCGAAACTTCAATCCTAATGCAATTTCTCATGTGGGTAAATATAACAGATATAGTAAAAAGCTGAAACACCTAATGAAATCTCAGAGTTCAATTTCTAGGTTGAATGTAACATATGACTTGTTCCACCTTCATTACATGGTTTCTAGTTTCAATCGTTAGCTTTGGCTCCATAGAGAACAATGTAGTGTAGGCACTTATAGCAAGAGCCTAAAGAGGGAGAGAAGGAATGTTTAGAAAATATTACACAGTATCTAATGGTGTAGATTGTGCAGTGGTGCAAGAAAATCAGTTTTTTATCTTAAATAAATGGACCCTAGATTACTTCAAATTATGCAAACCAACTTAAAATTATGCAAACCAATCTGGTAAAGTTTTTTCAGAATGCGTTTTTTTTTCCTTTTTCCTGTGATAACTTAGCAAGGATGTTGGTTACCTTTTAAGGGAATCTAAACCACTGCTTCCAACAACCAAAGAGTCCCTAGCATGTCAATGACTTCAGGATCCCTAGCAATACCATATTGCTTTGTAAAGTTCAACTCCCTCAATTCCTTCAGTGGCACCAATGCTGCCAAACAATTAACCAAACAAATTCATATATACTAAGGAAAGAAATTCATATATATGTCGTATAAATGTTCTGAAAGGAAACTTGTAGCAAACAGGAAGCATTATACTACACTATGGCAAAATAATTAGTTTTGTATCAGTAGTTCAGTACCTTTCTACTCAACTTCAAATTAGCAAGAGAAATGAATATCTGTTCTTGAATTCTCATCAATTTCTAAAGTTCTGACAGTTATTGGAAGTGTCCTCCAATCTGCATAAAGACAACGAGATATCAATAAAATGTTGCCATATTGTGCAATGGCAGTGTTATGAGAACTTGTTTTTGTCAAGACATATATTTCCTTTTAAGTGAAGATGCACAAAGCCAAACCCCCTTGACTAGCTACTCGACGACATTCCAGTTTCCTCTGACACCTTGCATCATGACTACTGTCAGTTCCGGAAGAAGTACAACCTGCTTCCCCAAGCAAACACAACCACTTTAACATCCCAAATTAAAGAGGGAGTCCAAGCATTTTCAACAACCAGACAATTCAAACAATTTGCTACTCATCATCAAACGCTCACTCTAAGTTGATTTAAATTCTTAATTTCACAAAATAGAATCAATTTCAATAAAAAATCAGATTTGGGAAAAATAAGACGATCATCATCAAAATTGGAGAAAATGAACTTTGATCATAGGAACAAGAACTTAAGCTTAGAAATCATTAATTAACAGTCCCAATTACATAAAACAAGGTTCAATTTCAAAATCCAAAACAAAAATCAAAAGCTAGTGTTAGGGTTTCAAAATCAATTTGGGGGGTTTTCTTGAATCAGAGCAAAAAAGAGTGTTTTCACTCACCCAAGGAAGAAGAAGGTGTCATGGTGGCTGTTTGAAGCTCCGACGCGGCGGTTGGCAACGGCAACTCCAGCGAGCCACTGCACAAACGCGTGACCATCTTCTCCTGTCCAAGCAGCGAGCGACGCGATCGAGCGGCGTTCTAGGGGCGGTTCACGATGGCTGGACGACGACCCAATGGTGGCGCAACGAACAGACGCGCAAGGTCGTTTTCGCGGCAGTGACGATGCGATGCATAGCGAGGAACGAATAGACCATACGCGTGGGGCCTGCGTTGGTTGATCTCATTCCAATGGCGGTCGGACGTGGTTGGGTGCCGACTGATCGTGGAGGGAAGAAGGAGAAGATGAGATTTTCAGTGTAGGGAGAAAGGGATGTGGGTTGTTCTGATGGTAGAAGAAGAAAATAAAAGGGAAAGAAAGAATGAATGTGGGAGTCGTGCGTTTTCATCCTAGAGGGAGAGGAAATTTTTATATTTCACTTACTTAGTGGGTAGATACAAAATGAGTGGTTAAGATTGATTCATTAAAAATAAAATAACTAATATTGGTCCTTGGATCTAAAAATAATTAGTGACAAATATAAAATCTTCAAATTCTAATTAGAGTAAAGATTGATGATTGACCTGGTAAACCAACAAAATCAGCGATCCAAAATTAATCTCTAGTTAACACTAATTTTTACAACAATTTAATTTCTAAAATTTAATTTTTGAATTTAATTTTACATTTTACTAGTCTAAATATGTTTGTTAATTTTTTTCATAAATCTTGTTTACTTTTAAATTTATTAAGATCAAATATTTTAATCATATTTAATTTGTAAGATAAATTATTTAATCTTTTTCAAGAAAAATATAAAAAATAACAAATCCGTGTGAAATCTATCTCAAATTTTCGGACATATTTCAGACGGATGTAAGATAAATTATTTAATATTTTTCAAGAAAAATATAAAAAAATAACAAATCCGTGAGAAATCCGTCTCAAATTTTCGGACAGATTTTAGACGGATGTAAGATAAATCAAGGAAAATATAAAAAAATAGCAAATCCGTGTGAAATCCGTCTGAAATTTTCGGACAGATTTCAAACGGATGTAAGATAAATCAAGGAAAATATAAAAAATAACAAATCCGTGTGAAATCTGTCTGAAATTTTCGACAGATTTGAGACGGATGTAAGATAAATCAAGGAAAATATAAAAAATGGCAAATCCGTGTGAAATCCGTCTGAAATTTTCGGACAGATTTCAGACGGATGTAAGATAAATCAAGGAAAATATAAAAAATAACAAAGCCGTGTGAAATCCGTCTGAAATTTTCGGACAGATTTCAGACGGATGTAAGATAAATCAAGGAAAATATAAAAAATAACAAATCCGTGTGAAATCCGTCTGAAATTTTCATAAAATTAAAGATGGATGTATTTCCGTCCGAAAATTCCGTCTGAAAATTCATGTTTTCTAGTAGTGATGCCGATATGTTTATATGTTTTCTTACTCCCTGTTTTCTCTGTTTTGTTGTTGGCATGTATCTTTTATGCAAATGACGGCGAGCAGCCAGGAGAAGAGTGACTCTGAGGAGCCGCGACTTTGTAGCTAGGATTTCCAGTTGTTTTAGTTTCAGTTGTAGTTTTGTTCTCTGAGGATTATTCTGGAACGATTATATCATCTCTGTATGTGACATTGGGGTTGAGTTCTTTTGATATTTATGCTTTATTTTCTTTAAAACTTGTTTTATTTTCTGCATTGTTGAACTAGTTCATGTGGTACATTTTCTACCTGTGGACCTTATTTATCATCTTCAAATGAATATGCATGTTTCATATTAATATCTTTATCTTTTATTGCTTTATAAATACATGAGGGGTAGAGGGTGTCACAATAAATATAGACAATAATAGGATAATCCACCATAGATAATAACGAGTCAGTCAACATGATATTGTATGGGCATATATTGCCATGGGAGCATAGGAAGTATTTATATATTTGGTAATAGGAATAGTTTTGCAAGCAGGGTGAAATTAGATTCTTTGAGGAAAATCACCTAACAATATAGGAAGAGCTAGACATTTAAATTAGGGACGACAATTTTCACTTGTACATGGGGATCCTTATAGGGACTGCCTGTCTGGGGCCCCGCAGGCAGGGATTTTTTCCCTGCGGGGATGGGGAGAAAACCCCCCAAAGGTAATATGGGGATGGTTATCATACCCCCTGCCTCGTGGGGTCCCCGTCCTCGAGAATCTTATAAAAATACCATTATATATATATTTCGTATATACATCTATTTTTGTAATTTCATATATATATATATATATATAATTTTATTAAATTAACAAAAGAAACTTAAAGTATATCTCATTTACAGATCAAACCTATCACTTTATTAAATTAAATCCCTTTATAGATTTTTCGGTAAATTCTTGAAAGTAAAATGGGCTGAGGGTTCTGGATTCCACAAGCAAGTGTAGAAAGATGAATCGAATATCATCCACGATGCTGGCAACAATAAGATAGGGTTGAGTGTGATGCAAACCAAAAATGATGTCCAATTTAAGGCCAAATTAATTTTTGATGAAAATTTTATTTTCATTATTGATGAACCCATATACTTATTTTGGTTGTATCTTGAGCTACAGTTCTCCGATTGATACATTCTTTAGTGTGTTGGAAAATTAATGAAATTATCTATAAATAGTATTTCAAGCAAATTTAATCTTAACATATCAACATATTCATCTTCTGAAGAGGGGTATGCAACTATGCATTTATTAAATATTTAAAAAAGCAAAACCGCCTTATGGTCACTTATCCATGAATACTCTGTTTTTTTTTGGGTCTTATGAATGCAGTCAAGGGAAACAGTTATTGAGTTTAGAAAATGTTCAGTGGAACATGAACATAAGAATGCGTACCCCACCAAGGCGTTAACGAAGATCCAAAACCAAACTGACCAAACACACAACTCGTAAGTGAAAATCAAAAGTCAAGTAATAAGAGAACCTGATAAACACTCTTTAAGGCAAAAAAAAAAAAAAGTGAACAGAAATAAATGCTAGGGAAGCTTTAGAAAAATCTGAAGCGCCAGAAGATATGGTGGGTGGTGACAGATGCCATACATTTGAGCAAAACCATTATGTTAGCAAAAACACTGTGTCAGCCTGCCACAGGTTCCATGTTTGTCGCCATTACATGTTATGAAGTGTCATACATTTATTATTAATAATAATAATATCATGTATTATATGTTCTTATATAGTTGGGACATTTCGTGAAGGTAATTGATGCCTTTCCCAGTAGGAGTTAATGTATTCTATATATGGAAGTGCCATTGTTTGATCAAATTTCTTATCCAATAAGTTCAAATGAGAGCAAACCATGGAAGTAAAGAAAGAGGATGAAAACAAGTGTTGATGCCTTCTCGAGACAATTGGTTAATATGACCGAAAGTAACAATATCAAGCGGTGTAATGTCACACAGCTAGCTATTTGGACTTTACAAACTTTTTCCTTTTTCCTTTAACTTTTGAATTATTCTCACTTGTTTTCCACATGACTTCTGCTATAACTATTAAATATTAGTACATAATTATCCCATTTTTTTAATAAAGAAAACAAATATCCTAAGGAGGAAACATTTCAATGAGATAACTTAGTACTCCTTAAGCCCGAGGCACGTTTTGTGTGTGATGTTAAACTGTTTGCGATTGCATTATATTACCCGATCTTTCTTTATTTTAATTGTCAAGATCATCCTTGTTTATTTGGGTTTTTTGGCCGGAAAGTTTCATACTCCCCGCCCCATGGATATTATAATTTTCTTCAAATTAGCTAGTGCGTTGCTTGTAGGGGCGTCAATGAGACGGGAAGTACTATCCCGCTCCCCATCCCATATTTTCCTCCCCATCTCCATCCGTGATCCTGGTCATGAGGAGCATTTCTCATGATGTGAGTGAATTTATTCATTGTTTGTCTTACATCCTATCTAACTTGTACTTGACAAATACTCTGATGAATTTGAAGATGTAGATTGGGTTAATTAATGAGATTTAATGAAATCAACCAAACAGAATACAAAAAGAATATAATGTTTAGTCAATTAACACAAACATACTTTTAAGGTTAAGTCACAATGATTGGACTAGACATGAAATTTGGACACCACGTACATCATTGGGCAGGCTAGCAGAAAAGCTTATTCTGTTCTTGCGCCTTTGTGCACTTTTCTTCTCAATTCGCGCATCTCTGTGCTTCTCTATTTGCTTCAAGTGCATGGCTTTTCCAAAGAGCAGGGTTCTCCTTCTACAAAGGATGTACTGGAGCAGTTTCATTTTACTTTCTTATAAATGTTTTATCAGAAGGAGCGGGCCATAATTGATTGGTAACATTGGACAAGTATTAATCATTATAGAAACCATGAATTTAAGGAATGAATGTACCCCTTCTTGGAGCGTATGTCATTGAAATTCTTCCGCTGTTGTAGAAGCAGAACGGAAGTGTTTTTTTTTGTTTTTTTTTATTATAAAAAAACAAGGCTAAAACCCCATCAACAACAAACTAAAATCCACACTAAAAAGAAATATCCGCCATAACAGGTAAAACAAGAAAAGTGTGTTACACCATTCATAACACGTTTCATGAAATCTTTCCGCGTGAAATACATCACCGCTAATTTAGTATCATTCATTTGATCACCAAGATTTTTTTTTTTTTTTTAACTATGGCACAATAATTATATCAATCAAATGGAATAGAAGTCACATTTGTAATTTCTTCTGCACATCTCAAAATAATTATTTGCAGCTCACAAGTTATAGTTTTTTTTTTGGGTAGTTCACAAGTTATAGCTTAACTTTGTGATTAGTCAAAAAAAAACTTAACTTTGTGCAAAAACATTAATATAAACAAGAGTTAAATATGTTTTTAATCCCTAATTTTTTTAGAAAAGTTTGGTTTTAGTCCCTTGTTTGGAAAATGTATTTTTTTAGTCCGTCGTTTTTTAAAATGTGTCAGAAATGGTCTGCATACCACACTTCCTTTTGAAAAACGGGGGACTAAAACCAAATTTTTGTAAAAAATAGGGACTAAAAAAGTGTGATTTTAAAAATGAGGGATTAAAAATATATGGTGTTGGGACCACTTCTGACACATTTTAAAAAACGGGACTAAAAAAATGTGTTTTTCAAAATAGGGACTCAAACTGAATTTTTATAAAAAATAAGGGACTAAAAACATATTTAAACAATCATTCATACTTTTTTTGACGTATGGAAAGAGAATTAAATTTGTAAAAAATTCTCTCAAACGGTAGTTCTATCTTGTAACATTAATGTGTCATCTAAAATTTGACCTGTCAAAACATTTATGTCTCCTAAAAAAATATTTTCTATGCCATGTGTGGGGAATAATAATCAACGTTTTATTTTTTGATATATATCAACGTTTATTTTCTATCATCTGTTTTTTTTACCTGTTTCAATTAGCTTATTTTGTATTCAAAATTAATAACTTATAATAAAAGTAATCGTGGTAGAATTTTAAAAAATAAATGCTATTTCACTAAAGACAATCTTTTCCAACCGTGAATTTTTATTATAGTAGTATTATTTGTACATCTAAATGTAACACCAACACCATACAAATGTATCTTTTAGATTTCTAAACCCTAAATGCAACACCAACACCATACAAATGTATCTTTTAGATTTCTTTTTGTATTTCATCTTAATTCTTTCACTAAATCTAAAAAACAGTAGGTCTCCAAGCTATACGGTATCCACTACGGTGTTGGATTGGGATGTCAAAATAACTTTTCCGCTTTTATTTATATAAAAAAAAGATTTTAACTTGTTTATAATATATTAAAATATTCTTGTAAAAAAAATATTAAATTATTTTTTTGAGAGAAAAAATATTAAAATATTAAAATATTGAATTATATAATAAGATATTAATGAATTATTCCTATAAATAAGGTATTAATAAAAAAATGATTTTAAATTGTGTGAAGTAATATATTAATAAAAACAATTATATTATAAGTACCTATCTAAACGGTTAAAAATTATTTTTTATTTATTTGTTTCTCCTTGGTATACAAGTGTTGCAATGTCGCTAGACATCATGGGGTGTGCAATAATGAAGTACTTTCCAATTACACAACACACCGGCCCAATTACACAATTACACAATTACACAACACACCGGCCCAATTACAATGGCCCAGTATCAGGACGTACTCCTTCTCCAACACTTTCCCCTATTCGGACATATATAACCTTCTCTAGGGTTTTCAAAACCCTAATCGCTCTCAGTCCCACTCACACACAGAGGAGAGAACTTGAAGAGAGAGAAGATGAAGACTATTCTGTCTTCAGAAACGATGAACATCCCCGACGGGGTGAGTATCAAGGTGCACGCGAAGGTAATCGAGGTGGAGGGTCCACGTGGCAAGCTGGTTCGTGACTTCAAGCATCTGAACCTCGATTTTCAGCTCATCACAGACGAGAACGGACAGAGGAAGCTGAAGGTCGAGGCCTGGTTCGGATCGCGCAAGACCTCCGCCGCCATCCGCACCGCGCTCAGCCACGTCGAGAATCTCATCACCGGCGTCACCAAGGGTTACCGCTACAAGATGAGATTCGTCTATGCTCACTTTCCCATCAATGCCAGCATCACCAATGACAACAAGTCCATTGAGATCCGAAACTTCCTTGGCGAAAAGAAGGTACCTTTTTAACAAATTACCCCTCTCTGTTTTGTCATTTCAATATCACACTTTTTTTTTTTTGCTTTGATCGTTTGTTGGGATTATAAATTCAATAATTTATTATTATGGATTTTATTTTGAGATGATTAGTCATATTCTTGCAATTGATCTGCATCCAGTAGCATTTGGTGTATATTACCAAATAATGTGAATTTGCGAAGTTTTGAATTTTTTGGTTATTTAGTTCAGCGTGTGAAACCTCAATCAATAGTACTATAATAGTGTAAAGAAGTGTCTGTGTGTGCATAGATTGATCTTTAGCCAGCGAACTGGTTTTGAAAACTGCATTGTAAGTTCTTTTGCTTGTGATGATTCTTATGTTTGCTTACTTCTGTGTGTCTTGCCAAGATGCTATTTACTTGTTGAAATTGTTGAAGCTGATATATTTTCATTTCCTGTTATTCTATTTTTCACTGTTATGTGCTATTGTTTTCTATACCTTGGGGGCGCATACAAGTGTGTTATTGCTATTGCTATTGCTTGTGTGTGTGTGTCTATATATATAATGCTGGATGCTGGATGATGCAATTGGTTGGAAACAGAATACGTAGATGTATTTTTTCATGCACACATGACATTGCTTGTGATGGTTCTAATGTTTGCTTACTCTCATTTCTTACCTTGATGCTATTGACTTGTTGAAATTGTTGAAGATGATGTCTTTTTATTTCATGTTATTGTATTATTCACTGTTATGTGTTTTCTGCTATTGTATTTATTATACCTTGGGGGCACACAAGTGTGGTATTGCTATTGCTTGTGTTTTATTATGTATATATAATATATAATGCTGGATGATGCAATTGGTTGTAAATGGAGTACATAGATAAATTTTTCCATGCATGTGTTTGACAATTTTTTACTGAATTGAAATGGTTGCCATATTCTTAGGTGAGGAAAGTGGACATGCTTCAAGGCGTTTCTGTTGTTCGATCTGAAAAGGTCAAGGATGAGTTGGTTTTGGATGGAAATGACATTGAGCTTGTTTCTCGATCTTGTGCACTCATTAACCAGGTCTGTGGTTCTTTCCCTCTTGTTACACACATGCACACATTGAAGCCCTGTCCAATTTTGCTCTTGCTTAGATTTTAATTGAATTTTTTTTTTCTTTTTCTAATTTTTTATTGCAACAGAAATGCCATGTTAAAAATAAAGATATCCGGAAGTTCCTTGACGGTATTTATGTTAGCGAGAAGGCGACAATACTCACTGAAGAGTAGATGGTGAACGAATTGGAATATTGATGTTGTTTGAGTCGATCATCTGCTTGTATTCTTTACTATTTAGTGTTGAATCTTTGGAGACAGTTTTTGTTGGCTTGGTGAGATTGGATTTACAATTTTGTGTTATCAAAGTTATGGTTCTTGGAGATCTTATTTAAAATTTTTAGTTGCTGTTATATGCATCGATTCTGAATATTTTCTTTGTTTTGGTGTTACTTCATATCTTTGGTATTCTTTTAGAGTGGTGGACCCATGGCAGTGTTTATCTTCAGGACCGTCGGACCCATACCCTCTAACTTTTGCCTTTGGCTATCAAATAATAGATAAGAATGTTTAGTTTTCCTTAATTTTCATGTAAAACTCAGCCAAGAGTTGTTTCAAAGTTCTAATAAATTCCTTCAGACAAAATAAACATCTCAGTTAAGTGTATCGATTGTATTTTTAATGCATTTTGTGTTCTGTGATGCATTAGTTATACATGCTAACGTTAGCCTCGAACGATTCGCAATTACTTGCATATAGACATTATTTTACATTTACATTTTGTTTAGTTTTTATTAATTGGTTTGGCTGTATACATCATTCATGATACTAACGTTTGATACATGTCGCCGACCTTATCAAGTGGGAAAAGGCATGTGGTTATTGTTGTTGATAGTGTTTACTAATAAGTTGTAGATGATTTTGCTTTGTTAATCTTGTCACATACCTTATGTAATTAACTGGATTTAAGTGTTTAAACTTTAAACACTGATGATGCAATTGATTATTGTTTGTATATATAACGTAAAATTGAAATTGAAATTGAAATTGAATTTAAACATGATTAAATTTGCGAGTGACACCAGTGCCATTGTATTTTTAGAATGTCCGTTTCTTAGACAGTAAACGTCAGAGATAGGAAAAAACAAATAAATCTAGATTTCAATAGGGAGAATGTTAGTAACACTTTTTTTATCATTATCTGGAATAGCAAAAAGTGTGTTGGAGAGTGTTGAAAAAAATGTATTTGTAGTATTGCTCTCGGATGGGATCTTAGAAGAGAGAAAACGAGAAGAGAATAAACATTTGGGTGAGGGTGTTGAATACCGTCGGAAAATATTCCCACTGGACCGGTAACTTAAAAGGTACTAGAATCTAAGACTAGGATGAAATCCTGTTAACTTCCGCCTCTACACACTTGTTATCAAAACCCTCAATGAAAATTGATCAATGAACGTCTCTCTCATGTCTCATTTCTAAATCATTTTTCACATCAATGTATCTGATGATACAATTAAAACTTAGATGAAGTCTGTATGAGAAATACTCTTGTGAAATCTCCGGCGAAGAACTTTCAATCAAATGTGTAAAGCACCTTGAAAGGACATCCTAAAATTGTAACAAACAATACAGTTAGGCTGGACAAGGTTCACTGAACTCTCCATTTCATCTATTCTTATCCTCTTCGATCATTTATTAATTTGTTATACTAATCAGATACCATAAAATAACAAGCAGGAGGTGCACTAACTGTTTGCTGCTCCACATTTATATATCGATTTTGATCCGGACCGAACCGTCAGAACCTTGGAGGTATACTCGGATAGAACAGATTGACTTACTATGCACCGCAGAATTCCCTTATGGCACGTGTTACTTGATTTAAGTTTTCGTTTTCACGTGTTACTTGATACGGCTGTCTTCACTGATGAGGCTTGCAGCAGAATACACAAGTATGTGGACCGGGAAATTCTCAATGACCAATTATGCACCTCATATCATATACCTCTATTATACACTCATACCCCACATAGCAGCTTATCTATTTTGTTATTATTATTATTTGTTTGTTTCCCGGATTATACATTACATTAGTTGAGTAACTCAATTTGTTTCCCCCTCTAAATAATTTATATAAAATAATTTCAAGTGCCTTTTGCCTCTTTGAGCTGATTTCAGTCATTCATTATCTAGTCAGATATTTTTTTTATTAACCAGTGGTACCTACTTCAAACCATCTTCCTAGCTTTATCTATAACATTACCACCACTATTAGCAGTAGTAGCAATCATATCATCCTGCTCAATTATGGACATATCCTTTATTTTCTTGCTCTGAGATGAACACCTTACACTATTTCTTCTCCATATTCTGGTTAATCAATCTCCTAGCTGCCATAGTTCCATATCCAGTTGCAGTTTGTTCATCTAGTGATGTTCAAATTAATGTGACCAAGCACTTTTCCTTCCCTGATTTCAGTTTCAGCAACAACCCCAGACTTGTCCATGATGTGAAGCTCCTAGGCAGTGCCAACTTCTCAAATGAAAAGGGTGCTCTTCAAATCCCCAATGAATCACAAGACACAGACATAAGACATCAAGCAGGTAGAGGTATCTATACCTTCCCAATCCGCCTGCTAGATCTATACCTTTTCTTTTCAGTTAAACAATTCCACTACCTCTGAGCAAACTGCTTATGGTGGTGGCAGTGGCCTAACTTTCATCATTGTCCCTGATGAGTTCACTGTGGGAAGGCCAGGGCCTTGGCTTGCCATGCTCAATGATGCCTGTGAGAGTGATTATAAGGCAGTGGCAATAGAGTTTGACACCAGAATGAACGCGGAATTTGGAGATCCAAATGATAACCATGTTGGCATCAATTTAGGTACCATAATATCTACTAAGATTATCAATGTTTCTGACACTGGAGTGTCCCTTAAGGATGGTTTTGTTCACCATGCATGGATCACCTATGATGGTCCTCAAAAAAGAATGGACATTCGTCTTGGATTAGCCAACCAAAAAGTTATCCTTCCAAGCCTATCTTTTCAGAATCATTAGATCTCTCTCCCTATCTTAATGAGTACATGTTTGTGGGGTTCTCAGCTTCCACAGGTAACCATACTCAACTCCACAACATACTCTCTTGGAACTTCACTTCCACTAGCCAAGCTTTTCTTCACTTCCCTTCATCCGAAACTTGCCAGGGTAAGATCTTACTTGAGAATAACACAGCAGCAGCAGCAGCAGCAACAGCTACCAAAAAGTCTAGTAAGGATGAACCTTCACACAGCTTTTTGATTTTTGTGGCTGTGGTGGCATCGGTTCTGGCTGTTCTCATTGGTTTTTACTTTATCAGAAAGCATAGAAGAAATGCTGCCAAATTAAACACTTCAGTGGAGGCAGAGATTCGCCGGCCAAGGCCTCCAAACAAACCGCGCGGCTTCACATTTTCTGAACTTTCCTCAGCAACTCGATCATACTGTGAGATAGAGTTGCTAGGTAGTGATTCTAGTTTCTAGAGGAGTGTACTATAGAGGAAGGCTTTCTAATGGCAGCCAAGTAGCAGTGAAAAGGTTCTCAGCTCAGTTTCTCAATACACATGGATCAGATAGGAAACGTTTGTTGAAGCAAATCAAAGTCATTAGCCACGTTCGCCACCCGAATTTGCTTCCTATCAGAGGCTGGTGTCAAGACAACCATGAGGTCATGGTGGTCTATGACTTTGTCCACAATGGCAGCCTAGATAAATGGCTATTTGGGGCAGGTGTTCTTCCATGGACTCGGCGATTCAAAGTTATTAAAGACGTAGCTGATGGCTTGAGCTTCCTCCACACAAAGCAACTAGCTCACAAGAACTTGAAATGCAGCAGTGTGTTTCTAGATGTCAGTTTTAGAGCTGTTTTGGGTGATTTTGGGTTTGTGCTATTGGGGGCAGAGTCAAAACAGTTTGAGTCAGCAGTGTGTCATGGTGCTGATGTGTTTGAATTTGGTGTCCTTGTGTTGGAAGTGATAGCTGGAAGGGAAAGGGAGGAGAAGGAGACAGAGCAGGGAAAACCAGAAGAGAGGAACTTATTGGATTTTGCTTGGAACTTGCATGAGACTGATGAGAAAGTGAAGTTGGTGGATAGAAGGATGGGATCATTGATCAACTTGGAGCAGGCAATTCGTGTTGTCGAGATTGGGTTGCTTTGTACTCTGAGTGAGAACAAAGGGGGTCGTGGAGTTTCTTCTTAACATGGATAAGCCCATTCCTAAGCTGCCAGCAACTCGCCCTGTTGCTTTGTTCCCCTATAATAGCGCCAACTCTGGACTTTGCAATGCATACTCTTGTACTTTTTAAGTGAAGCCGTGATGTTAATGAAAGATTCTGTGGGGGTGATTTATGAATAAATAGGTCATTCTTGCTTGCAACAATGGATTGATTTTCCAAATGCAACAAATGTTTACAGTGCCGTTTGTATGTCAAAATCCTACATTAATATTGTATTATTCTATTTGGTGATAGTTTTGTGAATATGGGGTATTTGAAACCCTATTTTGGTGAGGAGATTACTTCTTTCACTTACAATTGGTTTTATGTGCTACTCTTCTCTTCTCATAAGCAAAGAATAAATACTGTCTTATAACATTCTTACCATTTTGAGCATGGTAGAAAGTCAGATCATGGTTTTCTAAACGTGCTTGGTGCCTAGTCGTTAGTATTTACTGATACTGGACATATGGGGGGATATAGCTCAGTTGGCAGACGGTAATGAACAGTTTTAAAATTCTCTTTGATGGAGTAAATGAAGAACAATTCTTCCATCATCCGACTATTGTTGCAGGATCCCATCAATGTGGCTGCAACAAGTTGGGGTCTGGAGTGTCTTCCATATGAAATAAAGTAAATTTTGGCAACCTCTGAAAGAGTTTCTTTTATTATTTCCTTGGCAGTTTTGGTGTAATTTCTTACTGTGGTGTCCATCTGCAGTGGTCAGTGGATATATCCCCTCCTCGTGGAGTGAGGGCAGCTATGGAGATGCAAGCAGAAGCAGAACGGAAAAAGAGAGCTCAAATTCTTGAGTCTGAAGGTAAATCAATATGATTTTTTTTAATTCTATAGGTGTTCAAGGATGATAATTCACATTATTCCTCATCTTGAAATTAGTTTTAGTACCTACATCATCCAACTCTCTACTTGAGTACTTGTGCAATCGTTGGCTGACATTCAACCCTTCAGGAACATACCCAATGAGGCACTGATTGTTCACTTTGAAATTTGTTTCATATCTTATATCTTATTATTTGCTTCTGCAAAAGCTTATGGGGGGAGGGGGTTGAAATGATCTTAAATACACATAACCAGAATAATCATCACCAAAAAAATACACATTACCAGAAAATAGAACACTTTTGTTTATAACCACAACAATCATAACCAAAATAATAATTATACACACAATATAAGAATGGTAGTATCACCAATTAACAAAAGAAACACCAAAGAAATTAAAACAAAACAAAATTAAAAAACCCCTCTTTAATACAGTAATAGGAACCGATTCTCCAATTCACAGTGGATCAAAACAAATCACCTCACGTTCCTCGTAGCCTTGAACTAGAAAAGGCCAGACAAGACAGAGAACCCTAACACAATGAGCCACACAATGTGCACCAAAAGCAGTGCCTGACCAGGTAGCGGAGCCGATCCACCATTCCCCACTTCACAGAAACCCAATTTCCCGACTTCAACTCCGGCGCACGCCGCCTCCACGCAACCGCACCAGTACGTGACGCCGTCCACGCCGCAAACCGGGTCGGCCCGGAAGCACTTGGCGGGGCACGAAGACGGCGTCGTTGAGGCGCATAATCCGTGGCGGCGAGGAAGCGACGAACGGAGAATTTGGCCATGATGGATTGGTCGGGGAGGCGAACTACGAAGGCTCGCCAAACCGAATTGGAGAACCCAGTTGGGGAAAGTTTTGGAATTTCGAGAGAGAATGTGGTAGTGATTGGAAGATTGGGGAACGAAATTGGAATTGGATTGAACCCTAATCGACGGATTTGGGGATTCTTTTTTTCGGTTTCATACGGAAGTGACGCCTTGAAGAACTTATTTTAAGTTCCTTTTGACTTATCTAATGACATAAGCTCTTATGCAGTGTGTTTGTCAGAGTTTATAAGAATAACTTATGACATCCCATAAGGAGTTTTTGACTTATTTTCATAAGCCACTCGGAGAAGCTTATGGAATTATCAAAAGAGCT
This sequence comes from Sophora flavescens, assembly GCA_030762895.1. NCBI lineage: Eukaryota > Viridiplantae > Streptophyta > Magnoliopsida > Fabales > Fabaceae > Sophora > Sophora flavescens. The sequence goes on along the minus strand of CM061066.1, from coordinate 102,889,170 downwards.
TATGCACTAAACACCATCTCCGTGTTTTTTACTATTCGAATCCTCTCATGCATCTTTCTTTCTTTTTTTTTTTTAAGCGCTTATGACATAAGCTCTTATGTGATAAGGTCTTATGTGATAAGTTCTTAATTAAGTTGTTTACCCAAACACACCCGTAAAGAGCCCGAGGAAAAGCAAGGAACGAAAATGGTTCTTTCCTAATTTTGAATTTATTTATATATTGTACGAGTGGGTCTTATTCCCAATTAGGAAAAAGTTTCAAAAATGAACTTGAGTTAATATAAGGGTTGGGTTATGGTACACCACCCATATTTTATACCATCCACCATATCATCAATGTGGTAAATTTTTGGGCCAATCAAATTGCCACATAGGTCGGTCAAAATTTCAAACTTTCTAGTTGTATTATACTGTAATCTAACTATATGAATACAGTATATTGTAGTATAATATATGTGCTTTGTATTTGCAAATTTAACTCATATTAAAATAATGTTTTTTGATTAAAAAAACTGATTCTATTGTAAAATATTATTGACAACGAACATTATTTTAATTCATATTAAAATATTATTTTGCAATATAATCAGTTTTTTAATAAAAAAATATTATTTTAATATGGGTTAAATTTACGAATACAAAGAGTACATATACTATACTACAATATATTGTATTCATATATTTGACTACAGTAGAAATGTAACTAAAAAGTTTGAAATTTTGATCAAACCCATGTGGTAATTTGATTGGTCCAAAATTTGCCACATATGAGTGGTGTAATGGGTGGTGCAAAATATGGGTGGTACACCTTAACCCAACCCTTAATACAATTTTGCAGTATCAAAATAAATAAGAATTTTTGACCAAATAAAAATATAAAATACAAAAACTTTATACTGTCAATAAATGATTAATTATTGTAAATGTCGCATTTGATGTAGTTATTATAAAAGTTAAGTATTTTTTACTGGTCGAGTAACTCTAGTTCAAGCCTCCTTATCTAATATTCCTGGTTATGTGATGCAGTCATGTGATATTCATGCTTTTGTTTGTGAAGAAACTGCGTAGGGATTTCATTTGGGGTAGCAATGCAGATCAAAGAAAAGCAATCCCATCTCCTGGAAACAAGTCTGTTTGCCTAAAGATGAGGGTGGTCTCGGATTTAAAAACTTGAGAGTTCTGAACAAAGCTTATATCATGAAACTAGCTTGGCAGTTTATGACAAATCCTGATAAGTTATGGGTTCGAGTTATGAAGGCTAAATATGACTGTGGACCTTTCTCTTTGCCTAAGGTGATCACTAGAAGTACTTGCTCTAATATCGGGAGAGTTATTGCTGGTTATTGGCCTGATGTGGAGGTCAAGGTCTCTTGGTCTCTTCAAAGTGGAAATAGCACGAAATTTTGGAAAGATTGATGGATCCCTGGTATAGCTAGTCTCATGATGAGCTGTCATGGTAACATCCCTGGCTGCTCTATGGATTGACGACTGTCCCCACAAACCAACACTGGTCTTTTCAGCGTGTTTTGTCATCACTCACACGCTTCATGGGAAAAGTTCCCAAGAGATGACCCATCCCAGAATTGCTCCAAGTCTAGCACGCTTAATTGTGGAGTTCTTAAGTAATGGGCTACCGAAATGAAGATGCATCTTGTTGATATGGGTAGTACAAATCAATTCATATAAGCCTTCCTCAACTGTATAGTCCCATACATACACGGTCTCAGGATCCCTCTTGTTCCGGTGTGTAATCGGTTCATTCATGTGTCCCTCCGCCTAGAAGCCTGTCAGGAGCCGCTCGTTGCTCGTGCCTTCTTGCATCGGCAACCACTCCCCGCCCTCGTCAGCCCCGGGTGTCGTATGCCCACCAGCTTCCGCTTGGTTCGTCCCCGAACCACACTATGTTGGTAGAGGTGCAACTCTGATACCATTTGTAACTTCCTTGGCTGCTCTATAGATTGACGACTGTCACTACAAACCAACACTGGTGTTTTAGCATGTTTTGTCCTCGCTCACACTCTTCCTAGGAAAACTTCCCAGAGGTCACCCATCCCTAAATCACTCCAAGTCAAGCACGCTTAACTGTGGAGTTCTTAAGCAATGAGCTACCAAAAAGAATATGCATCTTATTGATATGGTTAGTACAAATCAATTCATATAACCATTCCATAACTATATAGTCTCATACATACACAGTCTCAGGATCCCTCTCATTCCGGTGTGTAATCGATTCATTCATGTGTCCCTCCTCTCAGCCCCGGGTGTCACAATCATGGGGTTATCGCTCAAGATCAAGCATATTTCCCTATGTCCCATTATGCTCAAAATGGTGCTTAGAAGTGGGATCTGTTTGATAGGTATGTCCTTTCATTGATTTGTGATAAAATTGTAGGGTTGTCTCCTCCTGAAGATTTAGATATGGTAGACCTGCCTATCTGGAGTTTAAATTCTTATGGTTGCTTCTTATTAAAGTCTGCATATCATCTTTTATGCTGCACTGATTCTGAAGATCCTGCTAAGGTTATTCCTCTTTTCAAGAAAATCTGGCACTGGAAAGGCCTAATCGCATAAGATCTTTTCTACGGAAGCTTGATCATGGAAGATTATTAACAAATTCTGAGAGAAACCATAGGGGCATGACAGATGATGTGATATGCCTTAGATGTAATTCATGTCCTGAAACTATTATGCATGTTCATAGGGAATGTGAAGAGGCAAATCAATTTTGTAATAGGGTTATTAAACCTGAGCATTGGTGCAAATTCTTCAGTTTAGGGTCACTACCTTGGTTGGAATGGAATCTCTCTACAAAAGGCATCGAAGTGGTGCCTTGGTTCTGGTTTTCGTTTTTCAGTGTATCTGTCAATGAGTTATGGAAGGACAGAAATTGCTTGGTGTTATCTCAAATCTCTAAAATGATATTTTGAGCCATGTGAAGCTTATTGATCAGGAAATTTTCAAACTCCCTGCTTTCCTGGATGCCAGAACAGTTTTAACCATGATTGGGTGGCTGCCTCCTCCTATTGATACTTTTAAAATAACTATGGATGGAGCTCACAATAATATCTCAGGTATCACAGCCTGTGGAGGAATCATTCGAGATTCCAATGGTTGTGAAGGCTTTTGTGTGTAATTTAGGATCCTGCAGTGCTCTGGAAGCTGAGCTTCAGGATCTTCTTTATGGCATACAAGTGACCCCGAAATCTATGCCTCAGGAAAGTCATGTTTGAGACAGATTCTTTGGTGGTTGTTAATATGGTGTCTTCTGGTTCTACTTCTTCTCCTCAGCTTAAATCTCTCTTAGAAGATATTATCTCCATTTTTCGTTCCAATGATTGGTAGGCTTCCCTTCAACATTCCTATAGAAAGTCCAACAAGTGTGTTGATTTTTTTTATAGCTAAAAGTGATTTTGATGTCCCTAGGAGCTTGCAGTTAGTTAATTCTCTTAATCCCCTTTTAGGCGCGTTTGTCAACAATGATTGTAATGGATTGTCCTCCCACCACCGTTTAGTTGCTTAATATAATTCCCTCTTTTATAAGAAAAATTCAACAATGAAATTAGAATTATTCAATCATGTTATTTTCGGTCAAGACTGGGATGAAGTACTACAATAGGTGGTATCCTCATAGATCACCATCTCCAATCATTAGATATTATTTTTTACTATGAAAGGTATATATATATATATATATATATATATATATATATTTGTGCTTGTGTGTGTTGTCTGGTCTTCGGCCACTTTTAGGTTGTGAGTTTAACACTTTAATGTATGCAAATTTTTCATTCATAAATGATAATTGTACATACTTTTGGGACATTTATGGTGGACACTATATGAGGTTTGAAGTGTTAAATATATGTACTGAAAGAAAAAAAATAATAAACAAATATGAATGAGTATATATATACGATGTTGGACATCAAATCTGTATACAACTATGATTGCTCTTTTCCATATGCATGTTCTCTGTGATTGTGAGGTGTCTTTTTTTTTTTTTTTGATTCTTTCTTTCTATATATGATTTACCTCCCACGATGTCTCTATCAACTTAAGTGTCAAATAATGCACTCAATTTTTTATGTGAATTTATCCATTAGTATTGATTTTGGTATTTCTGATTGTTTCTCCCTCTCATTCTCCAGCTCTTAATGTTAGTGAAAGTTTATTAGAGCTAGCAAGTATGGGTTTGCAGAGGTATGAGTTTTACAATTTTCTTTTGTTGACTAGATTATTTTCCCTAAATGGGAGGTATGGTTCTATCATTCTTCTTAAAGAAACTAATCATCATTATTAGATTGAACATATAATTTTATCCAGATGACACTTTTTTCATTAATAATTTGAAAAAAAATATATAAAAAAATTACAAAAACCAAAAACATAATTTTGCTTATATTCTTGTGATGCATTACAGGATGATACTTAACTCTATCCATTTTATGATTACAAGCTTTTGAGGACAACATCCAAGCCCAAGAAAAAAAATCAAGCTCTCTGATTATCAATAAAGATAAAACAAAAATTTTGGGAAAAAATATTTTGTACTCCACCCAACGTTATTTTTTTACTCGTTTCAATTAAGCATGAGTCAATGTTACTTTCTTTTGGTCTTTTAACTTTTATTCTCTTTTATACAAAAAGTAGTAAGTGGTATCCTGACACACTCTGCACCCAAACACAAAAGCTGTTGCATAACTCCATCGGCGTGTCCTCCCTTTCACCCATTTCTTGTGATTTCTCTCTTTGGTATGCATAAATTCTGCTAAGCATAGCAGAAGCCGGAAGCAAATGGGGGGAACAAAAATTTTGAGTTCATCAACCAAAAAAAAAAATGCATACCCATTCTCATTCAGAAAAATCAGATTATACCAAACTTTTTGAATCCATCAATATCCTCACTAAATCAATTACTGACTTCAGTAAATCAATTAGGGATTCCACCATTTCATAGAAACATCAACATGAATTTTTTCTCCGTTCCTTCCCATCCCAAAAGATAGCTAGATTCGGCTTCTATCAAGGTGAAAAACGGACTGGAATTTTAAGACGAATTTTTGGACGAGTTTGAACTTTAAAGGAGGATGACTTTTGGCTTGTATGTCTAAGTAACTTCTTTTTAGAAGTTACGGATCATTTTTATTATTTTACTTAAGTATGGTAGTAACTTCAATTAGTGTAGAGTTGTCTTTAATTAGTCACTTAGAGTGTGTTTGGGAAAGCTAGAAAAAAAAGATTATGCTGATAATCTGTTTTCAAATAATCGATTATTGTGATAATCGATTATAATCAGAATCTGTTTTTGTTTGGGTATGTTTGCTGAAAAGCAATTTTAAGATAACCTATTTCATTTGGGTGATATAAAAATAGTCACTTTTACATAATAAATTACGAAAAATGGTACGAAGAAATTTGTTTATAATATTTGTTTTTCTTTTATCATCATTTGATAAATTCTCTTCACCAAGAATGTTATTAAACTCAACAAGCAAACTTTAATTTTATTGAAATGAAAAAAAAAGTGAAATAATAAAAATAATGCAAAATAAAAAAAAATAAAAAATGATGTATGATGATGATCACAAGTTAAAAAATTGTACTATTAATTAATTATGTATTGTAATGTCATTAAAAGAAATTATTTTCTCAACGTCTATTTTTTTTTCTTTGGGTAGACCGCAACATCTATTTTTAAGTTGTATTATTAGATTGGTGTTTCAGTCAATAGTTAAAAATTTATATCGTCAGTCAAAATTCAATTCAGAACTATTTTTATTGCAAATATTTCTATGGGTATCCTATTTGAAATTGACTCAGTTATTTGTGTAAAGTAAAGTAAAAGAATTGGACCACAAGTTACAGCATTAATATCATGTGTCTATGGGCTCAAGTTTTGCAACACGCACAGCAGCGAGAACTCCAGTCCCACCGTCACGAGGTCGTCACGGGAAAGTTCGAGAATAATCAAAACAATTTCAGCAAATAGTTGGGTCCCTTAGCTTCTTGCAGAACAGCTGAAATGGGCTTTAAAAAGTTTTTTTTAGAAGATAATCTATGTAATCAAACATAGTGATTTTTTCACAAAACAGTTTTTTCCTTCAAATACAGCTGAAACTCCACAAAACATCTTTCCCATACACCCTCTTAGTGGGTAGTAAATGTTTTTATTACTCCATTAGTCCAATAGTTATGTTTAGTTATGTTAGTGTTATGTCATCTTATGATGATCTTTTGTAAGCCTTCTTTTGACAGCCACAATTCCCTATATTTACATGCCTATTGTAACGCCCTAAACTGGGGTGTCACTTTGTTACTCGTTGCGGAAAATAAAATAATTAAATTGCTGGTTGCTTCCGATAAATAACATTTTCTTAATAAGTGAGTATTCTCGAAATAGTGATTTTTTTTTTAAAACAATGGTAAGTAATGAACACTCAGAACATGAAATGCAAACATCATATATATATATAATCTATCCCCGTGGGATTCAGAGTTTAGTACATAAACTAGGACCTGATCAGGATGGCCATTAGTAACAGAATTACAGAACATAAAGTTAACAGCTGTAAACTAAGTAAAGCAAAATAGGGGAGGGTCCGGAACCACACATCAAAAGGGTGGCTCAAAGAAGCCAAATACAGTCGGACCGAGACAGACTAACCACAAAATATACACCCCTAAGCTGGCTACTACTAACGACTAAAGGAAGACTCACCAAGAACACTCCCACAAGAAGAGACCCCAGGTGATGGGTCCACGACGTCTCCGCCCTCATCAGGAGAGTTAGAATCATAAAAATCCGGATCGTCATCAAGCACGTACTCCGGCACCTCATCAAGATCATCGTTGTGATCCAAGACGTGGTACATGGGCCCATCCTCCAGGTACTCCTCGGGGTCCTCCTATGGGTCCTCCTCAATCGGTGAAGCCGGCTCGACTCCAGGTAATGGTACCCCTAGAGGCGGGTGCTCATGTAACTGTCCATTCATCTGTAGCACGTGTAAGTAGTACCAAGGTGATGGGAGAGCAATCCTCCTCGTATCAACTGTCTGAACTCTGCGACATGGTTCGCCCTCGGCATTCTTCTCCAACGTGGTTATCGGTCCATGATAGGTAGTCGATGTAGATCCGGGGTGAATCTGCCACGCCCCTGCATTCCCCGCATCATCGAAGATCTCAGTCTTCAATTCCGACGGTACAAATGGGATGTTCAGATCCATCTAAACTCATAGATATACAGCGATGCAGAAAAGCAAAGAGAAATAACAAGAAGATATGCAAGAGTGATATACCAATATATGGATAGATTACAATAACCATATGCATGATACATGCATCACATCAACATATTAAAATTTACCAAATATTAATAGATAAAACAACAAGTATCATATCAATGGGTGTCATACCCGTACAATCAGTTTTTATAAAGATTATGCATGACACTTCAATATTCCGGCTCTATAAACTTAATCTCATGAGATCCCTTCATCTTTCTAAGAGTTGATCAAACTCAAAGCCCCTACTTGGGCATCACCGTTGTGACTAAAGTCCCTGTTTGGACATCATCGTCGTGACTTATATAACAGCCCCTGCTTGGGCATCACCGAAGTGACTAAAAGTCCCTGTTCGGACATCACCGAAGTGACTAATAGCCCCTGCTTGGGTATCACCGAAGTGACTAACCTGTGAGGCACGTCTGCCTAAATGCATGAAGAAAAACATTCGTTCAAGATGTTTTCTTTGTGTTCAATCTCATTCGTTGTTGAAGCTCAAAGCTAACGACCATTCATAATTTTCATCACTTGAAATTACTCAACATCAACACAGGACACGCAGTCCGAGTGCTCAATCACAACACCTTAGACCGATGCACCAATCAAGACTTGTGGTCATAGAAAACAACATTCACCTCTAATAATGTTTATCACAACGTGACTAGGACACACAATCCACAACAACGTAATTATGACACACAGTCCACAACAACGTGACACGGATCAAAGATCTACTTGTAAATTACAGAACACTAGTATTTCAACGTCTCGTATACTAGATTTGATTTCACCTGTTCTTACTTTTCGTTCATTGAAAATCAAATACCAAAATAAAACCTCGGTAACCCATCCAAGTTAACGGAATATTTTCGAAAGTATTTCTTTACAGGAAATCTTTTCATTGTAAAATCATTTGTAAACTATTATAAGAAATCCATTTTCTCTTGAAATCCTTTTCTTAAAATCATCTCTATTTAAGGTCAAATATTTTCCAAAGGCTTTTCCTTCCGTAAAAACACATATTTTCAAAATGATTTTCTCTTGTACAAAAACTTAGTTCGTAAGAAAATAATTTCCTTTAACTTGAAATTATTTAACACAAGTTCCAAAGTTTGATCCTTCCGGAATAAATACAAGTAAGATCACTTACTTTCCGAAACACATACTTTACTAAAGAACATTTTAAAATGAACATCATTACTTTCAAAGTTTTCTTTGAAGCTTATTTAGGTTTTTAATCTTATGATTAGTAGAGCACAGACTAACGTCGGGCTTTTCAGACATCAATCAACATCATCATAATCTCAGTCAACAATATAACAATTAATGACAATTCATAACATATATGATTCACAACACTTTCAATCAAGTAAAGATCAACTTCAAACAGTTATCACAACAGTTCAAGTATACAAATCATTCAAACTTTGGTTCAATATAATAACAATATTCAAATAAATCGAGTAAATCACATACACACATGCACATAGCTATTGAATATCCCTCAGGCTGTCCCCTCTTACCTTTTGTGAAGGTAATGGTACATGATGCTTGAGGAAGTGTACTATGAATGTCCTCGTTATTCCGCGACGAAAGTCTAGGTTTATGAATACAAAACCACAAGTTAAAAGTTAACCAAGAACACTAAACCAAGAAGGTATAGGTTCGGCCATTGCATAAAATAGGGTTAAAGGTTTTCAAAAGAGAATACAACTTATTGATTATTGATCCTTAAGTGTTAGGAGTTCATAACCAAGGTTCAGTTTACAAAGGTAGAACAAAATCCCACTAAATCCATGCTTAGGATTTCGGCCTCTTTAGTATAAGTAGGCTAGAAATTTCCAACCCTTCTAAGCTCTTTAGATTTAGCGTTAAAAGATACCAAGAAGTCTAAATTCATTATTATATTGGAAAATGAAAACAAAACATCATAGGTTCACAACCATCATAGCTAGAAATCTTTAAACTTTCCAATCTCTTTAGACTTAGCATCCAAATGTATTAAGGAGCTCAAGTCGATGATCATATTGGAAAATGAAAGAAATCTTTAAACTTTCCAATCTCTTAGACTTAGCATCCAAATGTATTAAGGAGCTCAAGTCCATGATCATGTTGGAAAATGAAAACAAAACATCCTAGGTTCACAACCATCATAGGATAAATAGGCTAGAAATCTTTAAACTTTCCAATCTCTTAGACTTAGCATCCAAATGTATTAAGGAGCTCAAGTCCATGATCATATTGGAAAATGAAAACAAAACATCCTAGGTTCACAACCTACTAAGTTCAGCCATCATGGGATCAACAAGTTAGGAATTTTCAAACTTTCCAAGACTTTAGATTTAATATCAAGAGGTATCTAGAAGCTCAAATACATGATCATCTTTCAAAAGTTGAAACAAAACTTCCTAGACCACTAATACATAGTTTCAGCCATCCTTGGAAAAATATGTTAGAGATGTTTGTTTGATACAAGCTCCTATAATATGAAAGAAGAGATTAATAGAAGTTCATAGAAATTGGTTTCAACTCAAATGGAGTTTTCTACCATTTTCTAGAGATTTTAGAAGTTAAAAGAACTTTAAGAACATTTTAAGAAGACATAAAGTAAACTCATGAAATAAGTGTAAAACTTACAATAAAAAAGTATGAGAGTGTTACCCTTATAACAACCTCTTGGTTCAACTCTTTGTAGTAGCTTATGGGTTACAATTTATAGGTTGTAACTGCTCCAATGTCTACCTTGAATGCTAGCTGTTGAAGCTTACAAAAAGTATATATCGGTATCCATCATTCATCATGGACAGGTAAGCATTTGTATTCAAAAGTATATATCGGTATCCATCATTCATCACGGACAGGTGTTGTGACGCCGGCAAGTGCACCGGGTCGTCGCAAGTAATAAAATAAACACGGTAAGTAATTACCGAGGTCGAACTCAGGGATTGGGCTACCAATTCGACTAATCCGCGGGAAATCCGATACGTTTGGTCAAGTCACAGAAGAAGGTGGTTGAGAGAGAGAAGAGAGAATAGGATCGAAGTTCAGTTAACAAATCTAATAAACTAATTAACTAAAAATCTGAAATTAAAATATCCAAGGTCTCAAATCCACCTACCCAATCATGTATAGTTCCCACGTGATGATGAATTCCTCCCTAAGTTCAATTACAATGTCAACCGGGACCCCCAATTTCTCCTATATCCACTGTCGTGCTCAATAGGACGTATTCGACGATTGGATTAATTACTTGCAGGTCTCATAACCCTAATCTTGAATTCTATTAATTCTTGTTCCCTATAAGGTTGCACTAATCTCCTAAATCCACTGTCGTGTTTATCATTCAATTAGTGATTCCAATCCAAGTTCTAAAACGCGAATCGCCGATCGGCCTCAAACACGTTAACTAGTCAATCACGCAACACATATGACCAACGCAATCAAATCAGAATTGGAAAACATAAATTGAGAGAAGGGGAGAAAAACATACATCACATGAACGCTATACCGCCATGGGCGGCTTCATTGATCCCTCGGACGAGGGGATTAGTTCCTCATGCTCATCGACAAACAATCGGACATAATCTCCATATCAAAATAAGAAAAGAAAAGGGAAGGGAGACACAGCTCCAGAAACAAGGATTCGTAACTACTGATCTAAACTAGTGGAAAAACCTTGATACCCAATTCTGATCTGAAACAGCCTTTAAATAAGGATTTTGTTTCTCGCCCACTCGCGGGGCGAGTTTACTCTCGCGACGCGAATTTTAGTTTTGGCGCGGATTCAAGTTTGGATTTTCGCGAGGCGAGAGTGTGTTCGCGGGGCGAGTCTTCCAACTTTAATCTGTCACAGCCGTGACATTCATCACGGCTGGGCCGTGATGGTCTCTGTCTTCCAAGGTCTTTAAACTCTCGCGAGGCGAGATTCTCTTCGCGGGGCGAGCCTTCAATTCTAGGCTGTGACCTTCATCACGGCTAGGCCGTGATGGTCTCTGACTTCCAGGTCTTCATGATTCGCGAGGCGAGTATACTGTTCGCGGGGCGAGCCAGAGTGATGACTGTTCCTGCTTTATCTGATGTTCAGGCTCGCGAGGCGAGCATCTCCAGAAGTGCTTTTTCCACTGCTTCTTGACTTTCCTTGACTCCCGGAGCTTCAATTATTGACCTGAAAACACCAAAAGCAACCAAAAGCATAATTCTATCCAAAATAAGCTAAAAACTACACAAAAGACGCAAAACGAGTCAAAGTTCAACTTAGGAACAAAACAAGGCAAATTTGGGCGAAAACGAGAGTGAACTCGACTGATTGGCACATAAACCCTAGTTCATCTAGTCATAAAACTAGATAAGCCGAAGGCTTATCAACAGGTAAGCATTTGTATTCTTTCTTGCCTTTATGACATGGGATAATGATGACATTAAATTACAATGAGCAAGGTTGGCATTCTTTCTTACTGTTTTATAATATTATTTTATTTCCAACTTCTTTATTGATGAATCGTTTTAACAAATTTACTTTATAGGTAAAGGAATCATCTTGGAATTTAAATTTGTTCATGACAAAAAAATCGCCCGTGGGATGCATGAGTCACCTCACTAGTGTGTATATATATATATATATATATATATATATATATATATATATATATATATATATATATATATATTGTTGAGACAAAAATCCTCTTGAACAAAGTTTTAACGTTTATGTGACAGACTTTCTGAAACAAATTTAAGTTTTTTTGATATGAGAAAGACTGATGGTTGCACTTGAGATGTATATGTGTCATATAAGCACAAGAATAAGTTCTTATGCCCAGAAAGGTGAAAAACTTCAGAAGCTTACTTCGTTAGGAAGGTGCATAAATTGCATAAAAGACAGACAACTTTATGAAGGAATAGATGATCAAGCAAGATGTGAAGAACCATCTCTTAATTATAATAAAATAATATTTTAAATTATAATAAAACATAATATTGTTAAAAAAGGTATAGTAAAATATAAAATATTTAAATGATAAATATATTAATAATTAATTTTAAAAATTGTTTTATTTTATCACATTGCTAATTTTGTTATTTTATATTATTTTAAAAAATTGAAAAATATAAAAGTAATATTATAATAATTTTAACTATATGTAAAGTAAAAACTCAAATGAATATTTAAAATTATAAAAAAATTTGAAGTTAGGCAATATTTTAAAAATTATATGTAGTTTTATCACAATGATAATTTTATCTTTTTATATAATTTTTAAAAAATAAAATTTATAAAAATAAAATAAAATCTAATAAAATATGAAAACATTTAGAATAAAAACGAAAATTTTAAAATTTATACTAAAATTACAATGCTATCCGGTTGGTTATCTGGTGGACACCAAATGTCAGATAGGATAACAGCTTATCCTGCTCGTATCCTATCATACTCCTATCTTGTTCTCTTATCCTATCTGCCCCTATCCTATCCTGACCACCAAACGAGCTCTAAAGGTTAAGAGTGATTTTTATCTTGTTTCAAAAGAAAGAGTCATTCACTCTTAAGTATTGTAAAAACTAAAAAACTGTGAGAAAGGTTTTACCTTCAATCTCATTTATGAAACCGTGTTGTGTTCTCATAAGCTAGTTAGTGAGAACTAGTGTTGTTTTGAGAATGGTTTTAAGTATACAAATGCTTGTTGTGAAAGAATGTTGAGAGGTCTGAAGAGGCTATGAAGAATACTGGGGTTAGAAGCTTGAAGAGACTGTGGAAAACAAAGAATACGTGTAAATTGTTGTTTGGTTAGTGGAAAATCCAACTATGTGTTGGGACTGGAAGTAGCTCAAGGGTTGTTTGAATGAACCAGGAAAAATCAGCTGTCTAGTATCTCTATCCCTCAAACTCTTTACAATCTGTACTTTTAAATTACTACTGCTCATAGCATTTTTCGAGTTCAAGTTTTTGAATAATTTCTGTAAGAAAATCAGAGAAATATCTGATAATATCTTTTCATATCTTAGCATATCTTAGAGTATCCTAGATGATCTCTTAGGATTTATTTCTTAATAATATTTTATGATTTGATTCTCTATTTGATCAAGATTAGGATTAAACTTTTAGTATAAATAGGACTATTAGGGTTGTCTTTTGTAATATATCATCACTACATCAAATCAATATCAGTCTTGTTATCTGTTGGTTTATTTCTCTATTTTCCTCCTTCCCTACCTAAAACCCATTCCAATTCAACATGGTATCAGAGCGGTACCATCCTCTGTAACCTGTCCCATCACTATTCCTTTACAGAGTTCCACCAAGTTTGAAGGAACTTTAATCATCTTATCATCTCCTTTGTTTCAAACGGGTTATGCCAATGTCTTTTTTCCGCAAAATCGTGTTCTCTCTCCGATTTTGTAGCCTCTTCGGTGGTCGTGTTCTCATTCCGATCCTCGTTTCTGCCCCATCAACTGCCGTCAGTCACCGTCCACCGTCGTATCCGGTCGTCGAACCCACCACCAGACTCACCATTGTCAGATCCGTTCGATAGTCCAAACAGCATCGCCGTCAGCCTCCCGACGTGCCTCCACGTGAGTCTCTTTCCATTTACGCGCAGCCGCACCCGTGGACAATTCTTCGGCGTGTGTGACACGCTGTCGCGCACGCGTCAAAAAGCGAGCAGTTTGTAAAAATATGTAGATAGGGAAAGTGCGACAACTCGAGTATCGTCTCACAAGGACTCTTGGGTTGTGGTTAACAGAAAAGTCAGTTTGGGGGGGGTTGGATATGGAATTAAATTAAGAAAACAAAGCAGAAAACTATGCAAACTAAATAACTATCAAATAGCTAAAAACGATCAACCTACTGTTTTCGGTTTCCCACTATCATTGATTCATATAATTCCATGCCCTAAGCGGATTCTAATCCCTTTTCGATTGTAGCATCAATTAACAAGTGAAATTGACAGTACGAGACATATGTTCCTAATTCCCGAATTAAGCAAACAGGGTGAAGCTCTCGTGAATTAAGCAAACACGATTGAGTTTAGGAACATAAAATCATCGAAACAAATCAATACCTATTCTACACAACTTGAATTAAGCAAACAAGGCATATAACATAAGTATTGAAAGAGAATAGCAATAAGAATGGGAATTACATAACCTCAAGTGTCAATGGAACCCGATTACAGTAGATCAATCCAAGGAGACTAGTTCTCCATTACAAAGGAAAAACAAAGCACTAAACCTAATTCGCAGCCGTCAACCAAAAAGCAGAAGAAAAAGAAGATCTCCCAGTTCTGCCCTAAAACAGACTATAAATACAGATTGTGGGTCGCGGTCGCTCGCGAGGCGAAACATGTTTCGCGAGGCGAATCTTATGAACAGTCCTTCAGTGTTTGGATTTCTCGCGAGGCGAAACATGATTCGCGAGGCGAGCCAGAGAGGTTGACTGTTGCTGCTAGTGCTGGTCTTCAGGCTCGCGAGGCGAATCTTCCAGAATTGCATTTTTCCATTGTTTTCTTTATTCCCTTGGCTCTAAGTGCTTCCCTTTTAACATGAAAACATGAAATAGCAGTAAGTGCTTTATTTGACTCTAAATCAGCTAAATTACCCTAAAAATACTTTACAGACTCAAAATGTTGCTTGAGGACAATCGAGTCTAATTTGGGCGAAAACGGGATATAATTAGCACAAAACCACGGTCATACTAGTCATAAAACTAGATGAGCCAGGGGCTGATCAAAATACCCCAAACTTAAACTTTGCTTGTCCCCAAGCAAACTAAAACTCAAAAATACTCAAACTTGGTAAGCTTAAAAGATTTAATCAAATTCGCACAAATTTCATGCAATCTTAACAAAACAATTTCTCTTCAATGTTTCCCCCCCTTTTCAACAATGCAATCCCCACATTCATCTACTTTAAACAATTGAGAATTCTACCATTCATGCAGTCATTAATCTAAGCAAGGGATCCAAGTTACACACAAAAGGGAGATCACCAAATTCAAACAACCGCCTTCCTCACAAGGGCATTTAGTGTTTCACTCATTCGCTCAGTTTGCCTAGGCTATCAACATTTCACTCAATTTCACTTTTAAGAGCACTTCCCATGAATTTGATTTTTATCTCAAAATGGTTCCCACGGAAAACATGCACGCAACATCAAAAGGTATTTTAAGGTTGTAATGGGGCCTGGCTAAGGGTAGGATATTCAAAGGTACTAGGCTTAAGTCCCTAGGAACTAAGAGAGCATGAGCATTTTGATACATTGAATTTCCACTCAAGTTCCTTTTTCCATTTTTCTTTATGCTTTTGGGTGACTACAACCTTTTCCTTTTAATACCCCCTTTTGACATTTTGCACTTTTCTTTTTTTTTTTTCCTTGCCCTTTGGCTCCAACCTTTATTTTTTTTCTTTTTCTCAATCCCAAACAGCACATCATATCCTTGTAGCCACCCCAAACTTAGTTTCTTGCAAACCTCTGTTGAAATTCAAGATTACTTGCTAAGCTTCCATGCTCTCCTAATCCTAAGATCGGGTTAACATGGTTTTTTTTCTCCTGATTTTAGGCTCATAACATAGGGTCATCAAGAATTAACTGGCTAATTAGGCTCAATGGGGCTAACTAGGGAACATGCATTAGGAATGGTTCAATTTAGGCCAAGTGGTTATTTACAAAGAAAATTGCCTAAATCGTTTGATGCAAACACATAAACATGCAAACCATGAAGAGACTCAAGCAAATTCGGGAAAGTGCAACTCAAAAGTGATTCACACAATTAAAAACATGTTGGAGGCTCAAATCCTCACCTGGACATTTTTTTGCAAATTGTTTGACCGATATTCTACCCCTAGTGTGTGCTTCCCTTTACCCCAAACTTATCATAAATCATGCAATCATAACAAAATATCTCAAAGTTCAGTTTTCAATTTTTCAAATGGGGATCAAATTTTCAATTTTCAAAATCTAGGGGAAAATCATCAATGGTCAACAAATATCATGCAATCATCTATGCAAATTCAATCAAACCCAGTCAAGCTTGCCGACACAAGACTCAACACACATACTCCTGATATTCTCAAATTATTCAGGAGCTAAAAGAAAACAAAACAAAAATAAAGCAAGGATAGTTAAAAAGGGAAAAGGGTTTAGAAAAAACTCATTGGGGCGGCTCCACCGGGATCCCATTGCTTGTAACATAAGGCCCAAGTGATAGCCAAAGGACGAAATCTCATTCCATGCTTCCACGACTTGCAGCCTTGATATGGGAGTGAGTGCTTGACAATTATGGTGACCTCGCCAAGTGCGGCGGACTTCTCACTCCCTCTTTGGTCAAAGATGACCTCTTTCTCAACAAAGTCCTCCCAATAAAATTGGGGTTCAACCCCTTGGACTGGCCATGGTGCAAAGTCCAGTCTTTCTGGCAGAGGCTTGAACTCCATCACCGGTTGTTCCACAGTGGGAGGTGGCAAACAAGTGGAGAGGACCTCCGGTTCCGCTTCAACTTCTGCACGATCTTCATTCACTGCACTAACAAATCCATCACCTGCTATACATGCAGAAATCTCAGCACACACCACACAAAGGTTAGTGTTAGTAGAGTCAGTACATATGGTACAATAAACTGAATCAGAAAAGGCTTGAATGTATGGAAATTCAACACACAGTTTATCAGTAATAGTGTTCTTGACATCATTATCAAAATCATGTTCAAAGGAAGTATTGTCAAGAACAACTATCTGCGAATCTGTATGTTCCTCAAGGAGACGTTGAGTTTGCAGTGCAGCCGAGGTGGAGGCAATGTGATCAATTTGAGCGGCAAACCTCTGAAAATCAGCTTCTATCCTCTGTTGGCTTTGATCAATTTGAGCGGCCAACTTCTGAAAATCAGCTTCTGGCCTCTGTTGGAATTGAAGATTGTGTTCTGCCATCCGTTGCACCAAGTCTTCCAGACTGAGTTGGGCTAGTGTAGGGTCAGGCTGATATTGGTCTGGCTTCGTCATTTGATGCACCAAAGAGGCAATCTCATCCAAGCTGCCGCTTTCTCCTCCATGTTGGCTATGATAGAAAGGTTGCTCCTCATTCACTCCAATCATGTCAAAACCACTGCTAAACTCATAACTTCCAGCAAAGTTAGGATAATATATGCATGGCTCATAATCAACATTAGGCATAAAATCTTGCATATAATTATCCATACTAAGGTTCACAACCAGACTTAGTAGCCAAAACTAATTCTGCAATGAGATTATTTATTTATTTATTTATTTTCTGTCAATAACAACAAGAGTCCCCGGCAACGACATCAATTTTGACACGCTGTCGCGCACGCGTCAAAAAGCGAGCGGTTTGTAAAAATATGTAGATAGGGAAAGTGCGACAACTCGAATATCGTCTCACAAGGACTCTTGAGTTGTTGTTAACAGAAAAGTCAGTTTTTTTTTTTTTTTTTGGGGGTTGGATATGGAATTAAATTAAGAAAACAAAGCAGAAAACTATGCAAACTAAATAACTATCAAATAGCTAAAAACGATCAACCTACTGTTTTCGGTTTCCCACTATCATTGATTCATATAATTCCATGCCCTAAGCGGATTCTAATCCCTTTTCGATTGTAGCATCAATTAACAAGCGAAATTGACAGTACGCGACATATGTTCCTAATTCCCGAATTAAGCAAACGGGGTGAAGCTCTCGTGAATTAAGCAAACACGATTGAGTTTAGGAACATAAAATCATCGAAACAAATCAATACCTATTCTACACAACTTGAATTAAGCAAACAAGGCATATAGCATAAGTATTGAAAGAGAATAGCAATAAGAATGGGAATTACATAACCTCAAGTGTCAATGGAACCCGATTACAGTAGATCAATCCAAGGAGACTAGTTCTTCATTACAAAGGAAAAACAAAGCACTAAACCTAATTCGCAGCCGTCAACCAAAAAGCAGAAGAAAAAGAAGATCTCCCAGTTCTGCCCTAAAACAGACTATAAATACAGATTGTGGGTTGCGGTCGCTCGCGAGGCGAAACATGTTTTGCGAGGCGAATCTTATGAACAATCCTTCAGTGTTTGGATTTCTCGCGTGGCGAGCCAGAGAGGGTGACTTTTGCTGCTCGTGCTGGTCTTCAGGCTCGCGAGGCGAGTAGTCTATCGCGAGGCGAATCTTCCAGAATTGCATTTTTCGATTGTTTTCTTCATTCCCTTGGCTCTAAGTGCTTCCCTTTTAACCTGAAAACATGAAATAGCAGTAAGTGCTTTATTTGACTCTAAATCAGCTAAATTACCCTAAAAATAATTTACAGACTCAAAATGTTGCTTGAGGACAATCGAGTCTAATTTGGGCGAAAACGGGATATAATTAGCACAAAACCACAGTCATACTAGTCATAAAACTAGATGAGCCAGAGGCTGATCAGCGTGCTACCACCGTTCCGGTCTCCGTTTTCAGCACCTGACTCGCCTGTCACTCCCCTTTCTGGATCTTTTCTCGCCTCCCTCTATGGACCGCTTTTTAGCAACCACCTCGATGTGTTTGTCTCGCTTTGGTTATGTTTTGCTTCTTCAGGTTTTGTCATTCAATTCTTATCCACTAATGGATCATATCAATGACTTCTCTTCCCACCGACGATCATTCCGGTGGTGACTCATTTCCCACGGATGAGTCATATTAGTGGTGACTCTTTTCCCACATACGAATCATACTAGTTGTGACTTCCATTTCTGTTGATGATTGACTTATGTTGGCTATGACTCACACTTGCCCAACTCATTGTCCCAGATGCTCTGGCCCGACTCTTTTCCTAGATGCACTGGCCCGTCTTTCTCCTAGATGCACTGGCCTTGGCCCCTTGTCCCAGATGCACTGGCCTTGTCTCATTCCCGATAGTAGTTGTCTAACTTAATTTCAATTTGAATTAATTTGGGTCTCCGATATTGTTGAAGCTTCCAAATACGATTTTGAGAAGTTCGGACCTTGCTGCTAGATTGCTTGCCAAGAAATTTCCGTTAGGCTGATGATCATTCCAGCTATCTTGCTAGGTTATCTTTCCAGGAAATCTCTTCGGCCTCTCCAACATTCTTGAATTGCCTTCCAACCATTATTTTCGTGGAGCTCAGTTTTTTTTTAAAATTTTAATTTGAGGGGGAATATGCATTGTTTTCGTATAACAAGCTTAGTAAGCTTTAACTTGAGGGGGAGTGTTAGAAAATCAGCGAAATATCTGATAATATCTTTTCATATCTTAGCATATCTTAGAGTATCCTAAATGATATCTTAGGATTTATTTCTTAATTATATTTTATGATTTGATTCTCTATTTGATCAAGATTAAGATTATAATTTTAGTATCAATAGGACTAGTAGGACTGCCTTTTGTAATATATCATCACTACATCAAATCAATATCAGTCTTATTATCTGTTGGTGTATTTAATCCACTTCAAGTGGCTGTGTGGCGCAAGGAGCAGGGGTCCCACACCTCTCATCAGCTCTTTGTGTAGTTTGAATGAATCAATAAACTTGCTGCTAAAGAAATACAAAGAGAATCAAAGCAATCAAGGCAAAAAGGAGTTAACACAAGACAAGGTGATGAATGCTCCAATCAAGGCAAAAAAAGGGGTTACACAAGATAAGGTGATGAATGCTCCAATCAAGGCAAAAAAAGGGAATTACACAAGACAAGGTGATGAATGCTCCAATCAAGGCGAGAAAAAGGGAATTACACAAGACATGGAGATGAGTGCTCCAACAACACAATAAAAGCACTGCCACCCACTTAATTGCATTTAATGAGTGGTTGTGAAACCTTCCCCTGGTCATGAAGAGCAATCAAAGCAGTAATAATTATTTTTAATTTCCTTTAGTTTCCTTTTTGTACCCCTAGGAAGGAAGGACTTTGTCTCTTTGTAACAGGAAGAACCTCCCTCATTATATATAGGGAGCGCAAGTTTCAATATAGGGATAACAAAGATTTTAGCAAAATATTGAGTTCATACTCTTTGGTTCTGGATTGGACCGGTTTATTGATCTTATCAAGAAATTCTCTTCTTGTGGTGATCCTCACATTCATAGGCTTATCCTTGTCTTGGATTAGACTAAGGTGGCACACCTACCTCCCAATTATCCACCTTCTTCATTTATTCCATAAACAGCTCCTTGAATCCTTTTTGTTGGTTTCATGCATTGGAGTTTTCCCAATCTGCTACCTTAATTCACTACCACCAAAAACCACGAAATTCATATCAATCTTTAACCATTCTTCTTCCATAATGATACAAACCAAGAATGGTGTCTAATTTAAAACCACGTTATTTTATTTTTAATTGAATAAAAGTGCAAGTGTCCAATTGATTTATTTGGGACCAAGGCACTAAGTTATTTTTATTTCTTTTGGTGTGTTTAATCCACTTCAAGTGGCTGTGTGGCACAAGGAGCAGGGGTCCCACACCTCTCATCAGCTCTTTGTGTAGTTCGAATGAATCAATAAACTTGTTGCCAAAGAAAGACAGAGAGAATCAAAGCAATCAAGGCAAAAAGGAGTTACACAAGACAAGGTGATGAATACTCCAATCAAGGCAAAAAAAGGGGTTACACAAGATAAGGTGATGAATGCTCCAATCAAGGCAAAAAAAAGGGAATTACACAAGACAAGGTGATGAATGCTCCAATCAAGACGAGAAAAAGGGAATTACACAAGACAAGGAGATGAATGCTCCAACAGCACAATAAAAGCACTGCCACCCACTTAATTGCATTTAATGAGTGGTTATGAAACCTTCCCTGGTCATGAAGAGCAATCAAAGCAGTAATAATTATTTTTAATTTCCTTTAGTTTCTTTTTGTACCCCTAGGAAGGAAGGACTTTGTCTCTTTGTAACAGGAAGAACCTCCCTCATTATATATAGGGAGCGCAAGTTTCAATATAGGGATAACAAAGATTTTAGCAAAATATTGAGTTCATACTCTTTGGTTCCGGATTGGACCAGTTTATTGATCTTATCAAGAAATTCTCTTCTTGTGGTGATCCTCACATTCATAGGCTTATCCTTGTCTTGGATTAGACTAAGGTGGCGCCCCTACCTCCCAATTATCCACCTTCTTCATTTATTCCTTAAACAGCTTCTTGAATCCTTTTTGTTGGTTTCATGCATTGGAGTTTTCACAATCTGCTACCTTAATTCACTACCATCAAAACCACGAAATTCACCTCAATCTTTAACCATTCTTCCTTCATTTTATATAAAAAAAAGGGAAAATACAAAAACAAAGTCACAACCAGATTCCATTCTGAAAAACAATCGAGAAATGGTCCCTTTCTACATCAAGGAGGCCATCATTTGGTATCAGAGCAAGGTTTCGTAGAGTGAATTTTGATCTTGTTCTTCGTTTTTTTTCCAAAAAAAATTAAAAATTTATTCTTCCCACCACTCATCATGGCAACACTATCCTTTGAAATGCAAAGATATCTAAAACGCTTGAAGAAGAAGGGTTTTCCTCCAAAGGAAGCTTGCAAGACATTCAATGAAATTAAAGATGTGATTCCAAAGGAAGCTTGCAAGACAATCAATGAAATTGAAGATGTGATTCCAAAGGAAGAATGCCAACAATCAACTGGAGTTGAATTGCAAGAGGAAGATAAGGAGATGAAGACAACTAGAGAACGTCCTTCCCCTAAAGCCGAGAATACATCTTCAAATTCACTTGGGAAGTCATGGCCATCTTTTACTCTAATACCTTCTTCTAGATTAGTTTATGGAATCAAATGTTGGGATTCTTCTACTTTGTCTAATATTTCTCCAATAGGTCACGAAGAAAAGAATAGTGAAGGCCATACAACAAAAAGTAAAGAGCAACAAAAAAAGAGTGAGGCAAAGGTTGAAAACAAAATTGAGAGTCTCTTTATAAAAGAAATCAAGGTGATGTTCCTATCTTGGCCTAGAGGTGATGATTCTATTTTGAAGGAAGTTGAAGAAGTAATTCCAAGAGAGGTGCCCCATAGATTCAAAAGAGTTGTGTTTGAACCCGGAGGATGAGCACGATTAGGCAATAAATTCGAGGTCGAATTCTCTTCAAGAGGGAGGGAATGATACAAACCAAGAATGGTGTCTAATTTAAAACCAAGTTATTTTATTTTTAATTGAATAAAAGTGCAAGTGTCCAATTGATTTCTTTGGGCCCAAGGCACTAAGTTATTTTTATTTCTTTTGGTGTGTTTAATCCACTTCAAGTGGCTGTGTGGCGCAAGGAGCAGGGTCCCACACCTCTCATCAGCTCTTTGTGTAGTTTGAATGAATCAATAAACTTGCTGCCAAAGAAAGACAAAGAGAATCAAAGCAATCAAGGCAAAAAGGAGTTACACAAGACAAGGTGATGAATGCTCCTATCAAGGCAAAAAAAGGGGTTACACAAGATAAGGTGATGAATGCTCCAATCAAGGCAAAAAAAGGGAATTACACAAGACAATGTGATGAATGCTCCAATCAAGGCGAGAAAAAGGGAATTACACAAGACAAGGAGGTGAATGCTCCAACAGCACAATAAAAGCACTGCCACCCACTTAATTGCATTTAATGAGTGGTTATGAAACCTTCCCCTGGTCATGAAGAGCAATCAAAGCAGTAATAATTATTTTTAATTTCCTTTAGTTTCTTTTTGTACCCCTAGGAAGGAAGGACTTTGTCTCTTTGTAACAGGAAGAACCTCCCTCATTATATATAAGGAGCGCAAGTTTCAATATAGGGATAACAAAGATTTTAGCAAAATATTGAGTTCATACTCTTTGGTTCTGGATTGGACCAGTTTATTGATCTTATCAAGAAATTCTCTTCTTGTGGTGATCCTCACATTCATAGGCTTATCCTTGTCTTGGATTAGACTAAGGTGGCACCCCTACCTCCCAATTATCCACCTTCTTCATTTGTTCCTTAAACAGCTCCTTGAATCCTTTTTGTTGGTTTCATGCATTCCCAATCTGCTACCTTAATTCACTACCATCAAAACCACGAAATTCACCTCAATCTTTAACCATTCTTCCTTCATTTTATATAAAAAAAGGGAAAATAAAAAAAACAAAGTCACAATCAGATTCCATTCTGAAAAAAATCGAGAAATGACCCCTTTCTACATCAAGGAGGCCATCAGTTTGAAGGAACTTTAGTAATCTTATCATCTCCTTTGTTTTAAAGGGGTTATGCCAATGTCTTTTTTCCGCAAAATCGTGTTCTCTCTCCGATTTTGTAGCCTCTTCCGTGGTCGTGTTCTCATTCCGATCCTCATTTCTGCCCCATTAGTTGGTGTCAGCCACCGTCCACCGTCGTATCCGGCCGTCGAACCCTCCACCAGACTCGCCATTGTCAGATCTGTCTGACCGTCCAAACAGCATCGACATCAGCCTCCCGACGTGCCTCCACGTGCGTCTCTTTCAATTTGCGCGTAGCCGCATGTGCGGACCTTTCTCCGGTGCGTCCGGTCGCCGTTTTCAGCGCTTGACTCTCCTGTCACTCCTCTTTCTGGATCTTTTCTCACCTCCCTCTACGGACCACTTTTCAGCAACCACCTCGATGTGTTTGTCTTGCTTTGGTTATGTTTTGCTTCTTCAGTTTTGTCTTGCAATTCTTATCCACTAATGGATCATATCAGTGGCTTCTCTTCCCACCGACGATCATTCCGGTGGTGACTCATTTCCCACGGATGAGTCATATTAGTGGTGACTCTTTTCCCACAATTCAATCATATTAGTCGTGACTTCTATTTCTGTTGACGATTGACTTATGTTGGCTATGACTCACACTAGCCCAACTCATTGTCCCAGATGCTCTAGCCTAACTCTTTTCCTAGATGCACTGGCCCGTCTTTCTCCCAGATGCAATAGCCCTGGCCCCTTGTCCCAGATGCATTGGCCTTGTCTCATTCCCGGAAGTAGTTCTCTAACTTAATTTCAATTTGAAATAAATTGGGTCTCCGATATTGTTGAAGCTTCCAAATACGGTTTTAAGAAGTTCGGACCTTGCTTCTAGATTGCTTGCCAAGAAATATCTGTCAGGCTGATGATCATTCTAGCTATCTTGCTAAGTTATCTTTCCAGCAACTCTCTTCGGCATCTCCAACATTCTTGAATTGCCTTCCAACCATTATTTTCGTGGAGCTCAGTTTTTTATTTTAAATTTTAATTTGAGGGGGAATATGCACTGTTTTCGTATAACAAGCTTAAAGCTTAGTAAGCTTTAACTCGAGGGAGAGTGTTAGAAAATCAGAGAAATATCTGATAATATCTTTTCATATCTTATCATATCTTAGAGTATCCTAGATGATCTCGTAGGATTTATTTCTTAATTATATCTTATGATTTGATTCTCTATTTGATCAAGATTAGGATTATACTCTTAGTATAAATAGGACTATTAGAGTTGTCTTTTGTAATATATCATCACGACATCAAATCAATATCAGTCTTATTTTCTGTTGGTTTATTTCTCTCTTTTCCTCCTTCCCTACCTTAAATCATTCCAATTCAACACTTTCCAAATAGTAAAACATGTTTCTGAACATTATTCAAAGTATTATATTATTTTATAATCTCTCAAAATTAAGCTTGTAACGTTCATTATCATTTTTAAAGAAAATATTTTATACTCAGAAAGTGGTGTTCATGATCAAAAGCTACATTGGTTTTTGTAGTTTCTAAACAATATTTTGAGCATTAGAAAACTGTTTTTTAAACTAAAATATTTCCTATACGTCTTTGAAAGATTTATTCGAATGAATTACCCACATTAACTATGTCCAACATGCCAATAACCCCAATTTTGGATGTCATTGATTAACTAGGTGTTTGCCATGTTGTCAAATTTTTATGTCCAAATAACATTCTGTATTGGAATTTTACTTGACTCAGTTGACTGTTTCTCATTAAATATTGTGAGCTTCACATTGGGGACTGACGATTTTTGGAGAGTTGATGAACCAGGTATTTGAAAATCCGACCACTGAGCTCCTGGGCAATTTTTTCTTAAATTAGAACGTGATGCCTTATATCTATTTGAGCATGATCATGGGGTTGCCTGCCTCCACTTCTGCTATCAGCTTTCAGCAACTGTCTTGATATAAACTTCAGCTTTAAATTATTTACTGCCATTCATGAGTCTGAATAATCTTGAAATCATTCAAGCCCCTTGATCTTTGATTGCTTTGATGTTAGCTGCCTGAGGTTAGGGTGTCTTGCTAGTTCAGTTTTCGATTCTAGGCTTTAGGATGTATTGGCAGTTCTTCTTTAACCCATTTCTTTGATCTCTTCTACAACCCTGTCTTAAGTTTGCTTAAACCCATTTTATCTTTTAATGTATCTCTTTTAAAAGTGAATATTTTCTATACCAATAGGTATACATGTAGATGTAATTAATGGTTATAAAAACCAAATATGGTATTCAATTGATAAGTCTTTGACATTGTTTGACAAGCTAATAAGCACATTAATAGTAATTATCTACAATTTATATAGTAAATCTAATGATAGTAGGTCAAAGGAGAAATTTAAAATGAAAAAGAGCACATGATATCATATTTAGTAAAGGTGTGTATAGAAATATTAGGTTAAAGCCTAAGAAACTAAAGAGCAAGAAAGTAGATTGAAAAATGTAAAGGAAAGCAAGTGAAGGAAGTACAATAAAGGTAGAAAAGTAAACATGCATTGAAAGTAAAATGTTACAAACTAAAGACAGAAGAAAGTATGCTTGACTATTTCTCTTAGCATATTTGAAGGATAACACTGGGAACATATAAATTTTTGGAGATCTAAGGCAAGTATAAAATATTTAGTCCCTGACGAGGTTCACAATGCCTTGTATTTATAGGCATTTCTTATTTAACTACTCTTGGGTAATTTTTTCCTAAGTTAGCACGATCGTGAGGATGCCCGTCTTCATTTCTTGAATCAGCTCTCGGTAATTATCTTCAATCAAATTTGAGATTTAAATTATTTACCCTCGTTCATGACTCTGAATTGCCTTGATATCGTTCAGGATCCTTCTTCTTTGAGATGTTTGATCTCGACTTCCTAAGGTGCTTTGGAACTCCTATTGCTTTCGATTTTTTGTTCTAGGCTTTTAGCACACTTTTACTTTTCTACATTAACCTATTTCTTTGATCTTTTGTGCAATTATGTCTTCGATATTCTCAAACCCATTTTATCTTTTGGTGTCCTTTGAAATTGGAAGCAAATATTTTTTGTATCTAGATGTAGAAGTGCTGGTTATAAAAACCAAGAATGGGGCAGACTAGATGTTACTTATAAGAGATTGGCAACGGCTTGTAGTGGTTATGGTGAATAATGAAAGCCCCTTATTACAATTGATTATTATATGCTCTTAAATGTTCTTTTAAGTTATTAATTAAAGAAATGCATGCCGTATTATTTTTGGCAAATAATAATGAGAGATGAAACATATCTCGATGTACACTAGCTCAGAATTA
The DNA here is from genome assembly GCA_030762895.1 of Sophora flavescens. Lineage (NCBI taxonomy): Eukaryota > Viridiplantae > Streptophyta > Magnoliopsida > Fabales > Fabaceae > Sophora > Sophora flavescens. The sequence continues at coordinate 102,862,430 of CM061066.1, read as the reverse complement.
ACCTAGGTAGGTCAAGTGGGAAACATTCACAAGTGGTGTCACCATTTAGGATTTAGGGCACACGTCATATTTGCTTTTTTAGTAACCTGGCCCACATCAATGAGAAATAATCATGACTTTTTGTCATAAATATTTTATATGCTCTTAAAATATTTTCATAATTTGTAATATGAATGTCACGTAACATTTAATACAAATAGAATTTGTTCACAAGTAAAATAAATTTTAGTATTATTTTAAAATAAAATATAATTTAAATAACTCAAGTAAATGTAATATTATTTTTAGAAATTTTATATAAAGATACTTCAATGATAAAATAATACATGTATAAGTGTTCTCTTCACATATGCAAGATCAAAGAAGATAACGAGGATACCTGCATGAGATACTTTGACACCAAAGTCTCTATATATGGAGGAGTGGGTGTAAGAGCATGAAAGTTACTAATCATGCTGAAATCACCTACATTATTGATGTGTAACCCCTATCATGTTTGCCATACTAATAGAGTGAAATTTGTTATTTTGGTGACACATCAAATGTTACCACTTGTTCATTCTGTTAGGTGGATTCTTTGGGAAATTTTTTTTAGGGGACGCCGAATCGAATCTTGGCATCCGGTCATGGTACCCTAGTTGTTGTGAGGCCATCTAGAGCTCTTCAAGTTTAGGGGGCGTGCATTGAGGTGAGAGGGATAATTTTTCAAGCTTAAAGGACACTTTTCAATGCTGTGTGTGAAGCCCCAAGGTCGATTAATCTACATTAGTACAACTGTAACCCCCAAGCTCGAAACTTGAATGAGAATATGGCCTTTGAAGCTGGAGACACACTACTAGAAACTTGAATTTTCAGACGGAATTTTCGGACGGAAATGTTTCCGTATGAAATTTTATGAACATTTCGGACGGATTTGAGACGAATGTAATTTTCAATGAGATTCCGTCTCAAATCCGTCTCTACTTTGTCTCAAACTTTCGTGCCAATATCGCGCCAAAATATTTCCCACAGATTTCGTACGGATCGGTTTCATGTTTTTTTTTTTTTATCTTGGGTCTTTTAAATCATCCGTCTGAAATCTGTCCGAAAATTTGTGACAGATTTCACACGGATTTGTTATTTTTTATATTTTTTTTCTTGATTTATCTTATATCCGTCTGAAATCTGTCCGAAAATTTGAGACAGATTTTACACGGATTTGTTATTTTTTATATTTTTCTTGATTTATCTTACATCCGTCTGAAATCTGTCCGAAAATTTGAGAGATTTCACACGGATTTGTTATTTTTTATACTTTTCTTGATTTATCTTACATCTGTCTGAAAACTGTCCGAAAATTTGAGACAGATTTCACACGGATTTGTTATTTTTTATATTTTTCTTGAAAAAGATTAAATAATTTATCTTACAAATTAAATATGATTAAAATATTTGATCTTAATAAATTTAAAAGTAAACAAGATTTATGAAAAAAAAATTAAAAAACATATTTAGACTAATAAAATGTAAAATGTAAAATTAAATTCAAAAATTAAATTTTATAAATTAAATTGTTGTAAAAATTTATAACAATAGACTAATATACAACAACAAAAAATAGGCAACATGATCACGGCGCCGTAAATTTTTCACTGGGGGGCGAGGGAATTTTCAGCCAAATTTCTCACTTCCCTCCTTGTAAAAAATCTTCGGTTAAAGTAATACTTTAGTCCCTATACGTGACATGAATTCTCGATTTGTTCCCTATACATAAAAATTATTAAAATGGTCCCTATACGTACAAAAAATCTTCATTTGGTCCATATACATTACCCGTTTGGTTCCTATACGAGTAAAACATAATTAAATCTGTCCCTAATTATTTTATTGAAATAATTAATTATCTAGATGTTTATTTTAGTTTATTTTTATGCGGTTTAGTTTGAGTAATTTTATTTACTCATTTAAAATATTTTGAGTGCATTAGCACTGCGTTATTACAGTGTATGCACGCTTGCAGGACTATAATGTTATGCTATTGTCACTAATATTCTTTGTTTAGAAAAATATTTTAAATAATATCATTCAAAGGAAGTTATTTTCAGATGTTACTCTATTTAATTTTAGATTTGAAAATAAATTGGTTTAGTGTTAATTGGAGATTTATTTTGGATCACTGATTTTCTTGGTTGCTAAATTCAATCATCAACTTTACTCTAATTTGAATTTTGAAAATATATATTTATCATTCATTATTTTTAAATCCAAGGGTCAATATTATTATTCATTTTCTAAAATTAATTTCAACTACACATTCTACCTACTACTAACTAAAAGAAAAAGACAATTAATAAAAACACAAAAGCTCTCTTTTCTTCTTCCATCAGGCTCGACACCCTCTCCTCCACAAGTCTTCTTTCTATTTTTTTCCCTTCTCATTCTTCACATGAAACCAGACCCACCTCTCTTCCTCCCCACATCATCTTCCTCCTCCTCTCAACCACGTCCAGCCGCGCACCACCGTCATGTAGGCCGTCATCTGGTCGCCGTTCAGCCATGTTCGGCCGCTTGGAGAGAGAAGACGACGCGCGTTCAGTCAGTTTTCCTCCGTGTAGCGCAGCTGCCGCGAGCGCCACCAACAGCTTGTCGCCGGTCATCGTCTAGCCACGCTGGTATGGAGGAGACGACCACGCATCGAGCTCCGCCGTTCCTCGCGAGTGCTGGTCTGTTTGGTTCGTTTTTGGCCACTGCCACCACGTGAAACGGAGCTCTGCCATCATTGCCACCTAGCTGGAGTCGCGCCGGTCGACCTTGCTGCCACCACCATGATTCCTCTTTGTTTGGGTGAGTGATTTTCATCCTTACTAAGCTTCATTTCAAGAATCCCCAATTCAGTTTGCAAACCCTAACCCTAACCCTTTAATTTCATATTTCAATTTTGAAATTGAACCTTGCTTTATGCAATTGGGACTATGAATTAGTGATTTCCTAAGTTAATTTTATCATTCTTTAGTTTGAATGAGTTTTCCCCAAATTGATTTATGAACCCTAAAGCCCCAAATCTGATTTTATTAGAAATTGATTATGTTTTTGTGAAATTAATTATGTCTTTATGCAATTGAGACTTTTAATTAACGAATTCTAAGTTTAATTTCATGTTCCTATGATCAAAGCTCTTTTCCCCAATTTTGAGGACGAATTGCAATTTTACCCAAATCTGATTTCGGTAGAAAGTGACCCTGTTTGTGAAATTAAGTGTTTAAATCAACTTAGAGAGAATTTAATAGTGAGTACCTGATTTGTTCTGACAAATCTGCAGATATACTTTACTTCAATGATTTTGAATATGCATCATACAATTACAGAGGCTTTGATATAGCAAACCACTTTGTAGAATATGATGCCTGTGAATGTGACTACAACTTGTAAGTTCTTTATGCTTGCGTCTCTTCCTTTGCTCAGTCATGATTTATTTGTTAGTTCTTGAACAATTTTTTATTGAAGGTACCCAAATAAGAATGAACAATATTGCCATCTTTGTAGTATAGCATGTTAGTGTCATATTTGGTTTGTACTGTTTAGGATTCTAAAACCATTTAATTGGTTCTAAGCATTTTTTTTGGATTAAAGAAGAAATTCATTAAGACAGAGATAATAGGTGCTTAGCAATCATAAGGATATTCTTTTTAAATTTCTGATTCCATGTCTTGTTGGATCTTTTTTAAGATTACACTTGTAGTGCTTTATTTATGTTTTCTTCTTAAATTATAGTTTTAAGAAATTTTATCTCGTTTGCCTCATTGTAGAACATTTTATTTATAAATGTTCATTTGCGCAGATTGAAAAGCCCTTGCAAAGACATGGAGGCAGGCTTGAGCACAATGAGACTTATTGTGGTTCCTGTTATGGTGCAGAAGCGGTATGTTAGAATAGTTACTTTATAAGGACACTGTAATTTAATACCTTATTTATACAATGATTACTAGATAGTAGTGAGTGTAGATTGTTAATCACTACATTGCATACTAGGGAATCGGGCATTTTATCACTCCTGTTTGCACCTGAAAAGTTAAAGGACCATATATTTGTTCTGGATAGGCAGTTTCAACTAGGCAGCATTATAGTAGTCAACTCCTGCAATTTTCTTCCTTCTGTTCTGTCTAATATATCTAAAGTTTTCCAGTTTGGATTTCATGATGGATTTTGTGTGGCTTTAATTGATATGTTCCTAGCATCACATGTTTGATGTTCACCTAAATCTTGGCCCATATTTGTATCTGCAGTCAGATGAGAACTGTTGTAATTACTGCGAGGAAGTTTGTGAAGCATATCGAAAAAAAGGTTGGGGACTTTCAAATCCAGATGTAATTGACCAGGTCTGTCAATATCTCATTTTGAATTTTAATTCAATATTATTCCTGAACACATCAAACATGTTTTATTACCAATATGCATGTGAAATTTTCCACTGCAAGTGAACTTTTCTTAAAGTTCACATTTCTTTACACAACGTGTGTATTATAGAACACCTTTTCATTTAATGAGAAACTATTTTCCCCCACAGATCCTTTCTTTCCATTATAATTCGATCCTTATTGTGAAATGTGAAATGAACTATTAACCTTAAACAATTATTATTTTGTAAGCAGTATTATTAATTGATAAAATAACCAATTTTAGTTTCCTCCTTTTACCTTTATTAATGACAAGTTGGTTCTTGAAACTGTTCATGTTTTGTTGGAGTGTGGTAATTATGTAGTGAGTTTATCTTGGCTACTTCTGTTTGCATCAAAACCAAGAAAATCTGTAGATATTACTCATTGAAAATCCAAAATGGCAAAGTATTTTTTCATGTAAAACATAAGATTCAAGCTAGGTGGATGAAATGGAGTACTTCGGGTTTTATTTGTGATAGAAAAGTGCCTCTCAATTTTAAAGGAAAAGTTTGTCACACAACTATGAGACGTGATGCTTTATGTTAATGTTGGGCAGTAAAAAGCCAACAAGAGCATTAGCTCAATGTTGCAACTATGAGGATGTTGTGTTGGACATGGGGACATACAAGACAAGATAAAATTAAGAACGAATACATTAGAGAGAATGTAGGGGTAGCACCTATTATAGTAGAGATGGTAGAATCTTATGTTATGTAGTTTAGCCATGTGAGGAGAAGACCATGAGAAACCGCACTAAAAAGAGTAGAGAGTATCTTAATGTGATGGTGTCCATTATGTGAGTACAACCAAATGGTTTGAATATCCATATTTTATATCTTGTTATTTAAATTAGTTATAATGTCTATTATCTTGTTACAGTGTGATGAATGCTTTCTTGGAAGGGCTCATTATCTTTTATTTGATTATAGTAACATCATTCTCGTTTACGATGGTGGCCACGAATTAATCAATGACGACGATGATTAGATGACAACGACGATGATATGATGATGATGAGGAGATGATGGATGATGTGCTAGATGAAGATGAAGAGTTTAGTGATCAAAGTAACAATGAGGAATAAATTTATGTCTTTGATGTTTGTAATGATATTTTAATGCTTTGAATCTTAATATATCATTCTTGTATTTCAAGATACTTTGTGTTTTTGTTTATTTGAGCTTGATACTTGTCAAGAATGGTACCTTAATAATAATTATTTTTTATTATATTATATTAGATTCCAAGTCCAGGTACCTAATTTGGTATGCATAATTATTTAAGTTTGGCCCTTTTTTTATTAATAAACATGATTTGTTTATCAAAAAATATTATTTAAATATGATTATCTAATCCGTGGGAAATCTGTCCAAAATAATATCATAACATTCGTCTGAAATCCGTCCAGAATTTGCATGAATAACAATATTGAATCCGTCTGAAATTCGTCCGAAATTAAGCCAATATAACCAAAATTCAGATTTTTGTGTTTGTCTTAAAGCTGTCCGAAATCTGTCTGGAACTAATTTTGGACAGAATTTTTAATTTGCAACGGGGCTTTTTCAGACGGGGGGTGTTCCGTCTGAAATCCGTCCGAAATTAATTGTCCGTCAAAAATCCGTGGGAAAAATGTCCAAATTCCGTCTAAAATCCGTCTGTGAATCCATCCGAAAATAACAATTTTCTAGTAGTGACATTTGAATGTTGATAACAAGGCATTTTAGTTGCTGTGATCAACTTTTGATGTTGTATTGTGGTGATTTATTTGTAGCCATTGGATATCGAGGGGAGTTTTTCCTTCTTTAAAATCTTTGAATAACTTCTTCTCAACTTTCTTTGCCAACCTCTTTGTTCTTTCTCTCATGCCCTTGTGCTTTTTCCTTTGTTTCTTACTACCACTACTATTTTCAACCATTGCCTTTGTCTCTACTACTGCCACTAATGATCCCAACTCATGGTTGTTTCTTTGCATTTGAAGATCGTTATGGTTAATGTGTGTTATACATTTTTTCCTTTTCAGGTACCATCTTTTTCCCTTCTTTATTTGTTTTCCTTCTACGTGAATTTTATTGGGTTGGGTTCATGTTGATGTCATAGGAATTGGGTGATTTGTTTTGTAGTGTTTTGATTGTGTGGGTGGTGATTCAGTGTAGGTTAAGAGGGATGAGTAAGTGAAGATGCTCAGTTGAGTTCATGTGCGAACTTTGACCATGCATCCTAGAGAGATAAAAGAACCCATATTATTAATTTGAGCATTGAGGAAGCTAGTAGTGTAGGATCTAGTGGATGGTCGATTCAAGTATAAAGGACAATTGAACTTTCCTAGGGTTTTTCGAGCACGTTATGAAAAGTGAGGGTGAAAGTAATGGTGGTACAAATGGAGTCTCAACTACATAACTATGTCTCTCTATTTGATGACTTGTTCTTATATAGTTTGGGTTCTTTCTTTTTTAGATTTTATATGGTTAAGTTGCTAGGGAAGGTTTTGATGTTGGAAATATGGATTTTTTTTGTATGTGATGACCACAGAGTTAGCTTTATAGTGTGTTTAGATCCTGTGGCGGGAATACACCTTTGCCTTACTCAAAATAGGTCAAATGATGACTATCAACTGGAGCCATGTAGCTTGGTTAATCTATTGCACAATAACCTTTGGCTTGGCCACTTCTATATGTTTGAGAGTCTCTTTTCCAAATTGGGAATTCGTTGCTTTCTTATAAGCTTGAGGTGGGGGTGTTGGTAAAGATAAGGGTTGTCTTGTCGCATCATCATTTGAATAGCTGGGAACCTTTGGAGGTCGTTTTGGTTAGTTTGTGACTACTTGGGGTTCAAGGAATCACCCCAATCTTATTTTTTATTTCTTCTACACCAATATAAGCAATAAGGATGAGACGATGAGTTATTGCCATTTCTTGGAATATAGGACAAAAATCTGCTAGAGGTGTACAAGTGGTAGGTACTTGGGTATTATGGGGTGCCTAAGTCCCACATCGAGTAGTATGGGATGCTCGATGGAGTACTTATGTGGCTTGGTTCTCCCCCGTTAATGACTAGCTTTTAAGGGAGGGTACCCCAAGTGCATGGGTGCTTATCATTTGGTATCAGAGCCTGGTTGCCGATGTCTCAGAAAGGGCTACCTACGGAGGGGTTGATAGGAAAAGGCCAAGTGAAGCGTCGTAGAGTGTAGCCGCCGGGACGTCGGCTCTCAGGGGTGGTGCTATGATAGGGACTTGGGTATTATTGGGTGCCTAAGTCCCACATGGAGTAGTATGAGATGCTCGGTGGAGTACTTAAGTGCCAAAGTGCTTGGGTGCTTATCAACGAGTCATCATACAAGAATTTTAAGAATTTTTTTTTAAAGGTGCCAGTTTATTCTAGCATTCTTCTTTACTTCCATGATATGCATAAAGCTTAGAAATTTCCTTTCCATTGAGCTTTGGAATAATGAAAAACCTCAGGTTGAGTTTAGTGATTTTATCAAAGGCTATGAGGTCAATGTGTAAAGGTTGATGGCATTAAGCTCACTTCACTATCGGTATATAATCTGTTGTCAGGGGAGACCAGAGACCTTGAAGAAGTCCTTTCCCAAGTGTTCTATTTTCTTATACCTGATATTCCAAGGTTTTGCAGACTTCATTTGTTAACTTTTTTCTTACTTTCAGTAGAAAATATGACTACTAAGTATGACTTGGATGCCTTGAGTCAAGAGAAGGCTAAGAAGAATGAAAATAATACAAAAAAAGGGCTATGGTTGCTCCCACTAGTCAGACCAACCCAACGATCAAACTAGCTCTTGTTTGGAGGTATCTGTTAAGATGAGGGAAAACAAGAGACATTGGCATAACTCGTGTGTTTCAACTACACCATGGAGATTGTATTATATAGGCAATATGCAATGAGCAAATCAAAATACAATCAGCGTACTAATTACAAGATATTCGCAATATTTGATTATCCTAATTACCAAATATTCCTATAATTAGAATATATTATTTATATAAATGTCAACACTCCCCCTCAAGCTGGAGCATATAAATCATATGCACCAATCTTGTTACATATTAATTTATTCGAGGACCTCTCAAAGACTTAGTGAAGACATCTGCCAGTTGATCATTGGAGTTGACAAAGTTAGTGGTGATGTCCCCAGATAAGATCTTTTCTCTGATGAAGTGGCAATCTATCTCGATGTGCTTTGTTTTCTCATGAAATGCTGGATTTGAGACAATGTGTAGTGCATTTTGGTTATCACAATGGAGTGTCATCTGTGTAACATCCCCAAATCGTAGTTCTTGAAGTAACTGTTTGAGCCAGATGAGTTCACAAGTAGCTGATGCCATGGCCTGATACTCAGCTTCAGCACTTGACCTTGCAACAACATTTTGTTTCTTACTCTTCCAGGATATTAGATTATTCCCAATGAGTGCACAAAATCCAGAAATGGATCTTCTATAAGTTGGAGAGCCTGTCCAATCATCATATGAATATCCAACGTTATGAGTATGACCCTTATCCTCATAGATGAGCCCTTTACTTGGGCCCCCTTTGATATATTTGAGAATACAGATCAAAGCATCCCAATGACCTTCGCAGGGTCAATTTAGGAACCGACTTACGACAGTTGCTGCAAATGAAATATCTGGACGAGTGACTGTGAGGTAGTTCAGTTTCCCAACCAGTCTTCTATACTTTCTCGTATCTGAAAGTGGCTCCCCCTGATTTGGTAGAAGTTTAGTATTTGGATCGATAGGAGTATCAACTGGTTTTGCAATAAGCAGTCCTGTTTCCTCAAGAATGTCCATCGTATACTTTCTCTGAGAAATAACAATGCCATCCTTTGATTGTGCCACCTCTATACCCAAGAAGTATCGGAGTTTTCCATGATCTTTTGTCTGGAAATGGTGACAAAGATGTTGTTTTACCTGTGATATGCCATGGTGGTCACTCCCTATAATGACAATGTCGTCGACATATACAATCAAGTAGACACATCCTCGAGCTGAATGACGATAGAAAACTGAGTGATCTGCCTCACTTCGTTTCATCCCAAACTCCTGAACAACAGTGCTAAATCTGCCAAACCAAGCTCGAGGGGATTGCTTGAGTCCATACAAAGACTTGCGGAGGCGACAAACAAGACCAAAAGACTCCTCCTGAGCAACAAATCCAGGAGGTTGCTCCATATATACCACTTCAGTGAGATCACCATGGAGAAAAGCATTCTTGATATCCTGCTGATACAGAGGCCAATGACGAATAGCAACCATGGATAGGAACAAACGAACAGATGCCATTTTAGCAACTGGTGAGAATGTGTCTCCATAATCCAAGCCAAAAACCTGAGTATAGCTTTTCGCCACCAAACGGGCTTTAAGACGATCTATCTGGCCATCCGGACCCACTTTAACAATAAATGTCCACCTACAACCTATAGCATACTTTCCAGACGGAAGAGGAACAAGGTCCCAAGTATCACTACTCTGAAGTGTACTCATTTCATCGACCAACGCTTGTCTCCACCCAGAATGAGATAAGGCGTCACCTACAGTCTTAGGGATAGATACATAAGACAAAGGAGAAAGGCAAGCAAAATGCGGTGCAGAAAGGCGGTGAAAACTTAAAGTAACATAGTGAGGAGAAGGATTACGAGTGGAACGTATACCTTCACGGAGGGCTATGGGAAGTTCAGGCTCATGAGGCAAGGTCGGAGTAGGCAGAGGAGCTGGCGTCGGAGGAGAGTCAGCAATGGCACTACCAGTATCATCCGGGGCAACATGCTCAACTTGTGGAGGCGACGGTTGGCGACGCTGATATACCTGTAAGGGACGAGTATGAGCAATCGGGGCAAGAACATGGATTGTAGGTGGAGTGTAGGATGTAGGGACTGTGGGTGGAGTATAAGAGACGGGGACTGGAGGAAGAGGAAAGACATCCGTGACCGACTCGGGATGTTAATGGATGCAGGGACTGATGAGGGAAAAAACAGAGTGAGGTACTTAGGCTATGTTTGGATTGATGGAAGGTGATGGAACGGAACGGAATGAAACATGATGGAATGGAGTGGAGTGGAACGGAATGGAATAAATATCCCCTTCCATCGTTTGGATACTCCATCTTTTGAGAAGTGGAATGGATTGGGTTATAATTTTTTTTATTCCTATATTATCCTTTCACAAATTCCTTAGTCTTAACTATTTTCAAGTCTTTCATGAAACTCAATGTTTTGTGTAGTGTATATGTTTGTTTACAGGTATTAATCAGTTACTATTGATGCTTCTGATTGCCCCTTTCTTCTAATTTCGTTTTTGGATCATAATTTCATCACTTCAAAAATTGATACATTTTTTTGGTTTATTGTACAGTGGCTCGTTTATTTACACCGAAGATTGCAAACTACTATGAAGAATATTATAAATCAAAAGGAATCGACTTCATTAAAGGAACTGTGCTTTCATCATTTGATTTCGACTCCAATGGAAAGGTATATAAAAATTTTCTTTGCAACTTTTCGGTGATATGGAATGTTGATAATGAAATTTTTGCCAAACCTTTTCCATCTGAAAACTTAGGAAGTGAATTCTCCAGAAAGGATTTTAAAATGTTCGAACAAACAGAAAGTGCCCCCTTTTTTATCAGTTGGATCCTTAGTTGGTAGGATTCATGTCAGCAAAGCATATTCATCTTCATATATGAAAATGATTTAAAGGAACGACGCCATATTTCACTATTGTTCAATGGCAACATTAGCTATCCGACTCTTTTTACAGGTTACAACTGTTAATCTTAGAGATGGAAGAAAGCAATCTGTGGACATGGTTGTGGTGGGAATTGGTATACGTCCAAATACAGGTCTGTTTGAAGGCCAACTTACTTTGGAGAAGGGCGGAATTAAAATGAATGGAAAGTTGCAGTCGAGCAACAACTCAGTCTATGCAATTGGAGATGTCACAACATTTCCAGTCAAAGTATTTGTGGCGGGACCTTCTTCCTGGAGAAAGAGGAAGCCGTGACCTTGTTAATTAAATGAGATGTGTAAGATAAATTAGGGTTCACGAGGATAAAATAATAATTTTGTAAATTTTTAAAACATCAATTTGTGATTCCATCCCATTCCCCCCAATTTGGGAGGGAAGAGAAATGAAGCAAAACAATGGAATTGGATTGAATGGGTTCCATTCCATTACATTACATTCCACTCACTTTTATATTATCCAAACAATGGAACACTCTTCCATTCCATCCCCTTCCATCAATCCAAACAAACCCTTAGTTATCAAGAACGGAGGAAGACATCCTATTAATGAGGTAGCACGCAGTGAGAACAACATCACCCCAAAAACGAAATGGAACATTGCCATGTAGTAAGAGGGTGCAAGTTGTTTCAATAAGATGTCTATTTTTGCGTTCAGCAACCCCATTTTGTTGCGGGGTGTAAGCACAAGAAATTTGATGAAGAATACCCTGAGAAGCCATGACAGATTGAAATGGTTGAGAGAGGTATTCTCTAGCATTATCACTACGCGGAGTACGAATAAGAATGCCAAATTGATTTTTAATTTCACAATAAAATTGTTGAAATATAGAAAATAACTCAGACCGATTTTCCATTAAAAATAACCAAGCACAACGCGAGAAATCATCAATAAAAGTAACACAATATTTTGACCCTAACGTGGACACCGTCCGACTAGGACCCCACAGAATGCACTAAAGAAAAAGGAGACTTAGCGCGATTAACAACACGACTAGGAAACGAACTACGGGTATGTTTCCCTAGTTGACACGACTCACAAGGCAAAAGAGTAAGCTTAGACAGGCTCAACACCAACTGCTGGAGCTTAGCAAGGCTGGGATGTTCCAATTGAGCATGAGTGAGGAGAGGGGAATCCTTGACAGCACAAACCCGAGAAGGAGGTGACAGCTGGTACAAGCCATTGAACTCACATCCGGCTCCAATCATCCGTCCCGAACTCCAGTCTTGCAGGAAAACAAAATCTTTAGTGAACGAAATGGTGCAATCAAGGGAATGGGTCAAGCGACTAATAGAAAGTAAATTAAATGGGAAACTCGGGACATAAAGCACATTATTAATCGAGAGGGAAAGGAAGGGATGGACAGTGCCAACCCCCTGGGAATGTGTTTTAGAACCATTAGCCAATGTAACCGTGGGTAAATAACCAGAAGTAGAAAGGGTGGAAAAAAGTGATTTATTACCAGAGATATGATTGGTTGCACCAGAATCCAGAACCCAAGGACCTAGGGACGACTGAGAGAGACAAGAAAATGAATTACCAGTGTGTGCAACAGAGGCAGTTGACCCAGTGGCCTGACGTTCTTCAAACCATTTAAGAAACTATGCGTAGGCAACGAGCAATGCAGTAGACTGAGGAGATGGCTCAAAAGACGCTGGTGGATCAACCCGGGCAACATTAGCAACGCGAGGAGGACGACCATGTAAAGTCCAACATTTATCGATAGTGTGGCCTAAGCGGTGACAGTGATCGATCGATTTAATGTTTACCCCCGGCCACGACCATGACCACTACCCTGAGACACAAGAGCAGAAGCATCAACTGCAGCAGGAGGTAACTCATGGCTATGAGCAGCAGGGAGCGTAGAGGTAACTGATGTCTTGGATGAGACCCGAAGCAAAACAGACCAATCCGTGTTCAGAGATGGGACATTAGGAGAACCCAAAATATGATCACGGGTGCTGGAGTACTATGGAGGCAAACTGTATAGGGACAACAACATGACACTACAAGAAATTAAGCTATTTCCCAGGGCTTTTTACCCAGGGAAATAAATCCCTAGGAAATTTTTACATTTCCCACGGCCAAGACCCTCGGAAATGTCTCGCTTGATTTCCCACGGCTTGTCCCTGGGAAAAAGAGGCGCCAAACATTCCCGCTTTATTTCCCACGGGCTGGGCCGTAGGTAACAGAAAACGCTGTTTCCCACGGATCGAGCCCTGGGAAATGGCTCAGTTTTCCCACGGGCTTAGCCGTGTCTAGTCAACACGGAGTTTCCCACGGAAGTCCCGTCGCAAATCAGGAGGTGTTTCCCACGGCCAAGCCCCTGGGAAAGACAGGCGGTGTTTCCCACGGCCAAGCCCCTGGGAAAGACAGGCGGTGTTTCCCACGGCCAAGCCCCTGGGAAAATCATCTTCCTCCTCTTCACTCGGTCCCTTCGCGCCTCAGCTGTTCACACGGTGTTCGCTCGCCATACTGCAGCGCCTCCTCGTGAGACTGAAGCGCCTCCTCCTCTTCTTCTTTTCTTCCCTGGCAGCGAAGGTAACTCCTCATCCTCCTCTTCCTTCCTTTCTCTTCTCTTTTTCATTTCCTCCTTCTCAAACGTTCTTGCTGACAGAGTGGTAAAGGGACGATCTCACTCACCGTCTTCATTCCCTCAACCGCCGCCATTGTCTTGCTCCGTCGCACGCCGTCCATCGCCGTCCTCAGAGGTTGGAGCAGACACCAACACAGCAACAGCAAAGGGCCGTCGCAATCGCCATATAGGTAACTACTTTGTCCTCATGTTGGCTTTCATTCTTGTCAAATGTGATGGGAACTGGTAGCAAATCTGATTCATTCTCTTGGCGAATAAGATAAAAAAACATTGTTTTATGACATGATTTCCTGTGGCTTATGAAGTCATAATGATTCATCCCATTAGACTTGTTCCCTTGTGACCTCTGAGCTATACCAAGTCAATTTACCTTGGCGTCTTATCTGAAAAGTTATAAAAAAATTCAAACAAGTTTTGATTGATGCAAAAAGAATCCAATAATGGTATACACGAGACTTAAAACTGCTGAAGAGCTATAGTGCTTCATACATTGAGACGTTTAAATAGTGGGAAAAAATGGTAACATCATAAAGATGTTTTCAGCTTCTGAACTATATAATCATAGCCCGCTTTCACAGTATTTATGAATTTTCAATGGTTAGTAGCGCTAGTCTTTGAGTAGGAGGCCATTTCCAACTCTCTATTCTGATGCCATCATGATCTGTGTCCTGCTATTGAGGCTTTGAATGAAATACCAAAACTCTAATCATTCAGAACATAGATTTACTGGACTTAAGCCCCCTCATATGCATGGTCCAATAGCATAAGTTGAATCATTTAGGCCATTTCTAGAGTTATCAGATGTGATATTGTTAGTTGTAGTAGTTTCAAAACCTTAGTACTCCTTTGTGCTGGTGCCACTGCTGATTATTAGCCAGAATTTGCCTTTTGTATCTTCTTCTTCTGCAAGTTTCGCGCAATCTCAATGCAGGCTTGATCAACCATTCCAAGAAAATCATTGACTAAGACAAATAGTTGAAGATTGTGTTCTGCAGTGTCTTTTGAAGCTCCCCCTTGAAAATATTATGCTGTTCTCTTGATTAGCTGCATTACCCTTGTTTGCTCATCTCTATCCAATTTCAATTCTTCCTCAGCACTTTGAAGAAAATGGTCCATTTCTTTCACAAAATTTCCTCCTTCACCATTTCCACACTACGAAACGAGTTCTTGAATTTCAACTATCCGGGTCGAGAGGGCTGAGATTGAACCAACTAAACTGCCATAATCTATAAGTGCTGCTTTCTTGAGGTTGGAGAACTCAGAACTAATCCCTCCTACAATTGGTAATCCTAGCATTTTATATTCTCTTTCTTTCTGTTCATTTGAAGCAGCATTGTTCTCAGAGTTTGCAATGCTGTTGCTGCTCCTACTGCTATGATTGCTTTGGATATCTAAAAAATTTGCATTTATTTTGCATTCTTCAATTATCATCAATCATTTTTGGGGATTCCTTTTGTCATCTTTAAGAATAGGTGACTCCTTTTAGTGTGTGAAATTCATTGAGAGATTGTACCCAAAAAAAATGTGATTGCTATTCTCTTATTGTTAAAATTTATCTGGATTTTTTATTAATATGCAGAAGATGGATTGTTATCCTTCGAATCGTAGTTGGGTGTATGATAGGCTATATCCGAAAAGAAGGGGTTTGAAACCAAATTTCGTAGATGGGGTTGAAGAGTTTGTTACCCAAGCAAAGCGACAAAAGTGTTTCATCGATGATGGAAACCGAATTAGATGTCCATGTGCTAAATGCTGATGTTGAAAGATTAAGAGTGAAGACCTTGTGAAGACTGACTTGTATATGAATGGGTTCCAGGAAAATTACTGGATTTGGACTCTCCATGGTGAAGAAGTGCCACATGTTGATTTAGGGGTTGACGAGAATTGCACGGGTGTCTCAAGCACTCGTGCAGATATGGGATGTGGGGAATAGTTTGTGTCAATGCAGGAGATGATGGTTGATGCTCTCGGGGTAAACGAGGCGCATGATTACGATAACACTGAAGATCTTCCGAATGAGGAAGCACAAAGATTTTATAATCTTTTAACCGAGACAAAAAAAAGCCATTGTTTGAAGGGGCCTCAGACTCTAAATTATTGCTGTGTGTGAGACTTTTAGCTTGCAAGTCCAATTGGAATATTCCTGAAAAGTGTTTGGATTTTTTTATGAAAATGCTTCAGGACGTGACACCTATAAAAGGAGTTGTACCAAAGAATTATTATGGTGCAAAGAGGTTAGTGTCGAAGCTGGGATTGGAAGTCAAGAGGATTGATTGTTGCATTAATAGATGCATGTTGTATTACGACAATGAATTCGGCATAAATGATGGAGCTTTGGTCAAATGCAAATTTTGTCAAGCTTCGAGGTATTGCCCTCCCAAGTCTGGGACAAGTAATAACAAACCAATTCCCGTAAAGGCGATGTTCTATTTGTCAATAGTTCCAAGGCTACAGAGAATGTTCGCATCAATGCAAACTGCAGGAAAAATGACATGGCACTTTGAGAACAAAAGAACTTCAGACGTCTTACGGCATCCATCCGATGGCGAAGCATGGAAGCACTTTGACCGGGTACATACTGATTTTGCTTCGGATCCACGTAATGTACGACTTGGTTTAAGCTTCGATGGTTTTACCCCGTATATCCAAGCGTCGGCTTCACCATATTCTTGTTGGCCCGTAATTGTTACTTCATACAATCTTCCTCCTGATATGTGCATGTCGAAACCTTATATGTTTTTGACGTGTCTCATCAAGGACCATCCAATCCGAAGGCTGGTATTGATGTTTATTTACAGCCTTTGATTGATGATTTGAAGAGGTTGTGGAGCGGCGTGTTGACGTACGATATCGCAAGGAAGGAAAATTTTATAATGAAGGCAGCTTTGATGTGGACCATTAATGACTTCCCTGCTTATGGTATGTTATCTGGTTGGGGGACTCATGGTAAATTGGCACGTCCACATTGCATGGAGTATACAAAGGCCTTTACCTTGAAACACGGGGGGAAAAGTTCTTGGTTTGGCTCGCATCGTATGTTCTTGGAAATGGATCATTCATTTAGACGGAATAAGAATGCCTTCAAAAAGGGGGAAGTTGAAAAAGATGCACCGCCGCCTAGGTTCAAACCGGAAGAGATTTGGAGTAGAGTAAGAGAACTACCAAAAGTCACTGGCAATGGTCGTGTGTCCAAATTACAAGGATACGGGGAAGGCCATAACTGGACAAAAAGAAGTACTTTTGGGACCTCCCGTATTGGAAAGATAATTTGTTGAGACACAATCTCGATGTTATGCACATAGAGAAGAACTTTTTTGATAACATAGTAAACATTGTCATGAATGTCAGTGGGAAAACCAAGGACAATGAGAAGGCAAGAATGGACTTAGCTTTGTACTGTAGGCGACCGGAGTTGGAGCTAAAGTCGCGGCTAATGGGAAGATGTTAAAACCGAAAGCTAGTTACACTTTAACGTCGATGAAGCAAAGACCGTTTGTCATTGGATAACGTAACTTAGGATGCCAGGCGGTTATTCTTCCAACTTAGCAAGATGTGCCGATGTTAACAAAGGAAGGATGCATGGGATGAAAAGCCATGATTGTCATGTATTCATGGAATGTTTACTTCCTATTGCTTTTAGTTCATTGCCCGTGCATGTATTGAATCCGCTTACTGAATTGAGTCAATTTTTCAAGGATTTGTGCTCTGCAACGTTGAGGGAGAATGACCTGATTAGGATGGAGCAAAATATTCCCATAATTCTATGCAAGTTGGAGAAAATATTCCCCCTGGTTTCTTTGATTCTATGGAGCATCTCCCAGTACATCTCGCGTATGAAGCGAGGCTTGGTGGACCGGTTCAATATAGGTGGATGTATCCATTTGAAAGGTAATATAACCATCATAGAATTTTAATTAGACTTTTTTCCATTCGAAGTGAAAGGATATGACTATGAACTTCTTGTTGTTTTATAGATTCATGGGTGATTCGAAACGGTCAGTGAAAAATAAGGCTAAGGTTGAAGGATCAATCTGTGCGTCTTACTTACACCGCGAGACAACCCATTTTTGTTCCCATTATTTCAAGAACTTCATGTTGTCACCAAAAAATAGTAGGAATGAAATGGAAAGTGAAAGTGAAAGACATCCGTTAACCTTGTCAGTCTTTTGCCAGCCTGGTCGTGCTTCCGGGAAGGAGACCTCTCACTGGTTATCGGACAAAGAGAGGAAGTCGGCTCATGTTCATGTGTTGATCAATTGTACCGAAGTTAAACCATACCTTGAGTACGCATTTCGTATATTTTTCTTTCGAATACCTAATAGTATATATTTTTGTGCTTATAATATATATTGTCCAACTTTACAGTGCCTTCTTGATATCTGTAAACAGCGACCAAGAACAGTCCACTCGTATACATGCTGAGTTTCCAATCTGGTTTAAGCAACAAGTTAGTATCTTAAAAATCTTTGAATTATCCATTGTGAGTAAAATGTAGACATGATTTTTTAGAACTGACATATGTAGGTTTACCGTGAGCAACCAACTCCCATCAACAAACACTTAAGGAACTTAGCCGATGGTCCTAATACAGAAGTCAAAGAATGGCACACTTACTTCGTGAACGGGTACAAATTTCATACCCAATCATGGACGGAGGGCAAAAAAACCATTAACAGAGGGGTCCATGTAAAGGGTCTCACAGAAGGAATTGAAGATGACTTCTACGGCGTGATCCAACATATATATGAACTGGTGTACCCTTCTTTAGACTATACTAAAAGAATAGTTCTATTTTATTGTAACTGGTTCGATCCGTCCGGTAGAGGTACAAAATTTAACCCGAAATGTAATACTGTGGACATCCGAATGAGTAGAAGATATCAAAGGGATGATCCGTTTATCATAGCACAAAATGTGAGACAGGTGTATTACGTACCTTATCCACCAACTCGTAAGGACAAACGAGGTTGGTCCGTCGCCATCAAGACAACACCAAGGGGTAGCATCGAAGTGGATGATTCAGAGGGAGAGGTGCCTTATCAAGTGGATGTAATGTCACATGTAGCTGAAGTCATTGAAGTTGACCCTATTGATGGCTTAGGGGACTTGCAAGTCGCTGGTGAAGAAGTGAATATCGCCAATTTGTCATCCATCCAGGAGCATTTGGATGAAGAAGACGATAATTCCACGAAGAACATGAAGAGACAGGATCGAAGATGATGAGGAAGAAGATAATGACTCAACAGGACTCAAGACGACGACTCAAATTCTGAATAAATCATAGTTAATTTGTATTAGATCTTCCGAAGAGTTTATGATTTGGATGGTTAAGTTATTTTTGGTCGTTGGATTATTAGTTAGTTATACTTGTTGACTTTATGACTTAGATAACTTATTTTTGGTCATTGGATTATTAGTTAGTTATATTTGTTTACTTTAATGACTTAAATAACTTATATTATTGCTATATCGATAACTTTTGTTTTAACATTAAATTGCTCTTTAGACATGTCTCGCAGGGGCGTGACCCACCTCCACCCATCGATAAGGGTAAGGGTATTATGGTTGATACTGACCCCCGTCCAAATCCCCTCGTCGTCGTCGGAACAGACCTTCCACAAATTTAGTGATTCGTGAGTCTATAGATGGATACTCACGTATGCCTTCAACGCTTACCTCTGCATCGTCGTACAACACCCACATGTACCTACATCGCGCCCACCACAACAAGCACCTTCACCGACTCCACGTGTTGCACCTACATCGCCTCATTTCGATATGATTCCCACCCCGGGGTCACGACACATGCACACTATAGAGCATCTCCTTCAAAGATGTGTGGATGAGGAGCAACAATATAGTCCAGGCTATTCACGCGCACCTTCGATTGCGGATGTGCATGAGCGAGCCAGAGGAGTCGGTGGAGCCAGTGGAGCTAGAGGAGCTAGATGCGGCGAGAGGTAGTTGAGCTCATGCCCGATGGTCGACCTATTATTAGGCCTAGTGGTAACGGGTAAGAATTAATTAAATTTCTATGTGTTTGGTTGATTCATGCATTGTATCATAATTTATTACCATGTGTTTGATTGGTTCATGCGTCTTTCTTGTTAAGGTTCCTTCCTTGTAAGAGAGAGGCCGAGTGCCATCGCGTTTGTTATCCAAAGAAAGGTATCATAGGGCATTTACATCATGGGAAAACTCACCGACAATGAGCGGATTAGTATGTTTGATGCGTTTAGAGTAAGTAGCAAATTTCAATTTACTTAATGTGGTTTTTATTATTTCCGAAACTATTAGTATAACAATTGTTATTTATCTTAAAACAGGTCGGGCAGCATGGAGGAACGAAGATGAGTCGAGATCCAGAGGATCTTTCACCATAAAGCCTCCGAACGCCTTTACGATATGCTTAGGGAGGCTCGTGAGAGTGGCATACAGCGATCCTGGATTGGAGATGGTATTTGGGAGGAGTTGCGTCGTTATTGGGCTTCGATCAATTTAAAAAAATTTCTGCTCAGGCAAAGAAAAATAGAGCATCGAGAAAAGGGTGGGAGCTCGCACACGGGAGGAAGCATTTCCCGATCGCGAGTGGGCGGATCGTATGGTATGCTCATACTTGTCATTCTTTATGCATTAAATGTATTTATTCCAACATCATAGTTCATTACTTGTTATCTTAATCATCTATGCTTGTGTTATAGGCTCGCCGGTATAATCGAGGAGTACAGATTCATGAGGTTCACAAACGCACCCATACTAGGAAGGCTACCGGCGAGTACATAGATAAGCGCTCCAAGCGCACTCAGGTAATATGCCGTTTTGATTTTTGAAGAAGCTATTGACTTTAATAGATATTATAACACTCATACTTTACTGGACTTGAGAGGCAGAGAGCCTCAAATGTTATGACTAGTTTTAGCATTGGCTTTTGAGCATTGGCTTTTAGGGAGTTGAATATATTGCTTTGTGTGAATCTTATTAAGCTTTTGATGACTTGCAGTTTTAAATTGTGGTGTTCAATTTGTAAAGGTTGAGGTTTAGGGGAAACTCTGTCCAATGTACTGCATAATTAATCGTGTAACATACTATTCATGCTTTGATTACTGAGTCTGTAGAGTCACTTTATATTTGGACCTATTGATACTGCCTGACATTGGAAATGTTATAACTAGTTTGGACATGAGAATTTGTGTGCATCCTATTGAGCTTTTGATGATGATTTATGGATTTAAATTGCGGTGTTCTGTTTGTAAACATTGGGATGTTGTAGTTTTAGGGGAAACTCTGTCCATTTTTCTGCATAATTTATCTTGTAACATATTGTTCAAATTTTGATAGTCTGATGTATTGTAATAGGAGGAGTTTCATGAGAGGATGAGTCAACATAGGTCTCAATCATCAGCCTCTTCAACATCCACCCCACTAACCCACGGGAGGACGAGCGACTTGCGCTGAATGTTTGGGCGAAGTCGTCGGCGGCAAGTATAAGGGTCGTTTGTGCGGTCTTGGGGACCTTGCCGCAACTATCGGAAAGGGGCCTCGCGCAAGTTAGAGCTTAGGGTTGGAGCGTCCACCACATGCGGACGTTACCCTCGGGAGTCACGCGGAGATTGCTCGATTGAGGCGAGATGTTGGTCGCTTCCCAAGAGAGGGAGCGGCGAGAGGGATGAGGAGCATCGTGTGATGATGGATACGATGCGACAACCGATGGAGACAAGTCGACGATTGCAGCAGCGAGCCCCCACAGCGACGGCAGCCTTAGTCGGCGACGACCCGGCGTGCTCGGGAGGACGACGACTCTCTTGACCATTTTGTTGAGGAGCCTTATAATGGGGATTCTTAGTTTATTTTACTTATCATGTTTATTATGTTTATTATTTTTCGTTGAACAAATATGACTTGAATAACATTTTGTGTTGAACAAATATGACTTGAATAACATTTTGTGTTGAACAAATTGTTTGCTTGAATTATGATGTTAATTTCTTTGTTGATGCATTCATATAAAAATAATAATTATTTATTTATCCACTTTAGCATAAATTAATGTATATAAGGTTTTATTTATAATTTAAACAAAACATATATTTCCCAGGGTTAGAACCCTGGGAAATTTCCCAGATCCCTGGGAAAGACTTCCCAGGGTTCTAACCATGGGAAATATTTCCCAGGGATAGATCCCTGGGAAATCTTTCCCAGGGATAGAACCCTGGGAAATATTTCCCACGGTTAGAACCCTGGGAAATCTTTCCCAGGGATCTATCCGTGGTAAATATTTCCCTGGGATAGATCCCTGGGAAATTTCCCAAGGTCAGTAACCACTGGTATTTCCCGAGCGAGGCCACGGGAAACGTTTCCGACCAGCTGAAAACCGAGGGATCTAAATCCGTGGGTCATCCCTGGGAAATGTGTATTTTCCCACGGATTTTATGGATTTCCCAGGGTCATAGGCCCTGGGAAACAACGAAAATTCTTGTAGTGATGAAGAAGCTACTGCGCTGCTCAAGTTCCTTGGCTGGAGTGTCAGCCAGTGCCAAAAGTTCATTGACATCATGTAAAGCACCATGAACCTTTCCCAAATAAGCAGAAAAAGGACCATCAATCTGGCGAGGAGCAATGACATTCATGACATTCTGGCAGACATCATAGAGGCGTAGTGTATCATTGGTGTAAAGAACCTTGACTTGCTCCCAAACGGACTCACAGGTGAGATGGGCACGAAAAATCTTCTTCAAAGATGAATGAATAGTGGACTTGATAATGCTACACAATTGAGCATCAATCTTGTTCCACCGTGGGCGGTCTGCTTCGGCAATGGTAGCCTTCTTGGTTAGGTGGTCAACATATTCTTGTCCATTCAGCCAGAGTTTGATATCAGAGGCCCATGTGTCATAGTTGCTTCCATCCAATTTATTAGTGCAAAGAGGGGCACTCACATAATTGGTGAAAACAAGAGGGTCCGCCTTGGAGGAGTCCTTAGGAGTATATGAGGGTCCAGAAGCAGCCATTGATCAATAAACAAAAAAAGGAAAACTGAAACCACAAAGTACCTCGGAGTAACGACGCAATGGAGGGATGCACCAAAAGTCCGAAAGAAAAAGAAGACCAGGTCCAGGTATAGCAGGCCGTGACGAGCACGACGCACCAAACAACGGCCGGAAAGACCACCGGAAACGCCCTCATGTGCGGCTGGAAGGGAGGCGCGTGTGATGGAGAGCCAGAGACGAGATCGGAGCGTGGAGGCACGTCCGGTGGTGGTGGGCGACGAGGTTTGGACGGATGTGTAGATCGGAGGCTGGCGATTCTAACCGTGTGGTAGTCGACCAGAAAGGTTCTTTGGGCAATGACAGTGGTGGCGGGGCGACGACGGAGAATGATGATGGGTCGGCGGACTACCGGCAAGAATGTATTTGACTGGTGGGAATGCCGGAAGGAGAAGATGACAACTAAAGATGGTGCAAAACCGAAAAGAGGACATGGTTTTGCAGAAAAAAATTTCACTGATGAACAGTAGGTCCACCAGGTAGGAAAGAATTAGGGTTTTGCCTCTTGTTAGGCTTTAGATACCATGTTAAGATGAGAGAAAACAAGCGACATTGGCATAACCCGTGTGTTTCAACTACACCACAGAGATTGTATTATATAGGCACTGAACAAATCAAAATACAATCAGTATAATAATTACAAGATATTCACAATATCTAATTATCCTAATTACCAAATATTCCTATAATCAGAATATATTATTTACATAATTTATCAACATCGAATAAAAGACCTCAGGTCCAAGGAGCCACTAATGGTTCATGACTATTTTCCCGAAGTTGACTTGAACAATGTTCTTCCAACTCATCTTTCGTTCTAATTATCTTCAATTCTAGTCATCTGAATTCACTTCTTGACTTGTTCTCTTATGTGTGAATGATCTTCTGTTGCTGCATTAAGATGAGAGCTGAGAAGACATGTTCTTCAAGCACTCTTTACCGTTTGATAAAGGTCTTGTGAATTATTGAAACTTTATAGCTTGAGGTCATCTTGCTCCACCTGTAACTTTGAACCTTTTAGTCTTAGTTTTTCTCTAGTTAATTGTCTCATGTAGAGATGGTTTGATCTTGTTGTTCCTAATGAGAAAAATATGCTTTTATAGTGTTCTCTACTTCTTTGATATGTTCTTGTGAGCTCTTGAGACTTCATAGTCAGAATTGACATTGCTTAATTTGTGACTTTGAACAAGGTCTTCACCATTCACTAGTTTTTTATGACTCTTCTCGTCACAATTGGTGATCAAATTAGCCATTCATTTTTTCTCATGTGGAGGATAATTTTCATATAAAAGGGTATAAAATAATTGGTGAAAAAATTTAAATTATATAATAGTCAAGGTTAATTTGGTAAAAATGTTGCAACTCCAAAATAATCGGCTTTACCTTGTGATCAACATACTAAGAATGTTTTTTCAAGAAAAATTGTTTTCTCGTGTATAATAATTATCCATAAATTGAAACTACTTTAGACAATTTTCCAAAACATGTTAAGAATCCTTCTACAACTTTTATTCAAAATACAAAACTATTATATATATAAAAAAATAATATTTTCCAACTGTGGTTCACAATTTTCTAAATTAAGTAGGAATTGTTCCTATTGACATTTATTTGCATAAATTGTTTCCCAAATATACTCTTAATGTAGTCCTTATAGTAATTCTCATTAACTTTTCCATAATAACTTAAACAGAAAGTTTTAAATGTAGAATAAAAGTATTAAATGTTTTACCAACTAAAATATATTCAATACTTTCTTCTTTAATAATTTAATTTAGATGCTTTCCTTGTTATTATAAACACCCAAATTAAATTTTATTTTGTCTTTTTTTTATGGACATCCTAAATATTATTTAGTTGTTTTTTGCATGAAGCTTCACCAGGTCCACTCTAGTCGACCGTTCTTCATAGCAAAAGCCAGACCACTGCTCATATATATATAACGTTTCTTTCTTTCATTCTATACATTGAAATTCAAACTCAGACAAACTACATAGAGATGAGAGAAAGAAGAAGAAGGAGAAGGAGATGGAGAAGAAGAAGGAGAAGGAGAGGGAGAAAATGTTGAACTCCGTGTGCCTTCGTTCTAGTAAAAATCCTTTGTGGGTTGCAGCTTATTGCTTGAAGCAGCTAAAGAAAGCTCAGGTCTTTGAGACTGACATTTGCTCCTATGTTGGTTAGTCTTCTTCCTATATCTATCCATCCATCCATCCATCTATCGATCGATATCGATCCATCTATCGATCGATCGATATCGATCCATCTATACATCGATCTATCTAAAGATCCAACTATACATCTATCTATCTATCTATCGATATCGATCGATCTATCGATATCCGTCAATCTATCGATCGATCGATCTATCGATCTATCTATCGATTTATCTATCTATCTATCTATTCCATCCATCCATCCAACCCCTTCTCTTTTATTTTTGATGTGTGTTTTGGAAGAAATGAAGGAAAACTTATGTTTTTAGCCTAAAAAAATCCAAACTTTTTGACAATGTTTTGCTTCCATTGCTCGTCTCTTGGTTGGTTTTTCCCAATGCTTAGCTAAGACGAAAGCAGATGTTTGTTTTTGTGTTATTCTGTGTATCACTTTTTTTTATTCCTTATTTTCACAATTTTGTTTTTGTAAGTACATTGAGAAATTGGTCACAGATTGGTCTGTTCTAGATGGGGTTTATTCCAAAACAATAATGATTTTATATACACCCCAATTTGATAATCTGTGGAACACTGTAAATTTATGAGTGAGGTTGGATATTGTTCTATATCATATGTGAAGTTGGAATGGATGTACCATATGTAGATCAAGGTTGTCAAACTCGAGATCCTGCCTAGGATCGTTTGGGAGAAAAAAGATCGTAACTCGTGAGATCGTAACACGGATCGTAAGATCTCACCAAAGAGATAAAATTATATTTAATCATTTATATAAGCATATAAAATAATATAAATAAAATAAATTTGAAAAATAATCTTAAAACATCAAAATAACCTTAACATAAGAATGTCATATACACATCATAAGTCACAAACTCCCTTCCATAAAATTAAAAACACCAAAATAAAAGAGTCCAAGGGTTGACAAATCAGTGAACAGCTGCTTTAGGTATCAAGTAAATGCAAAGTGCCTAGTAAAAGTGAAATAAGGGATTAATTAGGTTTTTATACAAAAAAAGGGAGATTAATTAGGTTTAGTTTACTAACAAAATTCTAGGCTGAACATGACAACTTTGGGCTTGTAAAAGGTCGAGATACACAAACAAGGAACACGGGTCGCGAGAAGTAAAACGAATCATTTGGGCAAAATGGGTCACAAACAAAAACGGGTTGTGATAATGGAAAATGGATCAAAACTTCTAGATCGTGCATTGCCAACACACCCCCTCACGCCCAGGCCCAATGGGTCTAGAGCGTAGATGATGCAGGCAATCTAGGATAGGTTTAGATACCATCTTGTAATTCGGGTTTGAGCATAACTCATCCCCACAAACCGGCTTGTAAGGTGAGAATTACCCAAGCTTTATAAACATTACTTAGGCCATATCTCTAAGCGATGTGGGACTAAACACTCCCCTCATAACTAACATAATGTAGGTGTTGGTGACTGCAATAAAGGCAGCACAAAGTTACCCCAATTAAGAGGGCTAGGGGGTAGACCACAATAAAGGCAAATTTCCGACACCACTGATCTGCCTCGCTAAAGGATGAAAAACTCGTAGAATCGTAGTAGCGCCTGAGTTCGACAACCATGATGTAGATGTAACTGTGGTGTCGTATTCTTGGTGTTTAAATAACTTGTTGCCAAATTGCTACATTGCTTTGCTGGCACGTAAAATTCAGTGGTGGAAGGCATTTTGGTGTTCGGGGTACAAAATCATTTTTTTATATACCTTTTGCCCTTTGGTGTAGCAGAATGGTCTTTATAACTCTAGGCAAAATAATATAATTGTTTTAATAAAATATGATGAAACTTCTGCAACTTTTGTTGACTTTTCATTGAGAAATGCTACACAAAGGAAAAACAACTGCCCAAAAGTTTAAGAATTCAACAAAGATTCATTGATAGTTGTTGGATGGAGTACAGTGGTAGGAACCACTTGCTCATCCAAGAGTCAATAAGCATGCTAAATCCTTCTGGCAGGTTTTTTGGTTCTTTTTTATTTTATTTTATGTTTGGTACATGAATTTTAGTGATTATTAACATGTCTATTATATTAGGGTGATTATTATCCTATGATTGGCATGATAATTATTGAACCCTCTTAATGGTTGCCCTGTTAGCAACTTATCACTGTGTAACGATTATATCATGTCATGGTATGTTTGGTATGAGGCTTAAAATGGTACTAAAATATCCATGATTTAGTTTTATTTGTAAAGTAAAATATCTCTCCACCCTTCTCAACTGAATGACCAAGTCAGCGCCCACATATAGGAGGAATTTTCAGGCCATTGCCAGATGGCAGGATAGGGTCTTATTGTGCTCAAAACATTCCAGGTCAAAAGGCATGGAGCATGAAAACTCATCCATGAATTTTTCACCTCCATTTTTATCCCTTACCAAATTGACCCATGATGCTAAAATGTTTCTTAGGCTTCTGCAGTGGTATTGATGTTTTTAGCAGTTTATAAATTATGAAATAAAACCAAAATTTGTGGTGTAAAATATCTTAGAAATCGGAAAGTTAGAATGCAATCAATTTTTGTAGGGACAATTACAAAGAAGAATCTTTTGGTAGAATGTTTCTTGTTTAGGATAATTAACTACTCAGGTGGTTACTGGTCAACCACTACTAGTTGTCAGGCTATGTGAAGGTGATGGAACTGACTAGGCTTTTCCCCTGCTTCATGTTTTCTTTTGTTTTTCTCAATGATGTGTTGTTTGGTGTGCCATTTTGCAACAACAATTTTCACCCCTTACCCTTTCTATAAATCGCCATCACTGCGTAAGTATAACGTTCCTTTGCTTGTAATGTTGTCAGGCTATGTGAAGCATGGCAAGGCAGGATTTACTTTCACATTTTTTTGATAGAAAAAAATAAATTCATTAAGTTAGAAGAGGGGATATACAAAGATAGGAAGATAAGATATCCTCCACACAAGAAAACTACCAAAAGAGAAAATTACAAAGAACAAGCAAAAAATAACTCAAGAATAACAGTGCATAAATGGCAGTCCAATCCCATGCATATCTGAAATGATAACCCCCTTAAATAAGACTCTATCCAAATAATTTATCAAGGGAGAACTTCTCTTTATTAGGAGAATGTCTTAAGAAATGAAAGTATGACTGACAAGAGTAACCACTAGAAGGGTCAAGAATCCAAATTCTCCTATCTGGAATAGATGAAAGATTTACATTTTCTAGGGGAAGTAGTAAGGATTTTAATTCTTGAGAACAGCTTTTGCATTTTTAAATCACATAAGAAAAGCTATGGTTGTTGGACACGGGACAACCTAACCTTGCTTTCTCTCCTCTGTGCTTTGTCATGGTTATTATGTTCAGAGTAGCGGTCAACTTTGTAAAAATTTTCTGATGATTTCCTATTTGACATGTATTGCAATTGTGATACAGTATATATCCCTGGAAGAGTGGAAAACAATGTGTTGGGGAAGACAGTGAATTAGGTCATGACTCATGATGGTCAATCCAATATCTGTCATGGGTTTTTTAATGAAATTTTTTAGGGGGCAAAAGTAATATTACACTAAAACAGCTTAAAAACATTGAAAAGAAATGAGCCACACTCTTAAATCCACATGTCAGAAGTTGATTGGTTTGTCAGTTGTGGCATGTTTGCCATCAAAAAATTGGTTGTCGCACTAAAGCATCATCCCTCTTGATGACGTGCTAAGACTTGTTTGTTTTGGATGAATATTCTACTCTCAGATCTTCTATTCTGGTTCCACTGGGTTTAGATTTTTGTCTTAGATAATGGATATTTTGTGTTCATATTGATTGTGTGAGGAATTGTTGACTCAATTCTGATTAACGGGAGAATATTACTGGTAAGGGACATAGCCGCTTGTGTTCTTGACAAAATCCATGCAGCAACTGTAATATTCACATTTTAAATTTTCTTTAATGGGTCAAATTAGGAAAAAATAATAATTTAGTTTATTTGCTCTTTAAAATGATTAATTATACCCATTACTTAGAGGTTGGTAAAGAGCATTTCTATGTAGATTATGGCTGATGGTACTTGGTCTGATCAGATCCTAAATTTATTACTACTGACTTTCTTTTTTACTAAATTAATTTTTAAGAATGTTTTAATTCTGATTATAATCAGTCTTGTGGAATCTAGGCTTATCTTATGTAACTATTCTTTATTTATTTATTTATTTTTCATGTTTTTCCCCTTCTGCAGATAAGATTTTGCAAGATGAAATTGATGTTGTCTCCTATAGAGAGCTGGCATATCTTCTCATTGGTGTTGTCAGAATTTACTCAAAAAAAGTTGAGTATCTGTTCGATGATTGTAACGAGGTGCTCAATAGAATAAATAAGTTTGTGATGCATACAAAAGAGAATGCATGTGTGGAAACCTTGCGTATGTCTATTACGGTACCGCACAGATTTGAGTTGGATGCTTTCGATTTGGGTATTCTTGAAGATGCCGTTGGGTAAGATATTATTAGGTTTAGAAGCTTAACTGGTAATGGAATATTATTGTTTTGGTTTTTGAGCATTTCATCACTTATCTTCGATTAATTTCAGAGGCCATATTGCTTCCCAGGAAGAAATAACTCTTCAAGGTAATAAGAATTGCTTCACAATTTTCATCTCATAGTAATTTTGATTTTATTCTATTGGTTAAGTAATATGCTATGGTATGAAACAGATGTCTTGTGTAAAAGTGAGAGATTTGGACATTTTTCTCTAGACAAGGTATGTGTTCCATAGTTCTTACTTCTAACTAAGTGTCGCATTGTAGTACTTAAAGTTTTTAATCCCCTTGAGTTTTTCATTCCTTTGAGCCTTACCTGAATAATGTTTCTTTCATTTTATTTACTCAAGTATTGTGTTTTTGTTTATGTTCGGTGCTTCGCTAATATATTCCACATCAACTTCATGTGGTGGATAATCTCACTTTTCCCATGTATCTCTATATCTTTCTCTAATTGTCACTTGCTTGCTGGTTAATTGTCATATATGGAATTTCGTACTAAGAATTTATCAATTACTCAGTGCATGCAGTGTATACAATATATATACAAGATACTATTTTGCTTAAGCCTCCTCCCAAGTCCTAACAGCTTAAACTTTTAGGAGAATTGGTCCTTAGCACTCATATTGGACCATTGTAAATTAACCATCTCATAGTTTTAAATGTCTTTTTTCTTCTTCATTTTCTTTTATTGTTATAGAGTCTCTCCTGGATCCTGATAATATTGAAGTGAAAACAAAGATAGAACGATTTGGAGTTAACATTTCACTACATTTGTAGAAAAAAATCATAGGATTGTACCAAATATACTTGGGCATAACTTAACCAGCATAGTTGGATAATGTAATATGATGCCAATTAATAAAAAAGTTGTTTATAACTCTAGTCATATCTGTTTGGAATAATCTGCATGTTGTTGGGGCCAACCTGCATCATCAGTGAATGATTAGGTGACCTAATTATATCGAATATTGTAAACAGTCATAAGATGTTATTGGCTTCTTGATTGTGGACATTTCAATATTCTTGATGGTTTTAAATTTACATAAAAAGTTGATTTGGGTACTTCAGATACTATGTAAACAGTTTTGTTTGTTATATTCTTGATTTTGCACTTCGTCAATATCTCATTTTTTGTTTTTGCAGTTTGAGGAGTTTGGTTTCTGTGAAAATACCTTCTCTGCTAGTCAGCTTATGAGGGAAGAGTACGTTCATCAAAATTTAATTCCATGATATCATTCTGCTGAATATTTTTTGAAATCACTGCATGATATCTTCTATTTTGTAATATACCTTGCAGTGTTTCTCAAGTTAACCTTTTGGACATGGATTTTGACGAAGAACAAGTTATGATTGAGGAAACATCAAGCTCCCCATGCCAAATGGATCAGGAAATCTGGGAAGTTCGTGAACCAAGAAATTTTCAAGCTCATACAGTTGGAAGATCAAAACCAGGTTTATAATTAGGAAAAAATCATACACACCTCATAAACTTTAACCTATTTATAAATAGACACCTTCAACCGTTAATTCTTCCCAATTAATCCTCAAACTCTAACCATCAGTGAATTAGTCTTTGTTTAACCAAATTGAATCCAACCATTGATTTTGCTTTAATCAGAACCATTCATTGATATTCTCTTATTTTTTTGTAAAGAAAAAAAAAAACAGAGAGAGAGATTCATCTCTCTTTACCTCTTTGTTGCTTCTTCTTCTTCTCTAGTTCATCTCCCCTCTTCTTCTTATGGTCCATGTGCATTTGATTCTCCTTCCTCTTGGTCAGCCTAAACGCACTAAGACCCACGCCACCAGCAGCCGCCTCTACTTCCCGGCGCCCACAGAACGCACTTCTCCCTCGGTTCTGCACGTGACCAGTGGTGGGAAGAGGTGCGGTGGGTTGCGGTGGCCGGACAGGGACTGGTTTTCGGTGGCGACTGCTTGTTGTGGGCGGACGACGAAGAACAAGATCTGCGAATGACTTGTTCCCGACGGCGCATCATGGAGGGAGACTGGTTCGTGGTAAGCTCGCCATTACGCCGTCGCGGTTACGGGTCAGTACAGCAACAACGGTACTTGGTTTTTTGCCTTGGAGTATTTGTGGATACCAAGAATGAAAGAAAGGAGAAAATCTGGATGTGGTTTTGGGAAGAGAATTGGAAAATAGAAGAGTTGGAAGGTGGGGAAGTGTAAGGTGGGGAAGTGGTAACTACACGTTGTTGCAGAAAGATGAAGAAAGAACTCGGTGTTTCTCCAAATTTTTTTCCTTTCTTTTTTTTTTTTTATAAAAAATATATTAATAAATTAAGAATTAAAAATAAATCAAATCAGTAGTCCAGATTAAAGCGAAATGAACGGCTGGATTCTATTACCATTATGGATTAATCTGAGTCAATCGAGATACTAATTTCACTAATTGTTAAAAGTTGAGGATTAATTGAAAAGAATTGATAGTTAAAGGTGACTATTTGTAAACAGGTTAAAGTTTAGGAGGTTTATATGCACTTTTCTCTTATATTTATATTATTATAGGACCATCATTCTGTAGAAGCTTTGAAAATTCAGTTGCTGAATGTTTTCTTCATTTTGGCATGTAGTGCATTGTCCTACTTAAAATTTTTGCTTTCCTACTTAAAAATTTAATTTGACAGGTGCTATTACACCAGAGTTTATGCTTATTTCCACACCAGCTGTGAGAGATCATGCTCGCTTTTCAAGGAAGAGAAAAACTATTCTTGATGGAATGGTAGTCCTGCCTAACGAGTATGTGATAATGATTTTAGAAAATATTTTCACACCATTCTTTTCAACAATTCTGTCTTGCTTTATAATGTATATTCATATCAAATGCTTGATGTTCTTCCGTCATGCCATTCTATGCTATACAAATTTTCATTGGCTATTTTACCCTGCTTCCTTGTGCACAAGACAACTGCAAAAGGATAGACCTGCCATGTATCTGAAATTTGGAGCTATTATCTAACATTCTTCTTATCAACAAACTTTAATTCTTACCATATAGATAGCATAATCTATTCACATCATAATTGATAGATGTGTCACAGGTATTTGAGGTTTTATTTAAAAATTTTATTTATTACTTAATTTGTATATTGGATTTTCCAGATTTCATCTTGTATCTTTTCATTATTAATTTTGAAGGCTAATATAAATTTAAAGCTCTAAATTAGATGGAGATATCTGTTGTAGTTAATTCAAACCATAGCAAGTAATAAAAGTTAGTTAGGGCAGTTATGATTAGTAAAAGTTTGTTAGTTTGTTAAATAGTTTTTCAGTTTCACAGCACTATAAATAAAAGGTGCAAGTGTGATTCAAGATACATCTTTTCTGATCAATAATATTCATTCACCTATCTCTATCTCTCTGCACTTTCTGTTTTCTGTTTTACCTTCTGTTTTTCACTCTCTCTTCCTCCAAAACCGTGAGTGTGTGTGTGTGATTCTCCCTAACAAATTGGTATCTAGAGCAAGAAGATAAGGGGCCTGTGAGCGTTGCCACTTCTGTGATCATGGCAGCAAATGGCAGCAACAGTTTCACAAATGGCAGCAGTAGTTTCATGTCTAATTTGCCAATTCTTGATGGCAAGAATTGGGATTATTGGTCTGTGAGGATGGAAGCCATTCTTGGCTATCAAGAACTCTTGGAGACAGTCAAAAGAGGAGTCTCGGAAAGGGATGATGATGCAGCCAAGAAGAAGGATTATAAAGCAAAATGTCTATTCCATCAATGTATGGATCTTGCAAGCTTCCAGAAAATCTCAAATGCAAAGACAGCCAAGGAAGCTTGGGACACACTTCAGAAGCTCTATGCGGGTGCTAAGAGGACCAAGAAGGTCAAGTTGCAGTCCCTGAGAAGACAGTTTGATCAGCTGCTGATGACTGACCAAGAATCTGTTTCTGATTTCTTTGACAGGCTCTTGGTCATAGTGAATTCAATGAGAACCTGTGGGGAGACTATCACAGATCAGCAGATGGTTGAGAAGGTGTTAAGGTCACTCTCTGTGAAGTTTGACCATATAGTAGTTGCAATCGAAGAAGCCAAAGATGTGGAGGACATGAAACTCGAGGAACTGCAGAATTCCTTGGAGGCTCATGAACTGAAGTTGAATGAAAGAAGTGCAGGCAGGGGGCGTGAGAGAGCAAGCATTGCAAGCTCAAGTCTCCAAGAAATGGGGAGCG
Organism: Sophora flavescens; assembly: GCA_030762895.1. NCBI lineage: Eukaryota > Viridiplantae > Streptophyta > Magnoliopsida > Fabales > Fabaceae > Sophora > Sophora flavescens. Next base: position 102,828,742 of record CM061066.1, on the reverse strand, counting down.
AGATAGAGGGAAATTGAAGAAAGGCAAAAGAAATGGTGGCGAAACAAGTAAAGAAGGATGGTCTTCGAGCCAAGATCATTCCAAGAATGGTGATAAAGCTGAGTTTCCTAGCAGGAATGGGAGAGGAGGTCCTAGCAGAGGTAGAGGTGGCAAGAAAGTTCAAGATAGAAGGAAAGTCCAATGCTTCAATTGTGAGAAGTGGGGACACTTTGCATCAGAATGCTGGCATGGCAAAGGAAAAGGGAAGCAGTTCAAAGATAGTGAAGAAGAGGCAAATGTTGCTCGTGATGAGGATTGGGATGAAGATCGATTCTCGCTGGTTGCAACCAATGATGTGAATCCTCACAAGTGAAGCTTGGTACCTTGATACAGGATGCTCAAACCACATGACTGGCCACAAGGAGTGGTTGAGGGACTTTGATTCCAGCAGAAAGGCAAAGATCAGGCTTGCAGATAGTAGAACACTTGCAGCAGAAGGTGTTGGTACCATTGTGATCAAAAGAAAGGATGGCAAGACAGCACTCATTGAAAATGTGTTGTTTGTGCCTGGGATGAAATGCAATCTGATGAGTGTTGGGCAGCTAGTTGAGAAAGGATTCTCAGTCACAATGAAGCATGATTCATTGGAATTATATGATCCAAATCAGAGATTGGTTCTAAGGTCTCCCCTCTCCAAGAACAGAACCTTCCAAGCCAACATCAACACAGCTGAGATGCAGTGTTTTCAGGCAACTATGACAAACCAAGAAAGCTGGCTTTGGCACTTTGAGGTTTGGTCACTTAAACTTTAGAAGTCTAAAACAATTGGTTGTAGATGAGATGGTGATAGGACTTCCAAAGATAGTTATACCTGAAAAAGTATGTGAGGTTTGCTTTGCTGGAAAACAGTCCAGAAATACTTTTGCTACATATCTACCTATGAGAGCAACTGATGTGTTGAATGTGATTCACTCAGATGTTTGTGGTCCTCTTGAGGTCCCCTCATTAGGTGGAAATAAGTATTTTGTGACCTTTGTTGATGAATTCAGCAGAATGCAGTGGCTCTACTTGATAAAGAACAAAAGTGAAGTGTTTAAGGTCTTCCGAAAATTCAAAGCTCTCACTGAAAGGCAAAGTGGCAAGGTGATCAAGGTGCTAAGGACAGATGGTGGAGGTGAGTACACATCAAAAGAGTTTGAGGATTTTCTTGAAAAGTGTGGTATCCAACATGAGGTGACAGCCCCCTATACTCCTTAGCATAATGGCTTGGCTGAAAGGAGAAACAGAACTGTGTTGAACATGGCCGAAGCATGATGAAACAAGAAGAAGCTACCACATTCTTTTTGGGGTGAAGCAATACCACAAAGAGCCTATTTGTTGAACAGTGTCCTACTAAGAGACTCAGCAAAGAGGTTCCCAAGAATGCTGGTCCTGGCAGAAAACCTATGGTAAGTCACCTAAAAACATTTGGATCTTTATGTTTCAAGCATGTGCCTGATGCTAGAAGGAAAAAGTTGCAAGATAAAAGTAAGCCAATGATCTTAGTAGGATATCACATAACTGGTGCATATAGATTGTACGATCCACTGAAACAGAAAATTGAAGTTAGTAGAGATGTGTATGTTGATGAAACTGAGTCATGGGATTGGAATGAGCAAAAAGGTAGTTTCAATCCTGTGATTCCAGTATTAATTGAGGAAGAGTCTGTAGTGGATGAGCAGGAATTGGTCACTGAAGCATCTCAAGGAACAAGGCCACAGAGACAAAGGTAAAGGCCAGGCAGATTTGATGATTTTGATATGCTACCCGACAAAGGCAAGAACATCCGAGGGTGAATTAGTTCACTTTGCACTTCTAGCGAGATGCGTAACCAGTGAATTTTGAAGAAGCCATGACTCGAACAAAACTGGAAAGCAGCAATGATTGATGAACTTACTGCCATTGAGAGGAATCACACATGGGAATTGGTTGACAAGCCAATAGATAAAAGGCCAATTGATGTGAAATGGATTTTCAAACTGAAATTGAATCCTGATGGCTCTATTGCTAAGCACAAGGCAAGATTGGTTGCTAGAGGTTTCTTGCGAAACATGGAGTTGATTACTCGTAAGTCTTTGCACCAAAGTGGCAAGGTTAGAAACTATAAGGCTAGTAGTGGCCTTGGCAAGCAACAAAGGATGGTCCCTATGCCATATGGATGTGAAATCAGCATTCCTAAATGGACCTCTTGAAGAAACAAATGTATGTAACTCAGCCACCAGGTTTTGAGATTAAAGGGAAAAAAGACATGGTTTACAAGCTGAACAAGGCCCTCTATGGCCTTAGGCAAGCCCCTCGGGCCTGGAATAAAAGAATAGATGCATTCCTATTGCAGCATGAGTTTGCTAAATGCTCGATTGAGTATGGTGTGTATGTGAAAGTAAAGAAGAAGGCAAGCCTCTGATTATTTGTCTCAGTATGTTGATGACCTCCTTGTGACTGGAAACGACTCCACGTAAATTGAGTGTTTTAAGGCACTAATGATGGCTGAATTTGAGATGACAGACTTGGGAAAGTTGTCATATTTCCTTGGAATGGAGTTTGCCACCACTCCAAGAGGAATTGTGCTGCACCAACAGAAGTATGCTGCTGAGATACTTGAGAGATTCAGCATGACAGATTGTAACTCTGCAACAACACCTGCAGAGGCAAATCCAAAGCTGGAAGCAACTGAAACAGAAGAAGGAGTAGATGCGACTTTGTTCAAGCAATTAGTTGGCTCCTTAAGGTATCTCTGTAATAGCAGACCAGATTTGTGCTTCTCTGTTGGTCTCATCAGCCGATTCATGAACCAACCAAAGAAGTCTCATATGCTAGCTGCCAAGAGAATTCTGAGATATGTGAAAGGAACTGTGAGGTTTGGTGTGCTGTTTCCTGGCAAGTCAGCTCATCAAATGGTTGATTTGTTAGGATACTCGGATTCAGATTGGTGTGGAGACAGGGTGGATAGAAGGAGTACAACAGGATACTTGTTCAAATTTCTTGGTGCACCAATCTCTTGGTGCTCTAAGAAACAGCCAGTTGTGGCATTGTCATCATGCGAAGCTGAATATATAGCTGGCTCCTATGCAGCTTGCCAAGCTATATGGCTAGACTCATTGTTGAGAGAAATAAAGATTGATGTGCAGAAGCCTCTTCGGTTGTTGATAGACAACAAATCAGCTATAAACTTAGCCAAGAATCCTATATCTCATGGAAGGAGTAAACACATTGAGACAAGATTCCACTTCCTTAGGGAACAAGTCAACAAGGGAATGCTTGAGGTTGCACACTGCCCTACAGAAATTCAAGTTGCTGACATACTAACTAAGCCTGTAAAGGCTGATAAGTTTGCAAAGTTGAGAAAGGAGCTAGGTGTTGTAAATCTAGAATGTTTGAATTAAGAGGGGTATGTTGTAGTTAATTCAAACCATAGCAAGTAATAAAAGTTAGTTAGGGCAGTTATGATTAGTAAAAGTTTGTTAGTTTGTTAAATAGTTTTTCAGTTTCACAGCACTATAAATAAAAGGTGCAAGTGTGATTCAAGATACATCTTTTCTGATCAATAATATTCATTCACCTATCTCTATCTCTCTGCACTTTCTGTTTTCTGTTTTACCTTCTGTTTTTCACTCTCTCTTCCTCCAAAACCGTGAGTGTGTGTGTGATTCTCCCTAACAATATCATGGAAACTGTCATTTGATCATTACGAATCATGTTGTGCATTTTGGATATGATAGACTTGAAATGCTTTTTGTGTGTGTATTACAACCAGCTTTGATTTGATTAAGATATAGGAGTAACAAAATTCCGAACAACATTATGATTCCCTTGGTCAGAGTTATGTATACTCCATCTCTCTGACTTTCACGAACCCCTTTCTTAGAACTGTTTTGGTTTGTGCTAATACTATATGTTTCCCATGTGACATACTAATAATTGAAATAGCAGCCATTCAACTCATGATATAATATTAATTCAGTTCTTTTTTGGATTTTCAAGTCCAAATAAATGTCCTCAACATAGTAATACTTTGAACTCTGACTGAACACTCCGCATTTTGAACCATTTCAGGAGACTTAAAAAGAGCATACAAGATGCTAGTGCCTTATTTTCTAATCGTGGAAAATCGCATCCTACTTTACTCGCTGCACAGAGACAATCTCGCATTTCCAGTCTTCCCAATGGATTCTATGAATCTTTGATTCCCTGTGGGTTTGAATTTGTCATTTTTTTTGTTCATAAATTCTGCTATCTTTACTAACCTTGTTTTTCTGCAGGTTATTCCGTAGAGCTTAAATTCCTGTTCTCTGAAAAGGTGAAAATACCAAATTCCCTTGAAATTGTGCAAACTCCAGGGAAGTTAGATGTGCCAGAATCTCAAACTGTTGGCAGTCCAGAGCATATAGAAGCTACTCCACAAACCCCACCTCAGTACCCAACTATAAAAGATAGATCAATTGAGCACCCAGAGAGAACAGAAATTCAAAACTTGGGTAGTTTAGGGCCTTTAAGTCCACATGAAAGTATAGAGACTGAGCAATCTTTGGAAAGAGATGAAGAGCTTAGTCTGATGGAAGAGGTAAAGAATAACTAGACCTTGAAAATTCTTTTGATGTACTTAGAGTAACATTAGTACTTCGAGTAGGCTGCAATGCCTCCATAATCGTCTCAATGACTCACCTAAAGAAGAACTATATTGCAGTTAAATTCATATGAAAGTTTAGAGAGGGAACAATGTATGACAAAGGATGACGATCTTGTGCTGATGAATGAGGTAATAACTATCATATGGTAATGTTAGAGATATGCTGATGTGCCACATTTGTACTTATTATGAGTAGTATGCAATGCAATGGCAGTTTTTTTGAGAATTCACCTTATTCAATATCTTGCAGTGTTATCCTATGAATTGGTTAGAATTTATTTCTAGTTTTTATTATATCTAGGGATTTTACTTCTTCAAAGTGTATCTTCCACTTTTGAAAAATGATTTTGGATGATTATGAATTGATGGTCTGGATATCATAAACCTGTGGTTTATGATCCAATGACGAAGGTCCTAGATAGGTTATATTAATATAAGCTTACTTAAAAGTACACCTTGCACTTAACAAGAATGCTGGAGTATATCTTTATATTATTACTGTTAAGATGAAAGAAAAATAAGAGACGTTGGCATAACCCGTGTGTTTCAATTACATGCACTACGGAGATTGTATTATATAGGCAACAAACAAATCAAAAATAGAATCAGAGTAATAATTACATGATATTTACAATAACTGACTATCCTAATTACCTAATATTCCTATAATCAGGATATATTATTTACATAAATATCAACACTCCCCCTCAAGCTGGAGCATATAAATTATATGCATCAAGCTTGTTACATATATAATTTATTCGAGGACCTCTCAAAGATTTAGTGAAGACATCTGCCAGTTGGTCATTTGAATTGACAAAATTAGTGGTAATGTCCCCGGATAAGATCTTTTCCCTGATGAAGTGGCAATCTATCTCGATGTGCTTTGTCCTCTCATGAAATACTGGATTTGAGGCAATGTGTAGTGCAGCTTGGTTATCACAAATGAGTGTCATCTGTGTAACATCCCCAAATCGCAGTTCTTGAAGTAACTGTTTGAGCCAAATAAGTTCACAAGTAGCTGATGCCATGGCCCGATACTCAGCTTCAGCACTTGACCTTGCAACAACATTATGTTTCTTACTCTTCCAGGATATTAGATTATTCCCAATGAGTACACAGAATCCAGAAGTGGATCTTCTGTCAGTTGGAGAGCCTGCCCAATTAGCATCTGAATATCCAACGATATGAGTATGACCATTATCCTCATAGATGTGCCCTTTACCCGGGTCCCCCTTAATGTATTTGAGAATACGGATCAAAGCATCCCAACGACCTTCACAAGGTGAATTTACGAACTGACTTACCACATTGATTGCAAAAGAAATATCTGGACGAGTGACTGTGAGGTAGTTCAGTTTCCCAACTAGTCTTCTATACTTTCCTGTATCTGAAAATGGCTCCCCCTGATTTGGTAGAAGTTTAGTATTTGGATCCATAGGAGTATCAACTGGTTTTGCATTAAGCAGGCCTGTTTCCTCAAGAATGTCCATCGCATACTTTCTTTGAGAAATGACAATGCCATCCTTTGGATATCCAACTGATACAACGGCCAATGACGAATAGCAGCCATGGATAGAAACAAACGAACAGATGCCATTTTAGCAATCGGTGAGAATGTGTCTCCATAATCCAAGCCAAAAACCTGGGTATAGCCTTTCGCCACCAAGCAGGCCTTAAGGTGATCTATCTAGCTATCCGAATCCACTTTAACAGTAAATATCCACCTGCAACCTACAACAGACTTTCCTGACGGGAGAGGAACAAGGACCCAAGTACCACTGCTCTGAAGGGCACTCATTTCATCAACCATAGCTTGTCTCCATCCAGGATGGGATATGGCATCACCTACAATCTTAGGGATAGACACATAAGACAAAGAAGATAGGCAAGCAAAATGTGGTGGAGAAAGGCGGTGAAAACTTAAATTAACATAGTGAGGAGAATGATTACGAGTGGAGCGTATACCTTTCCGGAAGGCCATGGGAAGATTAGGCTCAGGAGGCAAGACCAAAGCAGGCGGAGGAGCTGGCATCAGAGGAAAGTCAGCAATAGCTGTACGAGTATCATCAGGGGGAACATGCTTAACTTGGCGATGCTGATATACCTGTAAAGGACGAGCTGGAGCAACCGGGGCAGGAATAGGGACTATAGGTGGAGTATAGGAGACATGGATAGGAGGTGGAGTATAAGAGACGAAGACTAGAGGAAGAGGAAAGGCATCTGTGACCGACTCGGGAGATGATGGAGGCCCGAAATAAGGAGCAAACTCGAAGAAAATGACACCAACCGATACTAGATAACGACATAGAGTAGGAGAACAACATCGGTAACCCTTTTGTGACCGAGGATAGCCAAGGAAGACACACTTTAGTGAACGAGCGGAGAGCTTGTCAATACCCGGTTGTAGATTATGAACAAAGCATGTAGACCCGAAGACACGAGGTGTTAATGGATCCTCACTGATGAGGGAACAAAACCGAGTGAGGTACTTGGTTATCAAGAACGGAGGAAGGCATCTTATTAATGAGATAGCACACAGTGAGAACTGTTACGGTTTCGGCAAGTGTACCTAGTCGCAAACAAGTAATACGGTGGTGAGACCGGATATCGTCCTCAGGGATCGATTGCCAATTACCACTTCACAAATCTAACAACTATCTAGACTAAAAGTGTGTATGAAGAGAATTCGAAATAAACAAAATAAAGCAAACAAAATCCTTTTGGCTTTTTCTCAAACACCTGGAATGCAAAGAGAGATGTGGTTAACAAATGGATAGAATTGTCAGGGTTAGACTACACTAATCCTCCCTTAATTGCAATGAAATGGTTACTAACATAAGTCCTAATTCAATTATGACAATCAAGCCTTTTAAAATACTCAAACCCTAATGTCTTAGGTGGAATGAGCCTAAAATCCCAAATCAAACCCTAATGTCTTAGGTGGATTAATCTGAGATTTTGCATTAAGCCAAGACTTATAAGATTGCAAGCACCCCAAGACCTATGTCTAGATTCATGAACTACTTGGCATTTGATTCATGAGCATGCCTTAACATCAATCTGTCAATTGTCTATCAAAGCAACATATCATTCCATGGGTGATCAAGCCAAGAAAAGCATTAAGCACAGAATTAAATACTCATAAAGAATTAGAAACTTGTATTCAAACCAAATCAAGAGACAATCATGTTCAGAAAAGCAATCATCCAACCCCAACAACAAAAGGGTTTAGCTACACATAATTACAGAGAAAAACAAAACCAGAGAAATAGCAGAAGAGGAGAGAAGAAACTCCATGGGAGCTTTCCACAGCCGTCACTGCAGCCCCTCTCAGTCGCTCCCTTCTAGGGTTGGAACCCCCCTTTTGTAACCATCCAACTCTCAGTCCCAGGATGTCTGTTCTATTCTGCCCAGAGGCCTCTTTTATAGAAATTCTGATCCAAATAGTGCGCGTCACGGCCGTGACGGCCATCACGGCCAGGCTGTGACGTGTTCTGCCAAAGGCGCGTTTTCAAATTCTGGTCTGTCATGGCTGTGATGGTCATCACGGCTAGGCCGTGACAGCCTCTGACTTTTGCCTTCTGTTTTTCAGCTTTTCTTGATCATGGCCGTGATGGTCATCATGGCCAGGCCGTGATGGGCTCTGCTTGGCTCAATTTCTTCCCTTTTCAAGCTCTGTCTTCATCCAAGCTCCATCATGGTCGATTCTGAGCATTTTCTCCTTATTTTCTGCAAAACAACACCACAAGACCGCCTTACCCGTTCCAAGGGAAAAACTAACCAAAATCAAACTAAAATGGCCTAACTATATGAAAATACATGCAAAAATGTACATGAAATATAAGGTAAAATCACACTCATCAAGAACATCACCCCAAAAACAGTATGGAACATTGCCATGGAGTAAGAAGGTGCGAGTTGTTTCAATAAGATGTCTATTTTTGCATTCAGCAACCCCATTTTGTTGAGGAGTGTGAGCAGATGAAGTCTGATGAAGAATACCCCGAGAAGCCATAAAAGATTGAAATGGTTGAGAGAGGTATTCTCGGGCATTATCACTACGCAATGTACGGATAGGAATGCCAAATTAATTTTTAATTTCATGATAAAATTGTTGAAATATAAAAAATAACTCAAACCGATTTTCCATTAAAAATAACCAAGTACAACGCGAGAAATCATCAATAAAAGTAACAAAATATTTTGACCTTAAGGTGGACACAGTCCTACTAGGACCCCAAACATCAGAATGCACTAAAGAAAAAGGAGACTTTGCGTGATTAACGACGCGACTAGGAAATGAACTACGAGTATGTTTCCCTAGTTGACATGACTCACAAGACATAGAAGAAAGCTTAGACAGACTCGGCACCAACTGCTGAAGCTTGGAAAGGTTAGGGTGTCCCAATTGAGCACGAGTGAGAAGAGGGGAATCCTTGACAGCACAAACCCGAGGAGGAGGTGACAACTGATACAAGCCATTGAACTCACATCCGGCGCCAATCATCTGTCCCGAACTCGGGTCTTGTAGAAAAACATAATCTTTAGTGAACGAAATTATGCAATCAAGGGATCGGGTCAAGCGACTAATAGAAAGTAAATTAAATGTGGAACCCGGGACATAAAGCACATTATCAACCAAGAGGGAAGGGGAAGGATGGACAGTGCCAACCCCCTGGGAATGTGTTTTAGAACCATTAGCCAATGTAACCATGGGTAAATAACCAGACATAGAAAAGGTTGAAAAAAGTGATTTATTACCAGATATATGGTCGGTGGCACCAGAATCCAGAACCCAAGGACCTAGGGACGACTGAGAGAGACAAGCAAGAGAATTACCAGTGTGTGCAACAGAGGCAGTGGAACCAGTGGCTTGATGTTCTTCAAACCATTTCATAAACTCTGCATAGGCAACAGACGATGCAGTAGGTTGAGAAGGCTCAGATGGGGCTGGCGGATTAACCTGGGCAACATTAGCAGCACGAGGAGGACGACCATGTAAAGTCCAACATTTATCAATGGTGTGACCCAAGCGGTGGCAATGATTGCACTTCGGGCATTTACCAGACTAACCATCCCCAGCACGACCACGACCACTACCTTGGGACACAAGAGCAGAAGCATCAACTGTAGCAGGAGGTAACTCATGGCTAGGAGCAGCAGGGAGCTTAGAGGTAGCTGATGTCTTTGACGGGACATTAGGAGAATCTAAAATCTGATCACGGGTGGTTGAGTACTCTAGAGGCAAACCATATAGGGCCAACAACATAAAGAAGGTATTGCACTGCTCAAGTTCCTTGGCTTGAATGTCAGCCGGTGGCAAAATTTCGTTGAAATCATGTAAAGCACTATGAACATTTCCCAAATAACCAGAAATAGGACCATCAATCTAACGAGGAGCAATGATACTCATGAGATTCTGACAGACACCATAGAGGCGTTGAGTATCATTGGTGTAAAGAACCTTGGCTTGCTCCCAAACGGACTCACATGTGATTTGTGCACGAAAAATCTGCTTCAAAGAAGAGTGAATAGTGGACTTGATAATGCTACATAACTGAGCATCAATCTTGTTCCACCGTGGGAGGTCAGCTTCGATAAAGTCAGTAGCCTTCTTGGTCAGGTGTTCAACATATTCTTGTCCATTCAGCCAGAGTTTGATATCAGAGGCCCAGGTGTCATAGTTGCTCCATCCAATTTGTCAGTACAAAGAGGGGCACTAACATAATTGGTGAAAATAGGAGGGTCTGCCTTGGAGGAGTCCTTAGTAGTATCTAAGGGTTGAGAAGCACTCATTGATCAGGAAACAAAGACGAAAACTGAAACCACAAAGTACCTTAGAGTAACAGCGCAACGGAAGGATGAACCACAAGGCCGAAAGGAAAACTAATCCCAGATCCAAGTAGAGCAGGAAGGACCAGTACGGTGTAGCAAACGACAGCTGGAAAGACCGCCGGAAACACCTTCATGCGTTGCTAGAAGGAAGATGCGTGTGACAGAGTGCCAGAAACGCGATCAGCGCGTGGAGGTGCTTCCGGTTGGCGGCGAGGTTTGGATGGCGGTGTAGATCGGCGTTCGGCGATTGGAACCATGTGGCCGTCGGCCGGAAAGGTCGTCGGAGGCGGCAGACTGCATCGTACGACAGCTGACGACGACGGACTGACGGCGAACAGTGACGGGCTGGCAGCGGACGACTGGCAGCTACGTATTTGGCTGGTGTGGATGCCGGAAGGAGAACACAACAACTAAAATAGGTGCAAAACCGGAAAGAGAACACGGTTTTGAAAAAAAAAAATTCACTGATGAACAGTAGGTCCACCAAGTAGGAGAGAATTAGGGTTTTGCGTCTTGTTAGGCTTTGATACCATGTTAAAATGAGAGAAAAACAAGAGATGTTGGCATAGCCCGTGTGTTTCAATTACACTACGGAGATTGTATTATATAGGCAATGAACAAATCAAAATACAATCAGAGTAATAATTACAGGATATTCACAATAACTGACTATCCTAATTACCTAATATTCCTATAATCAAGATATATTATTTACATAAATATCAACAATTACTTTATATATATTTGTAGATTGTATGATAATCAGGATTGATTATTTGGTTTCCTTATTTCAATCGCATTCTTAGGAAAGTAGTTGATGTACTCAATCTATATATTGTAGGAAACCTTGTGCAGTTGATAATAAAGAAAAATATTTGTTGGAAAAGTCGCCTTAATTGCGTTCTGCCCCTAGCTGCCTTAATTGAGACAGCTTTGGGTTGCCTTCATTATAGCCTTCAGCACCTTCTTTGTGCTGGGTGAGGAGTGTGTTCAGTCTGGCATTGCCTTGAGATATGACCTAAGTAGTGCTTATAAGGCTTTGGCAGCCCTCATCTTACAAGCTAGTTTTGTGAGGTTGAGTTAGGCCCAAACCCAAACTCCAAGAAGGTATCAGAGCCTATCCTAAATCCATTATTGGTCACCCGCATCATCCATGCTCTACGTGCATAACCCTGGGCGTGAGGGAGTTTGTTGGAAAAGCCACCTTAGCGGTCTACTCCTAGCCGCCTTAATTGCTGCAACTTTAGGTTGCCATCATTGCAGTCTCTAACACCTTCATTGTGCTGGGTTTGAGGGGTATGTTTAATCGCACAATGAATGTATGACCTAAGTAGTACTTATAAGGTCGGCCATACCTTCCCTTACAAGCCGGTTTTGTGGATCTGAGTTAGGCCCCTAACCAAATTCCAAGAATATTTAGCTATTCTCTTTCAAGTTGGCATTAGAGCTCTCAATCTAGAAGACTCTGCTTTCGCATCCAATCCTAGTCGCTACCTTCATTCTAGCTTTTGCCTTCACTGCGACTTACCTACCCTTCGTTTTGCACCTGAATCGTGCTTCTCGCTGCCTATCATCGCTTTCCACTTTGTGTGCTGCCATTGCCACCTTTCGCATCAGAGACCTCGCCGACAAAACCGCCATCCAGATTACGGTCGACTACCCAAAGCCCACCATCGGATGACAACCAATGTGCCCTCACGCGCCCACTGTTATCAAATTGCTGCGATGGCGTTATGGCACGACAAATTATGTGCCAGTGTGTTTTGGAAGGTTTACTAAGACAATGGTGTCTTTGGGTTACAAGCAAAGTCAGGGTGATCTTATTCTCTATAAACATTCACGAGAAGGTAAGCTCACTGTCCTATTCATGTATGTTAATGACATCATTATATCTGGAGATGACTTGGCTAAGAACTAACTGTTGAAGGAAAAATAGCAGCTGAGTTTAAGATGAAGGATCTTGAAAGACTGAAGTACTTCCTTGGGATTAAAGTTGCCCATTCTAAACCAAGCATCTTTATTTCTCAACGGAAATATATTCTTGACTACCCAAAGAAATATGAAACTTCGGTTGTAAGGCCACCAATGTACCCATAGAACAGAACCATAGGATGAGAAGCGATGAAGAAAGCCCAAAGGTGGACAAAGCTCGATTTTAGAGGTTAGTAGGTAAGTTGATATAACTCGGACATACTAGACCAACCTTGGCATATGCAGGTAGCATTGTTAGTACGTTTAAACATGACCTGAGGGTAAGACACTTGCAGGCGGTGGAGAATTCTATGGTACCTTAAAAACTACATCTGGAAGGGAATTGCTATTCAAGAAAGGTAGAAATTTGTCCATGAAAGTGTATACAGATGCTAATTATAGAGGATGAATTGTTGATCAAAAGTCAACCTCCGGGTAGTACACGTTTTTGGGTGAAAACTTAGTAACATTGAGGAGTAAGAAGCAAAATGTGGTAGCTAAGTGTAGAAGCTGAATTCAGAGATATGGCACAAGGAATCTGTTAGTTGCAATGAATGAAGATTTTTTTAGATGATCTTAAGATAAAGTGAGAAACTTCTATGAAATTGTTTCGTAACAATAAATTGGTCATTAGCATTGTGCACAATACAAGCATGACGGGACAAAGCACATTGAGATAGATCGACACTTCATCAAGGAGAAGTTAGATAGCGGGTTGATCATCACAACTAATGTTTCTCATGGGTCTTGATTGCAAACGTGCTGACTAAGTGGCTACCCACAAAGAGGTTCCATGATCTTAATTGAAAGTTAGAAATGATAGATATTCATTCCCCAACTTGAGGGTGTGTTGGAGTATTGGAATATATCTGTAGAATACTACTTTGTAATTATTTGTAAATTGTATGATAATTAGGTTCATATGACAATTAAAAGCGGTATTCCTAGGAAAGTACTTAATGTACCCAGTCTATATATTATAAGAAACCTTGTATAATTGATAGTCAGAAATAATATTCAGTTATTCTCTTCCAAGTAAGAATTCAGATGCTGCAGTTGTTTGGTTTTTGGTTAGTGTGTGTTTTTGTGTGTGTGTGTGAGGGGGTGGGGGGGGGCATTGGATATGTCCCGCCCACTCTTTGAGAATCTTCCTCTCTATCTTATCAAGGCTTTCAGAGAGAGGAGGCAAAGCCGCAAAGGTTTTGTCAAGTTGTGCTTTCTTTGTAATGAATTTTTTGGCTAGAGCAAAGTGCCTGTACTCTTTGCGCGTGGATCTTATTTGGGATATGATTGTTTTTATGCCTCTTTGTGGGTTTATTCTCATAGATTGTTCAAAGGGGTTTCTTTGGTGCACATTCAGAGGGACTGGAGCACATCTGAGCTGATGCTGGTTTTATCTTTTGTTTCTTTTTCCTTTTCTTGGTTAGAGAATTCCTAGTCCTCCTGTGTCCTCCTTTTTTTCTCTGCTTCAATAAATTCTTCTTTATCCAAAAAAAAGGAAAAGAAAAAACTTTTTGACTTTGTTATAGAAATTTCAAATATTTAGACATGGTGATTTCAAGCATCAAAGCTAAACCAGCCCCTAACCTTAGCTGAAGAAAAAATAATCCTTAACCAGCATTTCAGAAGATGTGCATGTGGCTGTAATTTTTTGAAATGTCTTTTTCTTCCTGAGCTTATTTATTTGAGTTAAGTTCCTTTTTAGTTTTCTTGTCTTCTCTTTTTGTCTTGGACGTACCCTGAACTAATTGATGTGTCCTTGTATATATTACGTTTGTCTCAGGATATAAATTCATATGAAGCAGAGAATTCAGAATCGTGTGAGAACTCTTGTACGTCTTTACTTAAAACTCTATGACTTTTGTTTAATTCTATGTTTTGCCTAAAATTTCACGGTTCTTCATTCTTTTCTTTACAGTAGCTGGGTGGTCTGAGCAAACCAGGTGAGATGGTAGTTGGCTCTTTGAATGTAAATAGTTCAATAATTTTTGCAAGATTGGCTTATGATTGCCTTCTTTGACAATGTACAGGAAGGTTGCAAGTGACTTGCACAAGAGATTTCAGAGTCAAAGACAGGAGGAAGTTGTGAACTTTTCACAAGTTCTAGTAGGACGAGACAGGAAAGAATGTGCAAAGCTATTTTATGAAATACTGGTATGTTTAGTATGTGTTTTTATCCATGCTTATGAATAGGTTTAGTGATATAAATTTTCTTATGGCTACCATGTCTTTAGTAGGTTATGGTTCTATAGATGATGTTGACTTTTATCATTTTAAAGAAGGAAAATCTGTTGTTAATAATTACCAGCCCTATTTTATCTGAATAATAACAGGGAAAAAGTGTTTACTTTGTGAACTTTTTGTGATGGAGATGCCCTTTCAATTAAAGGATCAATTTTTTCATCCAATTGGAATATAAATGCAGGGAACTTGTGCCAGTCTTTATGCTCTTCGCAGTCATTATTGATAGTGGCAACACAACTGTTCTTTTCACTCGTTTACCATTTAATTACTATTTATTATTAATTTTTATCCACGTGGAACAAGCTAGTTGAAATTTCCATTAATGTTTAACCACAATGACGATGCTTGATTATTTATAGAGGGAAAATATATAAGGAAATTACACTGACATTGTTTAGCTTAATTATACTCAGCAGCCCCCAACATCTCTTGTGGTTTATGTTATCATTACACTTACCTCCCTCGATGCTGGAAGGGATGGTGATTGAAATTACACCGACTTCCATTAAGGGAACGTGAGTATAGCTTTTAGAACAAGAGGGGTGTCGAGTGTAATCAAGTCACACCTTAAGTGAGGTCAGTGTAATTTCTCGATAATATATTTGGGGAATCATCAGTTCATTCTTAGGTTTTAGTAAGACTGCAGCTTTTTTTGTTACTTGCCCGCAAAAGTAAGACTGCCGTAAGTCATGATTCATGATTGCCTCAACTGTCTGATTTTGAGAATGTTCTCTATAGAGCTGATTTCTTAAGGAATAGAGAATTTAATTCACCACCCTGATCAGAGGAAAGAAAAAGATTTAACCCTTTCTCTGTTTAACTTTTTCAGGTTTTAAGAACCACAAGTGTTGTGGATGTGAACCAAAACACTGCACATGGGGATATCAGAATCAGGAAACTCCCAAAATTAGATCAAACTTTTGCAACTGATGGCCTGTAAAATAACATAGTTAGGTGTCAGGTAATTTAGAAATAGCAAGTTGATAAGACTGACAGATTTTTACTACAGAAATTTTTTATATTCTTACAATTCCACCACTAGTTCCTTGATAGTGATGGCAGAGTTAGAAGGTCATATATGGAAGAGATGATATGTAAATTCATTAATGTTTCTTCACCTTAAATTTTAAACTTCTGGAAATGAAGAATCGTGATATGATATCAGTCTTTGTGACCAAGTTGTTTAAAAGAGTTCAATCCTTGTTGCTCTACTTCAAATAAAAACCTGAATTTCAGCACAAGGTAGATGGGTCTTTGCATTATTCATGTCAAGTTGAAAGGACACTTACCTGAGGGGACGGGTTAGATATATAAAACCATTTATTTGATTAATTGAACATCTTGAGCTTTTGGAAGAGATGGTTCATTGTGAAATTGTGCCAATTTATGTATACAAAAAGTTTTTGTATTTTCTGGATGGGTGCCTTGTTTCTTGGAATACAAAAAAAAAAAAAAAAACAGACAACAATCTCAAAATCAAGCATACACTAACATCATGGGAAAGTCTTAAATCCTCAATTGATATTTTGGAGTATCCGTCTTCTAGCACTACTATCCATTGATTTAAGGATGTAAAATTCAGATGGTTCAGAAATTCAGATGGTTGCGCTTTCTCATTGGAAACCGAAAAGGCAAGTAACAAAAAGATGTCAATAACATCAAGTAAAATAATTAAGGAAGAAAATTCGAAACCCAAGAAAAATGAGCAGTGAGGAAGACAAATGGTCCTAATCACTTCATTAGGCCTTCTATTATGAACTAACCTAAGAAAACCCAAAACCTCCCTTCCCCATTACTGAGTTTTCATCCAAGTTGATATGGAAGTTGTCACAACTCCTTTTGCACAAGTGCAATTCGGGTCTCCTCAGTTGTTGATTTATGCTCAATCTCGTCTTTCAAGCTCTCCTTTGCATGTTTTTTTTTTTTCGAGTTTTTGCACCACATCCTCATAATCCTTGGCCTCAATTACAGCCTCCAATAACAATTTGCCAAAAAACTTCGAGAACTCGATCGATTGATTCTCCGAAATATGTTATTGAAATTTTGCTTTGTTTCGAAAAATAAATTCCAAAATATATAAATGAAATTAAGTTCCATAAATTAATTTCTGGAACACTATTTTTGACGTTTTCGAAATTTAATATCCACCGGAACATATTGTTTCAACTTTGGTTTGTTCCAGATTTTAAAATCTGGAATTCATATAAAGTATGTTACTTGATGGGAATGACCAGACCTGAGCATCTGATTCTCCGCTACTACCACTCTGGGATTTTGCTCAATATCTTCCTTTCCTTTGCATGTCGCACCCCTGCAACTCTGTGACCTCAACATAACAACCTAAACCTCTGTTCTCTGACATTCTTTTTTCCAAGTTTCAGTTTATTTTTTTCTATATTCTTTTCTATGTTTAAAAATATCTTGTTGTCCCTAATATGGATTTATAGGTACCGGAATTTAGTTTCCGAAATACACTTTTTTGAGTTCTAGAAATTAAATTTCGATAACAACACACGTGCAAAAAAAAAAAAATATAGCAAAACATGGGACCAATCTCGAAACACTGGAGAAGAACGACCTCCTTAGAATGTGTTTTTTGTTATCTGTGGTGGTGTGCAGGTGTGGAGAAATGGGTGAGAAAGTGAGAATGCGCAAATGGAGGAGAGGGGAATATGGGTTTCAAGCATAGAAAAGGGAGGGGCGGGAAATAAGGTTCTGGAAAGTGGGAGAGGAAATGTGTTGATAAGAGAGAGAGAGGTATTAAAAAAAACAAGGTGCCAAAAGTAATTGCCAAACTAAAAGTACCAGCTTCAAATTATATGGCCCAAAGTGCATCTAAATTTGCTTTCAGAATTTTTTTATAAAAAATATTCCCGCAACAATTTACGATATTGATGTATGATTTATCATCCTCAAGGCAAAAGTGAAAATAAGCTTTTTTTCACCTCAGTATAGCATTGTTATATTGAACCTTGTTCAAAAGTGAATTATTTTTCAAATAAAATCCTGCTTCCAAAAAATACACTTTGGAAAAATAGAAAATAAAAAATCCTTTTTCCGTAAAAATTTGACAGGATTAAACACATAGAGGTAGATACACTTTATTAAGGAGGAAATCGACATTGTGTTGATTGCCACATTATATGATCCTTCAGGACATCAACTGGCTGATGTCCTGACCAAAGGACTTCCTACAGATAAGTTTCATGAGCTCACTTGCAAGCTGGGAATGATAGATATTGTAACACCCTGAAAATGCATTATCTATCAATTTATTTCTTCTGTGAATATATTGTTTGAGATATTAAGTTTGAGAATGCCTTGTGTGTTTTAAGATTGTTTGGATTGTGTTTTGAATTTTTGGTAGCGGAATAAAACATTAACACTTTATTTGGTACCGACTTTATGGGAAAATATACCAACCCTAGGCGTCCGGAGAGAACGGGATGAAATTGACTATGTGGTTTGGATGATGATCTCCAAATGCATCAAGGAAGGAACTCCAAGTTGATGGCATTCAGAAAACTTAAGGAATATTTTTTTGTAAAGTTGCCTTAAGAATGAAATATAGCTTTAGTGTTATAATAAGTGTTTTTAAAACAAAAATGTTTAGAAGTTAATATTACTTAGATTCAAGATGTTAAAAATAAGTTTCTGGACTTGCCTTCTTAAATAAATAATTAATTTTTATGTGAAAAGGCAAGTAGTCGACTACTCTATTCTAAGCAATTCCAGAAATGACTTTGAATCAAAGTAGTCGACTACTTAGTAAAAATCTTGAATCTTGTTTTCTGGTTGACCCAAGTAGTCGACTACTCCAGTTAAGTAGTCGACCACTTCAAGAAAACAGAACAGAAAAATTTCAAATTTTCAACTTTTTCTTCTAAACTTTTTCTTTATATATAGGGGTCACTTTGACACAAAAATTAACAATGCTACCAAAACTCTGTCAAAATACTCCCAAAAATACACTAGAGCTTTTATGTTTCATTCTTCTTAAGGCAATTCTAGTTTTTCTTTGTAATTCAAATTGCATTAAGCAATAGTGCAACATTCTTTTAGAATCATTTGTAATAGTAATAGTGTAGTTGCTGCATTGGTTTGGTGGGGCATCCAAACAAGCTAAGGTGAGGCATCCTTAGAGGTTTGTATTGATTTGGTGGGGCATCCAAATCAAGGCTAAGGTGAGGTATCATTAGAGCTAAGGTGAGGTATCCTGAGGTAAGGATTGCTTTGAGTGAGGTATCTCAAAGTAATCAAGGTAAAGGTGTTATATACTTTGGTTTTGATTATTGTAATCTTGTAAAGAACAATTTTTAAAATAGTAAAATCTCTCAAGGTTTATTGAGACCTGGATGTAGATCACCCAGGTTGTGATCGAACAAGTAAATTGAGTGTGTGATACTCTTCTTCCCTAACTCTCATTTAATTTCTTGCAAATTATTATTCTATGTTCTATGTCTGAACCGGAGGTAAGTGAAATAGATAACTATAAACACGAGAAGGAGGGTTGAATTGTGTTTATCAGAATTTAAAACATAGTTGAAAACGTTTCGCACACAGAAGCTAAGGCCAGATGAGTGGAAAACACAGTACACACAGGTGACCTGTCTGATGAGATTTCAACAGAGTAAACACGCAAGCATACAACTTGAAAACAGATTCAATGTTCACTCTTTAACCCCTTAGTAAGAAAGCATATATAATAATCAAAGCAACTAAAGAGTTTAAGGGAAGAGAGATTAGCACAGTGATTTATCCTAGTTCACTCTTCAACACAAAGAGCTACGTCCAGTCCTTGACAGCACCAAGTTTTATCCACTATAACTGATCAGGTTACAGACTCCAAGTATTGTTTGCACACCTAGCCTCTTCAGGCTCCAAGACAAGTATTCTTTGCATACCTAGCCTCTTCAGGCTCACTCAAGTTTGTTTGAGAAGTTTGTTTGTAATAAATACAATCATAAGACAGTTCTTTCACTAACACTCAGAGAGTGGTTTAAATGTAAGCTTAGGAAAGACTGCGTAATAACTACAAATGATTGAAGAATACAGATTGAAAGAATGAAGAAATAAATGCGTAGAGTAATGGCTCTTTTAATGCTGTGTGTTCTCTGTGTCTTCATCTTCAATGACTTCTGTATTTATAGCCTTCAATCATTTAAGATCCGTTAGAGACATTCCTTCAATTGTTGGCTTCAAGCATAACTTCATTAAATGTAATAGAGTCGTTCTGGGCAGCCATTAATGCAATATGAATGTTGGTTGTACTCTAACATGAAGCATCATGGCTTTACGCATCGTGCAGTAGCCACATCAGAGTTGTGCTGGATGCTTTTTGTACTTTGCTGAGCACATTTCCCTTTTCGTATAATAACCAGGAGTACTAGGGAATAAAGCATGTTGGAAAACCTTCTTTAACTGGACTTCATCTCTGATTTCCTAGGTTGCTTGTGACAATGACTTCTGACTTTTCTTGATAAGCGTGAGACAAAGAGAGAGAGCGCTTCAGAGTCTTCTTTATGAGGGGACGGCTTCCAAAAGCTATTCGTTCTTTGGTTCTTCATCGAGGAACCTCAGACAAGTATAGGAACTTATCAAAGGACGGATTGAAACTTCACTTGGAGAAAATCAATAATCCTAGTCAGCAGACAGGTTGACTTTTGCTTCTCCAGACAGGTGATCATCTATGTGGGCAGACAGTTGAATCTTACTAATTTGATCTGCACACTAAGTAGGCAGGTTAGCAACCAATATGAAGGTTAATTAAATCATTAGCCAATGTTTAGTTTTCATCAAAACTTAAGGAAATGCACATCAGTCATTTTAGAGACTTCACAATCTCCCCCTTTTTGATGATGACAAACATTCTGATGATTTAATGAACCTTAGAAAATATCAATAGAAGAAGTAACAGATCTCAGACAAGTTGAAATTTTCTTAATCAGACGGGTTGTGCAGACAAACGCACTTAAGTTCACTTAACAGAGATATATGATCAGAGATTATTTTTAAAGACAAGTTCCATTTTAATTTAGTCATAATTTTACTCATTTTAACTTACTTTCTCCCAGTTCCATAAAAATATAAAATCATTGTCAAACCATCTTACTTTCTCCCCCTTTTGTCAACAACAAAAAGGAATAAGACAAGATACAGAAAATTAAAGACAGAAATGTCAAACAGTTTATATTTTATTCATCATAAGCTTCTCAGTACAAGGTAGAATTTTACAAACACAAACTACCTAGGCTGACTAAACAACAAAGATAGAGCTTCAATTCTCTGTTGTAGCAGCAGTCTAGCATGCCTTTCTTCATCCAGTTGTCTTTTGAGTTCTGTTAGCTGACCCTGAAGCAGATTGAAGTTATACAAATCCACTATCTGAGAAGTGGAGGCTTCTATTGTCAGACTGGTTGAAGCAAATGCAGTGTCCGCACACTAGGGCAAAGCTAAGATTGGGGGTGCCTTGGGTACAAAAAAGGGTGAAGAAATGCGAGAGAAGATGAGTTGATGAAAGGTTCTATAATAAAATAAGGGAAGAAAAGATAACTTAAACAAAATTTTGATTCTGACAAGGTCGGTATCAGGGGAAGAAAAGACACAGGAAAGTCTCTCGGACAGATACAAACGGGTGATAGTTATCTGTAAAGGTGGGGGAAGAGGTTGTTGTGCTAAGACAGGGGGAGGTATGGGTAACAACGAATATATATGACAGAAGAAGGAGGTTGATCCTGTTACTAAAAGAAGGAAATACCTAAACCTATTAGGTAACATTACAACAGAGGCGGGATAGTTAGTCCTAGCTAATGTTCTAATGAACAGAACAATGGGGGGATAAAAGAAAATCTCCCTACATGGATTAAGAGATTACAGGTATAAGAGATTGCAGGTCAGACACAAAAAGACTAGACGATATGCCAGTTTGTTCTTTGGGAGTTGAGTCCCTGTGAACAACTGTGTACTGACATATATCAGACACAACATCATATGATGATGTTTGAGTTTGATAAGAGGAGAGGGGAGACACTATAGATAAGGGTTGAACAGACAGGGTAGGTGGAGAATAAACATAAGGGTTTGGAATACCTTGGTGAAAGGGAGAAGATGGTGCAGAAGGGATGGATGAGAGAATCAGCTGATCTTCAAACAACTTCAGCTTCTTCCTTGACATGGAAGGGGACATAGTGTCAACCTCATGGTGGACAACTATCTGAGTCCCAACAGACAGGTTTGCAACAGTTGCAGCAGTAACTTCAACATCTGTAGCCTGATCTTCTGCAGAAATTTCTACCCTTTCATTAGATGCCACAGCAGGCACTGGGTAGCTAGACCTTCTTTTCTGGGAATGAGTCCCAAATCAAGAGTCTTCTTCTCCTTGGGCTTCTCAAATGGTCTTGTTGTCTGCTCCCCCTGAGCAGATGCTTGCTCTTTGCTAGGTTCAGACTCCACTTGTCTGACCTTGGCAAAGGTCTTCACCAACCTTCTTCTTTTGCTGGGCTGTGCAGATACAACATCTGATTCCATAGCTTCACTTGACTTCCTCTTGGGAGAGGGCTTCTTCAGCTTGAACCTTAGAGGCTCAACTGTTTTAGCAGTCTCAGCAGATACTGAAGGCTTCTCCAAAGAAGGCCTTTGGTCCTATCTGGCAACCTTTCCAGCAGGCTTACAGATTCTCTCAGAGATTGGCATCTCTAATTCATCAGTGGAGATCATTGGTTCCTCTTTCTGCTTCTTCTCAGCAGTAGGCTTCTTCTTCTTTTTCTTCTTATCTTCTTCCTCATCCTTCAAAGGGATACCCTTTATGTCCATCATAGACAAGATCTTCCTGTCAATGGGAAGGGACATGTCTATGAAATGAGCATCACTGGGAACAAACAACTTGTTCCTAAAGAGTCTTGTCAACAACATTCCATAGGGATAGGTCTGTATGTTGGTCCTCTTGATCAGTGATTCAAGGTACATGTAGATGAGGTCATTGATGTCTACCTTGATTTTATGAATCAAGTGGTACAGGGAAAATCTGTCCATCTTGGTCACACTGTCTCGTGATCCTTTCCTAGGCATCACACACTCCAGCAACAACTTGTGCATGAATCTACACTTTGTCACCATGCTTACAGGCTTTTGGTTCTCAGGGTTGGGAACACCGTATAAAGCAATGTTGACATTCTCTGTTCCCACCTGATCTTCCCACTCAGGTTTGAAAGCAGCTCCAATCCTAAGCTTGCAGATGATGACCACAGCATTTGTCCAGAATTCTCTGACAAGTTTGGGATGAACCAGCACCTTAAGATCAAAGAAGGAGGTCCACTTAGAGTATACCAACTCCTCAGTGACATCCATTCCCCATTTATTCATCTGTTGTAGATCAACGGTCTAACCAGACAAGATCTTATCTACATCAGAAACCTTCATGTTGTATTTCTCAGTAATTTCTTTTGAGGGAAGATGCTTTGATGGTGCCATTTCTGAGAGAAAGGGTTTCTAGGGTTTTGGAAGAGAAAAAGGGTTTTGGAAGAGAGAAAGACGAAGATGAAAAGAGTTCTAGGGATTGGAATCGTAAAGGTTAAACCTTTCTGATTCTAAGCCTTTTATAACAATAAAGGCAGGAGAGAGAAATAAAGCATTTTTAATTCAAAACGGCACGATTTACGTGGGGAACTACAGCGCCCACTTTAAACATAATGAAAACATGGTTTCAAGATAAAAACTGTTGTGCACATGATTAGCTTCAGATTAATGAATGGTATTAAGTAATTAATAACCATTTCAACAAAAACTGTTGAGTTCAAGCATAGTGACTCAGCAGAGTCAAACAGGTAACATAGACAGGTGCTATAATGTAGATAGCATAGACAGGTTAACACTCAGACATGTCATTCAACAATGAAATGCATGTTTAGATTATCTCTAATAAATAAAAATCTTTCTTCTGCTAATGGTTTAGTGAAGATATCAGCCCATTGATTTTCAGTTTTAACAAACTTAATATCAAAGATACCTTTCCGAACATAATGCCTTATAAAGTGATGTTTGATTTCAATATGCTTTGCCTTAGAATGATGAATTGGATTTTTAGTTAAGCATATAGCACTAGAATTATCATACCACACAGATATGTTATGCTCAAAAATAGAGTAATCCTCAAGTTGATGTTTTACCCATAAGAGTTGAGAGCAGCAACTGGCAGTTGAGATGTATTCTGCCTCAGCATTAGACAAGGTAATTGTTGTCTGCCTCTTGCTTGACCAGGAGATTAAGCTTTCTCCAATGAAGTGACATCCTCCACTGGTGCTTGTTCTTTCTATTCTGTCTCCAGCAAAATCAGCATTACAGAATTTCACTAACCTGTATTTTTTTGATCTTAGATACAGTAAACCAAGATTAGTAGTCCCAAACAAATATCTAAGTATTCTTTTAACAGCTTTAAGATGAGATTCTTTGTGTCGGATTGGAATCTAGCACACATACAGACATTAAACTGAATGTCAGGTCTGCTTGAAGTTAAGTACAGTAGAGAGCCAATCATACCTCTGTAGATAGTTTGGTCTACCTTTTTACCTTCATCATCTTTGCTTAGTTTTGCATTGGGTTGCATGGGAGTTTTCATGAGTTTGGCATTTTCCATTTTGTACTTTTTGAGTATCTCGTTGGTATACTTTTGTTGATGGATGTAAATTCCATCACTTGTCTGCTTAATTTGTAATCCAAGGAAGAACTTTAATTCTCCAATCTTGCTTATCTCAAATTCCAGTTGCATTAGCTTGGAAAATTCCTTGCACGGCTTTTCATTAGTTGCTCCAAAAATAATATCATCAACATATATTTGGACTACAATAAAATTCTCTTTAGAGCTTTTCTTAAATAGAGTAGTATCCACCTGTCCTCTAGTAAAACCATTATGCATGAGAAATGAACTAAGTCTATCATACCATACTCTAGGTGCTTGTTTCAAACCATGTAATGCCTTTTTAAGTTTGAAAACATGATCTGGTTTATCAATATCTTCAAAACCAGGGGGTTGTTTAACATACACTTCTTCTTCAATTAAACCATTTAGGAAGGCACTTTTTACATCCATTTGAAAAAGAGTGATTTGGTGTTGTGCTGCATATGACATTAATATACATATAGCTTCTATTCTAGCTACAAGTGCAAAGGTTTCAGTATAATCAATACCTTCTTGTTGGTTATAGCCTTGAGCTACTAACCTTACCTTGTTTCCGATAACTTTGCCATCCTCATCCAATTTGTTTCTGAAGACCCATCTTGTTCCAATGACAGATTTGCTATGGAGTTCTAGGTGCAGAGAAATTGTGAGAGATTTCATTCTCCTCACAGAACTGTCTAAACTGCTCATTTTCAAATTCTCCCCCATGATCACTTCTATGGGTAGAAATAAAGAAACCCTGTTCATTATGTACTCTTTTGCAGAATACTGATAAAGCCTTAAAAGACTCATCCTTATGGGTTAAGAAGAGTACCCATGTAAATCTAGAATAGTCATCAACTATGACAAATCCATACTTTCTTCCAGCCAGGCTAGGAACACTAACTGGTCCAAACAGATCCATGTTTAACAACTAAAGAGGTCTAGAGGTTGATACTTGGTTTTTAGATTTGAAACTTGATTTTATCTGTTTACCTTTCCGACATGCATCACACAAGACATATTTCTTAAAACTAATATCCGTCAATCCTCTCACAAGGTTATCCTTTTTTAGTTTAGAAATTAATTTCATACTAGCATATCCTAGTTTCTTATGCCATAACCATCTTTCATCCTCCTTAGACATCAGACATGTTACACTTTGATCTGAGAGATGAGTCAGTTCAATCTTATACAGATTTTGTTGCCTTATAGCTGAAAAGAGGGTTTTGCCACTATAGTCTTTAACTATGCATAAATCCTTGGTAAAGGAGACATCAAATCCACTGTCACATAATTGACTTATGCTAACCAAATTGTGTCTTAATCCTTCAACCATAAGAACATTAGATAAAGAGAGAAGAGGAGGTTTACCACCAATAGTGCCAATGCCTATAACCTTCCCTTTCTGATTGCCTCTAAAGGCAACATGTCCTCTTTTCTTAAGTTGGAGGTCTATGAACATAGACATTTCTCCTGTCATGTGTCACGAGCAACCATTGTCCAGGTACCGGTAGTGGTGTTTCCTTTGTCCTATTAAGGACATCTGCAACATAAATTATTTTATCTTTAGGTACCCATAATTTTCTGGGTCCTTTCTTGTTAGTTCTAGGAGCTGTGAAGACTTCCTTCTCTTCTTATGGATACACTTAGACATAACATGTTCAGTCTTTCCACAGAAGTTATAGAAAGGTATGGATTTAATTAATGTTGACTTAGCAGACACATTAGAAGTTTTAGTTGATACTTTATGATGTGTCTGATGGACATATCCAATACCTTCTTTGTTAAGGGTATGCCTCTGACAGTCAAGAAGCTTAATCAAATTATCTCTACCATTAACAAATTTGGTAAGATCAGAAGTGAGTTCTTCCACTTTCTGTTGAAGGTTTTCAACTTCTTTAGATTGTGATGTTTCACTTGAGATCTTAGCTTCATCCGACTTTTCAGTCTTCAACTCACTGTTCTCTTTGGCCAGCTTCTCACACTCATGAGATTTCTGCTTATGCTCACTGATGAGCTTTACATACTCTCTCTTGAGGGATTTGAAGGCCTTAGATAAGCAGTTGGATTTCTCCAGTAACTCCTCATATGCATCAAGTAATTCCTCATAGTCAGATTGTACCTCATCATCTGAATCTGAGTTAGTGTTGGCCATCAGACAGAGATTAGCTTCTTCCTCTGTTACTTCATCAGATGATGTTGACTCCAGATCCTCCCAAGTAGCCATCATTCCTTTCTTTTCTTTTTGAGGAACTTCTTAAAAGGGGCTTTTTTGAGTTGAGGACATTCAGCTTTGATGTGACCAGGCTTCTTGCACTCATAGCAGACAATTGAACTCTTGTCTGTTGAAGTGGATTCTTTGAAATTCTTGTCCTTGTTGAACCTTCTAAATGGCTTATCATTTCTGAACTTCTTTTTCTGGTTAAGGAAGCTCCTTCAGTCTGGTGACTTCCACTTGAACTAGCTCCAGTAGTCATGTCTATTCTTCAGAACCTTTACCTCTACATTGTTAGATGTTCAACCTAGAGGCTGAGCTCTGATACCAACTGAAATAGACGACTATAAACACGAGAAGGGGGGTTGAATTGTGTTTATCAGAATTTAAAAAAAGTTGAAAACTTTTCACACAGAGAGGCTAAGTTCATATGAGTGGAAAGCACAGTACAGACAGGTGGCCTATCTGATAAGATTTCAACAGAGTAAACACGCAAGCATACAACTTGAAAACAGATTCAATGTTCACACTTTAACCCCTTAGTTAGAAAACAGATATAATAATCAAAGCAACTAAAGAGTTTAAGGGAAGAGAGATTAACACAATGATTTATCCTGATTCACTCTTCAACACAAAGAGCTATGTCCAGTCCTTGGCAGCACCAAGTTTTATCCACTATAATTGATCAGGTTATAGACTCCAAGTATTGTTTGCACACCTAGCCTCTTCAGTCTGCAAGACAAGTATTCTTTGCACACCTAGCCTCTTCAGGCTCACTCAAGTTTGTTTGAGAAGTTTGTTTGTAATAAATACAATCAAACAGACGGTTCTTTCACTAACACTCAGAGAGTGGTTTAAATGTAAGTTTACGAAAGACTGCGTAATAACTTCAAATGATTGAAGAATACAGATTGAAAGAATGAAGAAATAATTACACAGAGTAATGGCTCTTTTAATGTTGTGTGTTCTCTGTGTCTTCATCTTCAATGACTTCTGTATTTATAGCCTTCAAGCATTTAAGATCCGTTAGAGACATTCCTTCAATTATTGGCTTCAAGCAGAACTTCATTAAATGCAATAGAGTCGTTCTGGGAAGCCATTAATACATTAGGAACGTTGGTTGTACTCTAACATGAAGGATCATGGCTTTATGCATCGTGCAATAGCCACATCAGAGTTGTGCAAAATGTTTTTTGTACTTTGCTGAGCACATATCCCTTTTTGTATAATAACCAGGAGTGCTAGGAAATAAAGCATGTTGGAAACATTCTTTAACTGGACTTCATCTCTGATTTCCTAGGTTGCTTTTGACAGACTTCTGACTTTTCTTGATAAGCGTGAGACAAAGAGAGAGAGCACTTCAGAGTCTTCTTTTTGAGGGGACAACTTCCAAAAGCTCATTCTTTGGTTCTTCATCGAGGAACCTTAGACAAGTTTAGGAACTTATCAAAATACAGATTGAAACTTCACTTGGAGAAATTCAATAATCCTAATCAGCAGACAGGTTGACTTTTGCTTCTCCAGACAGGTGATCTTCTATGCGGGTAGACAGGTGAATCTTACTAATTTGATCTGCACACTAAGTAAACAGGTTAGCAACCAATATGAAGGTTAATTAAATCATTAACCAATGTTCAGTTTTCATCAAAACTTAGGGAAATGCACATAAGAGATTTTAGAGACTTAATGGTATGTACTGAAAATAATCCACGCACTTTTGATTCTCAGTGTTTTGATACTCTTGACCCTGATCCAGATGACCTACCAATTGCTTTGAGAATAGGGAAAAGGTCTTGTGCCAAATACCCTATTTCTCAACTTGTCTCCTCTAAACATCTTTCCCTGCATCATCAGAGTTTTATTGCAACGGTTGACTCTGTGATAACCCCAGTATCTGTTCAAGAGGCACTAAAGGATGCAAATTGGGTCCAAGCTATGGATGAGGAGATGAAAGCACTTGAAAGGAATGGAACTTGGGAAATTGTTGAGCGGCCAGGGGGCAAGAAACTATTTGGTTGCAGGTGGATTTATACAGTCAAGCATAAATCAGATGGCACTCTTGATCGATACAAAGCAAGACTAGTGTCAAAGGGATATACTCAGACCTATGACATTGATTATGAGGAGACATTTGCTCCAGTGGCAAATATGAATGTTGTTCGTATTTTACTCTCTCTTTCTGCTCACTCAGGGTGGGACCTTCACCAGTTTGATGTTAAAAATGTGTTTTTACATGGAGACTTAGAGGAGGAGGTGTATATGGAGATTCCTCCGGGATTTGGACCCACTAGTGGAACAAACAAAGTGTGTAGATTGAGGAAAGCTTTATATGGGCTTAAACAGTCTCACCGGGCGTGGTTCGGGAGATTCACAAAAGCATTGGTTTGCTTGGGTTACAAGCAGAGTCAAGGAGATCATACACTTTTATTCAAACATTCACAGGGAGGAAAACTATCTGTACTTCTTGTTTATGTTGATTATATCATTATTACAGTAAATGATTTTATTGAAAGACTACTCAAGGAGAAATTATCTGCAGAGTTTGAGATGAAGGACCTTGGGAAACTTAAGTATTTCTTGGGGATTGAGGTGGCCTACTCAAAACAAGACATTTTCATTTCTCAAAGAAAGTATGTGCTTGATCTTTTGAAGGAAGCAGGCAAACTTGGATGTAAACCTGCAGGTGTTCCCATAGAGCAAAATCACAAATTGAGCATCGAAGAGGAGAGTGCTAAAGCTGACAAAGTCCAATATCAGAGATTAGTGGGGAAGTTGATTTACTTGGCACACACTAGACCAGATTTAGCATATGCGGTTAGCGTTGTGAGCCAATTCATACATGATCTGAGGGTGAGACACTTGCAGGATGTAGAGCGTGTTTTGCAGTATCTCAAAGCCACTCCAGGGAGAGGGCTCTTGTTCAAAAGAGGTGGAAGACTAACTATGGAAGACTATACCGATGCTGATTATGCAGGTTCAGTGAGTGATAGAAGGTCCACTTCAGGCTATTGTGCATTTTTGTGTGGGAACCTTGTCGCTTGGAGAAGTAAGAACCAAAGTGTAGTGGCTCGATCAAGTGTAGAGGCAGAATTTAGAGCTATGGCACAGGGAATCTGTGAGCTATTGTGATGAAGATTGTGCTTGATGACTTGAAGATAAAGTGTGAAGGCCCTATGAGGTTACTTTGTGACAACAAATCGGCTATGAGTATTGCTCATAATCCTGATCAACATGGCAGGACAAAACACATTGACACTACAAAAAGAAACCTGTTTAGTGACCGGCAAATTCGATCGCTAAACATGAAAATTCGGTCTCTATTCAGTTTAGCGACAGAATTAGCGACCGATCCATGGCGATAGCCGAAACCCTGGTCAATAAGGTTTTAGTGACCGAAATTGCAAATCGGTCGCTAAATGGCGACCGATTCTTCGGCCGCTAGAATATAAAACTTGGTCGCTACTCAATTGGTCGCATTGTAATGGTAACCAAGTTTGGCGACTGATTTTGCAGTCACAAACTCAATCGCTAATGTTGCTTAACATAAACCAAGTTAGCGATCGAAACCGATATTTTGTTCGCCAAACCGCAAAGTTTTTTTTAAAAATAACTACAGTGTAGCGACCGAGTTGGCTGTTGCTAATTCGGTTGCTAACCGTGTTTATTTGTTTTTATATTTTTAAAAATTTAATTTATTAAATAATTTTTTTTCAAAATTTAATTTATTAAATAATTTTTTAAAGATCAAAAAAATTATTAATGATCAACCACACTAAATTTATAATGAAACCCACAATTATAAAACATATATAGTCAATATATAAATGAATAAGTAAGAAGTGTCGTACAATAATCATCTAGAAATGTAAAAATACAGTAAAATCAATCACGATGCAGAGGCGGTGGAGGAACCCAATCATCCTCAGCATCCGTGAAGCCGACGTCTGCCATCTCATCATCCTCTAGAGCAGCATCATCAGTAGCAGGCGGCGGAACTGGAGGAGCAGCAACAGGCAGCACAACCGCCCGGAGCATCACCCTGAGCAACTGGAGGTTGGAGCCTACCTCATCTGCTCCAACACAAACCATAGTGTCTGGCCCTGCTCGATGGTCATCTTCATCAGCTGCTGGTGTGTCTGACTCAGCTGTGCAATCTGGTTCATCATCTGCTGCTCTCTCTCCCTCTTCTCCTGAAGCTCCGCGTTCAGCTGCGTTATGGTGTCCTACGTCTGGTTGAACTGTTCAGGAGGGACAGTATCCACGTAGGAAGGAGCAGGTGTGCCAGACGATGAAGCGATGCCTCCTAGGTGTCCGAACTCATACACGTGCCCCTTCTTGTTCCTGCCCCCGACGACCTCCAAATAAATGGCATTATCATCAACGGAGATAGGAGAGCGGGGTCCCTCGCCAGTCAAGGCCTCATCCTGTGATTGTGAGGCACGTGATATGGCATCGTTCTTCTTCTCGTTGAAGCCCACCTGCAAAGTATAAATGAAGATATTTAGTTAAAATTATAATCAATATTAACAAATCAATTATAATAAATTACAAGTATAAACTAAATTGTTTTTTTTTTTTTGCTTACACATAGTTACGGGCCTTGTTGTTGACCCATGCTCACGACTTCAACTTCTTCGTCCTCTCCACCAACTCCATAGAAGTGGGGGCTCGTTGTTTCTGTTCTTTCTACACAGAAAAACATAATCTTAAATTCAAAAGAATATTTAAAAATGAAAACTCATGAAATAGTATACAAAGTCAATAAAGTTTTAAGTATTACCAGCTCGTCAAAGTGGGTGACGACTGATTTAGAGCCGTCGGCCCAAGCACATGCGCCACCATGAGAAGCTCGATTACGCCGAGCTGTGGCATGGATCTCCTGGAACTTCTCAGTAGCCCAGTACTGGTCCAGCTGCCTCCTGATCTCAGGATCCACCCACTTCCCCTTATTCTTACCTTTCCTCAGCTTGTTCGCCATATTCTTCATGACCGGTGAGCCTTTATGCTCAAATATGTCCCTGACGATCCCCTCTAAAGCTGCGTCCCACCTATACTCTTTTTGCAACTTACAGTTGTTAGAAAATTCGTGTGTGTATATATATATATAATGTAAATTTAATTTAGATAAATTAATAAATTGTTACCTTAAACTCTTTAAACAGCTGATCCCTATGGCCCCCTGGGATGGCCTTCCATGTAGTCCATGGACCATCAAACTTGTGTTGCAGGATCTTCGATATCGAATCAGAAGGCCCCCTCACTAGCAGAAAGCTGCAGCAAAATTAGAGCATTAATAAATGTTATAAATAAATAAAAAAAACAAGTAAATAGAAATTAATGATACTTTATATATTAAAAAATTAAATTAGCTTACTCGTTATCCCCCCTGGGGATAAGAAGAATCCTCCTATCGGATGGACCACGGCTCTCCTGCCCCGATGATGATGATGGTCCTGACATAGGTGTGGATGATGACGGAGCAGCCTGTGTCCCGACCACATGAGGCTGGGTAGGGGGTGCAACTCCATCACCCTGATGTGGCCCGTCCATAGAGGTGCTGGCAGGGTGGTCTCGATCTGAAGTACGTGGGTCGACCGACGAAGGGACTCTCGCAGCATGACCTCTGCCACGACAACCACCATGTTATCCCCTACCTCTAGAGGAATCTGCCATCTGTGTAAAAAATGAAAAGATGATTTCACCACAGTGTAAATAATACAAAAATAAATTACCTAAGTAGAATGAGCATTACATAATGAATTATGACATAAATAAATTACCTAAGTAGAATATTCATCACTAAATTCACCACTACTCTCATCAGTCTCACTTGATTGGAATGTGCCTTCGCTAGATGCGTCCAACTCAGGTTGATCCATTAACTCTCTTTCAACTTCTTCCCCATTGTCAGACGTGTCCGCCAGAGAATTAACAATAATGTCCGACATAATTTGCAACGGTACGCGGGGTCTTGAAAACTCATCATCTTAGTACGGAGCATCTTTTTTTGGCTGGTTGATTACATTATCAGTAATTGTAATGCAAGCCTTTATCTTAATGACACCCAACCGACCTTGATGTCCTTCGGGATATGGCAAGTAATAAACCTGATCTGCCTGTTGTGATAAAATGAATGGGTCGTATGCCTTATTATACCTACGAGATAGCCTAACTAGACCAATACCATATTTTTTATCGATTTTTGTCCCTACGTCAAGAGTAGGATCAAACCAATCACACTTGAAGAGAACTAACTTCATCAAGGGGAAACCGGTATAATTGAGTTCAAGGTCAGTTAGAACCCCATAGAAATCATCCTTTATATTGCCATCAATGGCTCGCACACAAACACCATAGTTACACGACTGCATTCATTCACTCCATGTTTTTGTGTTAAATTTATATCCATTTACAATGTAAGTACTCCATGATGTAACCTATCTGTTAGGCCCCCTTGCCAAATTTGTCAACAATGGATTTTGAACATTGTTTACTGGATCTAGTACCTAAAAAATCGAATATTATATTATTCTTATACATGATATTTATTTAAGGAGATAAAATGTATTGCAACAAATGAATATGCTTAACCTACATATTTACTGAACCACATAGCAAAGTGAGAAGTAATTTCTCGATCAACCTGATCATTCGAAATGTCAGGTTGGAGATCCCTTAGAAAATTATCGTTCATCCTACATATGGGAGATTAACAACAGGACGATTAATAATCATAAATGTCAATTGAACTTATAAAAGACATTGTAGAAACTTACTCTCAATATGGCACCACCTCTTCACAATTTTGAAGGATATACAGATGAGTAGCATTAATGTCACGCTGCTCCAAGAAATATCCTTTTGATTTGCCACTAAATCTGTCCAGATAATTGAATATTGATATAGGAGGACTAGTTGAACTTCCTTTGCCCAAATCAACGTTTCTAGGCATCATTGTCCTTCTTGTGTCAACTTCGTCTGGATAGTAATAAGAGGCAAAAGTGGAAGTCTCCTCTACTAAGTATGCTACAAATGGAACCCTCCACTCGTGCCTTGTTCTTGACTTTGTGTTTAAAGGAGTGCAGGAACCTATTAAAGAGGGATACATACAAATAATTACTAGTTTTAAGGAAAGCTAAACTATGATTTCGTGTTCATGAATTTAATATGTATTAAGTAAAATAGTTGATGTTGTATACCTCTTAAATGGATACATCCAGCGGTATTGGACTGGACCACCAACTCTTGCTTCGTAATGTAGATGAACCGGAAGGTGTTCCATTGAATCAAAGAAACTCGGCGGGAAGATTTGTTCCAGCTTACATAACAAAACGGGTATCTTGACTTCCATATCTTTTAATTGATTCACATTTAGTGTTGTCGACGTAAGCTCCCTGAAAAAGTGTCTAAGCTCAACAAGTAGGTTCCAAATTGGTTTCGGTAATGCGTCGAACGCAATTGGAAGCAACCGTTGCATGAACACGTGGCAATCATGACTCTTCATTCCATGTAACTTTGCTTCCTTAATGTCAACACATCTACCCAGATTGGAAGCATACCCATCGGGTAACTTTAGTGTTTTAACCCACTTACAGACAACTACTTTCTGTGTTTTACTTAGTGTATAACTTGTCTTCGGCTTGATAAGTCTATCACGACCACCGTCCTGTAACTCAAACTCCTTCCGATTACAAATTTCAGCCAGATCCAATCAGGCTTTATTTGTATCCTTTGTCCTCCCCTTGATGTCCATCACATTGTCAAACACATTCATAAACACATTCCTCTCAGTATGCATGACATCAATGTTGTGACGAAGTAAGTGCGTCCTCCAATACGGCAACCACCAAAATATACTTTGTTTTGTCCAATTATGCTTGACGCCATAATCAAGAATATTTTCTTCTTGGGATTCATGGATAAGAGGTAAGTATTGTACTCTCCGCCATACATTAGGGCCAGACAAACGTGGTGGAGGCGGTGTTGTCTCTGCACAACACTTCTTGAATGCATTCTTGTTCCTCCTAAAAGGATGATCTTCTAGAAGGAATTAACGATGACAATCAATATATGAGATCTTTCGAGTGTTTTTAAGCGTGAATGCCTTCGATTATTGGGAACGAAATATAAAACCTAATCGTTTCGTTCACGAGTCGAAATTAGGGTTTCTGCACAGTAAAATCTTACTGTAAGTGAAAACGCATACCGGGTTCCGTCTGAATTTTCAACCCAAACATTCACCGTAACCTTCTACCATTAGACTTTGAATATGATTTTATTTTATTCATAATCACTTTCTAACTCTCAGATTAAAATATAATTAATTATATTTTAACCGGTTAAACAACGTAATTGAAATCAGGCTGTTACATTATTACCCCTCTTAGAAAAAAAAAATCGTCCTCGGAATTTCTTGACTCAACACTGGGAAACTTCTTGCAGTCGTATCTTAATCTAAAGATCCTACATCATATTTCTCATCGATGTCTTCCCTTAAGTGACAGTGGTAACTTTGTAACAGAATTCATCAATATATCTTCCCATTTATCCTCGAACTTATCCATCACTACATTATGTTCATTGTCCTTAACTTTTCGAATATGCACCAAGATTAATACTACCTTAACTTCCTACTCAATGTATCCAATCACAGTCTTAGTTCCTTAGAATGTTTTTCACTATTCTAGATAATATCAAAATCTTACATTTCAAGTCTCCAAATAAGCATCTAACACTCTTTAAGATAAACGACCATCAAAAGAACAACACCTGTTAGGATTGTCTAACTTAACAAATTTGAATTTCTCTAGTAACCTCAATTTACATCAGAAATCATATTTTCTGCTCATATTCAACTTAGGTGAAATTATTATATACACATTCGTTTACTCTTACCAAACTCACACAGTCCATCTTAACTACGAACATGAATCATTGCCCTAGGTTCCATAATGATACTATGCCTCGATCAACATTTGACTTATAGTAATTGTCTTACTCACTGATAGTGATCTTAAGGGTTCACATCCTACCAGTCACAACTATACCCCAACAAAACTCTCATCACTTTCTTCTCTATCATGCTACTTAGACAAACAAACAACGTCTACCAGATATCAAATACATACCTTGTATAAGATCTCAGATTGAGAATTCAGCTCCCCTCACGGTAAACACTCTTTCAGTGGCCTGAGGTCTGGCCATCTGTTGTCCTGCTGCTGGAACTCCTTTTCCAGCTCCACCTCTTTGAACACTGGTATACGACATATAATGCTACATAAAACTGGTATATATATGCCATATAACTGTTAACTATCATGTCGTGACTCACAACCCAACTTCTAAGCATAGTCAATATCCGATGTGGATTCAACTAGACACGGCCTGTAACAACATCCTAGACCTCACAGTCCGATTAGAATCGAACTGCTCTCATACCAAAATGAGACACCACGTTGTGCCTCGTTGTTTTATTAGATTAAAGCCTTCTTAATTAATTCCTTAATCATGCGCTTAACGTGAAAACACGTATAAAATTTAAAATCTTAAGTTAATAAGCATACCAACTTCAATTAATTAAAACTTCACACCATAAATATGTTGCGAATTCATACATATGTCTTATACATAAAACAAAACACTGTTTAGGGTATCCTCTCAGTAGGATCCCTTTGCAGGTATACTTAAGCAAACTAGTATATTTAGCAGAAAATGTGAAATACTTCAAAAGACACACTTGCCATACTATCTATACTCTATCACCATGAGTCACAACTCGACCTCTAGCTTCCGGTTCATAGGGAGTTCTATCCCACTCTTCCTCATTTAGCTCATCCATAGGGTCTTCTCGTACGATTCCATAAAAAATAAAAAAGTACAACACACATAAGAATACAGGGGATAAGAAACAGTTCTACAATCAAAAAATGGAAAAGAGTCATAGTATATAACATAAGAAAAGTCACAGACAATCAACACATATAACTAACAAATCATCCTCGAAATTAAGATATCATCCTCTACCCTCCACCTCACTCAACTAAACCTTTATGACGACGTGGCCACTAATTCCCCATATCCGTTAGGGATGTTAGTCCGTCGTCCAAGTGACGCGTCCCTAAAACTGGTGCACACCCTTATTCATAGTGAGAATGCTCATGCAAAGCAACGACACTATAGCTACATGGCACAGTCGGTGCACACCCTGGATCAAGGGTGCTCATGCATAACAATGACACTATAGTTGCACGGGACAGTTGGTGCACAACCTCATCCATGGTAAGAATGCTCATGTAATACAACGACACTATAGTTGCACGGTACAGTCGGTGCACACCCTAGTTCTCTCCCTCGAGGGTGCTCAAGCAAAGCATTGACACTATAGCTGCACGAATTAAATCTAACATTGGACGGTCCCGCAAGGACTTTGGACCTCGTATGTGTCAAACATATGGTTATAAACACAATACAACTTATAAACCTCACTGAATTACATCAATAACAACCTAGTGCCTCCAGATTCCATCCTAGCCTTGAATCACTCTATGACACATTTCATCTTTAAAATAATCAATTTAAGCTAGGCATTTCTAAATTCACCGATACTTTCTCACCCATACCAAATCTCCCGAACAACATATATCCTCGCTTAAAATCAACTAAGCATAGTACTAAACACCAGGCAGATCAAACATAACACAATATCAGGAAATATTCAAACACTAAAAATAATACATCACATGCAATGGAATACCTCAACCAGCGTATCACAATAAATTCAATAACATAGAGGGTGTTTGGGAAAGATTGTTTAAGGGAGTTTTGGCTGTTTATTTTTTTTTTTTTTTGATAAAAAACTGTTTTGTAAAATTTACTTATGTTTGAGATAATTTCATAATATTCAAAAAAGCCTTTCTTTGTTGTAAAACTCTGTTTTGATATAAGCTTCTATGCAGGGACTCGTCTCACCGAAAAGATTTTTTCCTTCCCTCAGTCGCACAAATTGACCAAAACAATTCATGTTGCGTCCCTGTAGTTGACCAACACAATTCAACTTGACCAACACAATTCTTCACTGCATTGCACAAGCAGGTAGTTGTGATATTAAAATAAAAAAACTATAAACAAATATTTACATACCCTTTTTAGTAATTTACTATATAAAAGTAATTATTTTTGCACCATCCAAAAGAAATAGATTATCTTAAAATTGATTTTCAGCAATCATACCCAAACAAAAAACAGATTCTGATTAAAATCGATTATCACAATAATCGATTATTTGAAAATAGATTATCAGCATAATATTTTTTTCCAGCTTTCCCTAACACACTCATAAGGTCAGACATCATCAAATACTTAAAATCAACCTAATGTCGATAAACCTACAATCCCCGAATCACCATTGGTTTTACATAAAAAGTTTCCAATGTGATTTTGGTCTTGTCGATTACTCGACTACTAGTAGGGTTTAGGTCGCCCTACACAATTATTATATAATATACTACTTATCGATTCCGACGAAAGAGTGATCTTTTCCCCCCACCTGAGTTATCACCGGAATCCCAAATCCGATGTTCCTTGTTATCACACCACGACTTAATAGTTTCACCTTAAACCAAACAACATAATCAACAAATGAATCAACAAACTCACCCTTACCTAAATAGTTAGGTTCGGCCTCCTAATTAAAAATAGGGTTAGGGTTCTTTTCCCATTCCAATCTTTTGGAGTCTAGTTCCTATGGTATTAACTAGCATAGATTAATTGTTACCATTTTAAAATATGAAATAAAATCCTCTAACCACTTTGGTTAGGGTTTCGGCCTCATGAGTGTGGCTGATTTTGGTTCACAAGAATTAACCTTGGTTCCTTAACCATGGTTAAAATTTAACTCAACATCGGTTAGGTTAAGCTTAGGGGTATTTTGGTCATTTCACTTGAAAATTCCCGATTACTAAAATTTAAGGCCGGACTCCTTGTCCTATCGGCTACTTTAATCCCTCCTAATACCTCAACTCCATAATCGACTCCGCCGTTTACCCGATTTATCCCGCGACTTAGGTTTTTCGCGTTTTCTTAAAGATTACGTTTGAATAAAAATAAATATTATTTCACTCCTAATGTAATTTTACCGAAATGCATAAAATCGTTGGGAGCGAAATATAAAACCTAATTGTTTCGTTCACGAGTCGAAATTAGGGTTTCTGCTCAGTAAAATCTTATTGTCAGTGAAAACGCATACCGGGTTCCGTCTGAATTTTCAACACCGTAACCTTCTACCATAAAATAGACTTTGAATATGATTTTATTTTGTTCAAAATCACTTTCTAACTCTCATATTAAAATATAATTAATTATATTTTGACAGGTTAAACAACATAATTAAAAATCAGGCTGTTACATTATTACCCCTCTTAAAAAAAATTCCGTCATCAGAATTTCTTGACTCAAAACTGGGAAGCATCTTGTAGTCGTATCTTAATCTAAAGATCCTACAT
This sequence comes from Sophora flavescens, assembly GCA_030762895.1. Lineage (NCBI taxonomy): Eukaryota > Viridiplantae > Streptophyta > Magnoliopsida > Fabales > Fabaceae > Sophora > Sophora flavescens. The sequence continues at coordinate 102,789,674 of CM061066.1, read as the reverse complement.
CGTATTTCTCGTCGATGTCTTCCCTTAAGTGACAGTGGTAACTTTGTAATAGAATTCATCAATATATCATCCCTTTTATCCTTGAAATTATCCATCACTACATTCTGTTCATTATCCTTAACCTTTCGAATATGCACCAAGATTAATACCACCTTAACTTCCTACTCAATGAATCCATTCACAATCTTAGTTACTTAGAATGTTTTTCACTATTCTAGATTATATCAAAATCACACATTTCAAGTCTCCAAATAAATATCTAACACTCCTTAAGATAAACAGCCATCAAAAGATCAACACCTGTTAGGATTATCTATCTTACCAAATTTGAATTTCTCTAGTAACCTCAATTTACATCAGAAATCATCTTTTCTGCTCATATTCAACTTAGGTGAAATTATTATATACACTTTCGTTTACTCTTCCTAAACTCATACAATCCATCTTAACTACGAACATTAATCATTGCCCTAGGTTCCATAATGATATTATGCCTCGATCAACATTTGACTTATAGTAATTGTCTTACTCACTGATAGTGATCTTAAGGGTTCACATCCTATCAGTCAAATCTATACCCACAAAAAACTCTCATCACTTTGTTGTCTATCATGCTACTTAGACAAACAAACAAAGTCTACCAGATATCATATACATACCTTGAATAAGATCTCAAATTGAGAATTCAGCTCCCCTCAAGGTAAACACTCTTTCAGTGTCCTGAGGTCTAGCCATTTACTGTCCTGTTGCTAGAACTCCTTTTCCAGCTCCACCCCTCTAAACACTGGTATACGACATATAATGCTATATAAAACTGGTATATATATGCCATAGAACTGTAACTATCGTGTCGGGACTCACTACCCATCTTCTAAGCAATGTCGATTCAACTAGACACGGCCAGTAACAACATACTAGACCTCACAGTCCGATTAGAATCGAACTGCTCTCATACCAAAATGAGACACCCCGTTGTTTCTCGGTGTTTTATTAGATTAAAGCCTTCGTAATTAATTCCTTAATCATGCGCTAAACGTGAAAACACATAAAAGAAATTAAAATCTTAAGGAAACTAGTGTATTTAGCAGAAAATGTGAAATACTTCGAAAGACACACTGGCCGTACTCTCTATACTCTATCACACTGAGTCACAGCTCGCCCTCTAGCTTCCAGTTCATAGGGAGTTCTATCCCACTCTTCCTCATTCAGCTCATCCATCGAATCTTCTTGTACGATTCCATAATAAAATAAAAAGTACAACATACTGAAGAATACAGGGGATAAGAAACAGTTCTATCATCAAAAAGCGGAAAAGAGTCATAGTATATAACATAATAAAAGTCACAGACAATCAACACATATAACTAACAAATCATCCTCGAAATTAAGATATCATCCTCTACCCTCCACCTCACACAACTAAACCTTTATGATGATGTGGCCACTAATTCCCCATATCCGTTAGGGATTTTAGTCCGTCGTCTAAGTGACGCGTCCCTAAAACAAGTTCACACCCTTACTCATGGTGAGAATGCTCAAGCAAAGCAACGACACTATAGTTGCACGGCACAGTCGGTGAACACCCTGGATCAAGGGTGCTCATGCATAGCAATGACACTATAGTTGCACGGTACAGTCGGTGCACAACCTCATCCATGGTAAGAATGCTCATGTAATACAATGACACTATAGTTGCACGGTACAGTAGGTGCAAACCCTGGTTCTTTCCCTCGATGGTGCTCAAGCAAAGCATTGACACTATAGCTGCACGAATTAAATCTAACATTGGACGGTCCCACAAGGAGTTCGGACCTCGTATGTGTCAAACATACGGTTATAAACACAATAAAACTTATAAACCTCACTGAATTACATCAATAACAACATAGTGCCTCAAGCTTCCATCATAGCCTTGACTCACACTCTTTGACACATTTCATCTTTAAAATAATCAATTTAAGCTAGGCACTTCTAAAATCACCGATACTTTCTTACCTAAACCAAATCTCCCGAACAACATATATCCTCGCTTAAAATCAACTAAGCATAGTACTAAAAACCAGACAGATCATGCATAACACAATATCAGGAAATATTCAAACACTAAAAATAATACATCACATGCAATGGAATACCTCAACCAGTGTATCACAATAAATTCAATAACATAAAGTCAGACATCATCAAATACTTAAAATCAACCTAATGTCGATAAACCTACAATCCCCGAATCACCATTGGTTTTACAGAAAAAGTTTCCAATGTGATTTTGGTCTTGTCGATTACTTGACTACTAGTAGGGTTTAGGTCGCCCTACACAATTATTATATAATATACTACTTATCGATTCCGACGACAGAGTGATCCTTTTCCCCACCTGAGTTATCACCGAAATCCTGAATCCGACATTCCTCGTTATCACACCACGACTTAATAGTTTCACCTTAAACCAAACAACATAATCAACAAATCAATCAACAAACCCACCCTTACCTAAATAGTTAGGTTCGGCCTCCTAATTACCTAAAACTGGTATATATATGCCATATAATTGTAACTATCGCGTTGGGACTCACTACCCATCTTCTAAGCATAGTCAATATTCGATGTGGATTCAACTAGACACGGCCAGTAACATCATCCTAGACCTCACAGTCCGATTAGAATCATACTGCTCTGATACCAAAATGAGACACCCCGTTGTGCCCCGGTGTTTTATTAGATTAAAGCCTTCGTAATTAATTCCTTAATCATGCGCTTACCGTGAAAACACATAAAAAAATTAAAATCTTAAGTTAATAAGCATACCAACTTCAGTTAATTAAAACATCACACCATAAATATGTTGCGAATACATACACATGTGTTATAAATAAAACAAATCACTGTTTAGGATATCCTTTCAGTAGGATCGCTTTGTAGGTATACTTAAGCAAACTATTATATTTAGCAGAAAATGTGAAATACTTCGAATGAAACACTGGCCATACTATCTATACTCTATCACAGTGAGTCACAGCTCGCCCTCTAGCTTCCGGTTCATAGGGAGTTCTATCCCACTCTTCCTCATTCAGCTCATCCATCGAATCTTCTTGTACGATTCCATAATAAAATAAAAAAGTACAACATACTGAAGAATACAGGGGATAAGAAACAGTTCTATCATCAAAAAGCGGAAAAGAGTCATAGTATATAACATATTAAAAGTCACAGACAATCAACACATATAACTAACAAATCATCCTCGAAATTAAGATATCATCCTCTACCCTCCACCTCACACAACTAAACCTTTATGATGATGTGGCCACTAATTCCCCATATCCGTTAGGGATTTTAGTCTGTCGTCCAAGTGACGCGTCCCTAAAACAAGTTCACACCCTTACTCATGGTGAGAATGCTCAAGCAAAGCAACGACACTATAGCTGCACGGCACAGTCGGTGCACACCCTGGATCAAGGGTGCTCATGCATAGCAATGACACTATAGTTGCACGGCACAGTCGGTTCACAACCTAATCCATGGTAAGAATGCTCATGTAATACAATGACACTATAGTTGCGCGGTACAGTAGGTGCAAACCCTGGTTCTCTCCCCCGACGGTGCTCAAGCAAAGCATTGACACTATAGATGCACAAATTAAATCTAAGATTAGACGGTCCCACAAGGAGTTCGAACCTCGTATGTGTCAAACATATGGTTATAAACACAATAAAATTTATAAACATCATTGAATTACATCAATAACAACATAGTGCCTCAAGCTTCCATCCTAGCCTTGACTCAAACTCTTTGACACATTTCATCTTTAAAATAATCAATTTAAGCTAGGCACTTCTAAATTCACCGATACTTTCTTACCCAAACCAAATCTCCCGAACAACATATATCCTCTCACAATGTATCCAATCACAATCTTAGTTCCTTAGAATGTTTTTCACTATTCTAGATTATATCAAAATCACACATTTCAAGTCTCCAAATAAACATCTAACACTCCTTAAGATAAACTACCATCAAAAGAACAACACCTGTTAGGATTATCTAACTTAACAAATTGAATTTCTCTAGTAACCTCAATTTACATCAGAATTCATCTTTTCTACTCAAATTCAACTTAGGTGAAATTATTATATACACTTTCGTTTACTCTTCCCAAACTCATACAATCCATCTTAACTACGAACATTAATCATTGCCCTAGGTTCCATAGTGATACTATGCCTCGATCAATATTTGAATTATAGTAATTGTCTTACTCACTGATAGTGATCTTAAGGGTTCACATCCTACCAGTCACAACTATACCCCCAAAAAACTCTCATCACTTTGTTATCTATCATGCTACTTAGAAAAACAATCAAAGTCTACCGGATATCAAATACATACCTTGTATAAGATCTCAAATTGAGAATTCAACTCCCCTCACGGTAAATAATCTTTCAATGGCCTGAGGTCTGGCCATTTGTTGTCCTGCTGCTGGAACTCCTTTTCCAGCTCCACCTCTCAGAACACTGGTATACGACATATAATGCAACATAAAACTGGTATATATATGCCATATACCTGTTAACTATCGCGTCGAGACTCACTACCCAACTTCTAAACATAGTCAATATCCGATGTGGATTCAACCAGAGAAGGCTAGGTATTAACAACATCCTAGACCTCACAGTCCGATTAGAATCGAACTGCTCTGATACCAAAATGAGACACCCCGTTGTGCCCCGGTGTTTTATTATATTAAAGCCTTCGTAGTTAATTCCTTAATCATGCGCTTAACGTGAAAACACATAAATTAAAATCTCAAGTTAATAAGCATACCAACTTCAATTAATTAAAACATCACACCATAAATATGTTGCGAATACATACACATGTGTTATAAATAAAACAAAACACTGTTTAGGATATCCTCTCAGTAGGATCGCTTTGTAGGTATACTTAAGCAAACTATTATATTTAGCAGAAAATGTGAAATACTTCAAAAGACAAAGTGGCCATACTATCTATACTCTATCACCATGAGTCACAGCTCAACCTCTAGCTTCCGGTTCATAGGGAGTTCTATCCCACTCTTCCTCATTTAGCTCATCCATAGGGTCTTCTCGTACGATTCCATAATAAAATAAAAAAGTACAACAATGGTGCCCCGGTGCACACCCTGCATCAAGGGTGCTCATGCAAAGTAATTACACTATGGTTGCACGGTACAGCCGGTGCACAACCTCATCCATGGTAAGGATGCTCATGCAATACAAGGACACTATAGCTACACGGTACAGTCGGTGCACACCCTGGTTCTCTCCCTCGAAGGTGCTCAAGAAAAGCATTGACACTATAGCTGCATTAAGTAAATCTAACATTGGACGGTCCCACAAGGACTTCGGACCTCGTATATGTCAAACATACGGTTATAAACACAATAAAACTTATAAACCTCACTGAATTGCATCATTAACAACCTAGTGCCTCAAGCTTCCATCCTAGCCTTGACTCACACTCTATGACACATTTCATCTTTAAAAGAATCAATTTAAGCTAGGCACTTCGAAATTCACCGATACTTTCTCACCCAAACCAAATCTCTCAAAAAACATATATCCTCTCTTAAAATCAACTAAGCCTAGTACTTAAAACCAAGCAGATCATGCGTAACACAATATCAGGAAATATTCAAACACTAAAAATAATACATCACATGCAATGCAATACCTCAACCAGCGTATCACAATAAATTCAATAGCATAAAGTTAGACATCATCAAATATTTAAAATCAACCTAATGTCGATAAACCTACAATCCCCGAATCACCATTGGTTTTACAGAAAAAGTTTCCAATGTGATTTTGGTCTTGTCGATTACTCGACTACTAGTAGGGTTTAGGTCGCCCTACACAGTAATTATATAATATACTACTTATCGATTCCGGCGACAGAGTGATCATTTCCCCCACCTGAGTTATCACCGGAATCCCGAATCCGACGTTCCTCGTTATCACACCACAGCTTAACAGTTTCACATTAAACCAAACAACATAATCAACAAATTAATCAACAAACCCACCCTTACCTAAATAGTTACGTACGGCCTCCTAATTAAAAATAGGGTTAGGGTTCTTTTCTCATTCCAATCTTTTGGAGTCTAGTTCCTATGGTATTACCTAGCATAGATTAATTGTTACCATTTAAAAATATGAAACAAAATCCTCTAACCACTTTGGTTAGGGTTTCTGCCTCATGAGTGAAAATAGGCTAGGAAATTCTTTTGAGTTCAAGCTCTTGGATTTAAGATCACAAGGCATATGAGAAGCAAGCTCAAGCATCAATAGTTACGAATTGAACAAAAACATCATACCCACATTCAAAGAGGGTTTCGGCCCTAACTAAGAAAATAGGGTTAGGAAATTATTTTGATTTCAAGCTTCTAGATATAACAACTATAGGTTTTAAGGAGTTAAGATCAAGTGTCATACTTTAAAGATTGAACAAAATCACATTTGCCCAAAAACACCTAGATTTGGCCTCAATAAGAAAAATAGGAAGGAAAATGATTTTGATCACAAGCTCTTAGATGATGATAGTAGGAGTCATTTAGAGATCATGGCAATTGGTTTCACATCAAAACGATTTTTCTACAATTCTCTAGAATTATTTGAAGTTCTAGATCTAGGAATGTAAAACCATGAATTAGTTGATGATCATGGAGATTGATGGATGATTAATGAAGCTAAAGTGATTAGGAAGAGATTCCTCACCATGGAATGAAGAGAAATGATCAAGCTTGGAGGTTTCCTTCAAGAACAACAATGAAGTTTTTGTGAAGAAAAGTCTTAGAATTAAAATGAAGAAGAAGAAGTGAGTGACAATTGAGGGTCTGCGGTTTGGGGGGTATTTATAGGGTAGATCTTAGGCTTTGTTTGGTTCTTAGGATTTAAATTATTGGGTTTTGTGAATATTAAATAATATAATAGTTAACTATGGTTAATAATTAACTTAACTAGGGTTACTTTGCTAACTATGGTTAAAATCATGTGGGCAAGAATTGATGAAGGGTGTGGCTGATTTTGGTCCACAAGAATTAACCTTGGTTCCTTAACCATGGTTAAAATTTAACTCAACGTCGGTTAGGTTAAGGTTAGTGGTATTTTGGTCATTTCACTTTAAAATTCCCGATTACTAAAATTTAAGGTCGGACTCCTTGTCCTCTCTGCTACATTAATCCCTCCTAATACCTCAGCTCCATAATCGCCTCCGTCGTTTACCCGATTTATCCCCCGACTTAGGTTTTGCTCTTTTTTTAAAGATTACACCAGAATAAAAATAATATTATTTCACTCCTAACGTAATTATTCCGAAATGCAGAAAATCGTTGGGAGCGAAATAGAAAACCTAATCGTTTCGTTCACGAGTTGATATTAGGGTTTCTGCTGAGTAAAATCTTACTATCAGTGAAAACGCATACCCGGTTCCGTCTGAATTTTCAACCCAAACTTTCACCGTAACCTTCTACCATAAAATAGACTATGAATATGATTTTATTTTAATCAAAATCACTTTCTAACTCTCAGATTAAAATATAATTAATTATATTTTAATCGGTTAAACATAGTAATTAAAAATCAGGCTGTTACATTATTACCCATCTTAGAAAAAAGTTTTGTCCTCAGAATTTCTTGACTCAAAACTGGGTAGCATCTTGCAATCGTATCTTAATCTAAAAATTATACATCGTATTTCTCATCGCTGTCTTCCCTTAAGTGACAGTGGTAACTTCGTAACAGAATTCATCAATCTATCATCCCATATATCCTCGAACTTATCCATCACTACATTCTGTTAATTGTCCTTAACTTTTCGAATCTGTACCTAGATTAATACTACCTTAACTTCCTAGTCAATGTATCCAATCACACTCTTAGTTCCTTAGAATGTTTTTCACTATTCTAGATTATATCAAAATTACACATTTCAAGTCTCCAAATAAACATCTCAACACTCCTTAAGATAAACTGCCATCAAAAGAACATCACATGTTTGGATTATCTAACTTAACAAATTTGAATTTCTGTAGTAACCTCAATTTACATCAGAAATCATGTTTTCTGCTCATATTCAACTTTGGTGAAATTACTATATACACTTTCGTTTACTCTTCACAAACTCATACAATCCACCTGAACTACGAAAATTAATCATTGCCCAAGGTTCCATAATGATACTATGCCTCAATCAACATTTGACTTATAGTAATTGTCTTACTCACTGATAGTGATCATAAGGGTTCACATCCTACCAGTCACAACTATACCCCAACAAAACTCTCGTCACTTTCTTGTCTATCATGCTACTTAGACAAACAAACAAAGTCTACCATATATTAAATACATACCTTGTATAAGATATCGGATTGAGAATTCAGCTCCCCTCACGGTAAACACTGTTTCAGTGGCCTGAAGACTGGCCATCTGCTGTCCTGCTGCTGGAACTCCTTTTCCAGCTCCACCTCTCTAAACACTGATATACGACATATAATGCTACATAAAACTGGTATATATATGCCATATAACTGCTAACTATCGCGTCGGGACTCGCTACCCAACTTCTAAGCATAGTCAATATCCGATGTGGATTCAACTAGACAAGGCTAGCTAGTAACAACATCCTAGACCTCACAGTCCGATTAGAATCGAACTGCTCTGATACCAAAATGAGACACCCCGTTGTGCCCCGGTGTTTTATTAGATTAAAGTCTTCTTAATTAATTCCTTAATCATGCGCTTAACGTGAAAACACGTTAAAAAATTAAAATCATATGTTAATAAGCATACCAACTTCAATTAATTAAAACTTCACACCATAAATATGTTGCGAATACATACATATGTCATATACATAAAACAAAACACTGTTTAGGGTATCCTCTCAGTAGGATCCCTTTGCAGGTATACTTAAGCAAACTATTATATTTAGCAAAAAATGCGAAATACTTCAAAAGACAAACTGGCCATACTATCTATACTCTATCACTATGCAGCTCGACCTCTAGTTTCTGGTTCATAGGGAGTTCTATCCCACTCTTCTTCATTCAGCTCATCCATAGGGTCTTCTCGTACGATTCCATAATAAAATAATAAAGTTCAACATACAGAAGAATACATGGGATAATAAACAGTTCTATCATAAAAAAGTGGAAATGATTCATAGTATATAACATAGTAAAAGTCACAGACAATCAACACATATAACTAACAAATCATCCTCGAAATTAAGAGATCATCCTCTACCCTCCACCTCACGCAACTAAACCTTTATGATGACGTGGCCACTAATTCCCCATATCCGTCAGGGATATTAGTCCAAGTGACGCGTCCCTAAAACCACTGCACACCCTTATTCATGGTGAGAATGCCCATGCAAAGTTAGGACACTATAACTGCACGGCACAGTCGGTGCACACCCTGGATCAAGGGTGCTCATGCAAAGCAATTACACTATGGTTGCACGGTACAGTTGGTGCACAACCTCATTCATGGTAAGAATGCTCATGCAATACAAGGACACTATAGCTGCACGGTACAGTCGTTGCACACCCCGGTTCTCTCCCTCGAGGGTGCTCAAGCAAAGCATTGACACTATAGCAGCACAAATTAAATCTAACATCGGACGGTCCCACAAGGACTTTGGACCTCGAATATGTTAAACCTACGGTTATAAACACAATACAACTTATAAACCTCATTGAATTGCATCAATAACAACCTAGTGCCTCAAGCTTCCATCCTAGCCTTGACTCACACTCTATGACACATTTCATCTTTAAAAGAATTAATTTAAGCTAGGCACTTCTAAATTCACCGATACTTTCTCACCCAAACCAAATCTCCCGAACAACATATATCCTCGCTTAAAATCAACTAAGCATAGTACTAAAAATCAGGCAGATCATGCATGACACAATATCAGGAAATATTCAAACACTAAAAATACTACATCACATGCAATGGAATACCTCAACCTGCGTATCACAATAAATTCAATAACATAAAGTCAGACATCATCAAATACTTAAAATCAACCTAATATCGATAAACCTACAATCCCTGAATCACCATTGGTTTTACAGAAAAAGTTTCCAATGTGATTTTGGTCTTGTCGATTACTCGACTACTAGTAGGGTTTAGGTCGCCCTACAGAATTATTATATAATATACTACTTATCGATTTCGATGACAGAGTGATCCATTCCCCCACCTGAGTTATCACCGGAATCTCAAATCCGACATTCCTCGTTATCACACCACAGCTTAACGGTTTCACCTTAAACCAAACAACATAATCAACAAATTAATCAACAAACCCACCCTTACCTAAATAGTTAGGTTCGACCTCCTAATTAAAAATAGGGTTCGGGTTCTTTTCTCATTCCAATCTTTTGGAGTCTAGTTCTTATAGTATTAACTAGCATAGATTAATCGTTACTATTTAAAAATATGAAATAAAATCCTCTGACCACTTTGGTGAATGTTTGGGCCTCATGAGTGAAAATAGGCTAGGAAATTCTTTTGAGTTCAAACTATTGGATTTAAGATCACAAGGCATATGAGAATCAACCACAAGCATCATTAGTTACGAATTGAACAAAAACATCATACCCACATTCAAACAGGGTTTCGGGCCTAACTAGGAAAATAGGGTTAGGAAATTAGCTTGATTTCAAGCTTCTAGATATAACAACTATAGGTTTTAATGAGTTAAGATCAAGTGTCATACTTTAAAGATTGAACAAAATCTCATTTGTCCAAAAACACCTAGATTCAGCCTCACTAAGAAAAATAGGAAGGAAAATGATTTTGATCACAAGCTCTTAGATGATGATAGTATGAGTCATTTAGAGATCATAGCAATTGGTTTCACATTTAAAGGTGTTTTCTATAATTCTCTAGAATTATTTGAAGTTCTAGATCTAGGAATGTAAAACCATAAATTAGTTAGTGATCATGGAAATTGATGGATGATTAATGAAGCTAAAATGATTTGGAAGAGATTCCTCACCTTGTAATGAAGAGAAATGAAAGAAAAATGATCAAGATTAGAGGTTTCCTTCAAGAACAACAATGGAGTTTTTGTAGTTTTTGTGAAGAAAAGTCTTAGAATGAAAATGAAGAATAAGAAGTGAGTGAAAGAGGAGGGGCTGCAGTTTGGGGGGTATTTATAGGGTAGATCTTAGGCTTTCTTTGGTTCTTAGGATTTAAATTAATGGGCTTTGTGAATATTAAATAATATAATAGTTAACTATGGTTAATAATTAACTTAACTAGGGTTACTTTGCTAATTATGGTTAAAATCATGTGGCCAAGAATTGATGAAGGGTGTTGCTGATTTTGGTCCACAAGAATTAACCTTGGTTCCTTAACCAAGGTTAAAATTTAACTCAACGTCTGTTAGGTTAAGCTTAGGGGTATTTTGGTTATTTCACTTGAAAATTCCCGATTACTAAAATTTATGACCGGACTCCTTGTCCTCTCTGCTACATTAATCCCTCCTAATACCTCAGCTCCATAATCAACTTCGTCGTTTACCCGATTTATCCCTCGACTTAGGTTTTACGTGTTTTCTTAAAGATTACGCCAGAATAAAAATAATATTATTTCACTCCTAATGTAATTTTTCTTAAATGCAAAAAATCGTTGGGAGCAAAATATAAAACCTAATCGTTTCATTCATGAGTCAAAATTAGGGTTTCTGCTCAGTAAAATCTTACTGTCAGTGAAAACACATACCAGGTTCCGTCTGAACTTTCAACCCAAACTTTCACTGTGACCTTCTACCATAAAATAGACTATGAATATGATTTTATTTTGTTCAAAATCACTTTCTAACTCTCTGAGTAAAATATAATTAATTATATTTTAACCGGTTAAACAACGTAATTAAAAATCAGGCTGTTACACACATCTATCTTCCCTTTTGGATTAGACAGACTCGGAATTATGACTGTTAAGAACATAAACTCCCGCTTCATGCACATCCCCGGGGGAAGATTGTTCGGAGTCAGGATAACCGACCAACAAGAGTATGCTTTTCTAGATTGTCCGAAAGGATTAAATCCCTCCGTACATAACCCTAATCGGACGTTCCGAGGGTCCTGTGAAAATGTCATATGAGCCCTATCAAAATGCTTCCAAGCTACTCCATCCGATGGATGACACAAGACATCTTTCTCCTTCTCATGCTCACTATGCCACCTCATGTGAGCTATAGTGGCCATCGAAGACTACAATCATGTAAGTCTTGGCACGAGCGGAAAGTACCACATCTTTTTTAGAGCGGTCTTCTTCACAATGCCCCTCCTAGTGGTTGTCTTATATCGATCCGCACCACAAAATCGACAACATGTTAGGGTCTCCGCTGAATCATCCTTATAGTACAACATACATCCATTCGGGCAACAATCAATTTTCAAACACCCCTGGCCATCGAAGACTACAATCATGTAAGTCTTGGCACGAGCGGAAAGTACCACATCTTTTTTAGAGCGGTCTTCTTCACAATGCCCCTCCTAGTGGTTGTCTTATATCGATTCGCACCACAAAATCGACAACATGTTAGGGTCTCCGCTGAATCATCCTTATAGTACAACATACATCCATTCGGGCAACAATCAATTTTCAAACACCCCTGGCCGAAATTCTCCACAGACTTCTTAGCATGATAAAAACTAGTAGGCATCCGATTGTCTTTCGGCAATGCCTTGGACACTGACACGGAGAGGCGATTAAAACAGTCTTCTTGCATATTGTAGTCAGATTGGATACTTAACCATTCTATACACATTGACAACTCCATGTACACCCAACATCCTTCCCACAACAGAGATCGTGCAACACTCAGCATATCATAGAATCTTTGGGATTCGGATTCTCCTCTATGTATTAGGAACCCATTCCACCATCCTCTCCCCCATCTTCTTCTAGTACAACACCAACCGAGGGTCCAGCATGATCCATTATCATCTGCTCGTATGGATTCAATTCTTCCCTCCGGTCACCACTTCCATAGTACGAACCTTCAAACACAACCGAGTTTAAATCAGGCAATGTCTCACCATGGTTACTCCACCAATAGTAATCAGGCATGAAGCCCTTCTCATAAAGATCGACCACAACTCCATCCATGCTTTTGAAAGATTAACACTTGCATCTTTTGCAAGGACACCTCAAATGATCATCGCCCCGCCTTATAAATCTCTTCTGGCTAACAACAAACTCTATAAACTCACCCACTCCAACTCTATACTCTTCCCTAAGACGTTTATTCCGATCCAACCTACGATACATCCATTTTCGATTCTCCGGAATATCCATTCCTACCAATTAAATAGCCTGACTAACCCTACAATGACGCTTATATATTACGGTGCATTCCAATAACTCCATCAATCTCGTTCTTATGACAAGGTATGAACCTATCCCATTCGAGAAGAAACCTTTACCACACTCGGCTAATAATAGTTATTCCTTTATTCAAATACCTTATACTTAACAAAATTTCGACAGCATTTCCCATCAGTCTCCAAGTACACGACTCGAGCACGGTGAGAATCACCGCGATCAAGTATGCACCCGGAGAACAAAAGGAAATGCATCAGACCGAGATTTCAACAAGTATATAAGGCATTTGAACATGGATATGACTATTGTACGAGTGTGAAAAAGGTTTTTTCCCAAACTGTCCCACTTGGACAATTCAAGTTTCAATACAATGAGAATGTGTACCTTGAGAAGGTACGCATGCTCATTAATATTGAACCTCAAACAGGATACTAAGGCTTTTGTAAATTAATAATTGACTCTAACAGAAAATAAAACCATTAACCTATAAATATTGCAACATGGTTGAGCTTATATATATTACAGCGTAATTCAATACGTACTAAGATAAAATATTGTAGCAGACATCCTATTGAGCTCCGCTCTCCACTAATAAGTAACACATAATTGTCAAACACATGCATAACTTCTAAATTATCAGCACACAACCAGCAAACAATACAACTTGTTGAGCTCAGCTCTCCACTAACAAACAATACAGTAATTCATAATTGTCAAACACATGCCTTTCGAACAGTATCACACCTATTGAGCTCAACTCTCCACTAACAAACAATACAGTAATTCGCATAACACATTAACAGAGTGTTGAGACAACTTACCTGAGAGAAAACAAAAAATCGGCTACGGATAATACAACAGACAGCAGAAGAATATGACAGCAAGGACCTATCGTGCATAAATGAAATTAGTCAAATTGCCAATCAAGAAAACATCATAGCCACACAAATTAAATACCAAAGAGCCAAAAATGAACAGTACATGCATAGCCAAATAAATTAGAACCTTCCTAATTTTGCAGTTTTATCATTGCTTTATCTTTGGGTCGCATCCCATTGTCCTCTTAAAATAACCTAAGGGACGTTCACTAGGAACCGAATGAGGGCATATTTTTATGGACCGAAAGAGAAGAAGGTCACGATTTAGGGCATATAATGAAATCGGTCGCAATACGGTCGCTGTTTGGTAAAAACTAAAATTTTTAAATTGCGCGTTTTAGCGACCATTTTGAGATCGGTCGCAGTTTGGCTCGATTTTAAATTTTTTATCCATCAATATAGCTACCGAATATGGATTCAGTCGCTAAATGTTCGAATTATTACCGTTCTGCTAAATCGGTCGCAAAAATCAGTCGCAAATTAGTCAACAACCGCTGACTTTTAAACTTATCTATTTGGCAACTGATTTAGCGACGGATTTTCTACCACCCCCATGATCGGTAGCAAAATCGGTCGCAGATTACACTATTTTGAACTTGTGTCTCAGATGCTTAAATCCGTCACAGTTTCGGTCACAAATGGCAACCGAATAAATCGGGCGCTAAAATTCGATCGCTATTTCAACATGTTTTTGTAGTGTGAGATAGATCGACACTTTGTCAAGGAGAAGCTGGATAGCGGGCTGATAACTACGACTTACATTCCTTCTGGGCATCAGTTGGCAGATGTGTTAACAAATGGCTTACCAACAAAACGATTCAGTCAACTTACTTGCAAGCTGGGAATGATAGATATGTATTCACCAGCTTGAGGGGGAGTGTTGTAAATATTGTAAATCTTGTATTTTTTATATTAGGCCCATTAGTCAGGCCCATTAGGTTTAGCGTTGTCTATATAACCTTATTAGTGTTTGTGCTCATTCACAATCAATAATACTCGATATATTTTTCTACAATAATTATTCTATTATTATACTCTCTTTCTTTACTTTGAAAATACTTTTTCTTGAACAATCTTTTTTAAAGAAACCGAGTTTTTCAAAGAATTTTAAAAAACCTCAATTCACCCCCTCTTGAGGTGCCTTTTTATTTCAACGCCGACAACGAGGACGGAGCATCATAGGAAGTAGAACAATGGGAAGTATGTGACACAAAAGTCAACAAAGTGACACGATGTGACTCCGACCCTGAAATAAACTATACTAGGTTGAATATGGCCGCCGATGATCAAGGTCCGAATATCCAGTTTTCCATCTTGTTTGTCTCTTCCCTACTTCGCTACTTCACTTTGTTTTTATGATCAAAGTCAATGATCAAGGTCCAAATGTTGGTTCTATTAGTGGTCAAGAAATGCATGCAGTTATAAGGTGTGGGCCTTATTTCATGTCTTCTCGTACAACTTCTTTTGTCAACTTGGCAACGTTCTGTATGATGGGATTGGGAGGGTAAGGCTTGTTAAGCAAGTGAAGAGTTAGATTGGTGAGTATGCAAATGTACATAAGCGTGTGCGTCTCGAGTTGGAGAGGATGGAGGCTTTGAAGGTTGATTACGTTCCAGGTTCTCAATATGTCCTACCTGAGGCCATGAACATGTTATGATCAATGTTGTCATCGATCAGTACAAGAGGTGTTGTCTTATATCAGTATTTAGAAATTGAATGGTGATAAGATTGACTCATTAAAACCTTTTATAGAATTGATGAGAGATCAACCATCGCAAGTGAGATGCCCCGACGTCCCATTAAAGAAAACCCAAAATATTAAGACCTAATTTCGTTATTATCGTTTAGCGGATGTATTAAAAATTGCGAAAAATTAAAAACTGAAAATATAAACAACATATAATCATACATGCATACTATATACACATCATAACTTGATAAAGAACTGTCAAGGGATTCCCATCAGTAGGATCCCGATATATACAAACTGGTGATAACATGAAAATACATCAAAAGACTAAAAGGAAGATGCATCATCGATTCTCTCCACACCCCGTCCCCTCTCAAAATACAATAAAACCTCACTCACCTATACAGATGGCACTGGCCCGAGCCATCATATACTACCACCCTCGTCCGCATCTCGTGGTCCGGCAGGTCCGGACACTCCTCAGCTCTCACTGGAAGAGCTCATGTCCGACTGCCTCTGAAACCTCTGTCGATAAAGTCTGGTATTGCGGGGATGAAGTCGTCTAGTAGATACTCGAGAAGACTCTAATACAGTGGCCCGGATCTCAGGATATGCTGGTACCTCTGGAAGGGGTACCAGGTCCTGAGCGGGGGCAATCGGGTCCTCCTCCTGGATGGGTGCCAACTCGGGCTCCGGTGCTGGTGCAGGTGCGGGTGCGAGCCCTGGTACAAGTACCTCAAAGGGTACCATGAAGGGGACCGGGGCCATGCCTGGCATCGGCGACATCAGTGGTATGTGTCCATCCGTCTGCCCTATCAGGAAAGGAAGGGTGGTGCCAAAGCGGAACGTGCCGACGAAACCTATCGGCACTCCCTGTCCGAGCCCGGAGGTGATGGACATAGGACCTGTATATACAACAAAACGAGTGATTGGGTCCACGAGCCACCCGTTCGGATCCACGCATTCCACCTCAAAGGTCCCCGAGAGGGGAAAGCCTGGGTCCTGGGTCATCCATGGATGATCCCAATGCGCCATCTACTCGATCCGGATCTGATATACAAAACATATATGCACAAACACACAGTAAAAGAAAAAGGGATAAGAAGCAATATAACGTCAAACCTGAAAAGGGTTTAGCAACATTTCTATAACAGCACACTAAACATCCGTCTCCAAGAATATAAATATACATTTAACACAATTCATCCTCGACCCACGTCTAAGATCTAGCATCTACCCTCCATCATGATGCAATGCAAATGCTTATGAATCATCTCATCAGGTATTGGTCATATCCGGATATCACATCAATAAAGTCGACACGTCCCAGAGTCCCCGGCTCACACCCTCGTCCGCGGATGGAGGATGCCCATACAAAGCAATGGCACTATAGCTGCACAAATCGGTGCACACCTCTGAACCATGGTTAGGGTGCTCATGCAACGCATAAACTATAGCTGCAACTAAAATGAAATCATGTCTGGGACGATCCGCCTTTAGCCTAAACCCCGAGAATTCTTCTTCCGAGGAATAGACCCCACACGACCATGCTTCAGGTCCACCAGACCATGTTTCAGGTCAACCATATCACAGACCATGTTTCAGGTCACCCCTAGTGCCCTAACCGCTCATCATAATCTCGTGAATAACCTCAAATAATAAGTCTCGTCACCTCAATCTCATCATCATACATAACACAATAATCCTCAAAGTTAGGCACTCCTAACACATAGTATGAATTCCCCAATACATCATCATAACTCATTATAACTTATAACTTACTCAACCTCTAAGCACAATCATAACACTTATCACATCATCAAAATCATCATCATATCCATAATATCATAATATCATAATATCATCATTTTCAAAAATAGTAATCATTACCACAGTACAATAATATTAAATATAAACATATTCCCAATACTTCCAGCACTCATAATATCAATTACCAATACCAGATCAAACAGTCAAGCGGACAAATCATAAAATAATAAAATAATATATATATATTTATCATGACGACGATAAACGCACAATTTCAATATCATCATTGGCACCACTAGATAGTCCCCACGCCATTATCAAATTAAATGCAACCGCGCCGTTTCCGACGTTAAATAGTTTCTTCCCCCACCTGGAGAGTCGTACGATGACCGGAACGAAACAAAACGAAGCGGCCTCTAACTCCCTCGGTTCTGCCCTGCGCAGTTCTAAGGCCTCAGAGCTTCTAAAATTTCACATAAGCATCACATTACGAAGCACACGTTACTACTAGTTCATAATCGAAGACGGAATTGAATTCCGACAAACGGAACGAAAGATACTTCGAGAAACGTAACGAAACGAGTTTCGACATAAATGAGGATGATTTACCTTCATTTTTTTGAAGAAACGGAGAAAAGAACGACGTAGAGAACGTTGCCACGAACGCAACAATATACTCTGATTCGCAACAGGACGATCGAAGCTCCAGAACTCACACTAGAAGCTCTTCTCTCTCTAAGATTTCTCTCTCTCTCTAGAACTCCCCTCTCTGTTTCTCAGTTCTCTCCACTCTCTGTTTCTGTTTTCTACTGGGTGCAAAGTGAACTTAAGTTCACTTGCACCCCCTTTTTATTTTTCCAAGTGCAAAGTGAACTTAAGTTCACGTGCACCCCCTTTTTATTTTTCCAAGTCAGCGTCCCAGCACTCAAGCGCTGGTATCCTAGCACTCGAGCACTACAACGCTTGAGCGCTGGCCTCTCCACACTCATGCGTTGGGACTGGGTGGACCACCGCACCATGCAACCACTCCTGGGGTGCCACGTCAGTCCTGGTGACACGTGGCAGGTCAAAGCATGACCCTTGTCTGTTGACTTGGGCGCTTGAGCGTGGATACACCCACCACCCACGCTTGAGCGTTGACTTCTGACAAAAGTCAACTCTTTGATGTTCGGGGTCCATTCGACGTCAGATTGCACTCAAATTTGAGATATAGGCTCATTAGGACCTAATAAACAACCTAAAACCATAAAAAAAGGCCTAATCTCAACTTTAACTCCAAAATTCTTATTCCACACTCAAACATCTCGAAAACGCTAACCAGGAAACCCTAATCGGTCTCTACATTCGAACTCACCCGAAAAAGTTGCGTACTTAACATGAAAAGGTCTCTATGCCTCAAACCAAATCTCAACTATATAATCTAAGCCCTATATCTAATCCTCACACGTAAACCAAACATAAAATAACGGATGTTACAGTAAGTAGCATACATCTATTATCTTATCGATCACCAATACCCCCTCTCAATGCTTCATCACCAAATGCTACATACCATATAATTCACCCACTTCTGGAAACACAAGCGTGCATTTAATGGTGAGTCTAGGCATATGGAGTACCTTGTGGAAAGAATTCTTAGTAATTGTGACACTGTTGGTCTACAAGAAAACATAGGTTTTGTTGGTAAAAATAGCTTATAAACTAGTTGATAAATTAAATTTCAGCTGACATTTGATAGCAAAACAGCTAGCTGAAAATTGAAACATGTCTCCATTTGATAAAATTAACTATTGAACTTTAAATATATAATTTTTATATAAATTCGTTTTAAATTCTAATTAAAGCTTTTATAACCAGAAGAATATTTTTTAAAATTTTATTCTTATTCTTAAATGTTTTTATTAAATAATATAAATGAAATGATATGTTTAGCTGATTTTTTATACCAAGTATATTTTGAGGTAAAAATCGAGTAAAGTAGAAATTTCATTAAAATATGAAATGAAACTTGTCAAACATGAGTCATAAAAGATTTGGAACATATGGAATGAATCTGAATTTTTTTTTTGGCTATGAAAAAGAAATGAATCTGCATAACCTTACGAAATATGACTAACATTCCCAACATTTGCTCAAATATAAAAAAATAAAATAAAAATAAAAAAAATATATAACAGATCAAAGGCCGGTACATGTACAAAGCACTTTCCTGAAAAAGTGAGAAAGATAATACAAAGAATACACTCAATTGTTTCTCAAGCAGATTTCGGCTTCTACCTAATTGGTGTATGTAAAATAAGAACAGAGGAATACAAAGAATATACTTGTATGTATCTCAGACAGCCTAGGGGGAAAATCAAAACGAAAAAGGAAAATAGTTAGTTAACTTCAGTGCTTCTATCCTTGCAGATCATATGCCACTCCTGTAGCACTGCTGCCTGAAGAGCTTGATGCTCAGCCTCCTCAGCAGTTAATTTCGATAGTGTTGAAGGTCCCTTCTTTTTCTCATCTTCATCCCCATCCTTCTTTTCTTTCTTTTTGTCTTCGTTATCTTCTTCGTCTTTGTCTTCATCATCAGATTTTGGAGTCTTGGGTCGTGGTTGGGCCGCCTTCAACAAAGCTATCCTTTCCATTGATATCCGAAGCCTCTCGGCAGCAGCTGCTTTCACTTCATCTTCAGGCATGTACTCCACACCACCATCAGTAAGGTCATCCAACCAGCCCTGAGGATCAGATCCAATCTCCTTAGTAATAGATGCATCAGATGCTCGCACCACAAACTTGCACATCATGGTTGTCGTCTCATCACCCAAGTCCACATTTCTACTCACTTCACTGGCGCCAAAAATCATCATGCCCAAGAAGCCACCATGCCAGGTTTTAGCAGCATAACACAACTATTCCAGCAAAGTGGAGAAGAAAATGGGAAAAGGTTAGTACAATTCATTCAAGCAATGCCAAATAACTCAATGCATATAATCCCTATTGTGGCCCTTGTTTTTTATCCTGTTCTATTTTGGCTTTTCTCTTGCTTTTAGGTGCATCGTTATGATAGAAACTGGTTAATTGACTAAGATCTCTACTGTAAACTACCTCTTTATTGATGAGTATCTCTGGGGAAGAGTTCCCAAAACAGAGACTACAAGAATAGAGAGAAAGTATAGAAAGAATCCAAGAGTGAATACCTTATTTCCCTCCCTCTAGCTCTATTTATTACAATCAGTTACAGCTAGGTTAACAACCTCCTGCTAACAGGCCTGCCTACTAACATAAAGAGCCCATTAAGCCCCTATATCTAACAATACACCCCCCCCCCCCCCCCCTCTCTCTCTCTAAACATTCACCTTGTCCTCGAGGTGAAGACGCAAGTAGCCTCTTGAGCAAAAATTTTCGGGATCCCACTGTTTGTTTGATATAAAATGCTTACAGCTGTTAGGGACAGAGAAGGATGTCCACCCGGGTCCCATTGATTTCCTTCTCTGCTCTCACCAAAGATCATCTCAGATAACCCGAGAGGCATGTGACTTTGGCGAGCGGTAGTGGCTTCAATGTCAATCTCCCCCTCTTCCCATAGCCTCTGTAGCACCTCATCAATGGAGCCAAACACTTGGTGATTCCTATGGATGATGGCAACATGTCTTGCTTGGGCAGAAACAAAACGAACCACTGCATCCCCCACTACCATGGCAACTGTAAACTTAGCGCAGTCTCCCAAGACACCCGTAAGCACCTCTCCTAGAACACTTCAACCTTCCACTGGTAGCAGTTGGTAAATGACCATATTGACATTTCCTGCCTGTTGCTGACACACCCCAATAATTTCTTCACCCCCATGAACCCTAGTGCCACACATAACATTTACAGGTGGCATGGCCCCACTTTTCCATGGTTATTGCAGCATTACCAAATTGTACATCCTTTTGCACATCGATTTCCTCAACTCTTTGGAACTCGTTGCATGCCCTCACCACGGGGAATATAGCAGTTGTGAATCCCACCATCCTGGGTCTGATCTCCCCCACGACCATTTTGTCAAACACCCAGAGTGCACAGTTCCAGTCCCCCATGGTTGCATCTGTTGGGTACTCAGTCATGCAACTCTCCATAGTCATTTTGGTGTTGGCAACCAACCTGAGCCATGACCAAGTTTCCTTCCTGGTTACATCTGGGAGGCTAATCCCTCTTTTAGGAGTCTCATATTCTCTTTGGATCCAGAACCCATCCATTGGGTACCACAGCTGATCCTTCCTATGGACAATAGCACCCTGACTTGCTGGGCCCAATACAGAAGGGTCCACTAAACCCCATTTCTTTCCCACACTACCTTGGGCTTCAACCATCAAGACAAGCCCATGGCCCAATTTCTGAGAGACCAATTCTGCCAATCTCCTTTGGTTCTCCATTTGCACTGCTAATACTCTCTTCGACGGTTCGACCCCCACCACACGAGCATCACGGTCTGGCAGTTCCGGCGGCATGATCGGATCTCCAAATCTCTTCGCCCTTGCTCCCGTATTCACGACGGTGCTACTGGTTTGGGGTTGCAGTACCGCTGCCCTCTTGTTCTTGTTACCCGTCTTCTCTTCGTCATCAAGAATTTGTTGGGACTGCGAGTGGCTGTCCTTTCTTGGTACTAAACTCTTCCTGCTGACCTTCCTGCTTCCTAATTGTCCCAACCAGGTCCGAGTTCTGGACCTCCCCCTTTTTTGCTTCTCCCTCATCCCCAAGATTCTGATTCTTGATTCTCAAATATTCACCTAACGGACCACTGTCTCTTCATCGCTTCTGTGGCTGTCGCTATCAGGCTTACTGTTACTGCACGAATTTCTTTGGAGAAGAGCTAGAATTGCTTCCAATTGCTTCCGATTCTCATCAAATTGCCTCCGATTCTCCACTTTCTCTTCTTCCAGAATTTGCTTCAGCTCTTGGCGTTCTCGCTGATCGTCGTCACGGCTTCTCCTCAAATCATCGAGCCCGCTCTCAAGTGTCTCAATTCTTGCCTCCATTCTTCCTGTATGGACCATGTACCACTCCCAGAAAAGAGAGCTTTGATACCAGTTGATAGAAACTGGTTAATTGACTAAGATCTCTACTGTAAACTACCTCTTTATTGATGAGTATCTCTGGGGAAGAGTTCCCAAAACAGAGACTACAAGAATAGAGAGAAAGTATAGAAAGAATACAAGAGTGACCTACCAATATTGGAGAGCTTGGCCTCTCCCTTCCCAATTCCAACCAACTAACTGAATACCTTATTTCCCTCCCTCTAGCTCTATTTATTACAATCAGTTACAGCTAGGTTAACAACCTCCTACTAACAAGCCTGCCTACTAACCTAAAGAGCCCATTAAGCCCATTAAGGCCCTATATCTAACACTTTACTGGTCCACAAAAGTAGAAACGTTGAAGTAAAATCATACAAGGGACAGAGATTGGATGGTAATAGTATTACCACTAAATTTTAAGACTAGGTGATACCGAGGTTTCAAGGAAGGGACGTAACAAATATCCTTTAACTATTTCAAACAGAAAAAAAAAGATAACAAATTCACACCTGAAACCCTGCCACTGTGCGGATAATATGTGAACAAACTTTGTGGAATGGCTTGGAAGACAAGGATTTCAGTCCACTCAAGAAAGGAGATGCGCCATACTGCTGAGCTGCAGTAGCCTTAAAACCACTTCCTTCATATGTATATGTACCAGTGTATTCTAAAATTGCTGGCAAACTGGGCCACAGTCGGAAAAATTCAACAGGTGATATTTGGTGTGGCAAAAGAAGCTCAGTCAACGGAATCTTATAAGGTAAACATCTCAAAATCACAGGTTCCCCTAATTCAGGCCTCAAGCTTCTCTTCTGCCTCATGATTTGAGGATCCTCTTCAGCATAGTCACCATCATAGTCTCCAACTGCACCACTACCGTAGAAAGGGTAATACAACACTTGAACCCAAAGGGCACATCTTTCAAAGTGGGAAACACCAACTGTCACACTACATAGAACTGGATCCTGAGAAGGGAAAAACTTTGTCAGGAACATGGACAAAGAAACTGTTGCAAATGGAAGAATATAATGAATTATTTTAAAAATAGACAATGTGAATCTTGTCAAGTACTGTTTAAAGTAAACATTTTTTTGGGATAAAAAGAGAAACTGTTAAAAGTAAATAATTACCATAAAATTTAATATAATCCAGAAAAATTTGCATAATGTCCAACGTTCTAAACTCCAAATTAATGGGAAATAGTACCTACCTATAAGGCTGCCAACAGACAACAGATGAAGATAAAAATAAGAGAAAACAGATATAAGTGGTAACTTCTAATTTATGTTCACGATCAGCAGGCAAAACTATGCTCAGAGGGGACAGCATCAACTACTTTTACAGAACTAAAATTATGAGATAGAAACAAGGGAAAGAACCACTATGGGGCATATAAGAAATCCTCCAAAAAAGAAAAGTCAACAACAACAACCAAGTCTTTTCCCACAAGGTGGGATTGGCATGGATTAAGACCACACCATAATATTATATGATGAGTGTCATTTTAATTAGAACATGATTCTTGTTTTATGTTATTGTGTGCCATGTTGTTTAGGCTATCATCTCCTTCTACCTTTGGCCAGAAAATGTTGTTGGCCCAAATCAAGCAAGCCAGGCTTAATTCATTTGAAAGAGTCAAAATAAGCCCAGCTCATCAGGCGTTTCCATTTAACATCTCTGTCTGTTAGGAACCCAGAATTACAGAACAGAATTATAGCAGAAAAGTAGTGTATTATTGAACAAGTGGTACGGTGCTGGACGAAGAAGAAACAAAGGAATACAAGGTGTTCTAGGCAATTCGAGAGTGCCTAGTCTCTCCCAAGTCCAATCCTAATTCCAGCCTAAGTCCCACGTAACAGCCCCCCTTACAATATTCCCCTCAGCTGAATTACATTTTCCCTGCTCTCTCTCTTCCTTTCCACCTCATCAGTTGGTTATGGGAGTTATGATTTAGTGCATCACTCCCACTAGTGTCATCAAGTGTTTGTTAGCTCAAGACCTCCTATATACAAGACTTATATAAGAAAGAAGAAACAAACCAAAGTCACTGGGCCTACGGCTAATAACTAGCTAGCTGAGACAATGTATTAGTAACCAATTACTAGATAGTATAAATAAAGAAAAGGGAGGGAAGTTAGGTATTCTGTTAGTTGGTTGGGAAATTGGTTGGGAGAGACTAGGCTCTCAAACTCCTAGCTCTCTTCTCTCTCTCTCTCTCTCTCTCTCTCTCTCTCTTGTATCTTCTTGATTCTTTCTCTGGTTTAGGGCACATTTCCCTCAGAGACTTCTGCAATATACATGATAGTGAATCGTAGTTCACTGGTTCAGTAGCCAGTTCTATCAACTGGTATCAAAGCTCTCTTTTCTGGGAGTGGTACATGGTCCATACGCGAAGGATGGAAGCAAGAATTGAGACACTTGAGCGCGGTTTCGATGATTTGAGGAGAAGCCGTGACGATGATCGGCGAGAACGCCAAGAACTGAAACGGATTTTGGAAGAAGAGAAGGCTGTGAATCGGAGGCATCGGAAGCAATTGGAAACAATTGTAGCGATTCTCCAAAGAAATTCGAACGGCCACAGTAACAATGGCGGCGATAGCCATAGGAGTAATGAAGAAAAGACGGTGGTAGGGGACGAAGGTAATCGGAACGAAGACAAGTGGAGGAAACTCGAGATTCCGCTATTCTCAGGCGATGATGCGTATGGGTGGGTGAATAAGATCGAACGTTATTTTGAGATGAAGAGAGTCTCTGATCGTGAGAAATTGCAAGCTTCAATGGTGGCGATGGAAGGTAAAGCCCTAAATTGGTACCAATGGTGGGAGTTCTGTGTGGTAGACCCATCGTGGGAGGATTTTCGAACGGCCTTGCTCGAGAGATTCCAACCATCAATTACTCAGAATCCCTTTGAGTTGTTGATGAGTCTCAAGCAGACCGGGACTGTTAGGGCCCAATCCAATAAGTAATATAGATAAATATAAGGGTTTGTTAATAGATTAGGGAGTTAGTTAGTAATGGCTATTATTAGATTAGTATATTCAATTAGCTTTGTTAGAAGTTTTTATCTGTTAGGAGTTTGTTAGTCTTGATAAACTTGGCTGTTAGGTATTGTTAGGTCTATAAATAAGAGGCTAATCTGTAATCAGTGAGAGAGAGAGAATTATTGATTTGTTGAACTGAGCAGTGGCTTAGTTGTGAAAGGAGAGTGCTCCTTTGGAGTAAATTTGTACCATTATTTCCCTATCTCTTTTCTTTTTTCTGTTTTGGGTTTAGGAGAGGTTCTCTTCATAGTTAGGATCTTCATCCTCCTAAAAGAAGGTTCCTAACAGGGACGGTAGCGGAGTATCGGGAGAGGTTCGAACTGTACTCGGGGCCACTGAAGGGAGCTGATCCAGAGTATGTGAAGGGGATTTTCTTGAATGGACTCAACGATTTAGTTAAGGCCGAACTGAAACTGCATTCATTGAAAACCCTACCTGAAATGATGAAATTTGCCCAACAGGTTGATGAGAGGAACGAGTTGTTAAGTAAGGGAGTGATCGGAGGAAGTAGAGGGGGAGGACCCAATCGAAGCTATGCCAATACCCGAACGGTGACATGGGAATCAGGAAATAGAAGCAACACACACAACTCAGTGGTCAATAGGAGTACGAATTCGGGTAATGATTCCAATAGTTTGAAAACCACAAGATCGATTAGAGGAAGGGAGTTCAAGATCTTGACCCATGCTGAGAAGCAAGACAAAAGGGAGAAGGGGTTATGCTTTAGATGTGATGGGAAATTTGGCCCTGGGCATGTTTGTGCTAACAAACAATTACAACTTTTGGTGTTAGAGGAGGAGGATGAGGGAAAGGAGGAAGAAGAGGAAGTGACACCCTATGAGATAGAACTCAAGAACTTGCAGCTATCATTATACAGCATTACAGGAATCACTTCAAAAAAATCTATCAAGCTGTGGGGAGAACTAGCAGGAAGGAAGGTGGTGGTGCTTATTGATTGTGGGGCTTCCCACAACTTCATCTCCTCAGTGTTAGTGGAAGAGGAGCCAATACATGTGGCTGAAACCGTTCCTTATACTGTGGAGGTAGGGGATGGTAGGAAGATTCGATGTGAAGGAGTTTGTCCTAAACTCGTACTGAAGATTCAAGGATTAGAAGTGCAACAAGACTTCTATATCTTTGAACTAGGATGGGTGGATATTGTTTTGGGGATGGAGTGGTTGGCTGGTCTGGGAGAGATTAGGGCGAATTTTCAAGAGCTGACGCTTAAGATGCTTACAACTAAGGGTACCCAAGTGCTAAAAGGTGAGCCAGCCTTGGCTAGGGCAGCAGCTTGATTCAAATCTGTGATGAAGGTCATTCAAGCAGAGGGGCAAGGATTTATCCTGGATTATCAGGGCATGCAAGCCATTTTGGGTGAGGAATCAGCAGAAACACAATGATTAGCTGGGGTATTCAACAGTTTCGTAGAGGTTTTTAAGGAACCCCAGGGATTACCACCATCCAGGAGACATGATCATGCAATTGCTCTCAAGGAAGGAGCTGATATCCCCAACCTACGTCCCTACAGGTACCCTCGTTACCAAAAAAATGAAATAGAAAAGCTTGTTAATGATATGCTGAAATCATGAATCATAAGGCCTAGTGTTAGTCCATATTCTAGCCCTATTATCCTAGTGAAAAAGAAGGATGGGAGTTGACGTTTTTGTGTGGACTATAGAGCCCTAAACAAGGTGACGGTGCCTAACAAATTCCCTATACCTATTATTGATGAATTGCTAGATGAGTTGGGAGGAGCAAAGGTCTTTTCTAAACTAGACTTACGATCTGGATATCATCAAATTAGAATGAAGGAGGGAGATATTGCCAAAACTGCATTTAGGACTCACGAAGGTCATTACAAGTTTGTTGTAATGCCCTTCGGTCTCACAAATGCACCCTCTACATTTCATTCCCTCATGAACGAAGTCCTCAAACCATATCTCAGGAAATTTGCTCTTGTATTCTTTGATGACATTTTAGTGTACAGCAAGAGCAGGGAAGACCATATTGAACACTTGCAAGCTGTCCTATTACTGCTGCAGCAGAACCAGCTGTATGCCAATAAGAAAAAGTGTACGTTTGGGCAGGAACAAATTGAATATCTAGGCCACATCATCTTAGGGAAGGGCGTGGCTGCAGACCCAAGGAAAATAGAAGTCATGAAGCAATGGCCTACTCCCAAAGATGTCAAGGCTTTGAGAGGGTTTCTAGGTCTCACAGGGTACTATAGAAGATTTGTGCAGGATTATGGTAAGATTGCCCGACCCCTAACCATGTTACTAAGGAAAGATGGGTTCCTTTGGAGTGAAGAAGCTCAGACAGCTTTTGATTCACTAAAGAATGCCATCGTAGAGCTCCCAATATTAACTGTTCTAGATTTTGACAAGTCATTTATAATTGAGACGGATGCGTCTAATAAAGGATTGGGAGCGGTCTTGTTACAAGAAGGCAGACCTGTAGCATTCTTGAGCCAAATTTTATCTGACCAAGCACAAAAAAAATCTGTATATGAGAGGGAATTGATGGCCATTGTCATGGCAGTGCAGAAGTGGAGACATTACTTGATGGGCAGGCATTTCATCATTCATACAGACCAACAAAGTCTGAAATTTTTAACAGAACAGAGGGTGTTGGGTGAGGAACAATTTAAGTGGACTTCTAAGCTAATGGGGTTTGATTTTGAAATAAAATACAAGCCCGAAAGTGATAATAGAGCAGCAGATGCTCTCTCCAGAAGAATGACTTATGCTGCCATATCAGTGGTTCAATTTTCAGAAATGGAAGAATGGGAGGAAGAAGCTCACAAGGACAGCAAGCTGCAGAGTATTATTCACGACCTCATTAGAGACCCTAACTCTCATCCGGGATACTCATTTGTGAATAAGAAGTTATTGTATAAAGGGAAGTTGGTGCTGCCCAAGACTTCCTCAAAGATCCCTATACTACTTAAGGAGTTTCATAGCTCTGCCATTGGGGGTCACTCAGGATTTTTCAGATCCTATAAACGGATAGCTGCCCTGGTGTATTGGGAGCGAATGAGAAAGGATATTCATCAGTATGTAGCCACTTGTGAAAATTGTCAACTCAATAAGTACCAAACCCTATCTCCTGCGGGCCTTTTGCAACCTCTTCCAATCCCAACTCAGGTTTGGGCAGATGTCTCGATGGATTTTATAGAAGGGTTACCCAAGGCACAGGTGAAAGATGTAATATTAGTGGTGGTGGATCGCCTTACAAAATATGCTCACTTTATCTCACTCAGCCACCCATTCATTGCAAAGGATGTGACAGAAATATTCATCCGAGAAGTGGTCAAATTGCATGGCTTCCCATCTACCATAGTCTCGAACAGAGATAAGGTATTCCTTAGCAATTTCTGGACTGAACTGTTCAGATTAGCAGGGACAAAATTAAAGTTCAGTTCTGCCTATCATCCCCAAACGGATGGGCAAACAGAAGGTGTTAATAGGTGTTTAGAAACCTATTTGAGATGTTTAACTAGATCCAAACCCAAGCAGTGGCCAAAGTGGCTCAGTTGGGCTGAGTTTTGGTTCAACACCAATTACAATAGCTCAACCAAACTAACTCCATTTAGGGCCCTTTATGGTCGAGACCCACCTCACCTCCGTAAAGGAACTACTATACCCTCTGCTGTGGAAGAAGTTACTCTAATGACTCAAGAAAGAGATGTGATTCTGCATGATCTCAAAGGTAACCTCCTCAAGGCTCAAGGACAAATGAAGGCTACAGCAGATAAATCCAGAAGGGATGTTACATATGCTGTGGGAGATTGGGTCTACTTAAAATTGCAGCCATATCGGTTGCGATCTTTAGCCAAAAAGATGAATGAGAAGTTGCGGCCTAGGTTCTATGGGCCCTACCAGATTTGTAAGCGAGTGGGGCAGGTTGCATATCAGCTAGAACTACCCCGCAGAAAGTCGTATCCACCCTGTTTTCCACGTTTCTCTCCTCAAGAAGGCCTTGGGGCCATCAGTGGTACCACAACCTCTACCTCAAGCATTCAGTGAAGATCTTGAGCTGCTGGTTGAGCCAGAACAAGTGCTGAATGTCAAGATGGGAGATGCAGGGTATGTAGAGGTGCTAATCCAGTGGAAGGACCTACCCGAGTTTGAAGCCACATGGGAGTCTTATGATGTGATTAATGGGCAGTTTCCCATTTTCCACCTTGAGGACAAGGTGAAACTTTTGGGGGGGAGTATTGTTAGCTCAAGACCTCCTATATACAAGACTTATATCAGAAAGAAGAAACAAACCAAAGTCACTGGGCCTACAGCTAATAACTAGCTAGCTGAAACAATGTATTAGTAACCAATTACTAGATAGTATAAATAAAGAAAAGGGAGGGAAGTTAGGTATTCTGTTAGTTAGATAGTAACCATAGTTCACTGGTTCAGTAGCCAGTTCTATCAGTGTTCTTACTTGGTAATTCTGGTCCCATTGGGCCTATTGAGCTCCAGGTCCGTATCAATTCTTCCGTCTTTGAAACTCACCTTGTCCTCAAGGTGAACAAGTGAGTGGCTTCTTAAGCACAACTTTCCGGGGTCCCACTGTTTGAAACAAAATGTTGCAGCTGTTAGGAACAGAGAAGGGTGTCCATCGGGGTCACATTGATCAATCTCCTCTTCCTCCCATAGCCTCTATAGCCCCTCATCGGTGGAGCAAAAGACTTGGTCATGCAGAGGGACAATGTCAGCATGTCCCACTTGGCCACAAACATCATGAACCACTAGATCCACTATTAGGACAGCGACCAAAGCCTTAGCAGTGGCTTCAAGATTCACTGCCTTAATTTCCCTGCAACTTTTTCCTCTATCATACACAAATTTAAGCAAACCATGGAATGTGGGGAATCCTCCTGTATTCCCAACCTGTAATTTTTTTATTTGCAAGTAAATGTGGTAGCCTTCTCTTGGCTGCACACGATCAACCTCCAGTCCCTCATTGTTTGCATCAGGAATTTTTAGCTCCTTATCTTCCTTTACGGCCCATTTCTCTTCTTCACAAAGTTGGCCCACTATCTCATTTTTAATCATTTGCTGAGACCCACTACCATGTCCCAGGTGAGCATAAATCCTATCAAAAAATAACCTCAAAAGCAATTCTTGAAGTAGTCGTGTTTCTTGTTGATGTTCAAGTGTCTCCCCTATTAATTGATTGCTCAATGGTGCTTCTTCCGAATACTTTCTTTCCAGTTCATTTATCTTTGTGTAAGCAAGTTCCAGTTGCCTCCTCAAATAGTGAACCCCTCTTTCATACTTTCCCATTTCAAGTGTATGACCAAGAATTGTATCACTTGTTGGGAAGGACTGAAATTTTTTAGGAGTCAAGGTTGTCAAACTCGAGATCTTAGCTAGGATCGTTTGGGGTAACAAAGATCGTAACTCGTGGGATCGTAACTCGGATTGTAAGATCCCACCAATGAGACAAAATTATATTTAATTACTTATATATGTATATAAAATAATATAAATAAGAAAAATAATCTTAAAACATCAAAATAACCTTAACATAAGAAATGTGATATACAAATCATAAGTCACAAGTTAAAAAAAAAAATACAAGAAACTAAAAACACTTAAAAATTTCTAAAAAAAACACTAAAATTAAAATAGTCCAGCTGTCCTGGGGATCATGTATCAGTGAACAGCCGCTTAAGCTTGGTATATGTGAAGTGTCTATTAAAAGTGAAATAAAGGATATTGCTATAAAAAAAAGTGAAATAAAGGATTAACTAGGTTTAGCTCACTAACAATTTTCTGGGCTGAACGGGACAGTGGGTATTGGGCCTGAAAAAATTGGGTCGCACAAACAAGGAGCACGAGTCGCATAAAGACTAACGCGGGTCATCTGGAAAAACGGGTCGCAAACAGAAAAACGGGTCGCAAACAATGAAAATAGGCTGAAACCGGGTCCAACACGAATCAACGGGTCACGCCGCACGGAAACGGGTCGCGCCTCAGGATTGCACAGCTCGTCCAAAAAGCGCTGCGCCCACCACGTTCACGCGTTTCCTCGTCGCGCCGATCAATGGCCGCATTTTCCCGCCGATCTACCTTGCCGAACCACTCATATCTCGTAGGATCGTACGATCCCACGAGTTAGATCGCGCGCCTGACAACCATGGTAGGAGTAAATTGAAGTGAATCAAGGTCTGCCACATACCTCTTGTTGATTTTCAAAACCTATCCATCTTTCACCCCTTGCTTTCTAGTCCATAGATCAAGTGACTTGGTCTCCTCTTCCAGCTCCATTTCAAGCTTTTCACGTTTCCATTTGTACTTAAGCAAATCCTCACAAGGTTTAAGAATGGCTTGCTCAAGCACCTGGACATGGACTCCCTGGAATTTCTTACGTAACTCTTCTAACAGTTGTTGCCCTAACAACGTTGTATCCAATAATAGGGTAACAATAGCTTCAGCAATAAAGCCAATTTTAATGGGCTATTGTTTACATGTAACTTTAGGCCCAAATCCTAATCCAACATTTTCTGAAAGATTCTTTTCAATTCGTGGATGAGATACATCTTCACCACATAACTCCAAAGTATTCCCCTTTCCTTGTTGGGCCTGACCCATTAGGTTAAGAAAATGACCCCTTCCTTGAATTCTCATTTTTGCCCATCTCTCCAACTGATTCTCATTTCCCATGTCAGCCGCTAGTGGCCATGGAGGTTCGACTGTGCCGTGTGAAGACCCAACCTCCACCATGGATGGGTTCTGATGCGACGGCTCCGGCGGTGGTAAGCGAAGGGTCGGCGGCGTCCCCTTCTCCACGGGCACGTCCCGATCCGGCGGTTCCGGTGGCGATAAGCAAAACGTCGGCGATGTTCAACCCTTCTCCACAAGCACGTCCCAATCCAACAGTTCCCGTGGTTCCGATGGCCGTGCACGCTCACCCTTGTCCATCGACTCCACCCTCATCGCTTCCGTCGCTGCCTCTGCCCGAGCCACCACGGGGGATCACCTCTTGTGCCTTCTCCTTCCACACACTATTGTGAAATACTGTTTCAACAACCATCTCCCTCGAATGCTTGGCCCCTTTTTCTTCATCTTTCTCCCTTATATGATTTCTCTGCATGTGTGTGTCGTCACTTGAAGATTCCGGTTCTAGCTTTTCAGTCAGGATGAAAAGCAACTTTGGGTTCTCAAACTCAGATTCCACCAACTCAGGTTCTTCTTTGTCCCCATCCGATAATGGCAGAACGTCCCGGTACTCCGGCTTAAAGCACCACAATAGTGCAACCAGGAATGTTTCCCAATTTGCTTGTGGATGGCGAGGACCCCACCAGTGCCACCATTTGAGAGCACGGTCTCTCAGTGCCTTCACCGCCTCCGGCATCTTCTCCGCCTCTGGTGTTCCCATCGCGTCAAAGTACTGTTGAATGCAAATGAACCACCCATATGCATCCTCCTCTCCGTCAAACACTGGGATCTCCATCTCCAGATTCCTCTTCAATGCAGCTGCATCCAATCTCCCTCCACTTCTGGGACGACTAGGAGCATCTTCATGTCGAGACCGACGTCTAAAGTAGTCTCCCTTCCTCCTTTCCCAGAGTTGTTTGATCTCTTCAAGTCGGGTTCGATTTACTTTCCTCTCTTCCAGCAAGATTCTCTCCAGAATCTCTTCTCTAGACACCATTTTGTAGTTCCTATGGTGACAATCAAAAGCTCCACGAATCGAGAGCTTTAATACCATTGTTAGGAACCCAGAATTACAGAACAGAATTATAGCAGAAAAGTAGTGTATTATTGAACAAGTGGTACAGTGCTGGATGAAGAAGAAACAAAGGAATACAAGGTGTTCTAGGCAATTCGAGAGTGCCTAGTCTCTCCCAAGTCCAATCCTAATTCCAGCCTAAGTCCCACATAACAGCCCCCCTTACAATATATTCCCCTCAGCTGAATTACATTTTCCCTGCTCTCTCTCTTCCTTTCCACCTCATCAGTTGGTTATGAGAGTTATGATTCAGTGCATCACTCCCACTAGTGTCATCAGGTGTTCTTACTTAGTAATTCTGGTCCCATTGGGCCTATTGGGCTCCAAGTCCGTATCACTGTCTCAATCTAATCCAACCATAAGACAAGTCACAAGTACAGGCAAGCCCATCTAAACTTTGTAGATTTGTAAAACAAAAATGTGGAAGCTGAGAAGATGCAAATGCAAAAAAAGCCATTTCAAACTGGAAGGGAGAGCAGAAGCAACCTGTGAAACAAGATTACGCAACTGCCGAACTGCTTGAGAAGAACCATCCATATAATATAATGCACCTGATAATCCCACACGTACATCCACCCGATTTAATTCAAGCTCAGTTAAGTTTAAGACCTGAAGCATTTTCATTTATAGATGAGAAACACCGAAATAGGGAACATATAAGTTTGACAAAAAATTGTGTCAAAATATAATATTGTTCATCCATATGATTTACAGATACACTGTTTAGCAATTCCAACAATCCATTTTAATCTCTTCATTATCAGAATATAGATTAATATCTAAAGCATTAATTATTAACTTCATAATTTCGTGTAAGACACCATGAATCAAATTTAGGAAGCTACTGCATGGCAAAATATGATAATACAATTTTTTTAAACCTGTACTCCCCTTCTGACCAGAATACTATTTACACACTAATGTAACTTCCTTACCAACACATAGGAACATTAGCTTTCCCAAAAGTAATACAAAGGTAAACTCTGAATATTTCCAAGGTTGTATTCTATCAAAAAAACAATATTCCCAAGGTTGTAATTATAGGAACAATAGTTGTGCAACATAACATGGGTCTTAAAACAATAAATATCATGGTCCACTACATTTTTCAAGTAAAAAGTAATCTGCTTTGCTTCATGTTAAATGATAAGTACTGTTAACCCTGCTCCTTTTTCACAGGGAAATAATATGACCACTACAACATTGTCTATGCACATACCCTGCTTAAATGTTTGTAAAGATCATAAGCAAACTCTACATAATTGATCAAGAAAGAAAAAAATTGAGGAGGCTTTGACCTTTAAATGCAGAGTGATCCTCCCATCACTTGAATCTGCTAAATGATAACCTTCAACATAGCAGGGATCGCTGCTTCCAGTCAAAGTAATTGCTGTTGGAGGAACCTTCAGTAAAGTAGAATCAACTCCTTTTGTCAGAAAAAGGGTTAGTTCACTGGGGTCAGGTCTCCAGAGCTCTAGAATAGCCTTGTGCACCAGTCCTTCCAACTTTCTATCCTGAGCTGCAGATGCTTCGTAAAACTGAACAGTTAATTTGTGGTGGCTAAATGGGTAATCCCCTCTGGCTGCTGTAACCCCCGCCCACCTGGAAAAAAAAAAGAGATACATAATCATTATCACATAATAAAGTAAAGTTATGATTTAATAAATGCCATGGAACATTGTTAACATAAGAAATGACCATTAAGCACCAATAAATTCTGAAGAAGGAAGAAATTGGCAAGAACATCACAGCAATAAAATGACATGATCATAACACACTAGACTTTTACTTAATGGATTACTCATTACTCAAAAGGAAAGAGAAAGAATGAATTGAGGAAATACACGAATGAGATAAGGATCAGTGAGAGTGTGAATAACTAGATTAACAAAGCCAGCATTTATGAATATAAGTATGCACAATATGCGCACCTACTCTCTTGATGATTTGAAGCATATTTGATTCTTTGCAATATCAAACGGCATTGATGCTTGCTAACAGAATCAGCCAAAGCATTGTTCCTAAACTCTTCAAGCTCTTTGGTGAGTAACTGCCCAGCCCTAGGGTGGCGCGACCCCAGCCGTTGAGCAGATATAAGAACTGCCTGTACATCTTGAACTCTATTTGTTGTTTCTGCAGTTGAATCAACATTGAACAGAACCTTGTGAATATTTGATATAATGACATTGAGAGGATCATCAGGGTCATCTGCTAGGAGTGGATCCAATCCTTCTATATCTATGTGCTCTGCAATAGCCCAAATAAGACGGGCCAATATTCTTGGGGTATTCACCTGTTACATTCACAAGCATTAACATGCAAGAGAAAAGTAAGTGAGAAAACTGCTTCCATTTGTGATTATATTTGAGTCAAACAAATTTCAAGTGATTGAGGAAACTCAAGTCGTGTAGGGATAGATTTATAATAATGAATATAGAAAAACAGGATGTAAAGAACAAATGCATGAGACTAGAAATAAAATTTCCATCATTTCAACTAGCATTTTACTTTAAATTTCACCATCCAAGTAAAACGAATCATTCCTGGTATATTGCATATAGTCATAGAATAGATATTTTCTGCTCGAGTAAAAAAAAACGCTGATCCAAACATGTCCTAAACTCATAAGGTACTTTCAAACATGGTCAAAAATAGTCCAGGACACCATGGAGGTGAGTAACTAAGTGATGACGGTGACAATATATACTACAATGACATTTTGGTTGCAGGAAGTAATTACTAGCTCCAAAACATAAAGAACTCGCCTAGTTTTTGGTGAGTTACTGCAGAGTCAACAACATCAATATTGTTAGTTATTAGAATTAGAATAATTAAGCCTAACTCCACCCCAAAAGCTAGCTCATGAGTCATGAGGGCAAGATTGCCCATGTTATTATAAATTGTTCTTTACTCATATACTCAACTGGTTTGGGCTTTAGCACTTTAACACATACCCTCATACTCAGGTTTGGACATCTAGAACATGATGTTTACAGGACTAGACATCTTTGGGTGGCCGAACAACAAAATAGGCTTTGATACCAAATTGGAATAACTGGACCTAACTCCACCCCAAAAGCGAATTCATAAGGCGAGGGTTGCCCAAGTTATTATAAATGATCTTTTACTCATATACTCAACTAATATGGGACCTTAATACATTAATAGTAAATGTTATCAACTGCCAATGTTCATTGTGCAATGCAGTCATATACACCAATATCACCAAAACTTGTGTGGTTGTAGCAGACTACTTAAACTGAAAACACAAAAGATGCAACACAGCTACTTAAACTGAAAACACAGAAGACGCAGCACAGCTAGCTACCGGAGAACAATATCCTACCAGTTTAAACACCATATAACCGTGGACGGACCTACATAGGATGGTATGGGGGCATTTGCCACTACTAAGCAATTTTTTTTTACATTAATATATTTAGTAAATTTTATTTTGCCTCCATAAAAAATTAGATATTGCCCCCACATATCAAATTATCACCAATTTTTTGGAGAGAGTGAAAATTATTTTTGTAATCTCCCATCTTTTACTTAGTAATTTGCTTCTTATTTCTCATCTGCGGATGTAGGTTTTCACATTAAAATCGAGTCATGTTGTATCTTGTGTATTTTATAATATTTTTTATCACTAGTGTATATTTATAAAAATTTTATTTAATTAAATTATTTATAAACTAACTTTTGCCCCCACTAACAAAAATTTATGGGTCCGTCACTGCATATAACAGAACAAGTAAAACATTTTAGCTCATGAGGCAACATAGGCAAAGTATGCTTGAGATTTGAAGCAAAATACATGGAGAGATTCATTTCTCATGGCATTCTATTTCATTTAAGAAAAGCATATGTAATAGGAACTATGTTGTGATGCAGAGGTTACAGAATGTGTTATGAACACATGGTGTAAAGTTGTATACGGATGGTAAAGGCCACACATTCAATTGTCAGAATAAGAAACTTTAGATGGAAGCAGTGCTGAATTTCAGATATAAAAAATTGTGTACCTCGCGTAAGTCCTTCACAAGCTCACGTTGCAAGTTTTGCAATCTAGTCTCATTCAAAATTTGGTCCTGCGAAGCTCCATCTTTGACTCTTTTTACACCACCTCTTGTATCATATATGTAACATAGCCTAACAAGCAACTTTAAGTAGCAATCAATCGCATAGGTTCGGCCATCACAATCCCATTTAACACAAGGCCGACAAACTTCCACCACTTCCAAAGCAGGTTCCGTCCAATTTAATGCACCATAACCAGTTCCGTATGCCAAAGCTCCAATGACTCTGCTCTCCATGCCCGAGTTTTTTTGTTCAGGCAAAGGCAGAGACAACTGAAAGCAACTTTCCACGAGTGATGCAACTAATTCCTCCCTAAATATGCTTTTACTTGTAATGCTGTTAAGATCATCATTCACTCTGGCATCCTCAAAAAGAGAAGCAATATCAGTTCCAGCAAGAGGTTTCTGTCCTCTTCGAACACTTTCCTTGGCAAATAGGTCAACACAGAGAGCTGTTCTACATATACATGCTAAAGCATGCATGCGATCTGATTCTGCTCTCAGGTTTCTCACCATCAAAAGTAGCCTCTTGAACAATGATACCTACAGGCAACCATTTATAGATAATAAGATAAGATTTCTATGTCATGCACAATTCACTTTGCCTTGCCAAACATATAAGGCTGTATTTATATGATCCAGTATCACACAAGATACAGAATAAAAGTATAAAACAAATCCATTGAAAACAAGATTGCACAACAATACATCAAAGTCATAAATAACATAAAGATAACCAATGAAGGGGCAGCCTGGTGCACGAAACTCCAACTTGGTGGAGTTTGAGGAGGTAGATATATACAGCTCTAGCATCGTAAACGGAGAGACGGTTTCCAGGATTTGAACCCGTGACCCCAAAGTCACAAGGGGTCAAGCTTACCATTGCGCCAAGGCTCACCCTTATCCATAAAAACCAATAACTAGTGAAATTCTAATGCTATACAAATTGAAGCACTTCACCTATTAACATAAGCATGGACTACTAAGTAAAACAATTAAAGTACTCTCAAAAACATTGATGTAAATTACACTAGATAAGCAAAAGGGGCATCACCTGCATGTGAAGATCAAGGAGATGAAGATTGGTAACAACAGCTCTAACTATACTTTCTCTAGCAGAAGCAAATTCCTGCCTATCCCACAGCGTGAGAATCGCGATGATTGATTGCGACGCCCATTCAGGCTTCCCTCCAGGGACATCAGCTAGATACAACATATTAATCCCCACTTCATAAATCAAAGCCGGTTCCAACGATGAAACCAAGAAGGGTGCCAAGTGTGTCACCACATCCGAAACACCAACCAGCTTCTCGGCATTGGAATCAACCAGAACACTCCCACTGACACTCCCAGAAGACTTCGAAAGCTTCCGGATAACCTCGACGCTGCCGGAAGCCATGGCCTTAACGGAGTAAACCAACGGGAACACGGTAGCCCGGAAATTCTCCACCGGCAAGATCAGCGACCGTGCCATCAATGCGCTTCGCTTCTTCCACACGAAATCCACCATGGAGGAGACCCAATTGGAGCGGATCGCGAGGGAATTCTCGCTGTCGACGAGTTTGTCACCGGCAAGGCGGCTCATTCTCTTGGAATTGAATTCCTGGAAGAGGCGGCCGACGGACTCGAAGGCGACCTTGGCGACGGCGTCGGATCGGTCGAGCATGTTGGCGCCGATGCGGGCCCACCAGGCGGAGACGCGGTCGACGAGGCTGACGTTGTTTTCGCAGAGGGTCACGAGGTCGTCGCGGGCGAGGACGCAGCCGAGGGTCTCGGTGATGGAGAAGCGGAGGTTGTCGCTCGGGGAATCGAAGCAGTCGGAGATCTCCTTGTTGCTGTCGGTGATTAGCTTGGAGAGGCGGTAGGAGGGGATGGCGGCGAGGATGGAGACGGCGGCGGCGGTGACGTCGGGATCGGGGAAGTGGAAGTCGTTGCGGATGCCGGAGCAGACGGTGTCCCAGAGGTCGGGGGTGAGGCGGGTGGAGCGGATGAGGTCGAAGGAGAGCTTCTTGCACACGGCGGAGGCAGGGGCGGCGACGATCTCTTCCACGGCGGATTTCGCGATGACGGCGATGTCGCGGCCTGCGGCGGATTGTTGTAGGGCAAGGAGGAGGGCGCCGGATTGGCGGAGGGCGTCGTTGGAGCGGAGGTCGGCTTGGATCTGAGCGAAGAGGATGTCCATGGTTCAGATCCAAGGAGGGTCAGGGTGTGTGATTGTGAGTGGGAGAGGGTTGGGAATGGGAAATGAACATTAAGTTAGGGATTTGGGGATTTGGAAGGAATGGGATGGAAACATTGCATACAGAAAGTAGTGAGATTTTTCAGTGTGGGAGGAAGAGACAGGTTGTAGGTGTTAAAGAGTGTAAATTCACTAAATTGTGATGAATTGTGTTGGGACAAGTCTAAAATGGTAGTGGCTTGCCCCGGTCTAGTTGGCAAAAATGATACTGTTCTAGTCTAGAGTTTAGGCAAAGGAACACATGAACCGTTTAAAGAAAAATGGAGTGGTTAATAATGTTATTGTCGGAACTAATTCATCTCACTCAAACATTCTCCTCTTTTAGTTTTCCCCTTCACCATAAAGAAAACCTTCTCAATTTTATATTCTCTAAAATTGGGATTTGGATTGTCTTGTGCACACTCTCTCCATTGCCTCTCCAGCCATTTAATATGGATCATTCATTCAAATCTAACGATCCAGATTAAATGACATTTTATAAAGAAATAAAAAACATAAAAAGTCCAAAATTTATCTCCCATGTTTGTGTCTCTTCTCTGCTCGACTGCCCATACCTATTCCACCATCCGCTCTCCAAGCTTCGCCGCCTCCAACCATCGTCGCCGCCGCTAACCACGCCAACCACCCAAAATTTTGAATGAGAAAATGAACCAGGAGCCCACGAAATCATGTTTGATTTCATTGTCCACTTCACTTTAATCTCAGATTCTCCGACACTTCACTTTGATTCTCCGGCGGTGGCAAGCTTGATCGACACGGTGGGGAAGGCAACGGCGACGAAGGTGGTTGAGAAAGGGGCCTCACTATGTGGCTGAGAGAGGGGACTTCACGATGGCGGAGAAGGTGGTTGGTGCAACGAAGGTGATTGGCGGCGGCGAAGCTTGGAGTGGTGAAGGTGGAACAGGTATGGGCAGCCGGGCAAGGAAGGGACACGAACAGGGGAGGTGAATTTTGGATTTTTTATGTTTTTTATTTATTTATAAAATGTCATTTAATCTGGACCGTTAGATCTGGATGAACAGTCCAGATTAAGTAGCTGGAGAGGGGTTGGAGAGAGTGTGCAGGAGACAATCCAAATCCCCAAAATTGAGGTTTGTGATCTCCCTTCCTGCCTTCATTAAACTTTCGAACAATAAAATGATGTACTTTTATCTTTTCAGTCCACTTCATTATTGACCACTTCATTACAAGCCCATCTGTTTAAGTTTAAAACATAAATGATTTTGATACAAAATAATTTAGTGATTATTTATAGAGATTTTAAAGAAAAGCATAAGCAAATTTGTGTTTGTTTACAATCGAAAAAATTATTCCTTTAAACAGTAGTTAGTTATAAAAACTGATTTTTTTTCTAGAAGCTAATGAAAGTTGCTTTTCATTTTAACCCTGAAAATGATTTTTTTTTTCTGTTTTTCATTATTTTCAAAAGCAAAGACAAACACTCTAAAAGTTTTAAAAAATTATTATTCATTTAAAAAATGATTTTTCTAGTAAAATAAGCAATGTGACCTTAATGCGGAGTTTGGTGTAGGGAAGGTTTTATTCATTTCTTTTCCACATGTGAGCGAAAAATAGAATTTTCAGGTTTCATTTACAAAAAAAAAAATCTTATTCCTGACCATATTTTATGTATGTGAATACTTTTTTATCTTTTGTAACAAATCTAATCAAATTTATCTCGCCTAGCTTTTCCAAGAATATCAAAATATACTTTATACCAAATGAGACACCCCGTTGTGCCATTAATTATTTATTTAAACTTACTCGCATTCTTAACATTAAACATAACCCGAAAACAAGAAGAAATTTAAACTTAAATACAACACATACGCTTCTGAAAGTTAAACACACCATCGTTATATTACATAAACACACCCATGTTTATCCATTATAATACCAAAGCACTTATTAGGGTATCCTATTAATAGGATCCCTCACAGGTACTTAATTATACAAACTGTTTATAATTAGCAGAAAATAAAACGTCTTATAAGACTCACTGGCCCTAAACTCACTACACTATATCGTTAGAATCCACAGCTCATCCGCCAGCATCTGGTTCATATGGAGTTCCATCCAACTCCTCAGCAACGGTTTCCTCCATAGAGTCTTCTAATGGAATAAAGTGACATACACCAAAATACAGAAACAGGGAGATAAGAAACAGGTCTATCATCATAAGCGGAAAAGAATCATAGCATATAATATAACAACAGTCAAAGACAAACATCACACATAACTAACAATCATCCTTAAATCATTATATCTTACTCTACCCTCACTCTCATGCAACTAAACCTTTATGCTGACGTGGCCACCACCAATCCTATCACACATCCCTTGCCCGCTGAGGGATGTCAGTCGGTCATCCAAGCGATGCGTCCCCATTAACCGGTGCACACCCTCATCCATGGTGAGAATGCTCATGCAAAGCAATGACACTATAGTTGCACAGCACAGACGGTGCACACCCTGATTCTCTCTCAAGGATGCTCATGCAAAGCAATGACACTATAGATGCACGACCTAAATCTAAATTGGGGCAGCCCCACGAGAACTTCGGACCTCGTGTGTTCCCAACACACGGTTGTGAACAACAATGCATATATATATGTGAATCTCACTAACCCGCATCAGTTACAACCTAGTGTCTCAGCCTTCCATCACAGTCTCAATACACATCCCGTGTCACATCTCATCTATAAATTAATTTAATTAGGCTAGGCACCCCTAAATCACATTCGTTCTCTCACCCTCATGCATATCTCCAGAACAACACATATTCTTGCCTAAATTCCAACTAAGTAGATTATTAAACCAGGCAGATCATACATAATACAATAATAATAAAATATTCAAACAACAAAATAAAACTTAACACAAAGTAGAATACCACAACCAGCGCATCGCAAATAGTTCAATAATATTTAAGTCAGACATCCTCGAATATTCTAAAATTATCCTAAAGGCGATAAATCTACAATCCCCAAATCATCATTGATACTACAAAGTAGTTTCCAATACGATTTTGGTATTGTCGATTACTCGACCACTAGTAGGGTTAATTAGGTCGCCCTACACCATTTATAAATTATATACTACTTATCCGTTCCGATGATGGAATGGTTCTTTCTCACACCTGAGCTACCATCGGAATCACAAAACTGAAGCTCCTCGTTACCACACCACAGGATACCAATCAACCTTCAACCAAAACAACATAAAACAATCTAAGTTAACCAAATCAATCTAGAGTAACAAAGGATTAGGGTTCGGCCAAGGAGTTCCAAATAGGGCTAGGGTTATTTTCTCAATCTCATCTTTTGGAACCTAATTACTAGAGTCTTAACTAACGTAGATCAAGTGTTACAATTCAAAACTTTGAAACAAAATCCTCTAACCAAAGGGGTTAGGGTTTCGGCCAAGCATAGTAAAATAGGCTAGGAATTTCTTTTGATTTCAAGATCTTGGATAATGAAAGTATAGATATAAGAGAGATGAAAACAAGAGTCATAACTCATCAAACATTTTTATAAGTATTTTTGCAAGATTTTTTAAGAAATAGGTGTAAGACTTAAAATAGAGAAAAACTTGATGAAAATGAAAAATACTAGATGATCAATGAAGCTAAAGTGATGAGGAAGAGAATCCTCACTTTGAAATGAATAAAATTGAAGAAAACACATTTAACCCACTTTGCCATAGATTCGGACATGAATAGAAAATGGGGTTAGGAATTTATTTTGCTCGCATCCTTTTGGATCTAGCATCTAGCTATCTTAGAGAGTTCATAGAAATTGGTTTCAGATTAAAAGGATTTTTCTATGATTTTTGATGAATTTTTCAAAAACTAGATCTAGGAATTTAAATTTGAGAAATAGTTGATGAAAATGGAAATTTGTACAGGGTTAATGAAGCTAAGATGATGAGGAATGTATAACACCCTGATTTCTTGATTAGGGTTTAAGGAATAGATTGGGTATAATTAAAGACTTAATGATGTCCCTTTGGTGTTAGTTAGCTTGTGTTTCAAGTTTAAGGAGAATCGGAGTTGAAACAGGTCTGAAACACAAACAAACGTTAAACTGAGCGATTAATTAGTCAGTTAATTAATTAATTGAGAATTATAATATTAAAATTAGGTTGGGCTTGAGAATAATACTTTTTTTAGTATCCTAAAATAATTAATAAAATATTCCATCAGTAGGAAGATACAGAAGAAAACACCTGGTTGTGCCAACGGAGCAACACGTGGTGACACGTGTCGCCATACTATCGCGCCACCTCACATTCCACTAAAATGTTCCTAAACCAACCTACAAATGACACCTAGCCCACTAACTATCTAATTAAAGCATGCAATGACACTTGTCTTCCACTAAAGCTAAGATAATAATTAAATAATCCTAAACTACGTAATATAAAAAGGAAATGAATGCATGGTCATCATCTTCTTCTCTTCT
The DNA here is from genome assembly GCA_030762895.1 of Sophora flavescens. Taxonomy (NCBI): domain Eukaryota; kingdom Viridiplantae; phylum Streptophyta; class Magnoliopsida; order Fabales; family Fabaceae; genus Sophora; species Sophora flavescens. Next base: position 102,745,338 of record CM061066.1, on the reverse strand, counting down.
TTTGGGCTCATAACCAGAGGAAAAAGTGAAGAGAAACTCTCCCAAAGGAAGCCATTTTCGTTCCATATATAAGCTTGAGTTAAGGTGGTTTCGATTGTCGGATTTTCAAACCGATCGTGTATTCGTGTTCACGGCTTCGACTTCTTCGACGTTGTGTCTTTGCATGTCATTTTTGTCAAGGTAATTCAGTGTTGATGCCTTTGACATTTGTCCTTTTTAATTTATTTAAATTCATTCTACTCCTATTCTTAGTCCCGATATTGTTTTTGACGTGTTTTAGGCTTTTACAGGTTTTTCGGTCAAATCAACCGAACGGGAATTCGACTTCGGGCTCGAAGCCGAATCTGACTTCGTGGGACAACCATTGTGTTGGTGAATTTCTTCTTTGATTTCTTGTGTTTAATTCGTTCCGGGTCATCGTTTCAATTCCTGTGTTGGTCGGTTGTTGATTCTACGATTATTTGTGTTTCTGGCTGTTTTTGGACCTCGTGCGTGTGCTTGGGATAATTTTTGGTCCAATGCACACATCGTGGGTGTTTATATCAGATTTGAGGTTGTTTTTGGGAAGCATGTCGAGGTTCGTGCCGGTAGCATAGAAGCATTCGGAGCTTTTACAGGAAAGCGCGCTCCTCAGTAAGGTGGGGAGAAAGTAACACACATCGTCGGGGAGGCAAGCATAGAATAATAATTATATATGCATGTGTGTAGGGTGACCCAGACCCTACTAGGATGTCGAATAATCGACAATATCTAAACCCAAATAAAATAATATTTTAATGTTGTCTCGGGTTTAGTAGTTGTAGGTTTATTAACAGTACGTTTGATATCTTAAGTTAGCAAGTTGATATTGGTTGAAGTTGTCTGAATTGCATGCTACCGTGATATTTGAATTATACATAATGATATGTGATATTTACTATACTTGATATATTGAATGTGATTATGTGATTATTTTGTATTGGTATATGAGCATTGATGATTGGCTGGTTGTTGTGATGAATATATGTTGTATGGATGAGTTGAGAGTTGACACCGTGGTAATGCCTTGAGACTGTGGATTTGAGGTCGTGGAAGTATGGGCATCCATGATGAGAGCGTGAATGTGTAAGAAGGTTCTGGTGTTAATTATAGTGACGGTTGTTGCATTGCATTTTTGCCAAGGTGGCGAGCCGTATGACTGGGTGTCATACGAGGTTAGTTGTACTCGAGTGCGAGTACGGATTACAGAGGGGCCGGTCTGTGAAGAGACATTCGGGATGCAAAACTGGACTCGGGAGTCTCACAATGACCATTAGTTAGTTCCTAATGCGTCGTGTACCCCGGCAGAGCCTAGTTATCTCGACTTTTCACTGAGTGTCCATGTCTAAGGTTGACTATCTGAGGTGACCCAGATACCTCTGATGGAGCTGAGCTCATAGAGAGATGCGCTCTTATGGGTCACGATGAGCAGAAAAGTTGCCTAGACAAACTAACTGATATTCGCTAAGCGAAGAGGCTTGATAAGGAAACGTTTCCTAAGCAGAGAGGTTTGATAAGGGAAATGTTCCCTAAGCAAAGAGGTTTGATAAGGGAATATCTCGGGGCTGAGACCCAGATGAGAGATATCGGTCGACATGTATAGGAGTGAGACTCCTTAGTGGATTTATCTGAGAGTTTTGAAGATGTACTGTGTTGGTGTGATATGGAAGATGGTTGCCTATTACTTGTTGTATGTGTATATGTATATGTTATTTTTCCATGTGTCTCCATCCCCATTTTCATGACTCTGTTCTGTTGCTTATCTCCCTTCTTCCTTTATTCTTTCTATGTATGTTGTCGACATGATAGATGACCCGCAAACGCAAGGTGGAGACGACAGTGTGGAAGGGCAACCGTGACGGCGAGGGCAAGGGTAGTTCTAGGCGTCCATATCGTCTGTGATATGGTCGAATACGCTAGATAGGTTGTGAGCCTCTGTGAGATTATTTTTCTTTTGGATGTATTTGGAGAGGCGGGCCGGATAGCTTTAGGACTTTCTTTGTTTCAGCGCTAGTATGTGTATGTACCCTTTTGGGTTCAGTGTCTGTGTAATTTTTATAGGCTGTGGTCCCTCTATTGGGACAATCTACACTCATATGGTGACCGCTGTATATATATTATGTATATATGTGTTGTGTTTTACCGTTGCGCATGTTTTATGTTACAAACGTTTTTAACTTCCACTTCCAAATGATATATATTTTCGTTTGTAATAATCGCGATAACGTTAATTACGGATTAAGGTTTAGTTAATTGGCATTTTCTTTAATGGGACATCGGGGTGTCTCATTTGGTGGTATCAGAGCAGTTCAGTTCTAAACAGGACCGTGGGGTAGGATGTGTACCGACACTATTAGTTGGATCCTCATTGGATGTCAGCTATGCTTAGAATGGGTAGAGTGTCTGATACGCAAGTTATCCTTATCGTACGAGGATAACTTATGAGTATTTGTAAGTTATGTAAAGTAATATATTTGATTTTATGGCCTTACATATCTTATGAATAAAAGGAGCTGGTGATTTCTTCTACAGGAAATTAGAATGGCTCGTGGAAATGGGAGAAGAAGAAGGGGTGGCAGGAATGAAGGAGACAGAAACACCGATGTACCTGGAAGTTCGTCGGGGACTAATAACAGTGGTAATGTCAATGATACTATGCGAGTGATGAGAGAGCTGGCTACTGCTATACTGCAGCAAACTCAGCAGAATACGCAGTTTATACAAAGACAGGAGGAACGGGAGGAAAGGCAGCACTAGTTGAATATAGCACGGGAGGAGGAAAATCTTGATAGCGGTTTGAATGGCTTTATGAAAGGCAACCCACCTCAGTTCCATGGTGACTATGACCCAGAAGCTGCAGAAAAGTGGTTACAAGAGGTGGAGAAAGTATTTGTGGCAATGCATTATAGAGAGGAGAGGAAAGTGAATTACGCTGCTTTCATGCTGGTCGGAGCGGTGGAAGCTTGGTGGAGGAATAAGCAGAGGCTATTAGAGGATAAAGGATGGGAAATCAACTGGGAAGTATTTAAGGATAGTTTTCTGGAGAAATATTTTCCCAGAAGTATCAAAGTCGAGAAGGAGAAAGAATTCTCCAACCTGAAACAAGGATCGATGTCTGTTGGAGAATATGCGGCAAGGTTTGACGTGCTATTGAAATTTTCACAGTTCTACTAGGTGCACCCAGATCAGGAATGGGTGTGTAGAAAGTTCAAAGATGGTATGAGGCCCGAGCTAAAGCGGACAATGCTACCACTGGAATTGAATCATTTCCCAACTCTGGTAGAGAAGTGTACTGTCTTAGAAGGGCATGATCGCACCGGAGCTGCACAACAACACCAAAGAGGTGGTGGACCAGTACGGGGAAACAATCAGAGAGGAAGAGGAGGTAGATTCAAGTCAAGTACGAAACCATACAGTCGCCTCGCCTTCGGCCAGATCGGTGAATGCCAGAGGAGAGAGTTCAAGTCAAGCACATCAGAGAGGCTTCACATGCTTCAAATGCGAAAGACCGCAACTCAAGAAAGATTGCCCTCAGTTACAGAATATTACTTGCTTTAATTGTGGCAATGTGGGTCATATATCATGGAATTGCCCTTAAGGCAATACGGGGAGGACTCGGAATCCACAACAAGCTGGAAGGAATCAGAGTGCAGGGAATCAGACTCAGACAAGAAATCATCAAGGAGGAAGACCTCAGGTTGCGGGAAGAGTCTTTGCCGTGAGAGGATCTAAAACCTCTCGATGTCCTGATCTGATATAGGGTAAGTGTTTAGTGTTCGGTAAACTCTTATCGGTTTTATTTGATTTGGTTGCTAGTCATTCTTTTATATCAATGGAGTGCATGGATCATTTGCATTTACCTGTTTCTTCGTTACCTTATGACCTTACTGTTTCTACTCCTATGGGTGAAACTTTGATAACCATATTTGTTTGTCGGGATTGTCCTGTTATTTTGGAAAATAGGCAATTCAAAGTGGACCTCATCTGTTTGCCTATGCAGCAGATTGATATTATCCTAGGCATGGACTGGCTTTCGGCTAACCATGTAATTTTGGACTGCTCAAACAAAACCCTTCGTTTCTCATAGCGTTCTGGATTATTTCCTATCAATGACAGTAACTCAGGAAATGGACGATCGAAAGATTGCATGGTACTGTTTTCCTTGGAAACAAAGGAATCTCCTAAGCCGAATGCACTGCCTGTTGTTTGCGAGTTTCCAGAGGTTTTCCCGGATGATGTTCCAGGGTTGCCACCTAGAAGAGAGATAGAGTTTGCAATCAATCTCGTACCAAGGACCGGATCGATATCAATAGCTCCATATCGAATGTCGCCATCAGAGTTGACAGAGCTGAAGAAACAGTCGGATGACATGTTGAAAAAAGAATTTATCGGACCAAGTATATCACCATGGGGAGCGCTAGTTCTTTTTGTGAAGAAGAAGGATGGTAGCTCAAGGTTATGCATGGATTATTGGCAATTGAATAAAGTAACAATCAAGAATAAATATCCGTTGCCGAGGATTGACGATCTGATGGATCGGTTGCGGGGAGCGACTGTGTTCTCTAAAATAGATCTGAGGTCTGGATACCATCAGATCAGAGTGAAGGAAGATGACATACCGAAGACTGCTTTCAGGAGTCAGTATGGTCACTACGAGTATCTGGTTATGCCGTTTGGTGTAACTAATTCTCCTGTTGTATTCATGGACTATATGAATCAGATCTTCAAACCATACCTTGACAAGTTTGTCGTTGTGTTTATCGACGACATTCTGATCTACTCCTCGAGTAGAGAAGAACATACAAAGCATCTTCGGGTTGTACTTCAAGTGCTTAAGGACTGACAACTCTATGCCAAGTTGTCCAAGTGTGAATTCTGGTTGGACGAAGTACAATTTCTTGGGCATGTTATAAACAAAGATGGGATAACTGTGGATCCTGCCAAAGTTGAAGCAGTTGTGAATTGGGAACGCCCTAAAACAGTCGGCAAAGTCAGAAGTTTCCTTGGATTGGCAGGTTACTACAAAAGGTTCATAGAAGGATTCTCGAAAATTGTGTTACCAATGATGCAATTGCCGAGAAAAGGTAAAACGTTTGAATGGACAAACGAGTGCGAGGCTAGTTTTCGGGAATTGAAGAGGAGGCTTACAACATCTCCAGTATTAGTCTTGTCGGATCCGTTAGCACCATTTGATGTGTATTGTGACGCATCACATCAAGGTTTGGGTTGTGTGCTCATGCAAGAAAGGAAAGTAGTATCTTATGCTTCAAGACAATTAAGATTACATGACTGAAACTACCCAACCCATGATCTCGAGTTGGCCGCAATAGTGTTTGCATTGAAGATATGGAGGCACTATTTGTATGGTGTTAAGTTCACAATTTACAGCAATCACAAGAGTTTAAGATACCTGTTCGATCAAAAGGAGTTGAACATGAGACAACGGAGATGGATGGAATTCATAAAGGATTATGAATTTGATCTCCAATATCATCCAGGAAAGGAAAACGTCGTGGCAGACGCGTTAAGTCGGAAATATTTGCAAGTGTCCGCTATGATGGTTAAGGAGTTGGAGCTGATCGAACAACTCAGATTTGGGTCTTGGGATAACGGAATTATCCCAGAACAAGATGAGTTTAGGAATGGTCACTATCACTAGTGGATTCCTAGACTTAATATGGAAGAAGCAAGCTGAAGACCAGTATCTCCAAAAGGTTAACAAGATGATAGAAGAATGTGAGACAGTAGAATTTAAAAGAGATACTGATGGAACCATAAGGTTTGGAGAGAGAATCTGTATGCCTAAAGATAAGGAAGTTAAGAATCTGATTCTGGAGGAGGCGCATAAAAGCAAGTTGAGTTTCCACCCAGGTGCCACTAAGATGTATCAAGATTTGAGGAAAATATTCTGGTGGCCTGGAATGAAAAAGGAAGTTGTGGAATATCTCCAATCTTGCTTGGTGTGTCAGAAAGCAAAGATTGAACACTAAAAGCCAGTGGGATTATTACAATCTTTGGACATCCCAGAATGGAAATGGGATAGTATTGCGATGGACTTTGTGTCTGATTTACCGAAGACACAAAAGAAATATTATGCAATCTGGGTTATAATTGATAGATTGATGAAATGTGCTCATTTCCTTCCTATCAATCAAAGGTTCTCAATGGAAAGGTTAACTCAGTTGTATATCAAGGAAGTTGTCAGATTGCATGGAGTGCCAGCGAGTATAATTTCGGACAGAGATCCGAGATTTACATCATCCTTAGACGGATGGTCAGTCGGAAAGAACAATTCAGTAGCTGGAAGACTTGTTAAGAGCGTGTGTGTTGGAATACACAGGAAGTTGGGATGAATTTCTTCCACTGACTGAATTTACATATAACAATAGTTTCCACACAAGTATTGGAATGGCGCCATATGAAGCACTGTTAGGAAGAAAGTGCAGAACACCTCTTTTTTGGTACAAGACGGGAGAAAACCAGTTAATTGGATCCAAGGTGGTACAGCAAACGACGGAACAAGTACGAAAGATCTGGGAGAAGATGAAAGTAGCGATATATAGGCAGAAGAGCTATAGCGACAAGAGGAGAAGACCTTTGGAGTTCCAGGAAGGCAATGATGTTTTCATGCGAGTCACGCCGAGAACTGGAATTAGAAGGGCAATAAAATCCAGAAAGCTTACACCTCATTTTATCGGACCATTTCAAATTCTTCGCCGAATTGGTCCAGTTGCCTATCAGATAGCCTTACCGCCCAATCTTTCGAACCTTCATGATGTTTTCCATGTATCCCAACTTAGAAAATATTATCCCGATCCATCGCATATTATAGAACCCGAATCAATACAGTTAAGAAAAAACCTTGAGTATGAGGCTTTTCTTGTACGGATCGAGGAGCAAAGGATGAAGGAACTCCACTGGAAGCAGATTCCTTTAGTAAAGGTTATCTGGGATGCAGTTACTGGTGATGCGACATGGGAATGCAACAACAATATCCGCATCTTTTCGCATGAGGTAACATAATTTAAATTTCGAGGACGAAATTTATTTTAAGGGGGGTAGTAATGTAACACCCCGATTTCTTGATTAGGGCTTAAGGAAGAGATTAAGTATAATTAAAGACTTAATCATGTCCCTTTGTGTTAATTAGCTTGTGTTTCAAGTTTGAGGAGAATCGGAGTTGAAACGGGTCCAAAACGCAAACAAAAGCTAAACCGAGCGATTAATTAGTCAGTTAATTAATTAATTGAGAATTAGAATATTAAAATTATATTGTCCTTGAGCATAATAATTTTTTTAGTAGCCTAAAATAATTAAGAAAATATTCCAGCAGTACTAAGATACATAAGAAAACACCCGGTTGTACCAACGAAGCAACAAGTGGTGACACGTGGCGCCATACTATCGCGCCACCTCACATTCCACTAAAATGTTCTTAAACCCACCTACACATGACACCTAGCCCACTAACTATCTAAGTAAAGCATGCAATGACACTTGTCTTCCACTAATACTAAGATCATAATTAAATAATCCTAAACTAAGTAATATAAAAAGGAAATGAATGCATGGTCATCATCTTCTTCTCTTCTTTTGGGGGCATAACCAGAGGAAAAAGTGAAGAGAAACTCTCCCAAAGGCAGCCATTGTCGTGCCATATATAAGCTTGAGTTAAGGTGCTTTCGATTGTCGGATTTTCAAACCGATCGCGTATTCGTGTTCACGGCTTCGACATCTTCGACGTTGTGTCTTTGCTTGTCATTTTAGTCAAGGTAATTCAGTATTGATGCCTTTGACATTTGTCCTTTTTAAGTTATTTAAATTCATTCTAATCCTATTCTTAGTCCCGGTATTGTTTTTGACGCGTTTTAGGCATTTACCGGTTTTTCGGTCAAATCAATCGAACGGGAATTCGACTTTGGACTCGAAGCCGAAACTGACTTCGTGGGACAGCCATTGTGTTGTTGAGTTTCTTCTTTGATTTCTTGTGTTTAATTCGGTTCGGGTCATAGTTTCAATTTCTGTGTTGGTCGGTTGTGTGATTCTGCGATTGTTTGTGTTTCTGGCTGTTTTTGGACCTCGTGCGTGTGCTCGGGATAATTTTTGGTCCAATGCACACATCGTAGGTGTTTATATCATATTTGAGGTTGTTTTTGGGAAGCGTGTCTAGGTTCGTGCCAGTAGCGCAGAAGCATTCAAAGCTTTTACGGGAAAGCGCGCAGCCCAATAAGGTGAGGAGAACGTAACCGACATCATCGGGGAGGCAAGCATAGAATAATAATTATATATGCATGTGTGTAGAGTGCCCCAGACCCTACTAGGATGTCGAATAATCGACAATAGCTAAACCCAAATAAAATAATATTTTAATGTTGTCTCGGGTTTAGTAATTGTAGGTTTATTAACAGTACGTTTGATATCTTAAGTTAGCAAGTTGATATTGGTTGAAGTTGTCTGAATTGCATGCTACTGTGATATTTGAATTATACATATTGATATGTGATATTTACTATACTTGATATATTGAATGTGGTTATTTTGTATTGGTATATGAGCATTGATGATTGGTTGGTTGTTGTGATGAATATCTGTTGTATGGATGAGTTGAGAGTTGACATCGTGGTAATGCCTTGAGATTGTGGCTTTGAGGCCATGGAAGTATGGGCATCCACGATGAGAGCGTGAATGTGTAAGAAGGTTCCGGTGTTAACTATAGTATGGTTGTTGCATTACATTTTTACCAAGGTGGCGAGTCGTATGACTGGGTGTCATATGAGGTTAGTTGTACTCAAGTTCGAGCATGGATTACGGAGGGGTCGGTCCATGAAGAGACCTTGGGGATGTAAAACTGGACTCAGGAGTCTCACAGTGACCATTAGTTAGCTCCTAATGCGTCGTGTACCCCGGTAGAGCCAAGTAATCTGGACTTTACCCTGAGTGTCCACGTCTAGGGTTGACTATCTGAGGTGACCCAGATACCTCTAATGGAACTGAGTGATGGCGTGGATTCCGGCAAGTGTACCGGATTCGTCACCAAGTAATAAAAAGATCAATCCCTCAGAGACCGTGATCTCAAATAACAATTAATTATTAAATCAATTAAACTGGACAATATAAAAAAAAGGGGGATTTTGAAAAGATTTGATTTTTGTAATAAGAAATAACTTAGAAAATTAGATATTTAAGAACCCAATCAATTATAACATGAAAGTAAATCAATTAGGGGTTTTTCAGATCAAAAGGGATTCCTAGGAATTGGGTTACCAACAAGATTGTTCATGTTACCAAATTGACTACCCCTTGTTAATTACCAAAATTGCTTTAAAGGCGAATTTATCCGTAATAAGTTAATGCTCCCTCTCGGGTTACAAAAACCGTGCCCAATTAAACAAACCCCTACTCTCGTGGTAATTGAATTTATATTGAACCATTTAAGTTTCGTGACAATTCGTGAATCCTCGAAGGACCGCTCCTAACTCTCGTGATTTAAGTCCTAAGTCTGATTCCTATAGATCCAATACCTAAGTTCACCGCTAGGTTCCTCCTTAGAGTATCTATGACATGCAAATAAGTGGCCACCGAATTTACAAGTAATTAAAGCAATAGAAATCAGATCTAAAGCAAAATTGAAATTAACAAAGGGAAAACATCAATTCATAACACAAAACAAATCTTGGGCATAGCCCCAATCCCTAGAAATAAAGCTACTACTCAAGCATTGCCATGGTGATGGAAAGCTTGATTAACATAAACATAAATGAAACCCTAAGAGAAAAGAAGAAGAAGGATGAGAGAAATCCTAATTTTGCCTAAGAGCAGCAGCCAAAAAAGTTCCTAAAATTCCCCTTATTTTCGAGCCTAATTGCTCTATTTATAGATTAGGGTAACTTGAATCCCAAGCAATCACAATTTCAGATCAAATCAGTTTCTAAAGATCCATATATTGCGCGTCACGGTCGTGATGCCTGTCACGGCTAGACCGTGACTAATTCTGCCTTAAAGTTTGCTTTGCTGGTTGGTCTGTCACGACCGTGACCACCATCATGGCTAGGCCGTGATCAGTTCTGCCTGTGAGGGTCTGGTTCAGTTGACATGTCACGGCCGTGATGGATATCATGGCCTGGCCGTGACCAGCTCTGACTTTTACATTCTTTCTTTTCAGCTCTACTCGATCATGACCGTGATGGCTGTCACGGCTAGGCCGTGATGGGCTCTGTTTGGCTCATTTTCTTCACTTTTCAAGCCCCATCTTCATGAAAGCTCCATCATGGTTAATCTTGAGCATTTTAATCCTTAATTCCTGCACAACACAACACCACAAAATCGCCTTACCCGTTCCAAGGTAAAAACTAACCAAAATCAAATTAGAAATGCCTAAACTATATGAAAATGCAAGCAAAATGATAAACAAATATGAGGTGAAATCACACTCATTAAACTACCCCAAGCTTAAGATTTTGCTTGTCCTCAAGCAATCACTAAGGCCAGAAAATATAAACAATCAGAGCATGGATAGTGAACCAAGAACCCGAGTAACTAATCCAAGTGACTAGCATGTTCATATAAGAAACCAAGAGACAATCAATTTCAAGTCCAGTTAGAAGCTTAGGTTTTCTAGATTCATGTCTCCTACTAATTCGGGCACTCTTCTCACCTCACTCAAGTGTTTAAGGACGTAAGACAATTCACTCAATTTCCACAAGGAAGGTATTCTACCATAAGCTTGACCATTAACCAAATCTCTACTTTATTAATGAAAACACATAAGAATCAAGAGGTCTTTTACTTTGGTTGTAATGGGGCCATGGGATTAATTGTTAGGTGGGGAAATCAAGAAAAGGAAATTTCAAGAAGGCTAAACAAAATATCAAACAATACAAAGCATGACAACCTTCTAAAATACCTTTTTGGGCTTTAGTTCACTTTTCCACCTTTCTTTCTTTCTTTCTTTTTTTTATTTATTTTATTTCCCACTTTCTTTTTCTCATCCCCTTCTCCATTTTTTTTCGTTTATTTTATTTTATTTATTTGGAGAAGAGAAGACTTTCAGCCTAAGAGAAATATTTTTCTAACTTTCTCATCCCACAATTTATTTTTCAAACTACCTTTTTACCCTTTTTGCAATACTTTAAAAGGTGTCATACCAAGCATCATTCATCAAAATAAATCAAGGTACCAAGAAAAGTATTTTATTCTTTTAGGCTCAAAATTGGGCAACTAAGGGGTAGCATTTAATCAATAAAAGCTTAGAAGGCCAGAAAAATACCTAGTGCCTCAATCATTTTCAAAAATGTTTTAAAAAATTTTTAAGTTTCAAAACGGTTTCAAGTCAAGTTCTAGAGAACACAATCCAAGAAGAATAAAACACTCAATCACAAGAATGGGGTAGATTTAGTGAGTACCCCTTTTTGGGTCAAAAAATCTCACATTTAGTAGTTTAAAATCAATGAGAAACACAAATCTAAGGAACCACATGCTAATTATCAACTATCAAAAGATCATCTCAAGCATTTTTATTTTTAGCCTATCACAAGAGTACAAAAATTGAGTTCAGAAATTCACTATCTCAATTCATTTGGCACCAAGTTCTCACAATTGGATGCATGCTCTAAGCAAGGGGGCAATCTAATCATGTGATCATGCAAAACTATGCCTATATGAATGCAACATGAAAAATACAAAAATACCCCTGCCCCAAGCTTAAAAACTTACATTGTCCCCAATGTAAATAATCAAGTCGGAGAGAGGAGAAAAATGGAACAACTCACCGAGGTGGTAGAGGGAGCCGGCTCACCTGCCAGTCAAAGAGATGCTGAAAAATGTGTCACGGTCGTGATGCTCATCACGGCTAGGCCGTGATCAATTCTGGTCTATAGGAGCTGGCCTGTCACGGCCGTGAGTTCCATCACGGCTAGGCCGTGATACACTCTGATCTTCAGGGTCCTACTCATCACGCCCGTGATGGATATCACGGCTGGACCGTGATGCTTTCTGATCTTCTTTGGTTAGCTAATCACGGACGTGACCACCGTCACGGCTTAGGCGTGATGACTTCTGACTTTATTTGTCATTGCCTTTTTGCTCTTACTGCTTTCATAACCTGAAAAATACTTGTCAAAACGTCAATTAGTGATCTTTTTTCTCTTAATCTCCTCGAATTATTCGAAAACAAAATTCAAAAACAAATGGAAAAGGGAAAGGAAACTTGGGTTGCCTCCCAAGAAGCGCTTATTTATGGTCTTAAGCTTGACCATACTTATTTCAATCAACCGAGGTCAGCTGGGCTTGCAAGTGCAAGAACACCTCTCTTCCATGGAAGTCCTTCAAAGAGCCGATTTTGTTCATATGGCCAATTGCGCTTTCGCTTTGCTCTCTTCACTCTGAGTTTCATGGCCTTACTTCCTTCCGGGGGAAGTTTTAACTCCACATGTTGAGCAACTCCTGGTTTATCTTTATTTGGTGCATCATTTGTCATGCAAAGATTGGGAGTTGCTTCCATGTTAAGCTCTTTCTTCATCTTTGGAGGCGTTATATCAATCCTGCACACATGACTCTCAAAAGGAGGGTTGTTATATGAGTTAGTCAAATCAAAATCCACCCTACCTTCCTCTACATTCAAGGAGAGCTTACCATTTTTTACATCTATTATCGCTCCAGCTGTGGCCAAGAATGGCCTTCCAAGAATGATAGGGAATTTAAAATTCCCGTTCATGTCCAACACCATGAAATCGATAGGAATGAAAAATTTCCCTACCTTTATAGGAACATTCTCTAGTATGCCTAGAGGAGTTTTAGTTGAGCCATCCGTAAATTGTAAAGAGGATTCGGATGGACTCAATTTCTTGGTTCCTAACCTCTCAAAGATAGTAAATGGCATCAAACTCGCACTAGCCCCTAAGTCACATAAGGCTTGGTCTATTTCCACTTCTTCAATTGAGCAAGCAATAGAGAAACTTCCTGGATCTTTTAGTTTAGGAGGCATATTAGTTTTTATCATGGCATTATGCTCCTCAATTAAGCTCTTAGTTTATATTTCTACTTGCTTTTTCTTGACCAACCTTTGTGGGAAAGGTATTGGGGGTTAGTAAGGTGGTGGAGGGACATACTTTGACTCTATCTCTTCATCTTCGCTCATGTCCTCCTCGCATTCCACATCCTTTTCAATTACCCCAAGCTTATCATCCCTTAAGTATATAGCATTACAGTGCTCATTGGGATTAACTTCGGGTTGTCCTGGAAACGTACCCTTAGTTCTAGTATATGTACTAGCTTGTTGGGCAATCTAAGTTTCTAACATCTTATTATGGATGGCTAAGTTATCTACCTTAGATGCTAACTCTTTTATTGCCTCATTGACTGCCCTACCTTGTTGCCTAAACTCTTCATTTTGCTTTGTTTGAGTTTCCACAAAATTTTCCAAAAGAGACTCAAGTTTAGACTTTTGTACCTGAGGATACCCCGATGCGGGTTTCCTATTACCTTGGCCTTCCTGGAATTCGTGGTTCAACTTGTTGTTGTAGTTCCCGTAGGAGAGGTAAGGGCTATTCTTCCTTACTTGGTTGTAAGAATTTGGAGGAGCGTTGTTTGGTAACTTCGGGTTCGTGTCATAGAAGTTGTGACAAGAGTTCACTTGTTCCCCCGAAGCACCGGATCCATGAGCAATACCATGTGGGCACTCCATTATATCATGTCCCTGCATTCCACAAATCTCACAAACAATATTAGTAGCACCTATTGAACTCACATTAGCCTTTTCAAGCTTATCAAAGCGTTTATTCAGTGAGTCAATTTTAGACATAATTAGATCAATGCTATTCATTTCAAACTTACCCCCCGAAAGTTTTTTCGGGTTATTACCTCTTTCCGAACCCCATTGGTGGTAGTTGGTTGCTACGTTTTCAATGATATTGAATGCTTCAGTCAGAGATCTGTTCATAAAGGCTCTACCAGCTGCGGAGTCAAGTGACACATTTGAAGAGTAATCAAATCCGTTGTAGAAGGTACGCACTAATAACCACCTCTCGAGCCCATGATGTGGGCAAGACTCCAGCAATCCTTTGTAACAATCCCAAGCTTCGGATAAGAATTCACCGCCCTTTTGGAAGAAGCCGGTGATCTGAGTTCGTAGGTAAGCCGTCTTGGATGGAGGGAAGAATTTCTCCAAGAATGTCTGCTCCAGTAGGACCCAAGTCGACAAGGTATTAGCGGGCACTTGCTTCAGCCAAGCTTTTGCCTTTCCAGTAAGAGAGGAGGGGAACAACCTCAAGCGAATAGCATCAATCGGGGCTCCATGAATTCTAATTGCATCGGTGGACTCCAAGAATGCCTCCACATTTCGGTCGGGTCCTCCGAGGGTAATCCTCTGAATTGATGTTGCTTAATCATGCTAATTAGCATATGCGGTGTAGTGTAGTTCTCCGCCTCGATTTCTGGCCTAGCAATCCCAGTTCGCAAACCCCTAGCATTTGGGGCTGCATAGTCCTTCAGTGGTTTTGTATCTGGTAGATTCGCCATGAGTGGAATGGGAATCAGTCTCTCCCTCTCTCTTTGTAGTCTCCTACGTCTATGAAAGTTCCTTTCGATTTCGGGGTCAATCTCAATAAGGTTTCCAAGACTTAGGGATCTTTGCATAAAAGAGAAAAACACCTATAAGAGAGAGATAGATACTCTAGAAAGAAAAAGAGATAAATGAAAAAAAGATTTTTTTTTTAAAAAAGAAATAATTAAAAAGAAAAAGTCCAGAAAAACCAATTTAAAAATTAAATTGAGATTCAAGAAAGCACAGTCCCCAGCAACGGCGCCAAAAACTTGATGGCGTGGATTTCGGCAAGTGTACCGGATTCGTCGCCAAGTAATAAAAAGATCGATCCCTTAGAGACCGTGATCTCAAATAGCAATTAATTATTAAATCAATTAAACTGGACTATATAAAAAAAAGGGGATTTTGAAAAGATTTGATTTTTGTAATAAGAAATAACTTAGAAAATCAGATATTTAAGAATGCAATCAATTAAAACAGGAAAGTAAATCAATTAGGAGTTTTTCAGATCAAAAGGGATTCCTAGGAATTGGGTTACCAACAAGATTGTTCATGTTACCAAATTGACTACCCCTTGTTAATTACCAAAATTGCTTTAAAGGAGAATTTATCCTTAATAAGTTAATGCTCCCTCTCGGGTTACAAAAACCATGCCCAATTAAACCAACCCCTACTCTCGTGGTAATTGAATTTAGATTGAACCCTTTAAGTTTCGTGACAATTCGTGAACCCTCGAAGGACCGCTCCTAACTCTCGTGATTTAAGTCCTAAGTCTGATTCCTATAGATCCAAAAACTAAGTTCACCGCTAGATTCCTCCTTAGAGTATCTATGACATGCAAATAAGTGGCCACCGAATTTACAAGTAATTAAAGCAATAGAAATCAGATCTAAAGCAAAATTGAAATTAACAAAGGGAAAACTTCAATTCATAACATAAAACAAATCTTGGGCATAGCCCCAATCCCTAGAAATAAAGCTACTACTCAAGCATTGCCATGGTGATGGCAAGCTTGATTAACATAAACATAAATGAAACCCTAAGAGAAGAGAAGAAGAAGAAGGAGGAGAGAAATCCTAATTTTGCCTAAGAGTAGCAGCCCAAAAAGTCCCTAAAAGTCCCCCTATTTTCGAGCCTAATTGCTCTATTTATAGATTAGGGTAACTTGAATCCCAAGCAATCACAATTTCATATCAAATCAGTTTCTAAAGATCCATATATTGCGCGTCACGGTCGTGATGGATTCTACCTTAAAGTTTGCTTCGCTGGTGGGTCTATCACAGTCGTGACCACCATCACGGCTAGGTCGTGATCAGTTCTGCCTATGAGGGTCTAGTTCATTTGGCATGTCACGGCCGTGATGGACATCACGGCCTGGCCGTGACCAGCTCTGACTTTTCCATTCTTTCTTTTCAGCTCTACTCGATCATGGTCGTGATGGCTATCACGGCTAGGCCGTGATGGGCTCTGTTTGGCTCATTTTCTTCACTTTTCAAGCCCCATCTTCATGCAAGCTTCATCATGGTTAATCTTGAGCATTTTAATCCTTAATTCCTGCACAACACAACACCACAAAACCGCCTTACCCGTTCCAAGGTAAAAACTAACCAAAATCAAATTAGAAATGCCTAAACTATATGAAAATGCAAGCAAAATGATAAACAAATATGAGGTGAAATCACACTCATCACTGAGCTCATAGAGAGATGCACTCTTATGGGTCACGACAAGCGGAAAAGTTGCCTACACAAACTAACTGTTATTCGCTAAGTGAAGAGGCTTGATAAGTAAACGTTTCCTAAGCGGAGAGGCTTGATAAGGGAAACGTTCCCTAAGCAAAGAGGCTTGATAAGGGAATATCTCAGGGCGGAGACCTATATGAGAGATATCGACCGACATGGATAGGAGTGAGACTCCCCAAAGGATTGATCTGAGAGTGAACTTTGAAGATGTACTGTGTTGGTGTGATACGGAAGATGGTTGCCTATTACTTGTTGTATGTGTATATGTATATGTGATTATTATTCTGTGTCCCCATCCCCATTTTCATGACTATGTTCTGCTGCTTATCTCCCTTCTTCCTTTATTCTTTCTATGTATGTTATCGACACGATAAATGACCAGCAACCGCAAGGTGGAGACGACAGTGTGGAAGGGCTACCGTGACGGCGAGGGCAAGGGTAGTTCTAGGCGTCCATATCATCAGTGATATGGTTTTGTTGAATGTGCCATATAGGTTGTGAGTCTCTATGAGATTATTTTGCTTTTGGATGTATTTGGAGAGGCGGGCCAGGTAGCTTTAGGACTTTCTTTGTTTCAGCGCTAGTATGTGTATGTACCCTTTTGGTTTCAGTGTCTGTGTAGTTTTTATATGATGTGGTCCCTCTGTTGGGACAATCTACACTCATATGGTGACCGTTGTATATATATTATGTATATATGTGTTGTGTTTTACCGTTGCGCATGTTTTATGTTACAAACGTTTTTAACTTCCACTTCCAAATGATATATATTTTCGTCTGTAATAATCGCGATAACGTCAATTTTGGATTAAGGTTTAGTTAATTAGGATTTTCTTTAATGGGACATTGAGGTGTCTCAAAATGGAATCCTCACCTTGGAATGAAGAGATTGGATGAAGAACTTGATGAATTTTGAAGAACTTAGCAATAGTAAAAATGACGTTCTTTATGTTTTGTGAAGAAATGAATTTGAACAGGTGAAATGAAA
The DNA here is from genome assembly GCA_030762895.1 of Sophora flavescens. NCBI lineage: Eukaryota > Viridiplantae > Streptophyta > Magnoliopsida > Fabales > Fabaceae > Sophora > Sophora flavescens. The sequence goes on along the minus strand of CM061066.1, from coordinate 102,728,051 downwards.
ATTTGGATAAGTGTGTGATGAAGGAGGAGAAGGCAGCCACTAAATTGGCTAGGTGCTGTGGGAGGTTTTCAGCCAAGTAAATTGAGTGGTTAAGGGATAGGAGATGTGTCCTTAATAACCATAGTTGATGTTAACTAAGATAGGTTAAGTTAGAAATATAGTATTATAAGCTAGCTAGTCTTAGTAATCATCATGGCTAGGAATGAAATGTGTGGTGGATGGGTGTTTAAGGGTGATGTGGCCGTGTATGCATCATATGGAGGAAGGAGAAGCCAAATTGGTAATGTCTTGGTTATGGCCATGGTTGAAGTTTAACTACGATAGGTTAGGTTACTACATAAATATATAGATATTCTAGGGTTTGCATTTATGATGAAGAAGAGTCACCACCATGACTCACCATGGTGACTCATTCCCTCTGAGTCATCATGGATGACTCGCCGTTCTGTCTCCTGGTGTATCGCTGCTCGTTCGAATCTGATTCCGCTGTTTACCCGATTACGGTTTCCGTCCGTTTTTCCCCAAAATTCTCCAGAATAAAATCTAATATTTTATTTTTGGGCAAAACTTTGGAAAATATACTTCCTTACGGAAATAATATAAAAATCTACACTTTTTCAATTTCGAGTCAAATTAGGGTTTTCTGCCACTGTCAGTAAAAACGCAGACCGGTTTCCGCCTGAATTTTAAACCCAAATTTTAACCAGAGCTTCCTACCATAGAGTAGGTTCTAGATATGATTTTGTTTTCTCCAAAATCATTTCCTAGGTCTTGTATAAAAATATAAATAAATATATCTTTACCGGTAATACAACGTAGCTAAAAAGCAAGGTGTTACACCAAACTTCTCCTAAATTAAAAGATTTTTTGAACCACAAAAAATGACATTATATCATATTGTGTTTTTTTTTTGTTTTTACAATCTATTTTTTAAAAAAGACCTAATTGCAATTTTGATCTCGATAATCTCACAAGTGGTTGATTTTGGTCTCAATAGTTTCAATTGATCAAATATAGTCTTTCTAATTTCAAAATCAAAAAAATCTGATCCTACTGTCAATCTATCATTCAATTCTTAACTAGAGTTCCTGACCTAACTAACAATTTGTAACATAACAGTAGTGTAGAATTACTTTATTTAATCAGTTGAATAAAAAATCACTAAAACTAAAACTAAAACTAAAAATCAAATACTGCTAAAAGGTACCCCACGTTGCAGAGCATTTTTGCATGTTTTATTTTTGTTTTTTGTTTTTTATTTTTTCAGCTAATAAATGGAACAATGACGTAATTTTTTTTTTTTTGACTCAGATCAAATCATATCATTTCATTGCAAATAATGTTCCAAATACAATATGGTGGTGAATGGAAAATAGTGCGAGGAGCATAGTTGATAGATGCTCTAGCTAAGCAATGAGCACTATCATTTGCTTGTTGCCTAGCAAAAACAACTTTGTAGTTGTTATAAAACGATAAGATGGAGTTACACTCTTTGATAAGCTGTCCATACTCCCAAACATCAATTTTAGGTTTATTAATATCCTCCACTACTTGTTTGCAGTCAGATTCGAAAACAACCAAGTTGAGATTTGTAATGACTGCCCATTTGAGAGCTTGCAACACACCCCAGACCTCACCCTCAGCAGCAGTCATGGTGCACTTGATCCATTCGGTTCTAGCTTGCAAAAATTCTCCTTGGTGATTTCGAATACATAACCCGGTTCCCATGCTATTCTTGTTTAGAAACATTGCTGCATCTACATTACATTTCAGGTATCCAATGGGATGTGGCTGCCACTTTGTAAAGTTTGCATCCTCACGAGTAGCTACAGTTGTACGGATCCTGCGTGCATATGACCATGAATGCATGACTGCCACTAATGTCATTTTTTAGAATGGGTTAGCCAAGTCAGCAACTCTAGTTAAGTATTGGATGATAGGTTGATGATAGGATCAGATTGTTCAATTTTGAAATTAAATGAACTTGATTTGAGTAATTTTTTTTTCTTATAGGCAAATTTTACTTGTTAGCTTGTTAAGTTAGTATGGATGAGATTCGAACATTGCACCTTATAACTCCCAAGACCTTTGCCTCATACCCCCTAACCACCTTTTAGCAATTGAAACTACATGGATCAGAATTACAACATGTTTGGGAAAGCATAAAATTTTATATTATAGATGTTTTATCTCCAAAAAGTTGTTTTCAAAATAATCTAACATGTTTGGTACTTTGCTTAAATTTATAAAAATGATTTTTTGAGGGAAAAAAGTTGTTTTATACCATCTAGTTTGTTTTAGTTTAAAATTGTTGTGATTTGATTATTTTCATTCTCAAAACTCTCTCCCTTGTTTACCCTATAAAACTAACTTCTAAACAAATATTATTAAATTATACAAATAACTTCTTTCCATTTTTCGTAATTTACTATATAAAAGTGATTTTTTACATCACCCAAACGAAAAAGATTATCTTAAAATTGTTTTTCAGCAAAATCCAAACAAAAACATATTCTAATTATCATCGGTGAAACTACAGGATTAAAACTGAAATTAAGCTTTCTTAAAATATACGAATACAAATTAAAAATATATATGTATACAACATGAAATAAGATTTTAAAATTTAATCTTCAAATAATGAGATTGGTTTTTTTTATAAGCTCAAATAATGAGATAGGTAATTAGGTATGAAGGTTTGGCCAGGACCTGTACCACGGATATATTTCATTCTGAAAGGCCTTCCTCTATGTATTTATGGGAGATGAATTCATTTAGTTATTTCAAAGGATTTTCTTCTGCATCAACTACCTGTTGCGGATGTTTCTCTAAATTGAGGGAAACCATGATTTCCCTTTTAATTGTGTTACACTCCCTTTTAATTCTAAGATATTTACAAGGAATAAAATATTGCATGCTTACTTATAGGAGATTTGATCATCTTGAAGTGATTGGATATTCATATTCAGATTTTTATTATACAGATACAAGAAATTCCACCCTCGATTATTTGTTTCTGTTAGCTGGATGAGTTATCTCATGGAAAAGTGTTAAGCAGTTAGTCATTGTTGCATCCATCATGGAAGTTGAATTTGTGGAATGCTTTGAGGCAACAATTCATACTAACTGGTTGCGAAACTTTATTTCAAGACTTGGACTCTTGGAGTAGTCCACACTATTGTCAAGTCACTAAAAATTTATTGAGATAATTCTGCAACTATCTTCTTCTCTAAAAATGGCAAGTAATTCAAAGGTGCTAAACATATGGAATTGAAGTACTTTGCCATTAAAGAAGAAGTTCGGAAACATAAAGTATATTAACTTTGACAATATGATAGGGTACCCTTTAATAAAAAGGTTACCACCCAAAAAAAATATCATATTGAAAGAATATGCATTATGTCTACTAGCTAATGTTGATCATTATTGTTATGTATTAAGTTTTAATGTACATTTGACACTCTGTGCTCATTACTGTACAAATTTCTAAGTATTTTGTTTTCAACTTATGTCCACGTGTATGAATGATGACAATGAAAACAAGATTTGTCTCTAATAAAATGATATTATTGTTAGTCATATTTTATTCTTCCTATGAAAGTTTCATGTTAGGAGGAAGACTAATATAGTAATACATGGCACGTGTTATAAATAGAAAAGAAAATAGGGAGATGAAGACAATAGAAATATGGACTCAAAGGTTAGTTTCCCAGGAACTAGGATTCAGAGGCTAGTTCTTCAGGAACCAGTTATAATCTTTGTATTGATAATCTGATTGAGTGTGTACAAGAGTAAAACCTAATGTCCTATTTATAGATGTAAATGGACCACTAGTTCTGGACCAAATCAAAAACCATAAATAAAAAGTAAATACATAGTAATGGTAAAGATATTATAAGATAACAAATTAATATAGTCATCCATAATATATGAATATTTATAACAGTTCCCCTTGGATGACTATAGTTTATGAATATTACCTCGTTAAAACCTTGCTAAGAAAAAACCAGTGAGATAAAAATTGAGCAAAGGAAAAAGAGTACAACGTTCATAATAATTTACTTCCCCTAAAAAATACATCAATTGTGAAAAATCCTTTAGTTGACACATCCCAATGTTATGCACATATTTCTTGAAAACTGAAGTTGGCAATGCCTTCGTGAATAGTTCTGTTGGGTTATCAATTGAACGAATTTTACAAACATCAATGTCATCTTTCTTTTGGAGTTCATGAGTATAAAAGAATTTTGGTAAAATATGTTTAATTCTATCACCCTTTATGTATCCGCCTTTAATTTGTGCAATACATGCTTCATTATCTTCATGCAATATTGTTGGCTTGTCATTTTCTTTCATCAATCCACATACATTTCTAGTGTATTTGAAATAGACAACTATAAAAATGAGAAGGGGGTTTGAATTGTGTTTATCAGATTTTAGCTAATAAGTTGAAAACTTTTCACACGCAGAAGCTAAGTTCAAACAAGTGGTTTTACAAAGCATAGACAGGTGACCTGTCTGATTAGTTTTCACATAAAACACACGAACATGCAAGAGTAAAACTCATTTGGTTTTTCACACTTAAACCCCTTTAGTTAGTTAACATATAATATAAGTAAAGTAACTACAGAGATAAGGATAAAGAGATTGAACACAACTATTTATCCTAGTTCACCCTTTAACAACTAGGGCTACGTCCAGTCCCTGACAGCACCAAGTTGTCTCCACAATAACTGATTAGGTTACGGACTCCAAGTATTCTTTGCACACCTAGCCTCTCCAAGCTCCAAGACAAGTATTCTTTGCTCACCTAACCTCTTCAGGCTCACTCAGGTTTGTTTGAGAAAAGAGGTTGTAATAAATACAACTAGCAGATCTTTCAATAACACTCAGAAGAGTGGATTTAATGTAAGGCTTAGAAAGACTGCGTAATAACTTCAAATGATTGAAGAATACAGATTGAAAGAATGAAGAAATAAATGCTTAGAGTAATTGCTCTTGAATGCTGTATATTCTCTATCTTCATCTTCAATGACTTCTGTATTTATAGGCTCCAATCATTTTGAATCTGTTAGAGACATTCCTTCAAATTTTGGCTTCAAGCTGAACTCCATTAAATGCAATAGAGTCGTTCTAGACAGCCATTAATGCAATAGGAAAGTTGGTTGTACTCTAACACGTAAGTCCAATGCTTTATGCTTTGTGCAGCAGCCGAATCAGTTTTGTGCAGGCTGCTTTTGCACTTTAATGAACACATTTCCATTTTCATACAACTTTTAGTTGTACTAGAAATAAAGCATATTGGAAGCACTTCGTTTCTTTGCTCTTAGGTTGCTTGTGAGTATGACCTTTTGACTTTCTTGATATGTGTGAGAGAGAAAACTTTAGTGACTTTTGCTTGAGGGGACATCTTCAAAATGCTTTGTTGTACTTGTGTTCCTTATCAAAGGACCATAGGCAGGTGAAGACTTCGAACAAGTTGAATCCTTAAAGCAGATTAGTCAACATTCCAATCAGTAGACAGATTGACTTTCACTCTACAGACAAGTGATCTTTTATATGGGCAGACAGGTGCAAAATGAATTCTTAATTTAGTGATCTGCACGCTAGATAGTCAGGTCAGCAACCAATATGAAGTTAAATTAATTCATTACCAAATGTTTAGTTTTCATCAAAACTTAGGGCAAACACACTTCAGACATTTAGAGACTTAACAATCTCCCCCTTTTTGATGATGACAAACATCAGATGATTTAATGAACTTTAGAAAATATCAACAGATAAGACTTAGAAAAAAATCATACAGGTTGTGCAGACAGGTGCTCTTAGGTTTAGTTCATATCATAAAGACTTAGATCATAAAGCACATAGCACATTGATCAAAGCAAAATATTAGAGCAACATGCATTAACCTAGGTTTTATACCAGTTAAGAAGAGTTAATCAGATATAGCTAAGACAGGTTCAATTTTAGTTACTGATTCATCTTAAGTTTTTACTGACTTTTCATCTTAAGACTTTATCTTTAACTTTACTTTCTCCCCCTTTTTGTCATCAACAAAAAGGAAAAAATACAGCAGAAAAACAAAAGCAACAAAGAGAAAGATATGTACTTTTCATTCACCATAAGCTTGTACAAGGCAAGTTTTTACAAAAACTATCCAGGCCTACTTAAAAGCAAAAACAGAGATCCTACTCTTGCTTCTAAAGCAAGTCTAGCATTCCTCTCTTCATCCAACTGCCTTTTGGTGTCTTATAGTAGAGCCTACAACTGATTGAAGCGATTGATGTCCACAAACCTAGTAACTTGCATAGACAGAGCATAAGATGTAGTAGACTGGTCTGAATGCCAGGGCAAGACTAGCACATGAGGTGCTTTAGGAACAGAGAAAGGTGCATAGATAGGAGGATAAAAATAATTTTGAATAGTTCTATAATAATAGAAGGGTAGAAAAGCAAGCTTGAACAAAGGTTTGATACTGACAAGGTCAGTTTCAGGAGACGAACAAACAGAAGCAAGCCTTTCAAAAAGGTAAAGACGAGTAATTTTGAATTCCTTAGAAGGGGAAAGAGGTTTAGCAGCAAGAACGGATAGGGGTAGGGTAAGCAAAGAGTCTATGTAGGAACAGAAAGATGAAGAACCAGTGACAAGCATGAAGAAATACCTAGAAAGAGAGGGTATCATAACTACAGAAGAAGGACACTGACTGCCAGAAAGGGTTCTAATGAAAACTATAATATGAGGGTAAAAGAAAATATCTTTACAAGGGTTTAGAACATATGATGGAGGTGGAGGGATGACAGACAGGTTAGAAAAACTAGTAATCATTAGAGATTGCAAGTCAGACACAAACAGACTTGATGATATGCCAGTTCGTTCTTTAGGGGTTTCATCCCTATGAACTACAGAGTACCGAGACATATTAGAAATGACATCATAATAAGATGTCCGTGTTTGGTGAGAGGAGATGTGCGAGGAAGGTGGAGACACATAGGCTAGGGGTTCAACAGACAAGGCAAGATAGGAGGAGACAGGTAGATTTATAATACCTTGATGTGAAGGGAATGAAGGTGCAGGTGAAGAGGAATGATCAACCACTTGATTTTCAGACATCCTCATGTTCTTCCTTGATGGAGGATTGAGAGGGTCAATCTCTGGATAGACAATTGTCAGTGTCCCAACAGACAGGTCTTCAGCAGTTACAACAACAACTTCAACTTCTGCAGCTTGAGCTTCTATAGGCACTTCTACTTCTGCAACAGGTGCCACGACAATAGGCACTAGGTAACCTGACATTCTATTCCTGGGAATGGGTCCCAGAATGAGAGTCTTATTCTCCTTGGGCTCCTCCAATGTTCTTGTCTGCTGCTCCCCCTGAGTAGTAGCTTCCTCTTTGCTTGGAGCAGACTCTACTTGTCTGTCCTGAGCAAATTTCTTCACATGCCTCCTTTTCTTGGCTGATCTAACAGATTCAGCCTTTGAAGCCTCGACATCCTTTGTCTGCCTCTTAGGAGAAGGCTTCCTTAACCTAAACCTGAGAGGTTGAACACTCTCTTCAATCTCAACAAAGACTGAAGGCTTCTCCATAGCAGGTCCCTGGTCCTGTCTGGCTACTTTTTGCAGTAGGTTTCCAGATCTTCTCTAAGATAGGAACCTCAGATTCATCAACTGATTCCATTGTTCCTTCTTCTTTTGGTCAGCAGCAGGCTTCTTCAGATTCATCAGCTGATTCCATTGTTCCTTCTTCTTTTGGTCAGCAGCAGGCTTCTTCTTCTTCTTCTTCTTCTTCTGCTCCTCCTCCTCCTCCTCCTCCTCCTCCTCCTCCTCCTCTTCGTCATCATCATCATCATCATCATCATCATCATCATCATCATCATCATCATCATCATCCTCTTCCAGAGGAAGTCCTTCAATGTTCATCATAGACAAGTTCTTCTTGTCCACGGGAAGGGACATGTTGACAAACTCTCCATCACCAGGAACAAACAACTTGTTCCGAAAGAGTCTTGTCAGCAACATCCCATAAGGGAATGTTTGCATGTTGGGTCTCTTGATTAAGGACTCCAAGTAGATGAAAATAAGCTCATTGATGTCCATCTTGATCTTGTGGATCAAATGGTACAGGGCAAGATTGTGTCTGGAGCCTTTTCTTGGCATAACACACTCTAACAGCAACTTATGCATGAATTTGCATTTGAGAACCATACTGACAGATTTCAGGTTGGTAGGGTTTGGGACTCCAAACAAAGCAATGTTCACATTGGTAGGTACAACCTCATCTTCCCACTCAGACCTGTAACCCGCTCCTATCCTTGGGCAGTTGGTGACAAACTCCAGAGAACTCGGGGTAATATAGAATGTCGTGTCGAGCACTCGAGCACGAAAGGATTTGATTCCATCAGCAGCGTTGGTGAGAACAATAGCACTGGTCCATAAGTCTCTGACCATCTTTGGATGAACCAGCTCCTTGATGTCAAAGAAAGGGGTTCACCTGGAGTATTCCAACTCCTCTGTGACATCCATCACCAATTTCTTTATCTGTTGAAGATCTACAACCTTTCCAGCCAAGATTTTCTCAACATCAGAGATTCTCATGTTTTATTTTTCAGCAAATTCCTTTGGTGAAAGATTTCTCAGGGGTGCCATTACAGAGAGAGAAGAGATTAGGGTTTTTTGAAAAATTTAGAAGGGTTTGACAGAGAGAGACGAAGGCGAAGAGAGTCAAGTGTTTTGAAAGCATAAAAAGACAAGCTTTCTGACTCTTTTACCTTTTATAGTCATAAAGGCAGGAGAGAGAAAGAAGACTTTTTTAATTTTAAAACGGCACGAATTACGTGGGGAACTACAGCGCCCACTTAGACATAATGAAAACATGTTTTCGAGAACTAAAACTACCATGTACATGATTAGCTTCAAATTAATAATGGTATTAAATAATTAATAGCCATTTTATCAAAAACTGTTGGGTTCCAACAGAGTGACTCAGTAGAGTCAAACATGTATCACAGACAGGTCATGTAAAGAGCATGAGACAAGTTAAGTATGCAGTTTCAGACATGTCATTCAACAATGCAATGCATGTTCAAATTGTCTCTAATATATATAAACCTATCTTGAGCTAAGGGTTTTGTGAAAACACCAACCCATTGATTTTCAGTTTTAACAAAATTAATATCAAAGATACCATTTTGAACATAATCTCTTATAAAGTGATGATTGATTTCAATATGCTTAGACTTAGAACACCGAATTGGATTTTTAGATAAGCATATAACACTCTAATTATCACACCACACAGATATATTATGCTCTTATATAGAATAATCCTCAAGTTGATGTTTTACCCATAAGAGCTGAGAGCAACAACTAGCAACAGAGATGTATTCTGCTTCAGCGGTAGATAGAGCAATAGTTGTCTGCCTTTTGCTTGACCAGGAGGCTAGGCTGGCTCCAATGAAGTGACAGACTCCACTGATGCTTTTTCTTTCTATTATGTCACCAATAAAATCAGCATCACAGTATCCCACTAATTTGTAATCTTTAGTTCTTAAATACAACAAACCAAGATTAGTAGTCCCAAGCAGATATCTAAATATTCTTTTCACAGCTTTAAGATGGGATTCTTTAGAGTCAGATTGGAATCTTGCACACATACAAATACTAAATTGGATATAAGGTCTGCTTGAGGTTAAGTACAGAAGAGAGCAAATCATACCTATGTAGACATTTTGATCTACCTTTTTACCTTCTCCATCATTGCTTAATTTTGCATTGGGCTGCAAGGGAGTTTTCATTGGTTTAGCATTCTCCATTTTATACTTCTTTAGTATCTCCTTGGTATATTTTTACTGATGGATGTAGATCCCTTCACTTGTTTGCTTGATTTGTAGTCCAAGGAAGAATTTTAACTCTCCCATCATGCTCATCTCAAATTTTGCTTGCATTAGCTTTGAAAATTCATTGCACATCTTTTCATTAGTTGCTCCAAAAATAATATCACCAACATATATTTGAACTATAATTAAATTATCTTTTGAGCATTTCTTAAATAAGGTTGTGTCTACTTGTCCTCTAGTAAAACCATTATGCATGAGAAAAAACTAAGTCTATCATACCATGCTCTAAGTGCTTGTTTCAAACCAATATAAAGCCTTTTAAGTTTGAAAACATGATCTGGTTTATCAGTATCTTTAAAACCAGGGGGTTGTTTAACATATACTTCTTTAATTATGCCATTTAGAAAAGCACTTTTTACATCCAATTGAAAAAGAGTGATTTGGTGTTGTTCAGCATATGACATTAAGATGCGAATTGCTTCTATCCTAGCTACATGTGCAGAGGTTTTAGTATAATCAATACCTTCTTATTGGTTATAGTCTTGAGCTACTAACCTTGCTTTATTTCTGACAAGCTTACCATCTTCATCCAGTTTGTTCCTGAAAACCCATCTTGTACCAATGACAGACTTGCCTTTTAGGTTTGGAGACAAGTGTCCAGACATCATTTCTGGTGAACTGGTTGAGTTCTTCTTGCATAGAAAGAATCCATCTTTCGTCATCAAGAGCTTATTCAATGCGATTTGGCTCCATTTCAGACAGAAAGGCCACATTTCTTGATTCTCTTAATGTTGATCTGGTTCTAACTCCTTATGAGGGATTTCCAATGACAAGATCCTTAGGATGATGAGTCTTGAACTTCTAGTCTCTTTTGAGATCATCATGTTGATCTTGACTAGTCTGTTGACTTGTCTGCTCCACTTGTTTGTTAGACTCTTCAACAGGTTCTGACTTAGACAGGTTAGGCTATTGACTTTCCTGTTTATTTATATCAAGTCCTGCAAGATTATCTTCTAGATATGATAGTCCCTTATCAGTCTTTAAAGCCATCATTAAAATTAACATTGACAGATTCCTCAATTACAGAGGTTCTAGAGTTATAAACTCTAAATGCCTTAGACATTTTAGACTATCCAACAACGATACCTTTATCCACTTTGGAGTCAAACTTTCCAAGTTGATCCTTAGTTTTTAGAATGAAACATTCACATCCAAATGAATGGAAATAAGATATGTTTGGTCTTTTACCTTTCCACAATTCATAAGGAGTCTTCTTTAGAAAAGGCCCTATAAGTATTCGGTTTTGTACATAAGATGTAGTGTTTAGTGCTTCTGCCCAGAAGTACTTAGGGAGATTATTCTCATTGAGCATTGATCTAGCAATCTCTTGCAGAGATCTATTCTTTCTCTCAACTACTCCATTTTGTTGTGGAGATCTTGGTGCAGAGAAATTGTGAGGGTTCTCGTTCTCCTCATAGAACAGTCTAAATTGCTCATTTTCAAATTCTCCCCCCATGATCACTTCTAAGGGTAGAAATAAAGAAACCCTACTCATTTAGTACTATCTTACAGAATACAGGGAAAGTCTTAAAAGGCTCATCCTTGTGGTTTAAGAAGAGTACCCATGTAAATATAGAATAGTCATCAACTATGACGAATCCATATTTCCTTCCAGCCAAGCTTGCAACACTAACTGGCCTAAACAGATGCATGTAACAACTGAAGAGGTCTATAGGTTGATACTTGGTTCTTAGATTTGAAACTTGATTTTACTTGTTTACCTCTCTGACATGCATCACACAAAACATCTTTCTTAAAACTAATATCAGGCAATCCTCTCACAAGGTTATCCTTTTTCAATTTTGAAATTAGTTTCATACTAGCATGTCCTAGTTTCCTATGCCATGACCATCTTTCATCCTCTTTCGACATCAGACATGTTACATGTTGATCTAAGAGATCAGTCAGTTCAATCTTATACATATTTTGCTGCCTTCTAGCTGAAGAGAGGGTCTTGCCACTCTTGTCTTTGACTATACAGGAATACTTGGTAAAGGAGACATCAAATCCTCTATCACATATTGACTTATGCTAAGTAAATTGTGTCTTAACCCTTCAACCATAAGAACATTAGATATAGAGGTAAGAGGGGGTTTACCACCAATAGTGACAATTCCAATTACCTCCCCTTTGTGATTGCCTCCAAAGGCAACATTTCCACCTTTCTGAAGTTGGAGGTCTAGGAACATAGACCTTTCTCCTGTCATGTGTCACGAGCAACCACTGTCCAGGTCTCAACATAAGTGTTTTCTTTGTCCTATTAAGGACATATGCAACAGGAATTATTTGATCTTTAGGTACCAATAGTTTTCTGGGTCATTTTCTGTTAGTTCTAGGAGTCTGTGAAGACTTCATTCTCTTCTTATGAATACATTTAGATGTGATATGTCCAGTCTTTCCACAGAAGTTACAGACAGATATGGATTTAATAGAGATTGACTTAACAGATACTTTAGAAGTTTTTGTTGATACTTTATGATGTGTTTGATGGACATATCAAATACCTTCTTTGTTAAGGGAGTGTCTCTAACAGCCAAGCAGCTTAGTCAGATTGTCTCTACCATTAACAAATTTGGCAAGATCAGAAGTGAGCTCTTCCACTTTCTGTTGAAGTTTAACAACTTTTTCAGACTGTGATGTTTCACTAGAGATCTTAACTTCATCAGACTTTTCAGTCTTCAACTTGCTGTTCTCCTTGGCCAGCTTCTCACACTCTTGAAATTTCTGTTTATGCTCACTAAGAAGCTTTACATACTCTCTCTTGAGGGATTTGAAGGCCTTAGATAAGCAGTCGGATTCCTCCAGCAACTCCTCACAGGCATCATGCAACTCCTTAAAGTCAGGGTTTACCTCATCATCTGAATCTGAGTCAGTGTTGGTCATCAGACAGATTGGCTTCCTCCTCTGCTTCCTTATCTTCAGAGGATGTTGACTCCAGATCCTCCCAAGTAGTCATCATCCCTTTCTTCTTATTTTTGAAGAATTTCTTATAAGGGGCTTTCTTGAGTTGAGGACACCCAGCTTTAATGTGTCCAGGCTTCTTACACTCATAGTAGACAATTGGACTCTTGTCTGTTGAAGCAGAATCCTTGAAGTTATTCTCCTTGTTGAACTTTCTAAAGGGCTTCTCCTTTCTGAACTTCTTCCTTTTCAGGAGCATCTTTATCTTTCTGGTTAGGAGAGATAGCTCTTCATCACTTTCAGAATCCTCGGGTTCAGACAGGTATGTATCACAGGAAGACTTGTCTGCTTTTAGTGTTTTTTAGGCTTTTGATGATTTCTAATCAACTTTTAGAGCAATGGATTTTCCCTTTTTAGTTGACACATCATCACCAAGTTCTTGCTTATGAACAGTGAGGGTGCCAAGAAGTTCATCCATAGTCAAGGTTGTGATCCTTGGCTTGAGAGATAGCAGTGACTAAAGGTCTCTACTGCTTGGGCAGACTTTTGAGGATCTTTCCAACTTTCTCAGCATTAGTGTAAGTCTAACCAAGAGACTTTAAACCGTTGATGATATTTTGGAATCTTCCTATCATCTAAGCAACAGATTCACCTTCCTCCATGATGAACAGTTCATACTTTCTGACAAGTATGACAATCTTTGACTTCTTGACTTTGACAGTTCCATCATGTGTGACAGATAGGGTGTCCCACATTTCTTTTGCAGAATCACAAGCACATACTTTCTCATATTCCTCAGGACTGAGAGAACAGATTATGTTGTATCCAACTTTATGATTCAGATCCCATTTTGTCTTTTCTGCAGAAGTCCATTGAGCTTTTGGTTTGTCAGTGTTATCATCATTCTTAGGAATGAATGGACCTTCAGTAATGACATCCCAAAGATCAGAGTTTGTTGATAGGATGAACCATTGGAATCATTCTTTCCAATAGTTGTAGTTGTCTCCATTGAAGAATGGAGGTCTGGTTAGAGAGGCTCCTTCAGTCTGGTGACTCCCACTTGAACTAGCTCCAACAGTCATGTCTATTCTTCAGAACCTTTACCTCTACACTGTTAGATGCTTAACCCGGAGGCTGAGCTCTGATACCAACTGAAATAGACAACTATAAACACGAGAAGGGGGTTGAATTGTGTTTATCAGATTTTAGTAAATAAGTTGAAATTTTTTTGCACATAGAAGCTAAGTTCAGACAAGTGGTTTTACGAAACACAGACAAGTGACATGTTTGATCAGTTTTCATAGAAAACACACGAACATGCAAGAGTAAAACTCGTTTAGTTTTTCACACTTAAACCCATTTAGTTAGTTAACAGATAATATAAATAAAGTAACTAAAGAGATAAGGATAGAGAGATTGAACACATCTATTTATCCTGGTTCACCCTTTAACAACTAGGGCTACGTCCAGTCCTTGGCAGCACCAAGTTTTCTCCACTATAACAGATCAGGTTACAGAATCCAAGTATTCTTTGCACACCTAGCCTCTTCAGGCTCTAAGACAAGTATTCTTTGCTCACCTAGCCTCTTCAGGCTCACTCGGGTTTGTTTGAGAAAAGATGTTGTAATAAATACAACTAGCATATCTTTCAATAACACTCAAAAGAGTGGATTTAATGTAAGGCTTAGAAAGACTGTGTAATAACTTCAAATGATTGAAGAATACAGATTGAAAGAATGAAGAAATCAATTCTTAGAGTAATTGCTCTTGAATGCTGTATATTCTCTATCTTCATCTTCAATGACTTCTGTATTTATAGACTCCAATCATTTTGAATCTGTTAGAGACATTCCTTCAAAGTTTGGCTTCAAGCTGAACTCCATTAAATGCAATAGAGTCATTCTAGGCAGCCATTAATGCAATAGGAACGTTGGTTGTACTCTAACACGTAAGTCCGGTGCTTTATGCTTTGTGCAGCAGCCAAATCAGTTTCGTGCAGGTTGCTTTTGTACTTTGCTGTACACATTTCCCTTTTCGTGCAACTCTTAGTTGTACTAAGAATAAAGCATATTGGAAGCACTTCGTTTCTGTGCTCTTAGGTTGCTTGTGAGTATGACCTTCTGGCTTTCTTGATATGTGTGAGAGAGAAAGCTTCAGTGACTTCTGCTTGAGGGGACATCTTCAAAACGCTTCGTTGTACTTGTGTTCCTTATCAAAGGACCATAGACAGGTGAAGGCTTCAGACAAGTTGAATCCTTAAAGCAGATTAGTCAACATTCCAATCAGCAGACAGGTTGACTTTCACTCTACAGACAAGTGATCTTTAATGTGGGCAGACAGGTGCAAAATGAATTCTTAATTTAGTGATCTACACACTAGGTAGACAGATCAGCAACCAATATGAAGTTCAATTAAATCATTACCAAATGTTTAGTTTTCATCAAAACTTAGGGCAAATCCACTTCAAACATTTAGAGACTTAACAGTATTGAGTCAAAGTTCTTAGCCATATGCACTCACGACTTGCTTCATGAATAGCCAGTATTTCTGAATGATTCGATTATGTACCTGTGATTGTTTGCTTCACTTGTCGCCATGAGATAGCGGCTTTTCCACATGTGAAAACATAGCCTGTTTGGGATCGGGCTTCATGAGGATCAGAAAAATATCCATCATCAGCATACCCTACCAACTCTAACGTTACCCCAACTCAATGTCTTCGGGTCGGTGCTGAACCGAATCTTGCTAATAAGTCCACTGCAAAGGCTATATTTGGTCTAGTGTTATTTTCAAGATACAAAAATGCTCCAATAGCACTAAGATATGATACTTCAGGACCAATAATTTCTTCATCATCTTCTCTTGCACGAAAATGGTCCTTTTCACATCAAGTGAACGAACAATCGTTGGAGTTCTTAATGGATATGCCTATCCATATAAAATTGTTTCAAAATATTTTCTATATAAGAAGATTGGTGAATAAGTATTCCACTCGCAAAATTTTCAACTTGAAATCCAAGACAAAATTTTGTTTTTCCAAGATCCTTCATTTGGAACTCGTTTTGTAAGTACTCTACAGTCTTTGAGATCTCTTATGGAGTCCCTATTATGTTTAAGTCATCAACATAAACAACAACTATTGCAAACCCATAATTTGTTTTCTTGATGAAAAAAAACGGACAAATAGGATTATTCTCATACATATTTTTCAATAAATAGTCACTTAAATGAGTGTACCACATTCGTCCTGATTGCTTTAATCCATACAATTATCTTTGCAATTTAACAGAGTAAATTTGTCGAGGTCTTGAATTACATGTTTCTGGCATCTTAAGTCCTTCAGGGATTTTCATATATATATATATATATATATATATATATATATATATATGTCATTATCTAATGAGCTATAAAAGTAAGTTGTCATTACTTCTATTAAGTGTGTGCAAAGTCCTTAAGGGACTAACAAACTAATCAACAATTTAAATGTAATTGCATTCATAACTAAAAAAAAGACAACTTCAGGTGTCTGGACAACTGGTCCAAATGCTTTAGTTTGGCTAATAACCATAGCTCAACTTGCATTATTCCTTTCAATTTTTGGCCAAATAATTTAATGTTGACATTCCTTTATAATTTGAGCTTCACACACTGATTATAATTAATAATTTCACAAGCAATTACTATTACATATGCAAATATATTATCAACAATATATCTTCCCCTCATATTTTCATATGTTAATGAGATCTCATAATTTACCGTACTATAACACCCCGATTTTTCCGTTTCTTAATAATCTGTGTTTATGCATGCATATGTGTATTTATTTTTTAAAAAAAAATATCGAGAGATTATTTTGTTAAACTAAAATTATTTTCATGATTCATTTTTATAGTAGGAAGCTACTATTTAAATTCCGGTTGAAATTTCAGACGAAAACGATCTATGTTTTCGCTGCCAGCAAAACTTTACTAATACAGAAAACGAATTTCGACACGAAAAATAAAATTTTGGATTTCATAAAATATTTACAACAATTCCCATGATTTTTTTTAAAAATATTTGTAAATATTATGAAAATTAATTTTTCAGGGTGGATTTTCGTTTAGAAAATACGATCTGTTTTTACCGTCGGGAAATTAATGGAACCGGAACGAAACAAATTAATTTAAAATATATTAAATACAGATTTGAAGAGACTTGATTTGATTTGAATAGTGTTTTCATTTATTACACAACATCATAACCTTACACATAATTATTTTCTTTATTTTGACAAATAACCATTATTTTATTTAAATCTAAATTTTTTATTTTAACAAAAATTGAAAGAATTGAAGTGAACTTGATGGATGTGATATTGAATAGTGGTTTCATTTATTACTCTTCATCATTTTATTTAAACTTGGAAGAAACCTTTTCTTTAATTATTATTTAAAACCTAAGCTTTTTAATTTTTAAAAAAAATTGAGAAAAGCCCTCTCTTTTTTTTCCAGCGGCACCCCCTTCCCTTTTTTCTCCTATAAATACCCTTCTTCAACTCCAAGCTTCACTTTCCTCCATTTTTCATTTTTCTCTCAAACTATATTACTTGCTCCATTTGCCTTCTATTTATAAAACTCACCTAAGTTCTTCAATCTTGCTCTTGAGAAGGTCTAAACTTGCTCATTCTCTTCTCACATCAAAGGTATATCACTACATCTTCTCAAATCTCTAATTATTTTCAACATGCATGTTCTTTTTTCATGTTTCATGTTTTTTTATCTTAACTTAGAAAACAATTCAAGAAAAATACCTAGAAAAATAACTTTAGCATGAAATCAATTTCTATTAACTGACACTCATCCCTACTATCATCTAATGCATTTGCATGCTACAAGAAAATTTTCTAAAACCAATCTTGAGAGGGTAGCCGAAACCCTATGTATAGGAAAGTTAGTGTTTTTCATTTTATTTTTACATGCATGACTTAAAGTTCTTTGATTTATGCATTTTGAGTTCATGAACAAAATAAGGTTTTATTTCTATATTGACTTACTATGATCAAAGCCTAATTTTGAGAATTGAAGAGATTTTGGTTTTAATTTTTAAGAAGAACACTTGATTAAAAATCACTATTTTGATGACATGCATGGGAGAGATAGAGTGATTTTATGATTTTCCTTATATTATATGTTTGAAGGTATGTTTTTGAGGGTTTAGGACCCTTGCATGTTGGTTCTGTGGCTTGTGGATGATGCTAGAGTGAAGATAATAACTTGGTGTGGATGAACATATGTAAAATATAAATTGGCAACATGACATATAGTTATTCATAATACCATAACTTTTTATACAAAACGTGTTTCTGAAATGTAAATACATAGTTGGAAAGAAGACTTATGGGGCTTTAATTTTATTTTTAATATGTAGATATTTGGATAAGATTTGCTGGGTTGAAACACCTCTCAAAGTAGAATCAAATTCTGATTGCGAAAATAAGAACATAATTGGTTGCATGATGATTTTAAATATGATTTTGAAAGTTAAAATCTTTTATAAAATTTTCTGGGTTATTAATAAAGTATAACTAAAGTTTTTTTTGAAGTTTTAGAATTTTAAATATTTATATAAAGATAAATAGTTTCATAAAGTCACAAGTTGGTAAAATTAGATTTCTGGAAAAATCATGTGCAAACAGAGACAGTGTTTGATTTTTAATAAATTAATGCCTTTGAATTTTTACATGGGAAAAACTGCACTGTACTGATATGTGAGTTGGGTACCTTCCATTAAAATTTCAAAAATTTTAAAGATCTTTTGAGCGGTCATTCACATTTTAAAACCACTGTTGTTCTGAAAATGCTTTTATACAAGAGTTCATCATAATTTTTGAATGAGAAGTATGATTTTAAAAATAATATCTTTTAACATGATCAAGTAAAGATTTTAGTATAAAATGGACTATAAACAAGTGTTAATATAAAGATATAAAATATGGGATTAAAGTATATACATACGTATACATAAAAGTAAGTCTTGGATCAAATGTAATCCAAGAATTTGTAAAAGATTGGACATCTCTAGCATCATTTTTCCCGCCATGGACAAAACGTATACTTAGGAAGATAAGACGACTTTGTTGATTTAACTTAAGTCATTCGCTTAATTCGTAGACTTGCGGCACGCGGTGGACAAAAGGAAGTTCGCTCTGGGCAACGCGGAAACAAAGACCTTGTCTATCCGTCGAATTAGGTAAGGGGAGAAAGCCTGAGGGATGTTACAATTGTGGTAACTATATGCTTGTATGTTTGAATTGTTTGGCTATGTTGTTGTTGTTGCTACATGTGTGAAAAAGTTGGATTGCTATATGATTGTGTGTTAAGTCTATGAAGTTGTGCTGAAGTTGTTGTTTAAGTGATTGTTTTGGAATTACTTGCATTTATATGACTTTGATGAAGTGTTGAATTGAAATATATGCTTGAACATATTATGTTGCTTATGTTGTAAGTTGCTGAAAGTTGTATTGGTGGTTGCATAGAAGCCTAACCTTGGTTAGAGCTCAACTATTAAAGATAAAAGCTTTAAAAGACTTATGTGGAAAACCACAAAACAAAGATTTTAAATTTTAAGCAGCTTGTTGATAAGAGAAATTTATTCTGGAATTTTTTTTAAAGATGTTGTTCTATGAGAAACTTAAATTATTAATTTTTTTTGAGACTATTTTATGATGAAAAACAATAGAGGAAAACAAGTTAAATTCCAAGTTCTTTTGGAGAAATTTTAGTTCTCAGTGTTTTAGAAAGAGTTTTACTCAAAACGTTTTCAACATTTTCTTAATGATAGACCTTTTCCAAAGTAAATATGGATTTCTAAAGAAGATAGAATTTTCTGTAACTCAAGGTTTTCAAAATGAATTTCAAAGGAAAAATGTCTTTTAGAAGGTTTTCTTTCAAAATAAAATATCCGATAACTTGGATAAGTTATGGAAGTTTTGTTTTCGGATTATTGTTTTTCACCGAGCGAAAAAGAAGAAAAGTTGAAAAGTTGAACCTAGTAACCGAGACGTCGGGATATTAGTGTTTTAAAAGCACGTTGATTTATAATCCGTGCTATGTTGCTATAGACTGTTGTCCTATACACGTTGAATCGAAACATGGTGAAAGTGATAAAAAGGTGAAAGTTGTTTTTCCACGACCACAAAGTTCTAGACTAGTGCACGGGTCTAGGACTGTTGTGATTAGACACTTGGACTTAAGGTTCTGTGTTGATAATAAAAGTTTTAAGACGTTGAAAACCTTGGAAGGTCGTGAGCCTTGAGCCTCGACAAAGGAAATAACAAAGCACAAAGAAAAACTGAAAATAAAAATGATTTTTCTCATGCATTCATTTTTGGCAGACGTGCCCAGGTTGTTTCGTATGAATACCTTGAAGGGTCAGGTATCTCATGCTAAGTTGTTTCATTGTGTCTTGATGGACAATGAAGTCCATATGCCTGGGTTACTATGCCTTGTGTTGGACAGTTTGCTATGGACATCCACACACGTTGATCATTGTGCCAGGAGTTTTGGACAATGCTGTGGAAAATCATGTTGTGCCTTATTGGCAACCGAGCCTGATCAGCTCATTTTTAAACGAAGTTGAATTCTCCGGAGATTTCCATTACACGTTGAACTTTAAAGATGCATGTGTTTTCAAAAACTACGATGAATTGGGTGATGTTATGTTTTATTTGAATATTTTATGCCATGTATGTATGATATCTGTTGTATCTGATGTTATGTGTTGCAAGTATGTGGTTATCATGATTATCCATATATTGGTATCTCACCCTTACAATAGATCAGGTTTTCCCTGGTCTTTTGCTGCAATAAGAGGGCAAGTGGTGCCGAGAAGTTCCTCACCTCACTTAAGGATATTACTTCCGATCCTTGAAGAGGTTGGTGAGAACTATGAAATTCTTCTCAGTAGTTGTCTTTTAGTACGACCAGCTTAGGACGTTTCCTTTGGGACGAAAGTTTTAAAGAAGTTAGTATAGGTGGTCTTGAAGAGCCTTGTAATGATTTTATAAATTTTAGTACGAAAGATTATTTCATGTTGAAGTGTTTTGAATTTATAAATAAATCTAGTTGTTGTGGATTATTAAACTTGGTATGATTATATTGTTTGCGTTGTGTGCACTATTTTAAGTACTCCGCAAAACTTTTACCCTCATATTTTCAGACTTGTGAAAATGATAAAAGTTTTTTCGAAAGTAACTAGTAAGCTTTCTTTTTAAATTATTTCCGCATATGATTAGGACGTAATGCCCAAGGGGGTGTTACAGGTACCGGAACCACTTCTGGGGTTGCTTTCCTTGAAATATGGGGTTGTTGATCTATATAGCTTTTCACCTCTTCTAGAGTCTCAATGACCTCTTTTTGGAGCATCACATTGAAATTTTATTTTCCCTTTAATTAAGGAACAATATTCTTTGCACCAATAGGTCTACAACGCTTCTGGCATACTTTAGATTCATGGATCACATACCATACTCACAGGTTGTCCTGCTGGGACAATTAACCATGCAATAATACTTGCAGTTCATACATGTGACTTAATGACCTTCTGAGTCTATAAAAATATATGACAATTGAATTTAGATGATAGAGGAAATCATGCCAAATTACAAAAGCTTTTTGATAAGCACTTCCGGTGCATATAATTTTTCTCAACCATCCTCATTTTTGTCAAATATATTCCTAATGAGAAATTTGAAAATTTCTATAACATGAACTTCTGGTCTGGAAATTGTATAAGTAATAAAGAGATATTTCCCTCGTTTATGGTTTCAAATGATACCCTTTGCAAAGTATCTTTGGAACTTAGTAGATTTCTTCGGGATCTATTAAAATACAACACATCAAAATATTTTTTTGTTCCATTTAGAAACCATAGTATGTGCTCTTCCAAAGCCTTTGATTACTTTTGCAAACATCTAGTTGCAAATTGAAAATAAGCAATTATATAACCATATAGTTTCTGGCCATAAAATATCATCTTAAATATGTTCTTGAAATTCAGAAAATCAAATATATTTTTAGCTAGTAAATAACATTATAATAGTTTTGCATTCAAAATGCCATATATAACCTTTGAAATCTCATTATATTAAAGAATCTCCCGGTCCTTTAATATCATCAATATGAATCTTCAATATTGACTTAGGGTAGCGTAATTGACCATACGTCAAATAACAAAATTATTTAGACTAATAAAATTCTAGTTTACAACAATATAATTAACTTTGATTTACATGTGCAAAACAAGTTTCTATTTTACATCAGCACATGTCACAATCACACTCATATCAATTTGAATATATAAATATAATTTGTAAAATCATTTCATCCAAAGAAAATGGTTGATTACAAATTTTGTTTATTAGCACTGGTGCTAAATACTCTGTAAAAGAAGAAAAGAAAAATTCACAACACATACCTTGAGCAATTGTATTATGTAGTCTCCATTGTTATTAACTTTCACCGCACATTGAGTCTATCGAAATTTTAAGACAGTGATTTTTTCACGGCACAATCACCATTCTATTTTCTCTAAAAACTATTTTCCAATAAAACCTTCCTCTAAAAAAGGTTACCAAAAATAAATATTTTCAAATGCACATTATTTGAAAGATCATGATAAAAAGAATGATTTTCGTAAGAACAATTTGAATATTAATCATATTCATAAACAAAAATATGATAACTCATAATAAATATATTATTTTATCTTTTTTAAAGAATAAATGATTCTTTATGGATAACTATTGTATTTGCTAAAACAAATATTCACACTTTACATATGTTATTAATCAAAATCATCATGAAAAGCAATTAATATATAGTATAACTCACCATTACGATTTGACAAACAAAAATCAATCTTTACCTTGATCGAAAAATTCATCCAGCAAAATATTGACATATGACAAGTATTGATCGAGATCTTTTCATTCATGCTAAAAACATTAAGATAATCTTATTATTTTCAATATTTTTCTTATATCCCACTCATAGTCTCATACGAAGACTTTAAACCATCACGGTAATGATAATATCTACCACATCAATTATTATAACCACGACCTTTGTCGTACCCAAAATTATAATACATAGCATTCACTTCCGGGAATAATGTTCAATCCATTTGGTTGTCTTTCTTATTTTTAATTTGCTACCCCTGCAGCATACTTGAGAGGTATATGATTTTTCTATCACTTCAATTCGTTTCAAAATATATTAAGATCAAGTGATCTTTTAAATTTTAATCATGTTTTAAAGGTCTAGTTCTTCCGAAACTATACCATAAATTCTCATATAAACAATTATCAAGAAAAATCATTGGCTTTATGTAATCCTTGAGGAATGCTTGAATGATAAATTCTTCTGAAATATATCAAGAAAAGAACAATATAATTTCATATATCACATATTAAACATAGAAAGGATGAAGAACAATAGATGGTTCATGAACAATATAAATTGAGAACGTATGTACGTGAACTAATAGATGGTTCGTGAACTAAATTGTACGTCTTTGAAATTATTTGGAACATATGCACAGTAAATTGAGAACGTACAGGGTTATTGGGAAAGAATTTTAAAAAAAATTTCTTGAAAAAATTATATCTTTTTTTGAGAACGTACAAGAACATATGTGGTCACCATTTCTTTCTCGGAAAAATTTCAAAAGCATATACACGAGATTTTTTTTTTCCTTCTAAAAAGTTTTAAAACATATATAAAGAAATTCTTACCTTGAAAATGTATCCATAGAAAAATCGTTACATCATTAGAAACTTGATCACACTGATAATATGTTTTAAATAGAAAAAAAAAAAAAGGAAGATGAAGACAATAGCAATATAGACTCAAAGGTTATTTCTTCATGAACTAGGATTCAGAGGCTAGTTCTTCATGAACTAACTATAATCTTTGTATTGATAATATAATTGAGTGTGTATAAAGAGTAAAACCTAGGGTCCTAGTTAGAGGTAAATGAACCACTAGACCAAATCAACCACCATAAATAAGAAATAAATACATGCAATGATAAAGATATTATAAGATAATAAATTAATATAGTTATTCATAATATCTGAATATTTATAACAAAATGAACTATGTCAAATAAGAATATATGACTCTTATGACTCTTATTGGTTCTTGTCCTCAATTATGACTTGTGATGTAGGACTTGCATGAAAAAAATTATCCTTATTATACGCATTGTGATTGATACTATTTTAAATCATGAGATCGTACTTTGTCACATGAGCTAAGTAAAGAATGTAAGAAATGTCTCATTTGTTGTGACATATATAAATGATAGTTAAATATTTGTATGAAAAGACATGTTTAATATTTGAATGAATGGATATGATAGTGAAAGAATATATTGCTTGGTAGAAACAATTATAAATAAAAAAAAAAAAAAAAAATTCCTACAAAGTATCTCTTGATTTTCCATTGGAGCTTGATATTAATTTGAAACATCAACTTTTAATTATGGAGAAAATTGTTCCTGTCAATTCTATAAATAAAACCAACGCCCAAAATGCATAATCCAATTGTTCAATTTATCAGAACAAATCAAAACATTCATCTCTTATGAACTTGGATTCAACTAGACTATTCATTTATTTACTCCGGATTTTGACTTTCAAACCCCAGTTAACCTTGCCCTCTGGCAAAGGGATGGACCTTGGTAAACGCAGTGGCACCTCATATTCTCCCACTGTCGATAAAGGCACCGGAAGATGCAGGTTTTCAGGTGCAATATTCACAGAGAGTTGTCTTGCCACCTGAGAAGAGCACATCACTTAAAATCACTAGCAAAAAAAAAAGAAAAAAATTGAAGGAAAAAAGAAGGTAACCCTTCTCCTGTGAATGAAATTAAAATTCAACAGATACATTTTTGTATCTCAGATCATAAATCTAGAAACAACTTTTAATTCATTAATTTAAAAGTAACACAAGAATTAATAAGATGAAAATGAATCCTAATTTTCTTAGAAAGAGGAATACTAGGAACGCACTCTTTAACATATTCTCTTCAATAGACTCTTTATTATTGGATGGATTTCATGTGAGATCCACTAAATAAACTCTTTAACATATTCTCTTCAACAGACTCTCTGTTATTGGGTGGATTTCATGTGAGATCCACTCTTTTATTTAATGAGTCCCACATAAAATCCACCAAATAATAAAAAGAGTTAAAAAAAGTATGTTAAAGAGTGTTGCTACTTGCTAGTATTCCTCTTTTCTTAGTTTGTTAATTAGTTACTGTCAGGATTCAAGAAAGCATTTAAACGGAGTAAATAGCCAAAACGGTCCCTGAAACTGTTAGGTCGTGTCAAGTTGGCCCCTCAAATTAACGAAATTCCAAAAAGGTCCCTGAAACTGCCAAACGTTGATCAAGTTAGTCCCTTCGTTAGTCAGAGTTCGTTGACACCGTTAACGGTGCTTATGTGGCACGTTAAGTGCCCATTTGACTGCCAACTCATCCTGCCACGTAAGATGGGCACTGTACACGCATATTTGAAGGACCAAATTGATACAAGGACCAAATTGACACTCAGGTTTTTTTCAAAAACCCTAACGTTCATCTTCTTCTTCCCCAACGTCTCTGGTTCGTCTCTCTCACTCTCTCACTCTCTCCGTCCTTCGTCTGTTTCTGTTTCTCTCTCTCGCTCTCTCCAACTGCAACTACACAAAAAGGATGCCGATGGGTGGTGGTTCGCCGTTACTATACTCAAGACAAACCAAGAAACCCACAACTCCCTCTTGGTCAAATAGCTCTAGGGTTGATGAGGCAGAAATCAACAACTCCTTACCTTTGTTTTGCAATTGTGAGAGGAGAGCTGTGTTACGAATCTCTAGGACTCCGAGGAACCCAGGGAGGGCCTTTTATGGATGTCCCTTACCATTGGTAACATTCAATCCCAAAACTCCAAAAAGGCCACATGAGCACTTAACGTGCCACATAAGCGCCGTTAACGGCGTCAACGAACCCTGACTAAAGAAGGGACTAACTTGATCATCGTTTGACAGTTTCAGGGACCTTTTTGGAATTTCGTTAATTTGAGGGACCAACTTGACACGACCTCACAGTTTCAGGGACCATTTTGACTATTTACTCCATTTAAACTATTCAAAACAAATATTACCTCAGCAACAAGAATTTCTCTTGTCACGGGGTAACGCAACTCCAAGGGGTCATCTTTTGTTGCACGTGACTTTGCTTTTTGAACATCGATTAACCTCCGCAGGACCTATTCAATTATCACATCCACAACCAAATGAAAATAAGATACACCAACCTGTGAGTTTTAGCATTAAAGACTGAAATTATCAAGTTAACATTTCTACTTTTACAACTTAAACATACAATTTTAGGAGTATCATCATAACACATCTATTATTTGAAGTTTTAACCAGTAATGCGTTAAAAAAATAATCTCAGAACGCTCATCTGTATTTTAGCTATGCCAAATTCCCTACGGAGTGATAATAAATATCATCGTTATCAATGCCAGATGGTGGCGCATGGCGGCAAACACCCAAAACCGCTATAGTGGGATAGCTGCTATTGCAAAGTCTATACATGAAACAATTGTGGGCAGCAAAGTACACATCAAGACAGCAACAAACAAAAAAACAAGGGAGTCCAAAAACAGAGCAATGACCTGCGAAAAGAAGAGGATTCCTGCGAACAAGGGGCTGTGAAGAGCACTTAGCACACCAGAGTCGTCGGAATGCAACTAGGCCGGCAGAAAAGGCCAAGTTTGGCATGAAAAAATGGTGGCTGCCAAAAGATTAAGCTTCTGAATGGGGACTTGGGAGCACAACAGTGTTATCAATGGCGGATGGTAGAATATGGCAGTCAGCCAAAAATCCACCATATTAATATGGCATTGCGACCTATGACGGAAACATAGTGGATATAATAGGCATTACGGCCTATGGCGGCTGGCACAGAATCTGCCATGCCATAACACCATGGCGGCAATTTGACAACACTTGAGCACAAAACAGAGGGTAGCTTAACTGGTCGAAGAAGATGGGTTTGTAAACCTAAATGACTTCTGACTGATAAAAAAAGGTGGGAAATGATTAAAATGCCCTTATAAAAATGACGTAAATGACTAAAACATCCTAAAAAATAATTGGCAATGGCGAAAAAGAGGACAAATAGGACATTACGCTCCTTGCATCAGATAGCATTAGAAAGGACGTGATAGCAGCTGTTAATTGCAGCGATAGGGCCACAATTTGCTGTTCCATGAAAACGCAATGTAACGAGCTAAACGTTGCAAGGAGGCCGCACGACGTGAAATGGCGACGCTATAGCGTGTTATTGACTACTAAATATAAAGCAATTATCTAACTAGAAATGAGAATGATATCCCTAAAAAGAATAGCAGAAATCGTCCCGAATTGCAATGATTTGAATAAAAAATGTCAGAACATTCATCTGTATTTTGGCTCTCCCAAATTCCGTAAGGAGTGATAATAAATATAAAACAATTATCTGACTAAAAATGAATAGCGGACATAGTTCCAAACAGCAATGAAAAGCTTTGAAGAGTAAACTACAAACCAGCTTAGCTTTATCAAGACGCAGTGCTGCCTTTTCATACTCTTTCATCGTATCTTCCTTTGACTCTTTAACTACTTTAACATCTTCTTGTTCTTCATCTTTTTCAGTAGGTTGATACATCTGAAGCATTGAAAACATAACACTAGCAATCAGTGAAGGCATAGAAAGTTAAGGAGACTCGCTATACAAGTATGCAAATGTTAATGTGCGAAAGGATACGAGCATAGAATGTTGAGTATGCACTGCACACATATTCACAAAAACACACAATGAAAGGGAAAGAATGCTGTTATTTTAAAGATCAGACATCTGACAGCATTATTGTATCAAGAATTTAAAAAGTTGTTCCAGAAGATAGTAAAACATGGAGAACTGAAAGTAGAAGAAATAAATGTACATGATGATGAATGGTATTGACCAAGCAATAGAATAGATAGATAGAGCAAAACAGAGATCAATGGAAGAGAAATTTGTTTATTTTTTTTTTTTTAAAAAAAACCTTGCGCTGCTCGGTTATGAGATAAGCAAACTTATCAATATTAGGGACAGCAAGGAGTTTAGGCATTAGGTGGTTGCGGAAATATCCAGGAGCAACTTTGACGGTATCACCTGCCTTCCCCAGCTTATCTATGTCCTATAAAGAGGAAATTGGAAATATAAGAAAATTGAATTGAATCCAATCCCAGAAAACAAACATTGAAACTCGAGAGATAGTTACGGTTGTAAGGATGACTTGGAGCTTCCTGTTGTATCGAAGTCCTTGAGATGCATACAATAGTGGGTTTACCACAGCACTATCATAACTGGCATCTCTAAATCTAACGATTTGCCTAACACCATGTCTTCCATATCTAAGATAACAACCCATTCTGATTCTGATTCAGATTCAAAGTCACCGCCTTTCTCTCTGCAAGACCCAAAACAAACAATTATCAGTATCAAACCAACAAATTTCATTTCTTCAAAAATAAACACTTTGCTTGGGTTTCTTGAGAATATGAAGTGGTTAATGTCTATATCTAATTAATAAATAGTTGTATAACCCAAATCAAAGGTCACTCTGGTGTCCTGGTCAAAGGGCAGGATCATCAACTCAACAGTCTGACCGCAAAAAAAGTGGTCAAACCAGAAAACCCAAATAAAAAAGGCAAAAAATAATACTATATGAAGAGAAATATCATAGCAGCACAACCCACTAAAAAATAATAAAATTCTTCACAACAATCTCAACAAAAAGGCTTCAAAAGAAACTTGCCTAATCCTCGAAAGATTATGGTGTCACTAGATAAGTCCTTGGAAGTTATTTGTCATCAATTAAATCCTTGAAAAATTTAAGACAGTGTTGAATTGAAAGTTTTTTTTCCCCATCAATTAAGTCCCTAGAAGGACCAATGTGGTGACATTTTAAATATTTCAAAGACTTTTAAGAACTTATCTGGCGCCATAGTCTGTCTTTTGAGTGCTGAATTGAGGGTTTCCTCAAAGAAACTTCAAACAGACACTTTAGTTAGTAGGAAGGTAAACAAGCCATTGTAGTAAGCAGCACATGTTTAACCATTTACTCAGACATAAAAATCAATGTTTTAAAAACCGGTTCAACCGGAGGACCGGAAAGGTGAGCGGTTCAAAGTTCAATCGAATCAACTGGTTGAACCGGTGGTCGAATCGGTATACCTGTTCAAGGTCTAACCGATATACCTGTACATATATTTATATATATAATTACTTAAAGAGATCAATCAATAAGTAAAATTTCAATCTAAGTTATCATACCAAGTCCAAATTGTTCACCAACCAGACAAGCACACAACACAAATCCAAGTTACAATGTTAAACTTTAAGGTAAAGTGCGACAAATAGAATCTTGAAAATAGTAAATTAACAATTCATGATCAAGACTTCTCAAATTCAGGTGCATCTTGATTCAACCAAGCAAGCATGTGTATCGTCATGATCAAATAACTTTCATCAACACTAGCATTATCTATAGCAAATGATTGAATCTCAATTTCTCCACTTGGACCACCTCCATCAACTTGTTCTACATCATCACCTTAATATTATCAAATAGAAAAACAAATGTTTAGTAATCTCATATTCTAACTCTCTTGAAATACAGATTACAAAAACAAATGCATTCATCTTTTTTGAACTTCTCACTCAATATTACCCTTCACTCAATAATCAGACAAACAACCCTCACTCAATTTCTCTTCTTTTTCAAATTTCGTTTCTATCACAGTAAAAGAAAAACCATGCTCAATCTCTGATTTTGAACAATGGATTTGGTATTGGTAATATGGGTTGATGGGGTAATAGGCAGGGGGGATTCAACTTCTCGAAATACATGATAGAGTAGAGGGAAGAGGGAAGGGAAAGGAAGATAACGGAAAAGGAAGACTCACCGTGCGAGGGAAGCGTGAAGCCGAGTGCCGGTCGTCGTAAGCCGCTGCGCTGTCGTCCGGGAATTCGCCGTCGTCCGGTGGTCGTGAGGCAGGGAACGGCAGGCTGGAGCTGCGTGTGTTTTCAAGTGAGGGAAAGTTAGGTTTTCTAACTTGTTCAGAAGATGACCATCGTGTTTGCCGGGAGAGAAAGTTGGGTTTTTTAATTTTTTTCAATTAAAAAATGCAGTGGGTTTGGACCGTCCGGTTCACCGGTTCCGGTTCTTGACTGGTTGAACCGGTTTTTTTCATTTTTCCTTGGTTCAACCACTACAGCGACTCAATGAACCAGAACTGATGGAGGCTCCGAGGGGAAACGTTTAAACCCGATTAAAACTTATTTGATTGAATCCGAAAAGACAGATCCGATTCAGTTGGGGGGGGGGAAAACAGGATTAAAAACTTACAGTAAGATGTCACACTGGGGCGTAATCTGATTCAACCTGATTCTTCTCTGGCAATTCATCAAAACAGAACAAAGATATATCTTATCCAATCAACATATTTACTGAAAACTTTCAAAAAAAAATAACAAATAAAAATTAACACATCGCATGAAACCTACGCCCCTAACACATGGCAAATAAAAACTAAAGCATTTTGAGCAATTAAAATGAACGAAAAATCAAAAAAAAATTATTAACTTTCCGGAACTTTCAAAAACAGTGAGATGAGATGTTATTGTGTTGCTTAGCAACATTTTTTATTGAAATGAGATTTTAAAGGATTTTAATGGACTTTTTGATTTTGATGGATTCTTTTGTATAATGGATTTTATGCAACTTTTTAATAAGATATATAAATCCTACTCATCTCAGAATCCCACCCAAACCTATCAGACTTTTTTATTCGCCGATTCTTTCTCTCCAGACTTTTTTTTTCTCCTGCTGCCGCCTCTTGCTCTTTTATTTCTCTTCTTGGTTGGTGTGGTGAAGTGGCTGTGATCTTTGGTTATTCTGGAAGAAACATTACTCTGGTGGCTTAGTGCATGCATGGTTGATAAACTTGGATTTTGGTTCCGGTTTTTTCCCGTATAGCTCTTCAGTGGACTAAATTGTACCATGGCTTATCTATCTCTTGTACTTTTTGGCTGTTTAGAACTTGAGGGATCCAAGTTACAGATTCAACCAACTTGTAAATTGTCCCTTTTGGTTGAAACTTTACCTTTTGACTGAGATCATATATATTTATTTTTATCTTTTACTTATTTTTTTTTTGATATACATGCTTCTCAAAAATATATTAAAAAAACAAAGAGGACAAGTATGATAACTATTCTCGTAAAATAACTAATAAATTTCTTATATATGCTGTAGTAGTAATTCGAATGGGGAATCCAGGACAAAGAAATAATTAATAAAGGAAAGGACAAAGAAAACTATGAAACCTGGTTATAACAATGAGTTGTTGCACCTATTGGTAGATGCTATATATATAGTGGATTGATACTTTTTTTATTGACTCTTGTAACTTTGAATGTTTAGTAAAAATTCACGTGTTCCTTTCAAATCCTGTAAATCTGGATAATCCATTTAAATCCTATAGAGTCTTATGATATAAATCTTTTAAAATCTACACAGAATCTTGATTATAACAATTTTTAAAAAAAAATCTTTTAAAATCTTATAAGTCATTACATTCTTACATGATCTTTTAAAATCCAAGCCAAAACAATATTTTAAAATCCCAATCCGATACACCCCCTTAGTTTTCAATTCAGAAATTATTGACAATAAATCTATATAATCCATTCAAATCCTGTAAAGTCTTATAATATAAATCCTTTAAAATCTACAGATGAAAATCTTGATTACAACAATCTTTAAAAAAAGTCTTTTAAAATCTTATAAGTGATTACATTATTGCATAGTCTTTTAATAATTTCAATTTCTGAAAATATTTACAATTACAGTTCAGAGATTATCAACAGAGATCTAGCGTAGGTAGTTTTTAAGGAGAGGGAGCGAAATAGTTTTGAATGCATACCGGAAAATAGAGAAGACCTTGATGGAGAAGAGTTCCACCGGATAGTCGAGCCACGGCGGCGAGGAAAGCTTCACTTGGATGGAAGCAACGTAAATCACAGCCTCCAACAGCAGAGGTTCAGTGCAGAAACAGTTCATCTAAACGGGCTTGACGTTGGCTCAATGTTGGGCTTACAAATATTTTTGTTGAGAAGAATATTACTATTTATCAAACTAATAAGAATTATATTGTAATAATAATAATAGTAATAATTTGGTTCAAAAAAATAAAATAATAATAATAATAGTAATAATAATAACAAGGGTTGGGCTATGTGACACCACCCACTACACTACTCATGTGGTAAATTTTGGGCCAATCAAATTACCACATAGGTTGGTCAAAATTTCAAACTTTCTAGTTGTATTCTACTGAAGTCAAACTATATGAATACAGTATGTTATAGTATAATATATATATTATTTGTATTTGTAAATTCAACTCATATTAAAATAATATTTTTTGATTAAAAAAACTGATTATATTGCAAAATATTATTGACAATGAACATTATTTTAATTCATATTAAAATATTATTTTGCAAATAATCAATTTTTTTAATAAAAAACATTATTTTAATGTATTAAATTTGTAAATACAAAGAATACATATACTATACTATAGTAGAAATACAACTAGAAAGTTTGAAATTTTGACCAACCCATATGGCAATTTGATTGGTCCAAAATTTGCCACATATGAGTGGTGTAGTGGATGGTGCAAAATATGGGTGGTGTACCTTAGCCCAACCCTAATAACAATAATAATTATTATTGGCAATGTTATGAGAATTTATAGGATCATATAAGAGCAGATTAATCGGAACTATATGGTTGGATCTTTTCCTTTTTTTCAATTTTACGCAAAAATAATGTTAAAAATGCTCTAGGAGGGATTTGAACCCTGCTTATATTATTAACACTGGCGGAACAAACCATCACAACTACAAATAGTTTATACGAAAAATGGGAAATATATATATATATATTTGGCCCCCTCAAAAGATTCAATCAAGCCCACTACTCATGATTGATGAGCCCATGAGGGTCAGGTCAAACCATTTTCTTCCTAGTGGTGCGTCTACCTATATATAGTAGTGTTAGAGTGCTGAGCCACATAATATAATCACTGGCTGCACTCTACACCCAGTTTGCGTGAAAAGAATAAAAAACACCGATGTCGTCTCATCTTGCACCTAGCAGTGCTTAGAGACGCGCTCCGAGGACAAACATGTGGGACATGTTCACCTGCTCGTGTGGAATTCGTAGAGGAATTGTTGTTTGTGCAATGCTCATGATTTGGAACACGACTCGAATCAAAGGTCTGGCACTACAAGAGGTAAAAATTTTGAATATGAACCATGACCATTCGCATGGATTCTAGGTGGGAATTTTTCCGCTGTGTCTTGTTTGGAATGCAAAATCCCAATAGTGGTATCAGAGCCATGTTGCGAAACCATGGTTTTATTTATGTGGTTTACCTTTTATTTGTGATAACATGTTGTGTGACACCCTCTACCCCATATGCATTTATAAAGCATAAAAGGCATATAAAAGAAATTAATAAAATAAACACATGCATTCATTTATTGAAATAATAAAGATTCATGGGTAGAAAAGGTACCAGAGCTGGTATAACCAATCCGAAAAACATCACGGATAACAACTAAAACTAAAACTGAAACTGGGAAATCCTAACTAAGAGTTACGTCTCCTCATAGTCACTCATCAACTGGCTGCTCACCGTCCTCTGCATAAAAGATACATGCCAAAACAACAACAAAGAAACGGGGAGTAAGAATATATATATGAAACATAACGGCATGGAGATAGGAAGCAAGATGAGCATGCATAATTTAATCATAGCATATAATAACATACAATCATGCATTTATAACATATTCGTATCATCATGATAAGCCAACCAATTTATGCTATGCGGTGCAATGCTACTCCACTACTCCATTATACATGTGGATCCAATCTATCTCAGGAAGGCAACTTCGGAGTTACATATCCACATTGGCCAATAAGCACCAATGCCGACAGTTCACCAAACCATGGGTGCGACGCACAGTACTCTAGGATGTGCCACCATGGGTGCACGATTCATTTGAATCACCGTGGACGGTCAGATCGCCGTACTCTAGGACGGCCTCCCCTATGTTGAACTTCCCCCACTAACAACTCCAATGCGTGAATGCATGAGCACAACGACAAACAATGGGTATTCATTACCTCCGCTCGGGTCAATAAGCACCCAAGTTTCATCACCATCAACACATTGACTCATAAGAGCCAAGGCCCCATTGGCCAATAAGCACCAAGGTTCAACTTTAACAACACCTCGACCAATAAGCATCGAGGCTACTTTGGCCAATAAGCACCAAAGCATAACATGCGGTAACCCATTGGGCACCGGCTTAACCAACTTGTTATTCATAATTATCTTGTTAAGTCTTTTAATTAAATTATCTAACTTGTTTATATTCGATTGGTGTCTTATTTCATCATTGGGTACCATTAGGGTGAACCACCCCTTTATTCTTTTAATTCTCGTCTGTTCTGTTTGGGGGAGCACGGGCGTGCTTACCCCAGACACGGCGTCTTTGTCACTTAAGTGAAGCACGGGCGTGCTTTCTGTTATGCATGGCCGTGCTGATATAGCGCGGCTAATTCAAATTTGAACTTGGAGCACAGACGTGCTCCCTGTTAAGCACGGTCGTGCTTACTGAAGCGTGGTCGTACTGTCTGGGCAGATTTGGTTAAGACTCTTAGCCAAAAACTCTCTAAAACACTCATAATCAATCATAGGGTCCTTGACTAAACCTTTTGTCATATATCTCACCTCTAAAAACTAAGTTCATGTTTTATGAAATAGTTTAGGGGAATTAAGCCTTTAATTTCAAGGATTGTTAACAAGCCCTATATTAACCAATTAGAGTCTTATTAATATCAATGACGTCAAACTTCTCATGTGTTCGTCCATGGCATAAATCACCTCATACAATTAAACCAAATCCATAGCATATTATTATCAACCAAGCAGTCTACTCATGACATATCAATTAAGCATTTATTCATGACATAAACAATTATTCAATCAAACAATTAATCCTGGGATAGCATTATTAAGAGCATTCATGAGTAAACATGCCAACAACAAACAAACATAGATTTGAACGTGTGACAAACATCAATCTAGCATTTAACAAATAATAGGGTAATAAGAACCCTTCATCTTACGCTATCCCCTTGCCTACATGTTCATACTATCCTTCTCCCCATACCTGGTATGACGATTCCCTTAACACTACGAAAGCCACTCTACTCAGTTTCTCTCGAGCGGCTCGATGAGTTTCCCAAGCCTTGGCCAACACAAAAGGGTAACCAATTAATTCCAAATCATAAAAGGAAAAGGAATTAAAGATAGGGATAACTAGTCTACCTTTATGACACTAGCGCGCGTGACTTTCTCTCCCAAACTAGACCAAGAACACCAAGGATTTGGTTGGGTTCAAGGAAGGGTAAAGGGAGAAGTTGCCGTCACACTTAGGGTTGCTAAAGTACCAATTTTAGGGTCAAGACTCAGAACCCTCGCACACTGTTCTGTTTTTATAAACTCAGACCCAAGCACGGCCGTGCTCCCCCCTAAGCACGATCGTGCTTAACACGGGCATGAGGTCGTGCTCGTTTTAAGCACGGGCAAGCAACTTCAGCTTCACTTGCTCACGATTTTCGACACGACCATGCTCCCTTTGAGCACGGTCGTGATCCCTATGAGCATGCCAACAAGCACGAGTGTGCTGGTACATGAGGGATTTTAACGCTAAAAATCCCACTTAGCTCCAGACGCAATTAAGGCAAAAACATAAAGCATACATAAACACTTATAACGAAAAACGGGGTGTTACAATTCCACCCCCTTATAAAAATCTCATCCTCAAAATTTCTACTCACCTCAATTGTAAAGGTGTGGACAGGGTTCCATCATCTTGCTTTCCAGCTCCTATGTAGCACTTTCCTTAGTACCCCACTCTAGAAAACTTTAACCAAATGAATCTCCTTACCTCTTAGCTGCTTTACCCTCAGATCATCGACTCAAAAGGGTAGTACCTCAAAAGTCAAGTTCTCTTTCAATTGAATTGTGTCGGGTAATATCACATGGCTAGGATCATGAATGTATTTTCGAACGAAGCTGCGATACATGAAAGACGCCATGAAGGTTGGACAAGAAAGGTGGTAAGGCTATTTGGTAGGCGACTTCGCCAACTCTTTTCAAAATTTGGTAAGGACCAATGAATCTAGGAGTAAGTTTCCTCGCTTTCACCACTCTACCAACCTCAATTGTTGGAGTAACTCTCAAGAACACATGGTAACCTTCTTGGAATTCGAGCGCCTTCCTTCTTTTGTCATGGTAGCTCTTTTGCCTATTTTATGCCATCTTTTCCTGAATTATCCTCACTTTTTCTATGGTTTCTTGCACTATCTCTGGTCCTAGCACCACATTCTCACTAGGTTCATTCCAACACAAGGGTGTCCTACATCTCCTCCCATAAAGAGGGTTCCATCCCAATACTGGAATGGAATGGAAGCTATTGTTGCAGGTGAAATCTATCAAGGGAAAAAACTTATCCCAACTACCCAACTGTTCTAGCACACAAGCTCTAAGAAAGTCCTCTAAGGACTGGATTGTTCTCTCAGACTGACCGTCAGTCTATGGGTGATAAGCTGAACTTAGCCTAAGCTTTGTCCCTAAAGCCTCATGTAAGCTATTCCAAAACCTAGAGGTAAATCTAGGGTCTCTATCTGACACTATGCTAGAGGGTGCACCATGTAGCCTAACTATCTCCCTGATGTACAACTTAGCCAACTTCTCTAAGGGGTATTCCATATACATAGGGATAAAATGGGCAGACTTAGTCAGTCTATCCATAATAACCCACATAGCTTCATAACCAGCTGGAGTCCAGACACGAAATCCATGGAGATGCTATCCCATTTCCATTCTGGGATACTCAAAGGTTGCAACTTTCCTGAAGGCTTTTGGTGTTCTATCTTAGCCTTTTGGCACACTAAGCACGCATAGACAAATTCAACCACATCATTTTTCATCCTAGGCCACCAAAACATACGCTTAAGGTCCTGCTGGTACATCTTAGTGGCACCTGGGTGCACACTCAGACGACTCCCATGTCCTTCCTCAAGGATCAACTTCCTAAGCTCAGGAACATCAGGTATGCAAACTCTATCTTGAAACCTCAAGACTCCATCACTTCATTAAAACTAAGGATTCTACCTTGAGCAAGCAACTCCCTCTGGTCTAAGAGGTACTTGTCCATCTTTTGGCTTCCAAAGAAAACAAATAATTCTTAGTCCATTAAATCTTATGGAGGTATGGAAAATGAATTATCCATACTTTATGACATAAGGTCTTGTTCCACCCTACGTCATAAATTATTAAATTCGTATTTTCACTAAGTCGTTCATGACTTAGGTTTTTGCATTTTACTCTAAACACTCATCCTTTAAGGACTAGAATCTTTTTTTTATTTATTTAAAACTAAAATCTTTGACTAAAATAAATCATTTTGAAGTCAAATTCCACCAAAAGTACATAAGTACCAAATTCCTCAAAAACAGTTTCTCGAAAACATTGAAATACTTAAAACACAGTTTTGTCGCCTTTTTACTGTATTTCAACTTAATTTCGTATTTTCAAAAATATAATCGTTTTTCTCAAATCCCTCACTTTATTAACTTTAAATACCTATGTTAAAGTATTTAAATGCTAATGTCGAGCCTCATCCTACGGTTTGTACAAAAATCCAAAAACTTGACCGAACATCGCTAAATTTGAAAATCGCGCAAGTCTTTTTTCAACGATTTTTAAATCTAATGGTCCAAAACTCATTTTGGAGTCTTAGGACACTTAAATAGATTTCAAAAATAGTTTTAAACTGTCAAAAACAATTTTTGTCAAAATTATAACCTTTGTTCATTTTACGTATCCGAATTCGTAAAAATTTCATTTTTATGTCCACTAAAACATATTTTTTGTTCTCTTAATTCTCAAACTCAAATTAAACCCAATTTAAAACCTTTAAAACATGGCAAGGCAATTTATACTACCTTAAAAATAGTTCTGCAAAGAAATGTATTTTCTTCTTGGTTTTATTACTTTTTAACACCTTTACATTCCTAGAATTATATAACTTGGAGAAACAATGTTGTCATGCTCTTTTTCAAGTATTGGCCGAAACCAATTCACAAGAAATTGTGAAGATTTTCACTTCACTACACCATTCATGACCACATATACACATTCATGTATCAAAGTACTAAATCATGGCATCAATTTTAAAACATTAGGCATACTTGATCATTGATAGCATGATTCCGCAAGTGAATAGCTTCGTCGTCAAGTAATAAAAAAGATCGAACCTCAGAGACCGTGATCTTAAATAAAAATTAATTATTAAATCAATTTAACTAAACTATATATAAAAAATATTTGGAAAAGATTTGGTTTCTAAAATAAGAGTTAACTAGCAAATCAAATATTTAAAACGCAATCAATTAAAATCGCAATCAAATCTAATCTGGGATTTTTCAATATCAAAAGAGATTTCTAGGAATTGGGTTACCAACAAGACTGCTCATGCTACTAAATTGACTGCCACTCTTATTAATAATCAAAATTGCTTTGAAGGTGAATTTATCCTAAATAAGTTAATGTTCTCTCTCGGGATACAAGAACCGTGACCAATTAAATCAACCCTTACTTTCGTGGTAATTGAATTTAAATCGAACCCTTTCAGTCCTAAGTTCACCGCTTCTAACTCTCGTGATTTAAGTCCTAAGTTTGATTCCTATAGATCCGATACCTAAGTTCACCGCTAAGTTCGTCCTTAGAGTATCTACGACAAGCAAATAAGTGGCCACCGAATTTACAAGTAATTCATGCAATAGGAATCAAATCGAAAGCAAAATTGAAATTAACAAGAAACAAAACGTCAATTCATCACAATAAACGAATCTTGGGAATAGCCCCATTTCCTAGAAATAAAACGACTACTCAAGCATTGCCATGTTTATAGAAATCTTAATTAACAAAAGCATAAAAAGAAAACCTAAGAGAAGAGAAGAAATTTAGAAGAAGAGAAATTCTAGTTTTTGTCTATGGGTAGCAGTCCAGAGGTGCCTATTTTTGAGCCTTAGAGTCCTATTTATAATGTAGGGTAACTTAGGATTAAAGTTGTTACAAAATCAGATCAAATTAGTAATTAAATTTCCAGATTTTGTGGTCACGGTCGTGATGCCTGTCACGGCCAGGCCGTGATAGCTTCTGACTGGGAGATGGCTTCACTGCTTGGTCTGTCATGGCCGTGACCACCATCACGGTCTAGCCGTGATCAATTCTGCCTGTGAGGGTTTGGTTCAGTTGGCATGTCACGGTCGTGATGGCCATCACGGCCTGGCCATGACCAGTTCTGAGCTTTCCATTCTTCTTTCTTTTCAGCCCTACTCGATAATGGTCGTGATGGCTGTCACGGCCAGGCTGTGACCACCATCACGGTCTAGCCGTGATCAATTCTGCCTGTGAGGGTCTGGTTCAGTTGGCATGTCACGGCCGTGATGGCCATCACGGCCTGGCCGTGACCAGTTCTGAGCTTTCCATTCTTCTTTCTTTTCAGCCCTACTCGATAATGGTCGTGATGGCTGTCACGGCCAGGCCGTGATGGGCTCTGTTTGGCTCATTTTTCTTGCTTTTCAAGCTCCGTCTTTGTGCAAGCTCCAACATAACTGATCCTGAGCATTTTAATCTTCAATTCCTGCACACAAACACCACAAAACCAC
Organism: Sophora flavescens; assembly: GCA_030762895.1. NCBI lineage: Eukaryota > Viridiplantae > Streptophyta > Magnoliopsida > Fabales > Fabaceae > Sophora > Sophora flavescens. Next base: position 102,688,301 of record CM061066.1, on the reverse strand, counting down.
CTCACCCGTTCCAAGGTAAAAACTAACAAAAATCAAATTAAATATGCCTAAACTATATGAAAATGCATGCAAAATGTCAAGGAAATATGAGGTGAAATCACACTCATCAAACTACCCCAAGCTTAAGATTTTGCTTGTCCTCAAGCAATAACTAAGGCTAGAAAAGATAATCAATCAGAGCATGGACAGTGAACCTAGAACCCGAGTAATAAATCCAAGTAACAGACATATTCAATAAGAAACCAAGAGACAATCAATTTTAAGTCCAATTACAATCTTAGGTTCCCTAGATTCATATCTCTCACTAATTCGGGCGCTCTTCTCACCTCACTCAAGTTTTTGAGGGTATATGGCAATTCACTCGATTTCCCCAAGGAAGGAATTCTACCGTAAGCTTGACTATTAACCAAATATCTACTTTATTAATGAAAACACATAAAAATCAAGAGGTATTTTATTTTGGTTGTAATGGGGCCATGAGATTCATCGTTAGGTGGGGAAACCAAGAAAAGGAAATTCAAGAAGGCCAACAAAACATCAACAATGCAAAGCATGATAACCTCCTAAAATAATTTTTTTAGGCTTTAAATCACTCTTCCACCTTTTTTTCGTTTTCATTTTATTTCTCGCTTTCTTTTTCACATCCCCTTCTCCATTTTTTGTTTATTTATTTATTTATTTATTTATTTATTTATTTACTTATATTTTTGGAGAAGGGGAGATTTCCAACTTAAGAGAAATATTTTTCTAACTTTTTCATCCCACAATTTATTTTTCAAACTACCTTTTTGCCCTTTTTGCAATACTTTAAAAGGTGTCATATCAAGCATCATTCATCAAAATAAATCAAGGTACCAAGAAAAGCATTTTATTCTATTAGGCTCAAAATTGGGCAACTAAGGGGTAGCATTTAATCAGTCAAAGCTCAGAAGGTCAGAAAAATACCTAGTGCCTCAATCATTTTCAAATATGTTTAAAAAAATTTTTAAGTTTCAAAACGGTTTCAAGTCAAGTTCTAGAGAATACAATCCAAGAGGAATAAAACACTCAATCACAAAGAATGTGGTAGATTTGGTGAGTACCCGTTTTTGGCTCAAATATCTCACATTTATTAGTTCAAAATCAATGAGAAATACAAATCCAAGGAACCACATGCTAATTATCAACTTATCAAAAGTTCATCTCAAGCATTTTTTATTTTTAGCCTATCACAAGAATGCATAAAAAAATTGGGTTCAAAAATTCACAATTCACTGTCTGAATTTATTTGGCACAAAGTTTTTCACAATTGGATGAATACTCTAAGCAAGGGGCAATCTAATCATGTAATCATGCAAAACATATGATTATGCAAAACTATCCCTATATGAATGCAACATGCAACAATGCAAAAATAATACCCCTACCCCAAGCTTAAAAACTTACATTATCCCCAATGTAAATAATTAAGTCCGAGGGAGGATAAAAAAATAAAAAAATAAAAACAACTCACTGAGGTGGTGGGTGCTGGTTCAGATGCCAGTCATAGAGTTGCTGGATCATGGCTCTCTGCTCGTGCTGCTCCTCCATGATGCGCTCCTGGTTCGCTAGGATAGTGTCAAAGGTGGACGAGAACCGTGCATAGGGATCCTAAGATGATGTACCTGTAGAGGAAGAAGATGGGCGCCCAGACGGCCTAGCCGGCGGTGGCGGACGTAACGACCTTTGTATCCCAATAGGCTCAGGCTCCTCTCCCACTGGCACTTTCCAATTTGCCGGTTTTTTTATATCCAAGAGTGTGGGGTTTAGGAGAGGAATTGGGTGCCCGTGCCTTGGGTGTTTCAGGGTGTACGTGTCTTCCTCCTAGGCGATCATCCCCATAGCCTCACAGGCCTGCAAGGTGATACGCGTCTGTCCTGGGGCGGGCTCAAAACCATCCAAATCAAAGTTAAAATGATGGCATATGGTGGTATTAAGCCACCGATGACAATAGTACCACTTGAGCTCTTGGCAACCTTTAAGAGGTGCCTAGCCAAAAACGACCCCGTGTCCACATTGCTCTCAGGGTGGAGCATGGCCCAAAGTATAAAGACCTCGTCCTGGCGGACGGATCCGTCACTCTCTCCACGACCAAACAAGGTGTTGGCTATGATCCTATGCATATACCTTAGGCTTGGGTTAATGAGGGTTGTGGACTTGGATGTCCGAGGATCAAAACTCCTACCTTCAAAGTCAATTATTGACCAGAAATTATGTGCACTAAACCCTAAGAGGTATCTCCTGTCACCCCCTACAGGTAAACCAAAAATTTCATTAAATTCAGCTAGGGTTAGCACAAAATCCTGGCTAAAGAGCCGGAATATAATCCGTCCCTCAAGGCAATGCGGCCCTTGGAGAATTTCCGCATTTAGAGAGTTCAAGAACTCCAGAGTAGGGCCAGCAAATGCAGGGTATCTGGGGCGAGCAAACTCGCTCCACCCTATGTTTTCCAACATCCAGTTGATGTCAACAGTCAGGCCTAGAGTGTCTATGCAGGCATCATCAAGATATTTTGTTTGGACAATTTTCCTATTTTTCAAAATATTAAATCTATCTTGTTGAGCATTATCTTTGAAAACAATCCCATATCCATGCTCATCAGTTTCAGAGTCAGAAGAGTCAGAGTCAGAATAGTTACCTAGGTTCCTGCTTCCTCTGGTACGAGGGCGTGAGGCTTCGGTTGCTCTTTGACGCTTGCTTGCCATGATTTTCTTCAATGAATCTCAAAGCACCAAAATGCACAATCCCTTCTTGGACTTTTTCTGCAATTCAGATTTTAGGGGCTAGGGTTTCAAAATTGGGACTTTTTGATTTTGCCCAAAATTGAAGGATTTGGCTTGTGGGTTTCGTTGGGTTAGGTCTAGGGAGCAAGGGAGTAGTGTTGGTTGGGCATGGGTGTCATGGAGGAGGTGCGTTTTTTGAAGGTTTTAGTGTATAGGTATGGTGGTGAGAAGATGAAGAAGAAGATGAACAGGAGGAGAGGAAGATGATGGGTTATGGGAAGGATGTGATATGTTGATGAGGTTAGGGTGAAAGATGGTGTTGGAAGGGATGTTGAGAGCTTGGTGGCTATGGAGGTTAGAGAGAAGTAGAAGAAGGAGAATAGTGTTTTAGACGTGTTTGAGCCAGGGGTCTGCATTTTTAAAACTGGGTTAATAGCGTGTCACGGCCGTGACCCTCATCACGGGCGGGCTGTGACTAGTTCTGGTGTCAAGCAAGTCCCCTTCACGGGCGTGATGTGAATCACGGCTGGGCCGTGATAAATTCGGGTCTTTAGGAGCTGGCCCCTTACGGCCGTGATGTACATCATGGCTCGCCCATGATAGAATCTGTTCTGCTGGAGCTGGCCTGTCATGGAGGTGACTTCCATCACGGCTAGGCCATGATACATTCTGATCTTCTGGGTCCTTCTTATCACGCCCGTGAGGGCTATCACGGCTGGGCCGTGATCCTTTCTGCCTTTCAGTTGTTCTCTCATCACGGCCGTGACCCCCGTAACGGCCTAGGCGTGATCAATTCTGGTCTCACATCATGGCCATGATGGACATCAGGGGCAGGCCATGATCTCCTCTGACTTCATTTTCCATGCCCTTTTCAGTTTTCATGCCTTCCTAACCTGAAAACACTTGGCAAATCCATTAATTTGTGATCTTTCTTCTCTTAATCTTCTCAATTATGCAAAAACAAAATTCAAAAACAAACTAAGAAGGGAAAGAAAGCTTGGGTTGCCTCCCATGAAGCGCTTATTTACTGTCCTAAGCTTGACCATAGTCCTTTCAATCCTTTGATGTTGGATCGAGGAGGGAAATTGCAACCCCCTGTTCAAGTGGATGTTCTCCAAGGTAGTGCTTCAGCCTCTATCCATTGACCTTCAATGTTCCACGTTCCTGGTTCCAAACCTCGATGGCACCATACAGAAATACTTTCATGACTTTATATGGTCCGGACCATCTAGACTTGAGCTTTCCTGGGAATAACCGCAACCTCAAGTTGTAGAGTAGCACCAGTTCTCCTTCATGGAATTCTCTATGAAGTATATGCTTATCATTCCACCTCTTTGTTCTCTCATTGTAAGATCTTGCAGACTCATAAGCATCCAATCTTAGCTCATCAAGTTCATGAAGTTGAAGGATTCTCTTTTCCCCAGTGACTTTTATATCAAAGTTTAGCATCTTAATAGCCCACAAGGCCTTATGCTCAAGCTCGACTGGTAAGTAACATGGCTTCCCGTAAATAAGTCTGAAGGGTGTCATCCCAATAGGAGTCTTGTAAGCCGTACGGTAAGCCCAAAGAGCATCATCAAGCTTTAAGGACCAATCTTTTCTCGAACTTGAAACAATCTTCTCTAGAATGCTCTTTATCTCTAGATTGGAAACTTCGACTTAGCCACTTGTCTGAGGGTGGTAAGGTTTAGCAACCCTATGAGTGACTCCATATTTGAGTAGGAGTTTTTCAAATTATTTTTCAATGATGTGCGATCCTCCATCACTAATAACTGCCCTTGGAATTCCAAACCTTGGAAAAATCACCTTCTTGAATACTTTGATTACGGTTTTTGCATCACTTTTTGGGGATGGAATGACTTCCACCCATTTAGAGACGTAATCAACGGCTACAAGAATGAACTTATTGTTGCAAGAGGAAGGAAAGGGTCCCATGTAGTCAACTCCCCAAACATCAAATATCTCTACTTCTAGCATCGTGTTGAGTGGCATTTCATGCCTCTTAGAGATGTTCCCGGTTCATTGACATGGATCACAAGCAAGCACGAACATTCGGGCATCTCTGAAAATATGAGGCCAATAGAAACCGGCTTGAAGCACCTTGGCCACCATCTTTGAGGCACTAGCATGTCCTCCGTAAGATGAGGAATGACAACAACTCAAGATACTTGGAGCCTCGACTTCTGGAATACACCTTCTGTAAATGCTATCCGCACACTTGCGAAAAATGTAAGGCTCATCCCATACGTAGTTCTTGAGATCAGAAAAGAACTTCTTCTTCTGTTGATAATTGAACTCTGGTGGTAGAATCCCAGATACAAAATAATTCACAAAATCCGCATACCATGGAGCATTCTCTCCCAAGATGGCGAACAGTTGCTCATCGGAGAAAGAATCATCTATAGACAAGTTGTCCTTCTCATGTTCCAATGGTTCAAGTCTAGATAAGTGGTCCGCAACCAAGTTCTTTGTCCCTTTCCGATCCCGAATCTCCAAGTCAAATTCTTGAAGAAGAAGAATCCATCGGATAAGCCTTGGCTTTGCTTCCTTCTTAGTCATGAGGTACTTTAGTGCGGAGTGGTCCGTGTACACTATGACTTTAGACCCCACAAGGTATGATTTGAATTTCTCAAATGCAAAGACAACCGCAAGCAACTCTTTCTTAGTTGTGGCATAATTGGCTTGATCTCCATCTAGAGTTTTGCTTGCATAGTATATTGCATGAACCTTCTTGTCTATCCTTTGTCCCAACACCGCTCCCACGGCGTAGTCACTAGCATCACACATTACTTCAAATGGCTCATTCCTATCTAGTGTTTGCAAAATGGGAGCGATGGTCAAAGCTTCCTTCAACCTATAAAATGCACTCAAACATTCCTTATTAAAATCAAATGGAACATCTTTCATCAATAGGTTAGATAAGGGTTTAGAAATTTTTGAAAAATCTTTGATGAAGTGCCGGTAAAACCCGGCATGTCCCAAGAAACTTCTAACTCCTTTCACATTTACCGGTGGGGGCAATTTTTCAATAACATCAATTTTGGCCCTATCCACCTCAATACCTCTTCCAGAAATCAAGTGCCCAAGAACTATACCTTTTTTTACCATAAAATGGCATTTTTCCCAATTCAATACCAAATTATTTTCTTCACATTGCTGCAAAATCTTAGACAAATTTGTTAAACCGTCATCAAAGATAGTTCCATAAACAGAAAAATAATCCATAAAAACCTCCATGATGTTTTCAATAAATTCGGAAAAATTGCAGTCATGGATCTTTGAAAAGTAGCCGATGCATTACATAGACCAAAAGGCATTCTCCTATAGGCAAAAATGCCATAGGGACAAGTAAACGTGGTCTTTTCTTGATCACTAGGATGTATAGGAATTTGATTGAAAATCGGAATAACCATCCAAGTAACAAAAGTATGAATGACTTGCTAACCTTTCAAGCATTTGATCAATAAATGGGAGAGGGAAGTAATCTTTCCTTGTTGCCTTATTTAACTTCCTATAATCAATGCACATTCTCCAACCGGTTACCGTCCTAGTATGGATTAGTTCATTATTTTCACTTTGAATAACAGTCATCCCCCTTTTCTTAGGAACTACATGCACTGGACTAACCCATTCACTATTGGAGATTGGATATATAACCCCCACATCTAACAACTTAAGCACTTCTTTCTTGACCACCTCTTTCATATTAGGGTTCAACCTACGTTGATGCTCAATGGATGGTTTATGCTCATCTTCCATTAAAATGCGATGCATGCAAAAAGAAGGATTGATGCCTTTAATATCATCAATTGTATATCCTATCACCTTTCTATGCATTCTAAGCTCCCTAAGCAATTTCTCAGTTTCCAACTCATTCAAGCTAGCGTTCACAATTACCAGATAGGAAGAGTTAGGACCAAGAAGTTCATACTTCAACGTGGAAGGAAGAGGTTTTAGTTCTACCTTAGGGGCTTCTTCATCTTTCAAATCCTTATTCTTTGGTTTCAACTCAAGTTTTTCTTTCTTTGTTTTGTTCGGAGAAATTTCTGGACCAGCCTCCAGGAAGTGGGCATAATTCCTTACTTCTCCTCCATGGGCATTTAAGTCTCCACCAATCAAACACATTTCCAATGGATCATCAACACAAGCTTGAGTGGATTCTTCTTTCACCGCTTGGTGCATTAAGTCAACCCTGCAACAAGAATCCTCAAAAGAAGGGTGTTTAATAGATTTAGCTAAATCAAATTCAACTTTATCATCACCCACAGTTAAAGTCAATTTTCCATTTTTAACATCAATAATTGCTCCTGCGGTAGCCAAGAAAGGCCTACCAAGAATAATGGGGATTTGGGAATCCTCCTCCATTTCAAGTACCACAAAATCCACAGGAATGAAAAATTTACCCACTTTAATAGGAACATCCTCCAAGATGCCTACAGGGAATTTGACGGACCGATCCGCCAATTGAAGGGAGATTGTTGTGGGTTTTAGTTCACCCATCTCCAACTTCTTGCAAACAGAGAGGGGCATAAGACTAACACTAGCCCCCAAATCACAAAGAGCTTTATCAAAACTAGTGTTACCAATCAATCAAGGAATAGAGAAACTACCTGGATCTTTCAATTTAGGAGGCAATTTATTTTGAATTAAAGCACTGCACTCCTCAGTTAAAGCCACTGTTTCATAGTCCTCTAGCTTTCTCTTATTTGGTAAGATGTCCTTAAGAAATTTAGCATATGTGGGCATTTGTTGTAACGCCTCAGTGAAGGGTACATTAATGTACAATTTCTTAAGGACCTCTAGAAATTTTCCAAATTGCTTATCTAACTTGACCTTAGCCAACCTTTGAGGGAAAGGTATCGGAGGTTGGTAAGGTGGTGGAGGGACATCCTTAGACACTTTTTCACTAAGTTCTTCCTCTTCTAAGGGTTGTGTATTAGTAGGTTCCTCCTCCTCATCTACACTCTTGTTATCACTCTCTCCTTTAGCATTGGGATCCTCAAGTTTCTTACCACTCCTTAAACTCACAGCTTTACATTGTTCATTATTTGGGTTCACTTCAGGTTGTCCAGGAAACTTGCCCGGTTGCCTATTTGAATTGCCCTCTTGTTGGGCAATTTGAGTTTCTAATATCTTGTTATGGATGGCTAAGTTATATACCTTAGATTTTAACTCTTTTATTGCCTCATTAACTTCCCTACCTTGTTGCCTAAATTCTTCATTCTGCTTAGTTTGAGTAGCAACAAAACTTTCCATAAGAGACTGAAGTTTAGACTTTGGTACCTGAGGATACCCCGATGCGGGTTTCCTATTACCTTGGCCTTCTTGGATTTGTGGTTCAACGTGTTGTTGTAGTTCCCGTAAGAGATATAGGGATTGTTCTTCCTTACTTGGTTGTAAGGATTTGGGGAAGAATAATTTGGCAACTTCGGGTTCGTGTCATAGAAATTGTGACAATAGTTCACTTGTTCCCCCAAAATACCGGATCCAGGATCAATACCGTGTGGGCACTCCATTATGTCATGTCCCTGCATTCCACAAATCTCGCAAACAACATTAGTAGCACCTATTGAACTCAAATTAGCCTTTTCAAGCTTATCAAAGCGTTTATTTAATGAGTCAAATTTAGATATAATTAAATAATTACTATTCATTTCAAACTTACCCCCCGAAAGCTTTTTAGGGTTATTACCTCTTTTCGAACCCCATTGGTGATAGTTGGTGGCTACGTTTTCAATGATATTGAACGCTTCAGTCAGTGGTCTATTCATAAAGGCTCCACCAGCTGTAGAGTCGAGTGACACCTTCGAAGAGTAATCCATTCCGTTGTAGAAGGTATGCACTAACAACCACCTCTCGAGCCCATGATGTGGGCAAGACTCTAGCAATCCTTTGTAACGATCCCAAGCTTTGGATAAGCATTCTCCGTCCTTTTGGAAGAAGCCGGTGATCTGAGTTCGTAGGTAAGCAGTCTTGGATGGAGGGAAGAATTTTTCCAAGAATGCCTGCTCCAGTTGGTCCCAAGTTGATAAGGTATTAGCGGGCACTTGCTTCAAACAAGCTTTTGCCTTTCCAGTAAGAGAGGAGGGGAATAACCCCAAGCGAATAGCATCAATCGGGGCACCTTGAATTCTTATTGCATTGGTGAACTCCAAGAATATCTCCACATGATCAGTCGGGTCCTCCGAGGGTAATCCTCCAAATTGATGTTGCCTAATCATGCCAATTAACTGAGGCGGTATAGTGTAGTTCTCCGCCTCAATTTCTGGCCTAGCAATCCCAGTTTGAAAACCCCTAGCATTTGGGGCTGCGTAGTCTTTCAGTGGTTTGGTATCCGGTAGGTTCTCCATGAGTGGAATGGGAATCAACCTTTCTCTCACTCTTTGTATTTGTAGTCTCCTACATCTATGAAAGGTCCTTTCGATCTCGGGTCAACTTCAATAAGATTTCCAAGACTTTGGGATCTTTGTATAAAAGAGAAAAATACCTGCAAGAAAGAGATAGATACTCTAGGAAAAAAAAAAAGAAAAGAAAAAGAAATAAATAATAAATAATAATAAAAATGTTCATAAAAATCAATTTAAAAATTAAACTGAAATTCAAGAAAGCACAGTCCCCGGCAACGACGCAAAAAACTTGATAGCATGATTCCGCAAGTGTACGGCTTCGTCGTCAAGTAATAAAAAGATAGAACCTCAGATACCGTGATCTTAAATAACAATTAATTATTAAATCAATTTAACTAAACTATATATAAAAAAGATTTGGAAAAGAGATTTTTCAATATATAAAATCGCAATCAAATCTAATATGGGATTTTTCAATATCAAAAGAGATTTCCAGGAATTGGGTTACCAACAAGGCTGCTCATGCTACTAAATTGACTACCCCTCTTGTTAATAATCAAAATTGCTTTGAAGGTGAATTTATCCTAAATAAGTTAATGTTCCCTCTCGGGATACAAGAACCGTGCCCAATTAAATCAACCCCTACTTTCGTGGTAATTGAATTTAAATCGAACCCTTTAATCTTTGTGACAATTCAGTGAACCCTCGAAGGATCGCTTCTAACTCTCGTGATTTAAGTCCTAAGTTTGATTCCTATAGATCCGATACCTAAGTTCACCACTAAGTTCGTCCTTAGAGTATCTACGACAGGCAAATAAGTGGCCACCGAATTTACAAGTAATTCAAGCAATAGGAATCAAATCGACAGCAAAATTGAAATTAATAAGAAACAAAACGTCAATTCATCACAATAAACAAATCTTGGGCATAGCCCCAATTCCTAGAAATAAAACGACTACTCAAGCATTGCCATGTTCATAGCAATCTTAATTAACAAAAGCATAAAAAGAAAACCTAAGAGAAGAGAAGAAATTGATAAGAAGAGAAATCCTAGTTTTTGTCTACGGGTAGCAGTCCAGAGGTGCCTATTTTTGAGCCTTAGAGTCCTATTTATAATGTAGGGTAACTTAGGATTAAAGTTGTTACAAAATCATATCAAATCAGCAATTAAATTTCCAAATTTTGAGCGTCACGGCCGTGATGCCTGTCACGACTAGGCCGTGACAGGTTCTGACTGGGAGATGGCTTCACTGCTTGGTCTGTCACGGTCGTGACCACCATCACGGTCTAGCCGTGATCAGTTCTGCCTGTGAGGGTCTGGTTCAGTTGACATGTCACGGCCGTGATGGCCATCACGACCTGGCCGTGACCAGTTCTGAGTTTTCCATTCTTCTTTCTTTTCAGCCCTACTCAATCATGGCCGTGATGGCTGTCACGGCCAGGCTATGATGGGCTCTGTTTGGCTCATTTTTCTTGCTTTTCAAGCTCCGTCTTTGTGCAAGCTCCAACATAACTGATCCTGAGCATTTTAATCTTCAATTCCTGCACACAAACACCACAAAACCACCTCACCCGTTCCAAGGTAAAAACTAACAAAAATCATATTAAATATGCCTAAACTATATGAAAATGCATGCAAAATGTCAAGGAAATATGAGGTGAAATCACACTCATCAATCATCTATGTCTAAGTGAGCATATTCTGATTTTTTTTTCCAAGTCAACACATATCAAATAATCACACATCCTTATTCATGCACCTACCACAATCACAAACACCAAACCAATTCCTCTAAGAGAACCACACAACCATAAACAATAAATACATAACCCTCACACTTAGGGTTTGTAAGACAATATACAAATACATTAAACCACACATATATCTACATTAAGGTAGGATGGTGGTAATCTCCCCCATACCTCTTGTAGTTAATCAAAATCAAACAATTTGAAGCTAAACCACCAAGGTAGCTCACGGGTTTGTGCTTGAAAACCTAGAAAAATCACACAAAAATTACAAAGGGTTATATAACTAGGCTTGGACATAACCAAGGAAGATAAATAAAGGCTTGAATCACTTACTTTGAAGCAAGATGATGATGATCAAGTGATTGATGATCAAACTAGAAAAATACCCATGTTAAAGGAAAGATCCAAATGAAAATTTGTGAGATAGTCTTAGAATGATTAGAGGATGGTGAATATACTATTGGTTTTTCAATCAAGTAAGTTGATCATGAGAGGATGATGATGGTCGAATTTCTCAAGAACATGGAAGGAAAGGACTTTGTGTCATGAAGTAATGTTAAGTTAGAAAATGAAGTGAAGGGTGTGTTTTGGTGAGGAGATGACCAAAATTTTGGGGGTATAAGGGTCCAAAAGAATGTGGGACTCATTTGGAATTCTTAAACTAAGCTAGGGACATTTTGGGACAAAACACATGATTATTAGATATTTTACAAAATTGTAATCATGATGATGGTGAGTCATCACCATGACTCACCATGGTGACTCATTCTCAATGAGTCATCATGGATGACTCGTCGTTCTGTCTCCCGGTGTATCTTTGCAGTTTCGTATCCAGCTCTAACTTTTACCTGATTTAGGTTTTCGTGTGTTTCCCGTCAAAATTCGCCCGAATAAAATATAATATTTTAATTTTGTGTGAAAATTTTAGAAATAGACTTTATCAATGAAATTATGATAAAATCTAAAATTTCTCAGGTTTCGGTCAAATTAGGGTTTCTGCCGGTATAAAACTTTACTGTCAGTAAAAATGCAGTCCGGTTTCCGTCTGAGTTTTAAACCCAAAATTGAACCCTAACTTCCTACAATATAGTAGGCTCTAGATATGATTTTATTTTTCCAAAAATCATTTTCTTGATTACCGGTAAAAATATAAACAGATAAGTAAATACCGATATAGTAAAATAGATAAAACATAGGTAAAAGACAGGGTGTTACACTATTGAGTACATAGTGAACCTGGTAAGCTGGGCTTCCCTTTAGGCCGAATGTTAGCTAGTGATACGATCTTTCAATTGATGCTGGATAGTTATAGTCAATTCGTTATGAACGATTTTGACAGACCTCTACCAGAGATTGCAAAGGAAGTTGAGAACTACCGAGCAGAGTCTCTACAGTAGAAAAGGGTAGACTATAGTGATAGCCTTGAAAGGGAATGTCTGAAGCCTGGTAAACAATGACAATAAAAAGGGCAAGAACAAGTTCAGGTCCAGTACTTCTATCTTGAAGCTAATAGGCAAGGTTGCAAAGGAAGGCAACAACTTTCATTTCGGTTTGACCGGACATTGGAAAGATTGCCAAAATATACAAGAAAGAGTATAAGAAAATGAAAGGAAGTATGACTTCCTCTTCGAGCATTGTGTTGTAAAGTCAACCTACTTCAAAATCATGGGTATTGGACGCCACATGTGGATCTCACATTAATGTGAAGGATCAAAGGGAGTAGGAGGTTGACTAAAGGCGAAGTCAACCTAAGAATGGGAAATTGAGTAAAAGTTGTTGCATTAACTGTAGGAGTGGGGCTTGTTTTGGAATTAAATAAATGTTATTATATTCCAGATATTGGTAGAAACATCAGTCACATGATATTTTCTATGCTAGGTCATTTTTGGATAATGGGCTTTGTGTCCTCAATCCTCATATGCCCATCTATAATATAAATGTGAAAAAGGTCAAACCAAGTGATTTGAAGCTTACATGCCTTTAGCATTATCATTTAGGCCATATAGGTGAGAAACACATCTTCAAGCTCCATAAGGATGGACTATTGGACTCATTCGATTATGAATCATTTGATGTATGCGAGTCTAGCTTATTAGGGAAAATGATTAAGGTCCCATTCACCGGACAAGGTGAAAGGGTCAGTGATCTTTTGGGCTTGATACATAGCGATGTATGTGGGCACCTAAACAAGTCGGCTAGAGGTGGCTATTCTTACTTCATCACATTTACTGATGATTTCAGTATATATTGATTTATGTATCTTTTGAAACACAAGTCTGAAACCTTTGAAAAGTTCAAAGAGTTCAAGATTGAAGTGGAGAACCAACTTGGCAAAGGTGTTAAGGCCATACGATCAGATCGTGGTGGATAATACTTAAGCCAAGAGTTTGATGACTATTTGAGAGAGTGTGGGATAGTGTCCCAACTCACTCCTCCTAGAATGCCACAATGGAATGATGTGTCATAAAGAAGGAATTTCACCTTGTTAACATGGTACGATCTATGATGAGTCATTCATACTTTTTATGACTCTTTCTGGGGATTTTCTCCACTTACAGTTGCATTCACTCTTAAGCATGTTCCATCTAAGGCGATTGAAAAGACTCCATATGAGATATGGATGGGCCGAAGGCCCAGTCTGTCATTTATGAGGATTTGGGGATGTCAGGTTTATATGAGACGTCTTATGACGGATAAACTTGGACCCAAATCGGATAAGTGTATATTTATGGGATATCCTAAGGAAACCAAAGGATATTATTTATACAACCCACTCGAGGACAAAAGTGTTTGTTGCTAGGATTGGAGTGTTCCTTGAAAAGGAATACGTCTCTAAAGGAGATAGTAGGAGGAATGTAGAACTTGGAAAAATCCAAATACCACCAAGCACTGATACGCCTGCAATGGAACAATAATAGGTTCCACAAGATGTTGTGGTTGAACCACTGGTTCAAGTAACATAAGACTTACGTGGGTCCAATAGGCCACGTTACCAACCTGAGAGATATGGACTTCTCCTGACTTAGGAAGGTGATGTGCTTCTCATGGATCAAGATGAGCCTGTAACCTACCAAGAGGCCATAATTGGCCCAAAATTCGAGGAAAGGCTTGAGGCCATAGGATCCGAAATGGAATCCAAATATGCAAACCAGGTATGGACCATGGTTGAGACACCCGAAGGGGTAAAACCCATAAGGTGCAAGTGGGTCATCAAAAAGAAGACTAACATGGATGGTAAAGTGAGTACCTTTAAGGCGCAACTGGTTGCAAAAGGTTTCAATCAAATTCATGGTGTAGACTATGATGAGACTTTTCTAGTAGCAATCCTTATACCTATTCGGTTCCTACTTGCTATTGTTGCATACTATGACTATGAAATCTGGCATATGGATGTCAAGACTGCATTCCTTAAATGGGAATCTTCTCGAGGATGTGTACATGACATAATCTGAGTGGTTTGTAAATCCAAAGGATGCTGGAAAGATATGTAAGTTGTAGAGATCCATTCATGGATTAAAGTAAGCTTCCAGAAGTTGGAATCTTTGTTTTGATAAAGCTATAAGACAGTTTGTATTTATCAAGAACGAGGAAGAACATTGTGTATACAAGAAGGCTAGTGAGAGTCAGATTGTATTTCTCGTATTGTATGTGGATGACATACTGCTTATCGGCAACGATATCCCTATGCTACAAAATATGAAAACATGGTTAGGGAATTGTTTCTCGATGAATGAATTTGATGAGGCTTTCTACATGTTAGGAATCATGATCTTTAGAGATAGATCGCTGAAGTTGTTGGGCCTTAGTTAGAGTACAATATGTACTACACCAATTATCTTGTATGCTTTGAGCATGACAAGAAGGTACCAATCGATATCAGTGAAGGTCACAGAACTGTAGTCAAGAACATCCTTAAGTATCTAAGAAGAACTAAGGATACATTCTTGACAAATGAAGGTGAGGAAGAAGTCGTTATAAGGTGGTACATCGATGATGTTTCCAAATCGATAAAGATTATTCTAGATTGTAGTCTGGATTTGTGTTTTGTTTTAATGATGGTTTTTTGAGCTTGGAAAATTTCCAAGCGTGAGACCATTATAGATTACATTACAGAGGCCAATTAAGTATATAGTTACCTTAAATGTAGATTTAAAGGTCATTTGGATCGGCAAGTTCATTTATGAACTAGGAATAATTCCTAACCTTGTGAACTCCATTGATCTCGTTGCGATGTGATGGAGTAATCGCATAAGCCAAGGAAACTAGATCTCTCCAACGATAGGAACACATACTTAGGTGCTTCCATCTCATTCGATATATGATCGATAGAGGATAGATGTGAAGATGTTCAGAATGACAACACTAAATAATTTGCTAATGGAGTTTCTTGCTAAGTAGTAGCATGACACTCACATTAGATCGACGGGTGTAAGATTGATGCTCGATTGGCTCTAGTGCTAGTGGGAGATGTTGGTGTACGCCCTAGTTGCCAATATATTTTGAATAGATCATTGTGACGCCCGGTGCTGATGAGGGCGGGGAGTGGTCGCCGGTGCACGAAAGCACGAGCAAGGAGTGGCTCCTAGCAGGCTTCTAGGCGGAGGGGCACGTGAATGAATCGAGTGCACACCAGTATGAGAGGGATCCTGGGACTGTAGGTATGGGACTAGATAGTTGAGGATGTCTTACATGAATTGATTGGTACTATCTATATAAACAAGATGCATCTTCTTTTCGGGAGCCTATCACTTAAAAACTCCACAGTTAAGCATGCTTGACTTGGAGCAATACTGGGATGGATACCTCGTGGGAAGTTTTCCCTGGAAGCGTGTGAATGAGGACAAAGCACACTAAAAAGACCCGTGTTGGTTTGTGGGGACAGTCGTCAATCCATAAAGTAGCTAGGGATGTTATAAATGGTATCAGAGCAGCACCTCTCCCAGTACGGTGTGGTTCGAGGACGAACCAAGCGGAAGCTGGTGAGCATGTGACACCCGGTGCTGATGAGGGCGAGGAGTGGTCACCGGTGCAAGAAGGCACGGACAAGGAGTGGCTCCTGACAAACTTCTAGGCGGAGGGGTACGTGAATGAACCGAGTGCACATCGAGAACCCATCACTTAAGAACTCCAAATTAAGCGTGCTTGACTTGGAGCAATTCTGGGATGGGTGACCTCCTAAGAAGTTTTCCCAGGAAGCGTGTGAGTGATTACAAAGCACACTGAAAAGATCCGTGTTGGTTTGTGGGGACAATCATCAATCCATAAAGGAGCTAGGGATGTTACAATCATCATTTGTATCATGAATTTTATCATATATTTGATATATGAATAAGGCATTAATTTATTATGCTATTAGTATATAGCATAATAAAGTGATGTGACCAAGGATTGATCACTAAGAATTTTAGGATCTTCTTTGATCTAATTGCATTAAAATTTGAGATCAACACAATTC
The DNA here is from genome assembly GCA_030762895.1 of Sophora flavescens. NCBI lineage: Eukaryota > Viridiplantae > Streptophyta > Magnoliopsida > Fabales > Fabaceae > Sophora > Sophora flavescens. Next base: position 102,672,006 of record CM061066.1, on the reverse strand, counting down.
AAGCACAATTGACATGAAACTTGTTCTTCAAGTGAAGAATCAAGAGAAACAAAAAGGATTAGAAGAGAAGAACAATTGATATATGACTAGAAAGTAAATTGCAAGAATTAAAGTGCAAGAATTAAAGAATTAAAGTAGAAAATGGAATAGGAAGAAGAGGAGGGGAATGGCCCCACAAATGCATTCTTCTTGGAGAAGAAGATGGAATTTTGTTAAGTCTCTAAAATGTCTAATGTGCATTTCCCTAAGTCTTGATGAGAACTAAACATTGGTTAATGATTTAATTAACCTTCATATTGGTTGCTAACCTATCTATCGAGTGTGCAGATTAAATAAGAGAATCATTCGTCCAAAAATGTAGTGATAAAAACTCACGTTCAACACACGTGTTTTAAACAAACGTCCAGCACTGTAGTGATTGAAGCGCACGTCCAAAACGCAAGAGAAAAAACCCGCGTCTACTAAAGTATCAGAAGGCCGCGTCCACTAAAGTATCAGAAGGCCTCGTCTACTAAAAGTATCAGAAGGCCGCGTCCACTAAAGTATCAGAAGGCCACGTCCACTAAAGTATCAGAAGGCCGCGTCTACTAAAAGTATCAGAAGACTGCGTCCACTAAAAGTGGCACTTGGAGAGCGTCCATCAAAGTATCAGAATAGCGCATCCATCAAAGTATCAGAATAGCGCGTCCATTAAAGTATCATAATAGCGCGTCCACTAAGGTATCAGAATGGCTCGTCCAATGACGTGGCAAGAGACTCTTGTCCACTAGAGTAACTGAGACTCTCGTCCACCAGACTAACTGTGACTCTCGTCCAGTAAAGTAACAGAGGCTCTCGTACACTAAAGTAACAAAGTCTCTCGTCCACTAAAGGTGACAGAGACTCTTGTCCACTAAAGGTGACAGAAGCGCTCGACCACTAGTCTTTGGACTTGCTGAGTCCTTAATATAGAGCTCATCTACTAGCCTGAATGAAAACCCAAATGACTAGATAGACGTGATTATTTTCAAGATGGAAGCACTTATCTTATGAACGCAAATTCTCTAAGGATTATCAGAATCTTAGTTCAAGAATCAGAAAGAGACTTGAAGCCTTCTCTCCTACTCAGTTTCACGATTATCAAGAAAAGTCAGAAGACTACTCTCTCAAGCAACCTTGGATAATCTAAAAGAATGCTTCCGACATGCTTTATTCCACAAAAGGGGAGTGTACTCAGCAAAGTACAAAAAGCTCTCTACCCAACTCTGACATGGCTGTATCTCGATGCATGAAGCCATGATCCTACATGTTAGAGTACAACCAACGTTCCTATTGCACTAATGGCTGCTCAAAACGACTCTATTGCATTAATGGGTGCTCAGAACGACTCTATTGCATTTAATGATGTTCTGCTTGAAGCCAACATCTGAGAGAATGTCTCTAACGGATCCTAAATGCTTGAAGACTATAAATACAGAAGTCAATGAAGATGAAGAAAGATAGAATACACACTGCATTAAAACGCCATTACTCTGCTCATTAATTCTTTTATTCTTTCATTCTGTATTCTTCAAACATTTGAAGTTATTACACAAACTTTCCTAGACTTCACATTTAAACCACTCTCTGAGTGTTAGTGAGAGATCTGCTTGTGAGAAGTTGTATTTTTACAAACCCAATCTCTCAAACAAACCTAAGTGAGCCTGAAGAGGCTAGGTGTGAAAACAATACTTGTCTTGAGCCTGAAGAGGCTAGGTGTGAAAACAATACTTGTCTTGAGCCTGAAGAGGCTAGGTGTGCAAATAATACTTGAGTTTGTAACCTTATCAGTTATAGTGGATAAATCTTGGTGCTGCCAAGGACTGGACATAGCTCTTTGATTTGAAGAGTGAACCAGGATAAATCACCGTGTCAATCTCTCTTCCCTTAAACTCTTTAATTGCTTTAGTTTTCTTGCGTCTGTCAAGTGGTGTGTTTGCAATAGTCACCCGTCCATCCTGTATTCTTCCACTCGTCCAAAGATAGCTTTCTGTTTGCGAAAAGATTTCAGCTTTGCTTAAATTCTGATAAACACAATTCAACCCCCCTTCTCGTGTTTATAGTTGTCTATTTCAGTTGGTATCAGAGCTCAGCCTCTGGGTTGACCATCTAACAGTGTAGAGGTAAAAGGTCCTGAAGAATAGACATGACGGCTGGAGCTAGTTCAAGTCGAAGTCATCAGACTGAAGGAGCTTCCCTAACAAGACCTCCTTACTTCAATGGAGAAAACTACAACTACTGGATGGATAGATTTCAATGGTTTATTCTATCCACAAACTCTGATCTTTGGGATGTCATCACAGATGGTCCATTCATTCCCAAGAATGATGATAACACTGACAAACTAAAAACTCAGTGGACTGCTGCAGAAAAATCAAAATGGGAGCTGAACCACAAAGCCATATACAACATCATTTGTGCTCTCAGTCCGGAGGAGTTTGAGAAGGTATGTACCTGTGACTCTGAAAAAGAAATATGGGACACCTTAGCTGTCACACATGAAGGAACAACAAAGGTCAAAGAGTCAAAGATTGCCATACTTGTTAGAAAGTATGAACTGTTCATCATGGAGGAAGGAGAATCTATTGCTCAGATGATAGGAAGATTTCAAACTATCATCAACAATTTAAAATCTCTTGGCAAAGTATATACCAATGCTGAGAAGGTTGGTAAAATTCTGAGAAGTCTACCTAAACAGTGGAGACCTTTGGTCACTGCTGTCTCCCAAGCCAAGGATCTCACTACCTTGACTATGGATGAACTTCTTGGAACACTCACTGTTCATGAGCAAGAACTTGGAGATGAAGCTGCACCAAAGAAGGGCAAGTCAATTGCTCTGAAAGCTGGTCAAAAGTCAGCAAAAGGTTCCAACGCTCTGAAGGCAGATGAGTCATCCCGTGATGCCGACCTATAAGAACTCGAGGATTCTGAGAGTGATGAAGAATTGTCTCTCCTGACCAGGAAGATAAAGCTTCTCCTACAGAAAAAGAAATTCAAGAGGGATAGGCCATTCAGAAGGTTCAACAAGGACAAGAACTTCAAAGAATCCACGTCAACATACAAAAGTCCAATTGTTTGCTATGAGTGCAAGAAGCCTGGTCACTTCAAGGCTGAATGTCCTCAACTCAAGAAGGCCCCTTCTAATAAATTCTTCAAGAAGAAGAAGAAAGGAATGATGGCTACTTGGGAGGATCTGGAGTCAACATCTTCTGATGAAGAAACTGAGGAAGAAGCCAATATCTGTTTGATGGCCAACACTGAATCAGACTCTGATGATGAGGTACATCCTGACTATGAGAAATTACTTGATGCCTATGAGGAGTTGTTGGAGGAATCCAACTTCTTATCTAAAGCCTTCAAATCCCTCAAGAGAGAGTATGTAAAGCTCACCAGTGAGCATAAACAGAAATCTCAAGAGTGCGAGAAGCTGGCTAAAGCGAACAAAGTGAGTCAAGACCGAAAAAGTCTAATGAAGCTAAGATCTCAAGTGAAACATCACCATCTGAAGAAGTTGAAAAACTTCAACAGAAAGTGGAAGAGCTCACTTCTGATCTTGCCAAAGAGCTCACTTCAGAAGCACTCTCTTAACAAAGAAGGTATTGGATATGTCCATCAAACACGTCATAAAGTATCAACTAAAGTTCCTACAATATCTATTAAGTCAACTGTAACCAAATCAACACCTATTTGTAACTTCTGTGGAAAAATTGGGCATGTTATGTCTAAGTGTATCCATAAGAAGGGAAGTAAGTCTTTACAGACTCCTAGAACTAACAGAAAAGGACCCAGAAAAATATGGGTACCTAAAGATCAAATAATTTTTGTTGCAGATGTCCTCAACAAGACAAAGAAAACACCACTGCTGGTACCTGGACAGTGGCTACTCGCGACATATGACAGGAGAAAGGTCTATGTTCCTAGACCTCCAACTTAAGAAAGGAGGACACGTTGCCTTCGGAGGGAATCAGAAAGGGAAGGTTATAGGAATTGGTACTATTGGTGGTAAACCCCCTCTTCCCTCTATATCTAATGTTCTCTTGGTTAAAGGATTAAGACACTACCTGCTTAGCATAAGTCAATTATGTGATAGTGGTTTTGATGTTTCCTTTACCAAGGATGTATGCATAGTTAAAGACTATAGTGGCAAAACCTTCTTTTCAGCTAAAAGTCAACAAAATCTTTATAAGATTGAACTGTCTGATCTCTCAGATCAAAGTGTAACCTGTCTGATGTCTAAAGAGGATGAGAGATGGTTATGGCATAAGAAACTAGGACATGCTAGTATGAAACTAATTTCTGAATTAAAAAGGAATAATCTCGTGAGAGGATTGCCTGATATTAGCTTTAAGATAGATGTCTTGTGTGATGCATGTCAGAGAGGTAAACAGATAAAATCAAGTTTGAAATCTAAAAACCAAGTATCAACCTCTAGACCTCTTCAGTTGTTACATATGGATCTGTTTGGACCAGTTAGTGTTGCCAGCCTGGCTGGAAGAAAATATGGATTTGTCATAGTTGATGACTATTCTAGATACACATGGGTACTCTTCCTTACACACAAGGATGAGTCTTTTAAGGCTTTCTCAGTATTCTGCAAAAGAGTACAAAATGAGCAGGGTTTATGTATTTCTACCCTTAGAAGTGATCATGGGGGAGAATTTGAAAATGAGCAGTTTAGACAGTTCTGTGAGCATAATGGAATCTCTCACAATTTCTCTGCACCTAGAACTCCACAGCAAAATGGAGTGGTTGAGAGAAAGAACAGATCTCTGCAAGAGATGGCTAGATCTATGCTCAATGAAAATAATCTCCCTAAGTACTTCTGGGAAGAAGCTGTAAGCACTGCTTGCTATGTACAAAACAGAATACTTATTAGGCCTTTTCTAAAAAGGACTCCTTATGAATTGTGGAAAGGAAAAATCCCCAACATATCTTATTTTAATGCTTTTGGATGTGAATGTTTTATTCTGAATACCAGAGATAATCTTAGAAAGTTTGATTCTAAGGTAGATAAAGGTATTTTCGTAGGTTATTCTGAAAAGTCCAAGGCTTTTAGAGTTTACAATTCAAGAACTTGTATTATTGAAGAATCTGTTCCTGTTAAATTCAATGATGGATTAAAGACTGATAAAGAACTATCAGATCTAGAAGATGATCTTGCAGGTCTTGATATAAATAAACTAGAAAGTCAACAACCCGATCTAACCAAAACAGAACCTGTGCCTGAGGCTGAAAGACAAGTGGAACAAACGAGTCAGCAGACAAGTCAAGATCTTCATGATGATCTCAAAAGGGATTGAAAGTTCAACACTCATCATCCTAAGGATCTTATTATTGGAAATCCTTCTGAAGGATTAAGAACCAGATCCACATTAAGAGAATCAAGCAATGTGACCTTTATTTCAGATTTGGAGCCTAAACGCATTGAATAAGCTCTTGAGGATGAAAGCTGGATTCTTGCTATGCAAGAAGAACTTAACCAGTTCACCAGAAATGATGTTTGGACTCTTGTCTCTAAGCCTAAAAACAAGTCGGTTATTGGAACAAGATGGGTCTTCAGAAACAAATTGGATGAAGATGGTAAAGTTGTCAGAAATAAGGCAAGGTTAGTAGCTCAAGGCTATAACCAACAAGAAGGTATTGATTATACTGAAACCTTTGCACCTGTAGCTAGAATAGAAGCCATACGCATTTTAATGTCATATGCTGCACAACACCAAATTACCCTGTTTCAAATGGATGTAAAAAGTGCTTTTCTAAATGGTATAATTGAAGAAGAAGTGTATGTTAAACAACCCCCTGGTTTTGAGGATACTGATAAACCAGATCACGTTTTCAAACTTAAAAAGGCATTATATGGTTTGAAACAAGCACTTAGAGCATGGTATGATGGACTCAGTTCTTTTCTTATGCATAATGGTTTTACTAGAGGACAAGTAGACACTACTCTGTTCAAAAAATGCTCTAAAGAGAACTTTATTATAGTTCAAATATATGTTGATGATATTATTTTGGAGCAACTAATGAAAAGCCGTGCAAGGAATTTTCAAGTCTAATGCAAGCTGAATTTGAGATGAGCATGATGGGAGAATTGAAGTTCTTCCTTGGATTACAAATCAAGCAAACAAGTGATGGAATTTACATTCATCAACAAAAATATACCAAGGAGATACTTGTTGGTGTAAGCCCTAGAGGCCAATGTATTTCTTTAGACTTACATTTGTATCTTGCTATTTTATATATATATATGATATGAGGCATTTCAGTTTATTGTGTTACTTGTTTAAACATAATAAAGTCCTTAGAATAGAAATTTCAGTTCAATAGAATATCAAGTATATGACTTGATCGTGAGACACTATTGAACAATGAAATCCTATTCTTAAATATTCGTAGTCAAGTATTTTATTTATAAGGACAATAATAATACAATTGAGACTATTATGTGTGCAGACTGATGACCATATCTCACGGGTCATGCATATGAGATATCGAGTCGCTACATAGGTACACATTAAGGTAATGATGTACTGGATTGACCCACCATGAGAACACTACATGGAGCGTTATGTGAGTGTCATAAGTAGTTCTCATAGTGACAATGGTGCATACAATCCTTCGACCTGAAATCACTACGATCCCTACATGAGGAGTCGTGTGCTTTAATAACGTCAAACGTCATCTGTAATAGGATGATTATAAAGACGGTCATTGGGCATACCACGAGCCATGTAGAGGGATGTGAGTGACCTAGATGGAATTTGTCCCTCCTACATAACAGGAGTAATATCTGTGGGCCCCCTGATAGAGTGAGACTGTAAAATGCATGGCCGTGCTGAAATGAGTCAATATGAGATATTGACCTCATTTGTTGTTAAGTCTGCTCGGGTATCAGGGAACATTATATTGAACCATACAAGGGTGACACATTCTATGACTTGTGTTCAATATAGATATATGGACAAAGGGATAATAACGCACATGAATATTTGTCACAGAAAGGTTTCGTCAAATCACTGACTTTCTCACTACTTAGGTAGCAGTGATGTATTGCTAGATACCGCTCACTGTTTGTAATATTAAATGGGATTTAATGTTACTACTAACATTTGGGAACCTATAGGGTCACACACATAAGAGCGGATTAAAAGAAGCATTAAAAGGAGAGTTGGACTTTCCTATTGGGCCTAGCGCATAGTACATGGGCTTAGGTCAAGTGCTGCTCACTAACTCACTTAAGGAGGCGCTACTATAAGTAGAACACTTAAGTTGTTGTGCACATAAGGTTGATACCCTAGCCGCACAGAGAGAGTAAGAGTGAACAGTAAGTCTCGGTTTTGAAGCTAGCACTGTAAGACAGAGACGCTTCGGGTTCGTGACGTTGGACGTTCACAGAGTCCGCTCGTGTGGATACCTTAGAGACACCGTTCATGCGGTGTTCGTGATAGACGAATTTCAACCAACAACCATCGCTTCAAGAGGTAAACTTTCTAATCATGAATCATGACCATTCGCAAGGATCCTTCGATGGGAATTTTTCCGCTGCGTTCCCAACAGTGGTATCAGAGTCGCTTTCGAAACCATGATTCTGTTACGTGGTTTATCTGTTATGTATGATAACATGTTTATAATGTGAATCGTTTTTCTGAAAATTGTTTTGAAAATCGTTTGCATCTGGTTTGCGAAACCTTGTTTCTGTGATTTTCGTATGTATATGATATATACGTCTATTGCATGTTTGTGTATGTATGCGATATGTACGTTGGTTCTGAATCCTTATTATGTTCTGCGATGGCGTCAAATGTTGATGTTAAACATGATTGTTTTCAGTTCTATGTTGGCGGCGTTAAGGGGTTTCAGACATGAAAAGTTCATGTTGTTGCTTCTGAGGTTCCAAGTGTTGAAACCGTAGCCGCCGTTCCTTGCAACGTGAAGTGTTCACGGGTCTTGCGGTTTTAGGGTTGCGGTTTTATGTCACCATTTAATAATTATATCAATTACAATAAATGTGATTTGTTACAATAAATGTGATTTATATAAATGTGATTTATATCAATTACAATAAATGTGATTTGTTACAATAAATGTGATTTATATAAATGTGATTTATATCAATTACAATAAATGTGATTTATGTTAATTGAATAAATGTGATTTATGTCAATTACAATAAATGTGATTTGTGGTAACAACAATTGCAATAAATATGATTTATAGTAACATCTATTATAATAAATGTGATTTATTATATATATATATGTTATGTTTTCAAAATTCAGATTTTGAAATCTCTAATTTATGAAATTAATAATAATAATGATTATGTGTTATTATTGGTTGTTACTATTTATTTGGTGATGTATGGTGAATGGTTATGGCCTTAGTCCTTTTACCTTTTGGTTTATATTTTGAAATACGGCCTGCGTGCCGTGCCTTTCTCTTATATTCCATATGTATCTTCTTTTCTCATCTCACTCCCCTCATATGTAAAATGAGGTTTCTGTTTCTGTAATGTAATGATGGAGACAAGACGATGCTATCACGTGGGAGATCTTGCTTGGAGAAGCTTGGACGCTCCTAGGTTTTAGTTTAGATTCTCTCATTGACTTGGGAGAATCAATGCGTTAGGGGTCATAACCATATCACATTTATTTGCCTTATATATGTATGAGATGCATGTATATATATAGTATGTTAAAAGAGTTTAACTAATATATGTATGAGATGCATATATGTAAATAATAAGTTAAAGAGTTTAACAAATGATGAGATCAAACTTGAAACAAATCCCTCAAAAGGAAATATTAAGTCACACTTAAAGGCCTTCCGATGCATGGCACTCGTCAAGACTATGATCGATTAAGTGTGGGTCCGCCAAAGCGGGGTACCTTTATCTATAATAGTAAGGCGCGATGGGACAAATGTAATGTTCAACTGCTATCCATTGGGTCTGACTTAATTAAGCCAACTTCAATAGGATTGAAAGGCTTAGAGGCTCATAAGTTGGGCTTTAGTCCATGTGATGGATTAGAATAAGAGTTATTCACCCAACTGTCCAAGAGTTGCATGAGATGCAATCGGAAAGTGTTTCCTACCTAAATAACCGAATTTTAAGTGATCAGCCAAAGCTGACTTAAAGCTAGGTGAAATATGGATCTTGGCCCACTAGAAAATCTTCCAACGGGATTTTCCGAATCAATGATGAGGGTCATTGTTTTGAGTAAAATAGTGGGAGGCGTATTTAATTAAAGACCTAATTAAATAACTTCATGGCATGATACTTATATTTTGCATATTTATCTCTGTAGATTACCATGGCATCAAACACATCAAGTAACCTGTCATTGCGATCCGTCCTTGAGAAGGACAAACTATCCTGAAGCGAATTTTCTGGACTGGTACAAAAACTTGAGGATTGTCCTCAAACATGAGAAAAAGCTGTATGTTCTTGAGGAGCCTATTCTCGAGGAGCCACCGGCTTCAAGTGCTTCTAGGGTGACAGGATGCTTATAAGAAGCATCAGGATGACGCCTTAGACGTCGGATGTCTTATGCTTGCTACCATGACCTCTGAGCTGCAAAAGCAACATGAGACCATGGAGTCGTACGATATGATCGTGCACCTCAAGCTGCTCTACCAAGAGCAAGCAAGGCATGAGCGGTTCGAAGTTTCCAGAGCCCTTTTCCAGTGTAAATTGGCAGAAGGGAGCCCTGTGAGTCCTCATGTACTCCAGATGATCGGGTACATTGAGAATCTCGAGACACTGGGATTTCCTTTAGGCCAAGAGTTGGCCACCGACTTGGTTCTGCAATCGTTGCCTGAGAGCTATAGTCAGTTTGTCATGAACTTCAATATGAATGATCTTGACAAACCTTTGCCAGAATTGTTGAGCATGTTGAGAACTGCTGAACAAAATATTAACAAAGGAAAGGGGAAGGTGACCGCGCTGTCGCCACGCGCCAAAAAGAACGAGCGTTTACAAAATTAATGCAGATAGGGAAGCGACAACTCGAGTATCGTCTCTCAAGGACTCTTTAGTGTTGTTATTATTAACAGAAAATCAAAAGTTAGTTTTTGGGGGGTTTTGAGATTGAAATAAAATAAATAAAACAAAACAATGAAAACAAAGCAGTTAAAGAGAATAGCAAATAAACTAAAGACGATTAACCTACTGTTCTTGGTTTCCCACTATCATTGGTTCAAATAAATCCAAGCCCTAAGCGATTCTAATCCCCTCCCAGTTGTAGCAACAATTAACAACGCAATCACTACTACGGATGCATGTTCCTATTCCCGAAATAACAAACGGGGTTAAGCCCTCATGAACAAACGAACATGAATGAACACACGCGAAATAACAAACGCGATTAAGTATAAGAACATGGCATCACCGAAATGAATCAATACAACACTATACATTCCTGAAATAACAAACAGAAACATATAGCATTGCATTGAAAAGAGAAAAGCATACAAAACAGGAATACAAGAACCTCAAGTGCGGTAATGGTAACCAATTACAGTAGATTAATCTAGGAGACTAGTTCTCCATTACAAAAGTAAAACACAAAAGAAAAGGAAGGAAAATAAACTACTACTACTGACTACCAAAGACTAGCCAAAACTGGCTAACTCTGGCCTAAAACTAGCCAGTCTTCGGTTCTGCCTAAGACTACTTATATACACGTTTCTGGAATCATCCTGTTCGCGAGGCGAACTCTTCTTCGCGAGGCGAATAATGCGAACAGTCTGCAACTCTTGATATTCTCGCGGGGCGAGCATATCCTTCGCGAGGCGAATCTCTTCAAATTCCAAACTGTAACGCCCGTGACCTTTCACACGGGTAAACCGTGATCGTCTCTGACTTTTCAGGCATGGATGACTCGCGAGGCGAGCCAATTCTTCGCGTGGCGAGACAGAATGGTTGGCAATTTCTGGAACAGTCACCTTCTGGTTCGCGAGGCGAACAGTCTTCTCGCGGGGCGAGAAACTCCAGAATTATTCCTTTTTATTTACCTGAAAACAGAAAATAGAATAAGTGTTTTATTTATCTCTAAATCAACTAAATTAACCTAAAAACACTTTACAGACTCAAAATACTACTTAAGGACAATCAAGTCTAATTTGGGTGAAAATGATATAAAATAAGCACAAAGCCAAGGTTTTTATTAGTTATAAAACCAATCAACCAGAGGCTCATCAGAAGGCCATTTTGATGGTCCAGGCTGGAAATAGCAAGAAGCAGCCCAAGAAGCCCAAGAACAAACAAAAGGGCAAGGGCAAGGGCAAGGCCATCAACAAGATCAAGCCCATTACTTCTGGCTTGAAGCCTGTGGGTGGTGTGGCTAAGGAAGGCAATTGCTTCCACTGTGGTCAGACCGGACATTGGAAGAGGAACTGCCCAAAATACCTGGAAGAGATCAAGAAGAAGAAAGGAAGTGAGACTTCCGCTTCAGGTATGTTTGTTATAGAAGTCAATTTATCTACTTCTGCATCATGGGTATTAGATACTGGATGTGGTTCTCACATTTGTACAAATGTGCAGGACCTAGACAGGAGTAGGCCATTGACAAAGGGCGAAGTCGATCTACGAGTCGGAAATGGAGCAAAGGTTGCTGCTTTAGCTGTAGGGACTTATGTATTGGCTTTGCCCACTGGGCTTACTATTCAGTTAGAGAACTGTTATTTTGTGCCTGCAATTAGCAGGAATATCATTTCCGTTTCTTGTTTGGACAAGATTGGTTTTTCTTTTATAATAAAGAACAAAAGTTGTTCTATTTATTTGGATGATATTTTCTATGCTAGTGCACACATGAGTAATGGACTTTATGTCCTTGATCTTGAAATGCCCATCTATAACATAAATACTAAGAGGTTCAAACCAAATGAATTGAACCTGTCTTATCTTTGGCATTGTCGTTTAGGCCATATAAATGAGAAGCGCATTTCGAAGCTCCATAAAGATGGACTCTTGGACTCATTTGATTATGAATCATATGAGATATGTGAGTCTTGTTTATTGGGAAAGATGACTAAAGCTCCATTCACCTAAAAAGGTGAAAGAGCCAACGATCTTTTGGGTCTTATACATAGCGATGTATGCGGATCCCTAAACACATCAGCTAGAGGTGGTTTTCAGTACTTCATCACATTTACTTGATGATTTGGTAGATATGGATTTGTGTATCTTATGAAACATAAATCGGAATCCTTTGAAAAGTTCAAGGAATTCAAAAATGAGGTACAAAACCAACTTGGTAAAAATATTAAAGCTCTTCGATCAGATCGAGGTGGTGAATATTTGATCCTAGAGTTTGATGATCATCCCGAAAGAGTGTGGGATTTTATCTCAACTCACTCCACCTGGAACACCACAATGGAATGGTGTTTACGAGAGGAGAAATCGAACCTTGTTGGACATGGTTCGGTCTATGATGAGTCATGCAAACCTTCCAAACTCTTTTCTGGGGACATGCTCTATTAACAACAGCTTTTACACTTAACCGTGTTCCATCCAAAACGGTAGAAAAGACACCATATGAGATATGGACTGGTAGACGACCCAGCATGTCTTTTATGAAGATTTGGGGTTGTGAAGCATATGTAAAACGTCAAGTTTCTAATAAGCTTGATCCCAAATCTGATAAATGCTTCTTTGTGGGGTATCCCAAAGAAACCAAGGGATACCAATTCTATAATCCTTCCGAAGGCAAAGTGTTTGTCGCACGGACTGGTGTATTCCTAGAAAAGGAGTTTATCTCCATAGGAACCAGTGGGAGGAATATAGAACTTGAAGAAATTCAAGAATCACAGAGTAGTGACCTACCATTGGTGGAACATGAGCAACCTTCACAAAATGTTGTAGAGGAACAACCCGCTCCAGTAGCACAAGACCAGCGTAGGTCTAACAGGATACGTCACCAGCCCGAGAGATATGGATTTCTCATGACTCCACAAGGTGATGTATTGCTCATGGATCAAGATGAGCCTGTGACCTACCAGGAGGCCATTGCGGCCCGGAGAATCGAGAAGTGGCTTGAGGCCATGAAATCTGAGATGGATTCCATGTACACCAACCAGGTATGGACCTTGGTAGAGCCACCTGAAGGGGTAAAACCCATAGGGTGCAAGTGGGTTTTCAAAAAGAAAACTGACATGGATGGTAAGGTACACACCTTTAAGGCGCGATTGGTCGCTAAGGGTTTCAAGCAAATTCATGGTGTCGACTATGATGAGACCTTTTCACCTGTTGCGATGCTTAAATCCGTCCGGATCTTACTTGCTATCGCTGCATACCATGATTATGAGATATGGCAGATGGATGTCAAAACTGCCTTCCTTAATGGAAAGCTTCTTGAGGATGTGTACATGACACAACCTGAAGGCTTTGACATTTCAGAGGATGCCGGAAAGGTATGTAAATTGCAGCGATCAATCTATGGATTGAAGCAAGCTTCCAGAAGTTGGAACCTTCGTTTTGATGATGCTGTAAGACAGTACGGATTCATCAAAAATGAAGATGAACCTTGTGTCTACAAGAAGGTTAGTGGGAGCATTGTTGTTTTTCTGGTGTTATATGTAGATGACATATTACTCATTGGAAATGACATCCCTACACTACAAAATGTAAAGACATGGTTAGGGAATTGCTTCTCTATGAAAGATTTGGGTGAGGCTACCTATGTATTGGGAATCAGGATCTATAGGGCTAGATCGCTGAAATTGCTTGGCCTAAGTCAGAGTACATACATAGACAAAGTGTTGAGACGCTTTAACATGCATGAATCCAAGAAAGGACTATTGCCTATGTCACATGGTATATGCCTGTCAAAGGCACAATCCCCTTCCACTCAAGAGGATAAGGATCACATGAGTAAGATTCCATATGCATCCGCAATTGGATCTATCATGTATGCCATGTTATGTACTCGACCAGATGTATCGTATGCTTTAAGCATAACGAGCAGGTACCCGATCGATCCCGGTGAAAGTCATCGTCTCACTGTCAAGAACATCCTTAAGTACTTGAGAAGAACTAAGGATTCGTTCTTGGTATATGGAGGCGAGGAAGAGCTTGCTGTAATAGGTTACACCGATGCTAGCTTCCAGACCGATAAGGATGATTCCAGATCGCAATCTGGTTATGTGTTCTGCCTGAATGGCGGGTCATGTAAGCTGGAAGAGTTCAAAGCGGAGACACAGTTGTCGATTCTACTACAGAGGCTGAGTATATTGCCGCCTCCAATGCAAAGAAAGGAGGCTGTTTGGATAAGGAAGTTCATTACTGAGCTTGGTACGGTTCCTAGTATTGTGGACCCCATTGATCTCTATTGTGAAAACAATGGGGCCATTGCACAAGCTAAGGAACCTAGATCTCATCAGCGATCCAAGCATATACTTAGGCGCTTCCATCTCATTTGAGAGATCATCGATAGAGGAGATGTGAAAGTATGCAGAGTACCAACACTTGATAACGTTCCTGACCCACTTACGAAACCTCTTGCTCAACAGAAGCATGAAGGTCACACTAGATCGATGGGCATTAGATTGATGCCTGATTGGCTCTAGTGCTAGTGGGAGATTGTTGGTGTAAGCCCTAGAGGCCAATGTATTTCTTTAGACTTACATTTGTATCTTGCTATTTTATATATATATGATATGAGGCATTTCAGTTTATTGTGTTACTTGTTTAAACATAATAAAGTCCTTAGAATAGAAATTTCAGTTCAATAGAATATCAAGTATATGACTTGATCGTGAGACACTATTGAACAATGAAAATCCTATTCTTAAATATCCGTAGTCAAGTATTTTATTAATAAGGACAATAATAATACAATTGAGACTATTTTGTGTGCAGACTGATGACCATATCTCACGGGTCATGCATATGAGATATCGAGTCGCCACATAGGTACACATTAAGGTAATGATGTACTGGATTGACCCACCATGAGAACACTACATGGAGCGTTATGTGAGTGTCATAAGTAGTTCTCATAGTGACAATGGTGCATACAATCCTTCGACCTGAAATCACTACGATCCCTACATGAGGAGTCGTGTGCTTTAATATCGTCAAACGTCATCTGTAATAGGATGATTATAAAGACGGTCATTGGGCATACCACGAGCCATGCGAGAGGATGTGAGTGACCTAGATGGAATTTGTCCCTCCTACATAACAGGAGTAATATCTGTGGGCCCCCGATAGAGTGAGACTCAGAAATGCATGGTCAGTCTTGAAATGAGTCAATATGAGATATTGACCTCATTTGTTGTTAAGTCTGCTCGGGTATCAGGGAACATGATATTGAACCATACAAGGGTGACACATTCTATGACTTGTGTTCAATATAGATATATGGACAAAGGGATAATAATGCACATGAATATTTGTCACAGAAAGGTTTCGTCAAATCACTGACTTTCTCACTACTTAGGTAGCAATGATGTATTGCTAGATACCGCTCACTGTTTGTAATATTAAATGGGATTTAATGTTACTACTAACGTTTGGGAACCTATAGGGTCACACACATAAGAGCGGATTAAAAGAAGCATTAAAAGGAGAGTTGGACTTTCCTATTGGGCCTAGCGCATAGTACATGGGCTTAGGTCAAGTGCTGCTCACTAACTCACTTAAGGAGGCGCTACTATAAGTAGAACACTTAAGTTGTTGTGCACATAAGGTTGATACCCTAGCCGCACAGAGAGAGTAAGAGTGAACAGTAAGTCTCGGTTTTGAAGCTAGCACTGTAAGACAGAGACGCTTCGGGTTCGTGACGTTGGACGTTCACGGAGTCCGCTCGTGTGGATACCTTAGAGACACCGTTCGTGCGGTGTTCGTGATAGACGAATTTCAACCAACAGCCATCGCTTCAAGAGGTAAACTTTCTAATCATGAATCATGACCATTCGCAAGGATCCTTCGATGGGAATTTTTCCGCTGCGTTCCCAACAATACTCAAGAAATACAAAATGGAAAATGCAAAGCTCAAGAAAACCCCTATGCAACCCAATGCAAAACTAAGCAAAGATGATGAAGGTAAAATGGTAGATCAAACTGTCTACAGAGGTATGATTGGCTCTCTACTGTACTTAGCTTCAAGCAGACCTGACATTCAATTTAGTGTCTGTATGTGTGCTAGATTCCAATCTGATCCTAGAGAATCTAATCTTAAGGCTGTAAAAAGAATTTTTAGATATTTGCTTGGAACTAATAATCTTGGTTTGCTGTATTTAAGATCAAAAGAATATAGATTAGTAGGATATTGTGATGCTGACTTTGCTGGAGATAGAATAGAAAGAAAAAGCACTAGTGGAGGTTGTCACTTCATTGGAGCAAGTTTTGTCTCATGGTCAAGCAAGAGGCAGACAACCATTGCCTTGTCTACTGCTGAAGCAGAATACATCTCTGCTGCTAGTTGCTGCTCTCAACTCTTATGGGTAAAACATCAACTTGAGGATTACTCTATTTATGAACATAACATATCTGTATGGTGTGATAATTCCAGTGCTATATGCTTAACTAAAAATCCAATTCAGCATTCTAAGGCTAAGCATATTGAAATCAAACATCATTTCATTAGGGTTCAAAAAGGCATCTTTGATATTAAGTTTGTTAAAACTGAAAATCAATGGGCTGATATTTTCACTAAACCCCTCGCAGAAGAAAGGTTTTTATTTATTAGAGATAATCTAAACATGCATTACATTATTGAATGACATGTATAAATGTTAACGAGTCTATGCTAAATTTGTCATTACTCCTATATGCATGTTCTTTCAACTAAGCATTAGTTCAGGGGGAGTAATGATACAATAATTTAAGTGGAATATGTCTAATATGCTTGCTGCATTACTATGATTTTCTTAACATGTTATCTTGCCTTTAACATATCTCATAAATAAAACTTGATAACCCTTTTTGATGTTGACAAAATGGGGAGAAAAGGAGAAATGAATAGGGAGAATGGGAGAAATGAAAATGGGAGAATAGGAGAAATAGAATGGGAGAATGAATATGTTATGACCTGTTCACACTTAAGAAAATTTCAACCTGTCTATATATGCTATTTTCTTAATTTGTTGATGTTTTCTGAGGTTCATTAAATCATCTCAATGTTTGTCATCATCAAAAAGGGGGAGATTGTTAAGTCTCTAAAATGTCTGATGTGCATTTCCCTAAGTTTTGATGAAAACTAAACATTGGTTAATGATTTAATTAACCTTCATATTGGTTGCTAACCTATCTATCGAGTGTGCAGATTAAATAAGAGAATCAGTAGTCCAACAGTGTAGTGATAAAAACTCACGTTCAACACACGTGTTTTAAACAAACGTCCAGCACTGTAGTGATTGAAGCACACGTCCAAAACGCAAGAGAAAACAACCCGCGTCTACTAAAGTATCAGAAGGCCGCGTCCACTAAAGTATCAGAAGGCCGCGTCTACTAAAAGTATCAGAAGGTCGCGTCCACTAAAGTATCAGAAGGCCGCGTCCACTAAAGTATCAGAAGGTCGTGTCTACTAAAAGTATCAGAAGGCCGCGTCCACTAAAAGTGACACTTGGAGCGCGTCCATCAAAGTATCAGAATAGCGCGTCCATCAAAGTATTAGAATAGCGCGTCCATTAAAGTA
The DNA here is from genome assembly GCA_030762895.1 of Sophora flavescens. Lineage (NCBI taxonomy): Eukaryota > Viridiplantae > Streptophyta > Magnoliopsida > Fabales > Fabaceae > Sophora > Sophora flavescens. Next base: position 102,654,346 of record CM061066.1, on the reverse strand, counting down.
TCAGAATAACGCGTCCACTAAGGTATCAAAATGGCTCGTCCAATGATGTGGTAAGAGACTCTCGTCCACTCGAGTAACTGAGACTCTCGTCCACCAGACTAACTGAGACTCTCGTCCAGTAAAGTAACAGAGGCTCTCATCCACTAAAGTAACAGAGGCTCTCGTCCAGTAAAGGTGACAGAGACTCTCGTCCACTAAAGGTGATAGAAGCGCTCGTCCACTAGTCTTTGGACTTGCTGAGTCCTTAATATAGAGCTCATCTACTAGCCCGAATGAAAACTCAAATGACTAGATAGACATGATTATTTTCAAGATGGAATCACTTATCTTATGAATGCAAATTCTCTAAGGATTATCAGAATCTTAGTTCAAGAATCAGAAAGAGACTTGAAGCCTTCTCTCCTACTCAGTTTCACGATTATCAAGAAAAGTCAGAAGACTACTCTCTCAAGCAACCTTGGATAATCTGAAAGAATGCTTCCAACATGCTTTATTCCACAAAAGGAGAGTGTACTCAGCAAAGTACAAAAAGCTCTCTGCCCAACTCTGACATGGCTGTATCTCGATGCATAAAGCATGATCCAACATGTTAGAGTACAACCAACGTTCCTATTGCATTAATGGCTGCTCAGAACGACTCTATTGCATTAATGGGTGCTCAGAACGACTCCATTGCATTTAATGAAGTTCTGCTTGAAGCAAGCATCTGAGAGAATGTCTCTAACGGATCCTAAATGCTTGAAGACTATAAATACAGAAGTCATTGAAGATGAAGAAAGAGAGAATACACACTGCATTAAAAACCATTACTCTCCTCATTAATTCTTTTATTCTTTCATTATGTATTCTTCAAACATTTGAAGTTATTACGCAGACTTTCCTAGACTTCACATTTAAACCACTCTCTGAGTGTTAGTGAAAGATCTGCTTGTGAGAAGTTGTATTTTTACAAACCTAATCTCTCAAACAAACCTAAGTGAGCCTGAAGAGGCTAGGTGTGAAAACAATACTTGTCTTGAGCCTGAAGAGGCTAGGTGTGCAAATAATACTTGAGTCTGTAACCTTATCAGTTATAGTGGATAAATCTTGGTACTGCCAAGGACTGGATGTAGCTCTTTGATTTGAAGAGTGAACCAGGATAAATCACCGTGTCAATCTCTCTTCCCTTAAACTCTTTAATTGCTTTAGTTTTCTTGCGTCTGTCAAGTGGTGTGTTTGCAATAGTCACCCATCCATCCTGTATTCTTCCACTCGTCCAAAGCTAGCTTTCTGTTTGCGAAAAGATTTCAGCTTTCCTTAAATTCTAATAAACACAATTCAACCCCCCATTCTCGTGTTTATAGTTGTCTATTTCAAATTTGATAAGCCAAAGGAGGATTTACCACTTGAATATGGAAATTCAAGATAAGAATCAATGGTTCAACTCATGAACCAAGAAGACGTGAACTCTCAACTCTCTCTAGAAATCTCAAGTGTGAGAAAACTTAACAATTGTATTCAAACTTGCAAAATGAGTTACATGGAGCTTATTTATAGATGACCAAAGTGCTCATCCTCTATTATGAAGCAATTAGCGCCTCCCACCCTCTAATTCCAAGTGTGGGACTTTCTTGGCCCATTGTAGGATTCCTATGTTGGGCCTACTTGGTACAAGAGGCCCAATTAGCCTAAGCCCAAAGTAAAAGCCCAAAAGCCTACACTACCCAAGTGCTTTTTGAATAAGAACTTTTATTACAAAAAGTCTACTCTATACAAGGGTCCTAATCCCTACCTTTATTACATGAACTCTACTCTATACAAAGGTCCTAGGCCCTATCCCTAACTAGGTGGTCAATGGCTCAATGCATAAGAGGTTCAAGATGAAGCCCTCTTCACAAGGTTGCCTATGAGTCAAGTGATTGACCACCACCTTCTTGAGTGTGTCTTGGACTCTTCTAAGCCTTGCCCTTGTCATGGGTCGATGCAAGTCTTCAATGCTAGGTCCTTGGCCTTGTGTGTCCATGCTCACATCATCCCCTCCTTCTTGAGGCACATTCGTCCACGAATCGTGTTGATCATCATCTGTGTCATTTTCAAAAAGACTTATATCAGACACATTAAACATGGTACTCACATTATAATCACCAGGGAGATCTATTTTATATGCATTATGATTTATTTTCTCCAATACTTGGAAAGGTCCATCACCCCTTGGTAGGAGTTTGGACTTCCTTTGTATAGGAAACCTTTATTTTCTTAAGTGTACCCATACCCAATCACCCGGTTTGAGTAACACTTGTTTTCTTCCTTTATTTACTTGCCTTGCATTATGCTCCCCTTGTTTTTCAATATTTAATTTTACTTGTTCATGGAGTTTTTTATTAAATTCGGTCTTTGCAAGTCCATCTTGATGCAACAAAGATTTTTCAATTGGTATTGGAAGCAAATCAAGTGGGGTTTGTGGATTCAAACCATAGACTATCTCAAAAGGGGAGTGCTTTGTAGTAGAATGTTGCACACGGTTGTATGCAAACTCAATGAAAGGTAAGCACTCTTCCCAAGACTTTAGGTTTTTCTTGAGGATGGTTCTTAGGAGAGTAGAAAGAGTCCGATTAGCCACCTCGATTTGCCCATCCGTTTGTGGATGGCAAGTAATCGAAAAGAGTAATTTAGCTCCAAGCTTGCACCACAAAGTTCTCCAAAAGCGACTTAGAAACTTTGTATCTCTATCAGATACAATGCTTCTAGGAATCCCATGTAGTCTAACTATTTCCCTAAAGAAAAGGTTGGCTACATGGCAAACATCATCACTTTTGTGACATTGAATGAAATGGGCCATCTTGGAAAATCTATCCATAACCACAAAGATTGAGTCATTCCCTCACCTAGTCCTTGGTAATCCCAATACAAAATCCATAGAGATATCAATCCAAGGAGAAGAAGTACTAGGTAAGGGAGTGTACAACCCAATGGACTAGGTAAGGGTCCTATGTTGCAACCCCATTGAATTGTCCCATAGCTTGTAACATCTGGAACGTGACTGGCTTGAACTCAAACCGAGGTGCAGTGATTGGAGTCCTCACTATCACAGTATTCATGGCTTCAAGATCAAACACTGCATACCCCCCGATAGCACAGTTTCTGTTATTGGCCATAGCCATGCTATCCTGCTGCTCTTCTTCAGCCATTTTTGAGCTTGCAGCAGATGGTGATTCAGTGGAAGTTGGTGTGGAATTTTTTGGAGTATTCAACACCAACTCAGGTAAGGACTGAGTAGTTAATCCTTTTTTGAGCCTCCTGAATGCACTTTCAATCTCTGGATCAAATCTGTAATCAGGTGATAGGAACCTGTGCATGCAGTTTCAGTACCTGATGCTACAACAATTCACTCAGAGTATTAGATATTCTAACTATAGAACTAATAATCTAAAAATAGAATTTTAACACCGTTAACAATCCTCGGCAACGGCACCAAAAACTTTGTGCCTTAAAAACAATTGTCTTTAAGCTTGTGCAAGTATACACAATCACAACAAGTAGTATAGAAAGTAAGTCAGATATTGTTCCCACGAGGATCATAATACTGTAGCAAAATTCCAATTTATACTATATGCTCTAGCAGTTAGGTTGGTAACAAAAATTTGGTGTGTGTGCAAAATAATTGTAAATTAAACTTGAGAAAGTTAAAGCTTAAGGAAACAAGATTTAAAAGAGATGAGTTGTCAAATATGGTAAAAATAGCTCTAGGTATGATTTTTCATAAATCCTGCTTAGCCTATATTATGCTCTGCCTATGCTCTAGCATTAACTCTAGGAAGTAAAGATGGATTTTCCAACACTTAAGGATTAGGTTCATTAACTGCCTTCTATTCCTATATTCAGATTAGTCACACCATCCTCTTAATAAGCATGTTCCAGTTAGTTTAGGGAGTTGAATAACTATTCCTAGTCTATTCAACACCATGTTATTTTCCAATTAATGATTTAATCCATATCCTTTACCCCTTTCTAACTTACTCAATTTTTCCAAACCAAGTAAGCTTGACATTTAATTAAGTTGATCAATCTTAACTAAATGGTCACGCTGTCGCCACGCGCCAAAAAGAACGAGCGTTTACAAAATAATGTAGATAGGGAAGCGACAACTCGAGTATCGTCTCACAAAGACTCTTGGGTTGTTGTTATTAACAGAAAATCAGTTTTGGGGGGGTTGGATATGAAATAAAATAAAGAAAACAGAAAACAATGCAAAAACAGAGCAATGAAAACAGCGCAGTTTAAGAGATTAACAAATAAGCTAAAGACGATTAACCTACTGTTCTTGGTTTCCCAACTATCATCGGTTCACATAAATCCAAGCCCTAAGCAGATTCTAATCCCCTTTCGGTTGTAGCAACAATTAACAAACGAAATCACTACTACGGATATATGTTCCTATTCCCGAATTAAACCAACGGGGTGAAGCACTCATGAACTAAACGAACATGAACGAACACACGCGAATTAAACAAACACGATTATATATAGGAACATAACATCACCGAAATGAATCAACACAACACTATACCCTCCTGAATTAAACAAACAGAAACATATAACATAGCATTGAAGAGAGAAAAGCATACAAAACAGGAATTACAAAACCTCAAGTGTGGTAATGGAAACCAATCACAGTAGATTAATCTAGGAGACTAGTTCTCCATTACAAACTTAAACACAAAAGAAAAGAAAAAGAAAATAAACTACTGAACTACAACTACTGACTACAAAAGCTCCAGTTCTGCCTAAAACAGGCTTATATACAACTTCGGGACTACGCGGACTCGTGAGGCGAACGCACATTCGCGAGGCGAATAATGTGAACAGTCTTCAGCTTTTGGGTTCTCTCGCGAGGCGAGCTTATTATTCGCGAGGCGAGACTCTTCAGATTCCAAACTGTCACAGCCGTGACCTTCAACATGGATAAGCCGTGCTGACTTCTGGTCTTCAGGGTTGGATTACTCGCGAGGCGAGTCATGTCTTCGCGGGGCGAGACAGAGAGGTTTGCAATTTCTGGCACAGTCACGCTTCTGGTTCGCGGGGCGAACAGCCTTCTTGCGGGGCGAAAGCTCCAGATTTATTTCTTTGTATTAACCTGAAAACAGAAAATAGCATAAGTGCTTTATTTAACTCTAAATCAACTAAATTAACCTAAAAATACTTTACAGACTCAAAATGATGCTTAAAGACAATCCAGTCTAATTTGGGCAAAAATGATATAAAATTAGCACAAAACCAAGGTTTTTCTAGTTATAAAACTAGATGAGCCAGCGGCTGATCAAAATACCCCAAACTTAAACTTTGCTTGTCCCCAAGCAAACTACAACTCAAAAACTTAAAAAGACTCAAGACCTGGTAAAACATGGCAAAACATGGCAAGCTTAGAAGATTTAATCAACTTTGCACAAATTTCAAGCAAAACAGTTTTCTTCAATGTCCCCCCTTTCAAACAAAGCAATCCCCACAATCATTCATTCTAAACAATTGAGAATTTCATCATTCAAACAATCATTAATCTAAGCAAGGGATCCAAGTTACACACAAGAGGGAGATCACCAAATTCAAACAACTGCCTTCCTCACAAGGGCATTTAGTGTTCACTCAATCGCTCAGTTGGTGTCAGGTTATCAACATTTCCCTCAATTTCACTTTTAAGAGCACTTCCCATAAATTTGATTTTCATCTCAAAATGGCTCCCACAGAAAATATGCATGCAACATCAAAAGGTCTTTTATGGTTGTAATGGGGTCTGGCTAAGGGTAGGATTTACAAAGGAACTAGGCTGAGGACCCTAGGAACTAAGAGAGCATGAAACACTTCAACACAATGAAATTCCACTCAGGTTCCTTTTTTCATTCATCTTTTTACCTTGGGTGACTACATCCATTTTTTTCTAACTCTTTTATATTTTATTTATTTATTTATTTATTTATTTATTTTTTGCAATCCCAAACAACACATTGCACCGGGTAGCCACCCCAAACTTAGTTTCTTGAAACCAATCTCTTACTAAGATTCCGTGCTCTCCTAATCCTAAGATCGGGTTAACATGGTTTTTCCAGATTTTGGCTCATATAAGGTCATCAAGAATTAACAGGCTAATCAGGCTCAATGGGGCTAACTAGGGAACATGCATTAGGAATTGGTTATTTTTTAGGCTAAGTAGTTATTTACAAAGAAATTGCCTAAATCATCTGAAGCAAACACATAATCATGCAAACCATAAAGAGATTCAAGCAAATTCAGGAAAGTGCAACTTAAAAAAATGATTCTCACAGTCAAAAACATGTTGGAGGCTCAAAACCTCACCTGGACATTCATGCAAATTGTTTGACAGAGATTCTATCCCTAGTGTGTGTTTCCTATCACCCCAAACTTATCATAAATCATGCCATCATAACAAAATCTCAAAGTTCAGTTTTCAATCACATGGGGATCATTTTTCAAAAAAAATTTCAAATCCTAGGGGGAACAGTCAATAATTAACATGCAATCCATCTGTGCAAAATTCAATCAAATCCAGCAAACTTGCCAACACAAGACTCAACACAACTCCTGAGCTTCTCAAATTATTCAGGAGCTTTATTTGAAAACAAAACAGAAATAAAGCAAGGAAAAGAAAATTAAAAAGAGCAAGGTTTAGAAAAACTCATTGGAGTGGTTCACCAGGATCCCATTGCTTGTAACATAAGGCCCAAGTGATAGCCAAAGGGTGGGAGTTCATTCCATGCTTCCATAACTTGCAACCTTGATATGGGGGTGAGTGCTTGACAGTTACGGTGACTCCTTCCATTGCGGCGGACTTCTCACTCCCTCTTGGGTCAAAGATGACCGCTTTCTCAACAAAATCCTCCCAATAAAATTGGGGTTCAACCCCTTGGACTGGCCATGGTGCAAGATCCAGTGGCTTGAACTCCATCACCGGTTGTTCCACAGGGGGAGGTGGTAAACAAGTAGAGAGTGTTACTGGTGCTGCTTCAACTTCTGCATGATCTTCATTCCCTGTACTAACAAATTCATCACCTGCTAAACCTGCAGAAATCTCAGCACACACCATACAAAGGTTAGTGCTAGTAGAGTCAATACATATATCACAATAAACTGAATCAGTAAAAGCCTGATTGTCTGGAAATTCAGCAATTAGTTCATCCATCCCATCACTCTCAACACATGCATATGAATTAATTGAATCATCTACTTCCAAAGGTTCTTCATCATCCTCAAGCATGGGGAAGCAGATGTCCTCCTGATCCTCATTTTCTATATGCATATGGCCCTCAACCTCATAGGTCTCCTGTTCCCTATGGATGTTTGGCTCTTCATACCTTTCAAAACATGCTATACACAAAGCAGTGTCAGTACAATCAGCACATGAATTATAATAGATAGAATCAGAGGATTCAACACACAGTTCATCAACAGAAACATTATCAAAATCATCAGCAGAAGTATCTTCAAGAATAACCATCTGTGAATCTGTATGTTCTTCAAGGGGACGTTGAGTTAGCAGTGCAGCCGAGTTGGCGACAATTTGATCAATTTGAATGGCCAACTTCTGAGATTCAGCTTCTCTCCTCTTATGGTTTTCAAGACTTTGTTCTGCCATCCGTTGATTTTCCTCTATCATCCGTTGATTTTGCTCGGCCATTTGTTGTATCATTCCTTCCATTTGTGCAGTTATCTGTGCAGTCATTTGCTTGAACAAGTCCTCGAGTGAAGGTCCGGAAGGTTCAGAGGTGGTCACTTGGCTAGGATAATTGTTCCCTCCAAACATGTCAAAATCACTGCTAAACTCATAACTTCCGGAAAAGTTAGGATAATTTGTGCATGGTGGTGGTTCACTAAAATCAGGATAATACATGCATGGTTGCTCATAATAAACATTAGGCACATAATTTTGCATATAATTATCAATGGGGCGTACTAAAATTCACAACCAGACAAGCAGACAAAACTAATTCAGCAAAGATTTTTTTTTATATTTATATATTTTTTTTTGCTAATAACACAACAAGAGTCCCCGGCAACGGCGCCAATTTTTGGTCGCGCTGTCGCCACGCGCCAAAAAGAACGAGCGTTTACAAAATAATGTAGATAGGGAAGCGACAACTCGAGTATCGTCTCACAAGGACTCTTGTGTTGTTGTTATTAACAGAAAATCAGTTTTGGGGGGGTTGGATATGAAATAAAATAAAGAAAACAGAAAACAATGCAAAAACAGAGCAATGAAAACAGCGCAGTTTAAGAGATTAACAAATAAGCTAAAGACGATTAACCTACTGTTCTCGGTTTCCCAACTATCATCGGTTCACATAAATCCAAGCCCTAAGCAGATTCTAATCCCCTTTCGGTTGTAGCAACAATTAACAAACGAAATCACTACTACGGATATATGTTCCTATTCCCGAATTAAACAAACGGGGTGAAGCCCTCATGAACTAAACGAACATGAACGAACACACGCGAATTAAACAAACGCGATTATATATAGGAACATAACATCACCGAAATGAATCAACACAACACTATACACTCCTGAATTAAACAAACAGAAACATATAGCATAGCATTGAAGAGAGAAAAGCATACAAAACAGGAATTACAAAACCTCAAGTGTGGTAATGGAAACCAATCACAGTAGATTAATCTAGGAGACTAGTTCTCCATTACAAACTTAAACACAAAAGAAAAGAAAAAGAAAATAAACTACTAAACTACAACTACTGACTACAAAAGCTCCAGTTCTTCCTAAAACAGGCTTATATACAACTTCTGGACTACGCGGACTCGCGAGGCGAATAATGTGAACAGTCTTCAGCTTTTGGGTTCTCTCGCGAGGCGAGCTTATTATTCGCAAGGCGAGACTCTTCAGATTCCAAACTGTCACAGCCGTGACCTTCAACATGGATAAGCCGTGCTGACTTCTGGTCTTCAGGGTTGGATTACTCGCGAGGCGAGTCATGTCTTCGCGGGGCGAGACAGAGAGGTTTGCAATTTCTGGCACAGTCACGCTTCTGGTTCGCGGGGCGAACAGCCTTCTCGCGGGGCGAAAACTCCAGATTTATTTCTTTTTATTAACCTGAAAACAGAAAATAGCATAAGTGCTTTATTTAACTCTAAATCAACTAAATTAACCTAAAAATACTTTACAGACTCAAAATGCTGCTTAAAGACAATCCAGTCTAATTTGGGCGAAAATGATATAAAATTAGCACAAAACCAAGGTTTTTCTAGTTATAAAACTAGATGAGCCAGCGGCTGATCACTAAACAACAGATAATGCATGATAAAGGAAATGCAGAACATATTCATTGCATAAAACAACTAAGCATTCATTACATTAAAATACCTAAAGCTCAAGAAGTTTAGCTCATGTTGAGCTTACAAAAATCAAAATGATAAAGAAGTCATTACAATGGTGAAGGTAAAAGAAAAGAGCATCAGTTGGAGGTTGAAGAAGCTCGGTGCAGCTCTCTAGGTTAAGACAAGAGTAGGGTGTGTCATAAATGTGTCCAAGGTCACATTTTTAGGGTTACCCTATGTGGTTATATACCCCCTCTATTTTATTCCATTTTGGGATAACAAATAACATTATAAAATAGGGCCCTGACCCATTTCCAAAAACACAGGAGGACTGATCCCTAGGCGCTGGGCTCCACATTATCAGGGCATCAGCCCATGTGAGGAGAGAGAAAATGTGTCCAAGTCAGCTTTTGTCTTCTAGTGCAAAGCTACTGAAGTTTGGCTTTGCTGTATGAGACTCCCTGTTGTGTCCCTTTATGTCATTTAGTTTAAAACCTCATTATTTAATTACTTAATCGCACGCTTAACGTGAAAATTATGTAAAAATTGAAACTTAAATTCTTAAGAAAATAGATTCATATAGAACAGAATATGAAAACATAAATATATTAGACATACTTAAAGCATCAGAGTTATCAAAACACTGTTTCAGGGCATCCCATCAATAGGATCCCGAACTGGTGCATAGTTATACAAAACATAAGCGGAAAGATAAAGCTTCACGAAACAGACGCACTGGCCATAACTAACTAGACCCTAATCACCATGGGTCACAGCTCATCCTCTGGCATCTGGTTCGTTGGGAGTTCCATCCAACTCCTCCTGGTTACGTTCATCCACAGGGTCTTCTCGTATGGTTCCACAAGGAGACAAAATACAACATACAGAAATATACAGGGGATAAGAAACAGTTATATCATCAAAAGCGGACAAGAGTCATAGTAAACTAAACAGTAATTATCACAGACACAACATCAGTCAAGTCATCCATCTTCCATAAAATTCTTATATTATCCTACCCTCACTCCTGCAACTAAAACTTGATACTGAAAATGGCTATGGTTTCCCTATCATAGTTATGGTTATCGGTTAGTCGTCCAAGCGACACGTCCCATTCCCAGTGCACATACTTGGCCATGGTGAGAATGCTCATGCAAAGCAATGACACTACAGCTGCACATTAAACCCGGTGCACACCCCGGACCGTGGGTGCTCATGCAAAGAAATGACACTATAGCTGCACGATTATCCCGGTGCACACCTTCACCATGGTAAGAACGCTCACGCAAAGCGTGACACTACAATTGCATGATGATCCAAGTGCACACCTCGTCCACTCCCAGAGGTGCTCTTGCAAATCAATGACACTCGTAGCTGCACAAGTTAAGTTTACCCTTTGGAAGGTCCCACAAGGACTTCGGGTCTTGTATGTGCCCCACATACGGTTATAGAAACAACACAACTTATGAACCTCGCAGACTCCTATGGTCATAACCTAGTGTCTTAACCTCTCATCAAGACCTCAACACATGCTCTATGTCACAGCACCTCTTTAACATATTTCATGTAGGTTAGGCACCTCTAAAAATCATCATGATCCTCACTCCCAAAACAACTCATCTCTTAGACCACATATATATCTTCGCTTAATCCACTAAGCATAAAGTAAATACCACACAGATCATGCATAACATCAAGTCAATCAAAGATATTTCAAAACATCAACATAGCACTAAATCGGTTAAATAAAGGTAATAAAACTCAAATCAACCATCAACAGTATAAAAATCAACCTAACATCGATCAACCTACAATCCCCGAATCACCATGGATGTTTTATAAAAGCAATTTAAAGCGATTCTGGTCTTGTCGATTATTCGAATTCTAGTAAGGTTTAGGTCGCCCTACATAATTACTACATAATCTACTACTTATCGATTCCGACGATAGGTTGATTCTTTCCCCCACCTGAGTTATCACCGAAAGATCGAATTTCCAGCTCCTCGTTATCCGACCACGAGGTGTTAACACCACCTTCAACCAAACAACATAAAAACAACTAAATCAAATAAACTCATCTATGTTCTCATTAGGTAGGTTCGGCCATTTAAATCTAATGAGAGTTAGGTTTCATTTCACGCTCTAAGATTTTAGATACTTAACTCTTAGGTTCTAGGTGACTTAGATAATTTGTTATAACTTGAAAATATTGAATAAAATCATCCAAACTCTTAGGTTAGGTTTCGGCCTTGTATAGTAAAATAGGTTAGAAAACTTTAAACCTTCCAATCTCTTAGATTTTGCATCCCAATGTATTTAGGAGCTCAAATCCATGATCATATTGAAAATAAAAGAAAACAAAATATCCTAGGTCCATAAACCTCATAGGTTCGGCCATCACAAGATAACTAGGTTAGAAATCTCTAAACTTCCCAATCTTTTAGACTTAGCATCCTAATGTCTTAAGGATCTTCAAGTCCATGATCATTTTGGAAAATGAAAACTCAAACATCCTAGCTCCAAAACATTGAGTTTCAGCCTAGCCTAGGAGAATGAGGAAAAGCCTTTTGTTTGATGAAAACTCTTAGGTTTGGCATCACAAAGTATTAAGAGGTCTAAATCCATGATCATAGTTAGAAAGTTGAACTCAAGCATCCTAGGTCCAAAACCATATAGGTTTGGCCATCCTTGGATAAATAAGCTAGAGATTTTCAAAACTTTCAAGACTATAGATTTAAGATCAAGAGGGATCTAGAATCTCAAATACAAGATCATCTTTCAAAATGTTGAAACAAAACTTCCTCGGCCACCATGTATAGGCTTCGGCCATCCTTGGAAATAAGAGGTAGAAATTTTTGTTTTATACAAACTCTTAGTATGTGAAAATATAAGTTAATACAAGACTATAGAAAGTTGTTTCAACTCAAAAGGATTTTTCTACAATTTTCTAGAGAGTTTAGAAGTTGAAAACCCATTAAAAACACTTAAAGAAAAAGTAGAGTAGACCATAAGGTAAAAGAAGAAACTTTCAAAAAGATTGACATAAGAGTATTACCCTTGATACAAGGATCAACTTTTGTGAAGAACTTGAGTTGAAAAGATGAATAAAAATGCAAGCTTTATGAGTATGAAGTTTGAAGAGAAAGGAAGAAGATGAAGAAATAGTGTTTTTGGAGAATAAAAAGTGAGTTGAAGAAAATGAAAGTGATATATGGGGAGAGAGAGAGAGGGCCATGGTTTTGAGGGAGAGAAATGAGTGCTTGGAGGCCAAGTTTTGAGTTATGTCATGTTTGGTTGGCAAAAGTTGAAAGGAATGGCTTAATTGATTATAAAATAGTAAATTTTGAAAAAAAGTAATAATGGTACTTTTATGAATGTGACATAAAGCTTCTACAACCATGCCTCCTTTCCCTAACAAGTCACCTCATCTCTTTTGTGTCCCCTAGTCTGCTCCATTTTGTACCCGGTTACAGTTCCGATCGTATATTCCCGACGTGTTCACCCGAATAAAATATTTTATTTTATTTTATTTTTGAACGAAAATTTTTAAAATAACCAAAGTTGAAGTAAAAATGATAAAAACACCAACCGTCTCGTTCATGGGTCAAAATTAGGTTTTCTGGTCAGTAAACTTATACCGACAGTGAAAACGCAGACCGACTTTCGTCTGAATTTTCAACCGAAAATTTTACTGTGACTTCATATGATAAGGTGGATTAGGAATATGATTTTATTTTATGAAAACAAAATATTTTCTACTTTCATATTAAAATATAATTACTTATATTTTAATTGATTAAACAGTATAATGAAAATCAGGCTGTTACATTACTACCCCTCTTAAAAGAAAATTCCATCCTCGGAATTTACATACCTCAGAAAAGATGTGGATATTGTTGTTGCATATCCGCCTCGCCTTCCCAAGTTGCATCTCCAGTAGTTTCATCCCATATGACCTTAACCAAAGGAATCTATCTATCACGAAGCTCCTTAATCCGTCTATCTGCGATCCTCACAGGTAAGGCCTCATGCTCTAGGTTCTCTCGCAGTTGTATCGACTCAGACTCAATCTCATGAGATGGATTAGGATAGTACTTTCTCAACTGAGAAACATGAAAGACGTCATGAATGTTGGAAAGATTTGGTGGCAAGGCAATTTGATAAGCTATTGGACCAATTCGTCGAAGAATCTGAAAAGGTCCCATGAAACGAGGAGTAAGTTTTCTAGATTTGATAGCTTTACCAATTCCAGTTTTCCGAGTAACTCTCAAGAATACGTGATCACCTTCCTGGAATTCTAATGGTCTCCTCTTCTTGTCACTGTAGCTCCTTTGCCTATCCTGTGCTTCCCTCATCTTTTCCCTTATCTTCCTGACTTGTTCCGTAGTCTGTTGTACCACATTCGGACCCAAAACTTGGTTCTTACCAGTCTCATATCAACATAATGGGGTCCTACACTTTCTGCCGTACAGAGCCTCATACGGTGCCATTCCGATACTACTGTGGAAACTGTTGTTATAAGTAAATTCAATCAATGGCAAGAACTCATCCCAACTGTCAGTGTGTTCCAACACACAAACTCTCAATAGATCCTCCAATGATTGAATTGTCCTCTCTGATTGCCCATCGGTTTGGGGATGATAGGCAGAACTCATTCTCAATTTCGTTCCCAAGGCATGTTGCAATTGTTTCCAAAATTGAGAGGTAAATCTAGGATCTCGATCTGAGACAATGCTTGATGGCACACCATGCAATCTAACCACTTTGCTAATGTAAATCTGGGTTAACTTTTCTAATTTATCACCTTCTCTAATAGATAAGAAATAAGCACACTTCGTCAACCTATCAGTGATAACCCAAATCGCATCATGCTTCTTAGGAGTTCGTGGTAATCTAGCCACGAAATCCATAGCTATACTATCCCATTTCCATTCTGGGATATCTAAAGATTATAATAATCCTGCTGGTTTCTGATGTTCAATCTTTGCCTTTTGACACACCAAGTAAGATAAAACAACTCTGCTACTTCCTTCTTCATTCTGGTCCACCAAGACATTTTCCTCAAATCTTGATACATCTTTGTGGATCCAGGATGAAAACTCAACTTACTCTTGTGTGCTTCTTCCAAAATCATCTTCCTAAGTTCTGCATCCTCTGGCACACATATCCTATCCTTAAACCTTAACACACCATCTGCTCCCCTAGTGAACTCAGAAACTTTACCCCCGTCTATCCCCTTACTAATCTCCTGAAGGTATAGACCCTGAACTTGCTTATCTTTAAGATCTTTCAAGAAATCACTACTAATAGTGACCATACTTAAGCAAACTTTACCTTTCCATAATTCCATTCCTAAGCTCAGATCTCTGAATTGTTCAAGCAATTCTAACTCCTTAACCATCATTGCGGATACATGCAAGGACTTCCTACTTAAGGCATCTGCTACCACATTGGCCTTACCAGGGTGGTACAATAACTCAAAATCGTAATCTTTATGAACTCCATCCACCTCCGCTGCCTCATATTCAATTCCTTTTGATCGAATAGGTACTTCAGGCTCTTATGGTCACTGAAAACATTAAACCTTGCTCCATACAAAAAAGTGTCGCCATATCTTTAATGCGAACACTATTGCTGCTAACTCCAAATCATGAGTCGGATAATTCCTCTAATGAATCCTCAACTGTCAGGAAGCATAAGCGACAACTCTTCCCTCTTGAATCAGAACACAACCTAAACCTTGGTATGACGCATCACAGTATACATCAAACTGTCCTAGAGGGTCTGGTAAGATCAACACAGGTGATGTAGTCAACCTTTCCTTCAACTTTTGAAAACTCTGCTCACACTTGTCCGTCCATACAAAAGTTGTATCCTTTCTCGTTAACTGCGTCATGGACAATGCAATCTTAGAGAATCCCTCTATGAACCTCCGATAATATCCAGCAAGTCCTAAGAAACTCCGTACTTCACTCACTGACTTAGGTCGTTCCCATTTAAGAACTGCCTCAACCTTAGCAAGATCTACGTCTATTCCTTCTTTATTAATCACATGCCCTAGGAATTGCACTTCTTCCAGCCAAAACTCACACTTGCAAAGTTTGGCATAAAGTTTCCTATCCTTTAAGACTCGCAATACCAAACTCAAATGTTCCTCATGCTATTCCCACGTACGAGAATAGATAAGAATATCGTCGATAAACACAACAACAAACTTATCGAGGAATGGTCTAAAAATTCAGTTCATGTAATCCATGAACACGGCTGGCGCATTTGTTACACCAAAAGGCATGGCTAAATACTCATAGTGCCCATACCTCGTCCTAAAAGCCGTCTTGGGTATATCTTACTTCCTTACCCTGATCTGATGATACCCAGATCTTAAATCAATCTTCGAGAATATTGCTGCTCCCTTCAACTGATCCATCAAGTCATCGATCCGAGGCAACGAATACTTGTTCTTAATTGTCACCTTATTCAACTGTCTGTAATCTGTGCACAACCTCGCACTTCCATCCTTTTTCTTAATGAACAACACCGGTGCCCCCCAAGGCGAAACACTCGGTCTGATGAACTCTTTCCCCATCATATCGTCCAATTGTTCCTTCAACTCAGCCAACTCAACCGGTGACATCCGATAAGGTGCTATAGATATAGGCCCTGTCCCTGGTACCGGATCTATAGTGAATTCCACTTATCAAGTCATCGATCCGAGGCAACGGATACTTGTTCTTAATTGTCACCTTATTCAACTGTCTGTAATCTGTGCACAACCTCGCACTTCCATCCTTTTTATTAACGAACAACACCGGTTCCCCCCAAGGCGAAACACTCGGTCTGATGAACTCTTTCCCCATCATATCGTCCAATTGTTCCTTCAACTCAGTCAACTCAACCGGTGACATCCGATAAGGTGCTATAGATATAGGCCATGTCCCTGGTACTAGATCTATAGTGAATTCCACTTATCTTTCCGGTGGCAAACCTGAAACGTCTAGAGGGAAAACTTCAGGAAACTCTCTCACGATAGGTATATAATCTATGCTGGGGATCTCATTAGCCTCCATTGCACAAAGCCTCACAAATTCCTGAGAGTTGTTACTCCTCAGAGGTATTCCTTCATTGGCAGACACTATACTAGAAGGTTCAAGAAATGATAAGGTCTTACTAGAACAATCTAGCATTACATGGTTAGACGAAAGCCAATCCATTCCAAGGATAACATCTATCTATTGCATAGGCAGACAGATAAGGTCTACAACAAAAGTTCGATTTTCAATCACTATAGGACACTTTAAGCAAACAGATATGGTAATCAAAGGATTACTAGTTGGAGTAGATACCGCAAGGGTATAAGGCAATTTGGATACAGTTAAGTTCAAATGATCCTTACACTCATGCGAGATAAAAGAATGAGTCGCGCCGGAGTCAAACAATACATCAGAGAGTCTACCAGCTATCAGACACATACCTTGTATGAGTTCAGCAGATTGAGAGGATTCAACTCCCTTCACGGTAAACACCCTTCCAGTGGCTTGTGGTCTAGTTGTTGGGACACCTCTTCCAGCTCCACCTCTATTATCTCCGGAACCTTTTCCCGTAGCTGCTAGTTGTTGCATAACCTTCTGTCTGCAGTCTCGTGCCATGTGACCTGATTTCCTATAGTTGAAACAGTTGGGTCCACTTGAATAGTTGTTTGCATAATGTGGTCCCCCACATCTGAAGCAAACTACACTTTGCGATTGCTGACCAGTTCTAGTCGCTGGTGCTGGTCCCTGTTTCTGCCCAGGTCTAACATATGGTTTGTCTCCACTGGGAACCACTTCCTCCGTGCCTCTGGAAACTTGATCGGTTAGGGCCTCCAATCCTCATTTGTTTATGCTCATTAGCTATCCTCAGATCTATGCTTTCGATGGCACTGTATCTCTCTACTAGCTCTGGGAAGTACTGTATGTCAAGAGACACTACAGCCCTCTGCAGCTCATCTCTGAGCCCTTCCTCGAATCTTCTACATTGTCAGTCTTCATTCGGTAACCTCTGATAGTATTCTGAAAACTTGATCATCTCCTCAAACCTCGATGCATACTCACCAACAAACATATTGCCTTGCTTGAGGTTTGTGAATTCCTTTTCCTTCTCGCGTCTAACTATACGCGGAAAATACTTCTCGAAGAAGCAATCAGTGAATAATTTCTAGGTAACTAAACTACCTTCAGCCTCCAATAACCTTCTCTTGCCCTTCCACCAGAATTCTGCCCCCTCAGTCAACATAAAGGCGGCATAAGTCACCTTTCTATCCTCTTGGCAGCGCATAGTATCGAATATCTTCTCAATCTCCTGTATCCACCATTCTGCCTTCTCTGGATCGTATTCTACTTTGAATTTAGGTGGCTTCCCATTCATAAAGGTTGCCAATCCGGCATCCTCAGCTGCTACTTCCCTCCTCTGGTTCTTGATCTCTAGCTGCTCTTTGTTCATTTGCAGCATCTCAGCATTCTGCTGGGTTTGCAATAGCATAGCAGCAGCTATTGTCTCCGTGGTGTTGGGAGTCGAAGATGATCCTCCTCCAATGTCAGCATTGTCATTGACAGCTCCAATGACCCTTTCTGGAGTCCTTTCTCCACTGTTAGTTGGACGTCCTCTTCCACGTGCCATGATTCTGGTGAAAGAAATCATCCGCTCTAATTAGTATGACATATAATACTACATAAGCAAGTATATAAATATCATATGCCATACTAATATTAACTTTTGTATTAGGTTTGGACACTCTACCCCACTTCTAAACATAGTCTAAATCCGATGTGGATTCAACTAGACACGGCCAGTAACAACACCCTAACTTTTAGCAGTCCGATCAGAATCAAACTGCTCTGATACCAAATGAGACACCCCGTTGTGTCCCTTTATGTCATTTAGTTTAAAAACTCATTATTTAATTACTTAATCGCACTCTTAACGTGAAAATTAAGTAAAAATTGAAACTTAATTTCTTAATCAAATAGATTCATATAGAACAGAATATGAAAACATAAATATATTAGACATACTTAAAGCATCAGAGTTATCAAAACATTGTTTCAGGGCATCCCATCAATAGGATCCCGAATTGGTGCATAGTTATACAAATCATAAGCGGAAAGATAAAGCTTCACGACACAGACGCACTGGCCATAACTAACTAGACCCTAATCACCATGGGTCACAGCTCGTCCTCCGACATCTGGTTCGTAGGGAGTTCCATCCAACTCCCCCTGATTACGTTCATCCACAGGGTCTTCTCGTATGGTTCCACAAGGAGACAAAATACAACATACAGAAATATACAGGGGATAAGAAACAGTTCTATCATCAAAAGCGGAAAAGAGTCATAGTAAACTATATAGTAATTATCACAGACACAACATCAGTCAAGTCATCCATCTTCCATAAAATTCTTATATCCATCCTACCCTCACTCCTTAAACTAAAACTTGATACTGCATATGGCTATGGTTTCCCTATCATAGTTATGGTTATCGGTCAGTCATCCAAGCGACACGTCCCATTCCCGGTGCACATCCTTGGTCATGGTGAGAATGCTCATGCAAAGCAATGACATTATAGCTGTACATTAAACCCGGTGCACACCCCGGACCGTGGGTGCTCATGCAAATCAATGACACTATAGCTGCACGATTATCCCGGTGCACACCTTCACCATGGTAAGAACGCTCACGTAAAGCATGACTCTAGAGCTGCACGACGATCCAAGTGCACACCTCGTCCACTCCCAGAGGTGCTCATGCAAAGCAATGACACTCGTAGCTGCACAAGTTAAGTTTACCCTTTGGACGGTCCCACAAGGACTTCGGGTCTTGTATGTGTCCCACATACGGTTATAGAAACAACACAATTTATGAACCTCGCAGACTCCTATGGTCATAACCTTGTGCCTTAACCACTCATCAAGACCTCAACACATGCTCTATGTCACAGCACCTCTTTAACATATTTCATGTAGGTTAGGCACCTCTAAAAATCATTTTGATCCTCACGCCCAAAACAACTCATCTCTTAGACCACATATATATCTTCGCTTAATCCACTAAGCATAAAGTAAATACCACACAGATAATGCGTAACATCAAGTCAATCAAAGATATTTCAAAACATCAACATAACACTAAATCAGTTCAATAAAGGTAATAAAACTCAAATCAACCATCAACAGTATAAACATCAACCTAATATCGATCAACCTACAATCCCCGAATCACTATGGATGTTTTATAAAAGCAATTTAAAGCGATTCTGGTCTTGTCGATTATTCGACTTCTAGTAAGGTTTAGGTCTGCCCTACATAATTACTACATAATCTACTACTTATCGACTCCGACGATAGGTTGATTCTTTCCCCCACCCGAGTTATCACCGAAAGATCGAATTCCCAGCTCCTCGTTATCCGACCACGAGGTGTTAACACCACATTCAACCAAACAACATAAAAACAACTAAATCAAATAAACTCATCTATGTTCTCATTAGGTAGGTTCGGCCATTTAAATCTAATGAGAGTTAGGTTTCATTTCACACTCTAAGATTTTAGATACTTAACTCTTAGGTTCTAGGTGATGTAGATAATTTGTTATAACTTGAAAATATTGAATAAAATCATCCAAACTCTTAGGTTAGGTTTCGGCCTTGTATAGTAAAATAGGTTAGAAAACTTTAAACCTTCCAATCTCTTAGATTTTGCATCCCAATGTATTTAGGAGCTTAAATCCATGATCATATTGAAAATAAAAGAAAACAAAATATCCTAGGTCCATAAACCTCATAGGTTCGGCCATCATAAGATAACTAGGTTAGAAATCTCTAAACTTCCCAATCTTTTAGACTTAGCATCCTAATATCTTAAGGATCTTCAAGTCCATGATCATTTTGGAAAATGAAAACTCAAACATCCTAGCTCCAAAACATTGAGTTTCGGCCTAGCCTAGGAGAATGAGAAAAAGCCTTTTGTTTGATGAAAACTCTTAGGTTTGGCATCACAAAGTATTAAGAGGTCTAAATCCATGATCATAGTTAGAAAGTTGAACTCAAGCATCCTAGGTCCAAAACCATATAGGTTTGGCCATCCTTGGATAAATAAGCTAGAGATTTTCAAAACTTTCAAGACTATAGATTTAAGATCAAGAGGGATCTAGAATCTCAAATACAAGATCATCTTTCAAAATGTTGAAACAAAACTTCCTCGGCCACCATGTATAGGCTTCGGCCATCCTTGGAAATAAGAGGTAGAAATTTTTGTTTTATACAAACTCTTAGTATGTGAAAATATAAGTTAATACAAGACTATAGAAAGTTGTTTCAACTCAAAAGGATTTTTCTACAATTTTCTAGAGAGTTTAGAAGTTGAAAACCCATTAAAAACACTTAAAGAAAAAGTAGAGTAGACCATAAGGTAAAAGAAGAAACTTTCAAAAAGATTGACATAAGAGTATTACCCTTGATACAAGGATCAACTTTTGTGAAGAACTTGAGTTGAAAAGATGAATAAAAATGCAAGCTTTATGAGTATGAAGTTTGAAGAGAAAGGAAGAAGATGAAGAAATAGTGTTTTTGGAGAAGAAAAAGTGAGTTGAAGAAAATGAAAGTGTGATATATAGGGAGAGAGAGAGAGGGCCATGGTTTTGAGGGAGAGAAATGAGTGCTTGGAGGCCAAGTTTTGAGTTATGTCATGTTTGGTTGGCAAAAGTTGAAAGGAATGGCTTAATTGATTATAAAATAGTAAATTTTGAAAAAAAGTAATAATGGTACTTTTATGGATGTTGCATAAAGCTTCTACAACCATGTCTCCTTTCCCTAACAAGTCACCTCATCTCTTTTGTGTCCCCTAGTCTGCTCCATTTCGTACCCGGTTACAGTTTCGGTCGTATATTCCCGACGCGTTCACCCGAATAAAATATTTTATTTTATTTTATTTTTGAACGAAAATTTTTAAAATAACCAAAGTTGAAGGAAACATGATAAAAACACTAACCGTCTCGTTCACGGGTCAAAATTAGGTTTTCTGGTCAGTAAACTTATACTGACAGTGAAAACGTAGGCCGACTTTCGCCTGAATTTTCAACCGGAAATTTTACTATGACTTCATATGATAAGGTGGATTAGGAATATGATTTTATTTTATTAAAACAAAATATTTTCTACTTTCATATTAAAATATAATTACTTATATTTTAATTGATTAAACAGTATAATGAAAATCAGGCTGTTACACTGTAGCAGTCAAGTAGTCCAATTTCCATGCTTCAATCATGCTCCAACACCTCTCTGCTCAAACATGGAGAAAAATCTGAGATAATGATGAAGCACAAAAGAGCATATAACTGGCATTTGCATGTTTCAACACTAATATTTACAAAATAGCAAAATATTCACATAAATGCATATTTAAACTTAGAAGCCAATAATAATTCAAGGTATAGAGGTAATGAATAACTCTTCTTTCAAAGAGTTATCAATATCCCGAAGACAGCGTTTCGAACATGCTATGGGCATTACGAGTACCTTGTGATGATGTTCGGAGTGACGAATGCACATGCTATATTCATGGATTACATGAACAGGATTTTTCGTCCTTATCTAAATCAATTTTTCGTTGCATTTATAAATGACATTCTAATCTATTCTCTTAATCCATTGAAGCATGTTGAACATCTCAATACGGTTCTCCAGATCTTAAAGGAGAAACAGTTATACGCGAAACCCGAGAAGTGCGAGTTTTGGTTGGACAAAGTTCAATTTTTGGGAAACGTTATCTCGAATGAAGGTATCGTAGTGGATCTATCAAAAGTTGAAGCTGTTCTAAAATGGGAGAGACCAAAGGCGGTAACGGAAATTTGTATTTTCGTGGGTTTAGCTGGATACTATAGGAGATTCATTGAGGGATTCTCCAACATAGTAGGACCTCTTACCCAACCAACTCGGAAGGACCAAGCGTTTATATGGACTGAAGCGTGCGATGAAAGTTTCTAAGAGTTAAAGAGAAGGTTGACGACTTCACCTGTGTTGGTGTTACCTGATCCTAAGGAGCCTTTCGAGGTATACTATGATGCTTCGCATCAGGGGTTAGGTTGTGTGCTAATACAGAACGGAAAGTGGTAGGTTATACTTCAAGACAATTGAAGATTCATGAGAGAAACTACCCTACGCATGATTTGGAGTTAGCGGCTATAGTTTTCGCGCTGAAAATCTGGAGGCATTATTTGTATGGAGCAACGTTTAACGTTTTCAGTGATCACAAAAGTTTGAAATACCTGTTTGATCAAAAGGAGCTCAACATGCGACAGAGACGTTGGTTGGAATTTTTAAAGGATTATGATTTCCAACTACAGTACCACCCTGGAAAAGCAAATGTGGTAGCGGATGCCTTGAGTAGAAAATCAATACATGCGTCTGAAATGATGGTTAAAGAACAAGAGTTGTTAGAGCAATTCCGAGATAAGTGGTTGACGGTTGAGATGTCACCAGGAAAGCTTTGCTTAGGTATGACTACTGTTTCCAATGGATTGATGGAACAAATATAAGAGAAACAAGAAAGTGATCAGTACCTACAAGAAGAAAGGGAATTGGTACGACAATGAACAATATCAGAATTTAAAGAGGGGACATATGGAATCTTAAGGTTTGGTGAAAGGATTTGTGTACCAGACGTTTCCGAGCTTAGAAAGTTGATTCTAGATGAATCCCACAAGAATAAACTGAGTTTACATACTGGAGCAACAAAGATGTATCAAGACCTCAAACGGTTGTATCGGTGGTGCGGGATGAAAAGAGACGTGATGGAATATGTCACTTCCTGTTTAGTTTGTCAAAAGGCTAAGACTGAGCATCAAATACTAGCAGGAATGCTACAACCTTTGAGCATCCCAGAATGGAAATAGGATGGCATAGCGATGGATTTTGTGACAAGCTTGCCAAAGACCCGAAAGGGACATGACACAATATGGGTAATAGTTGATCGACTAACCAAGTCGGGTCACTTTTTTCTCACTTTTTACCTCAAGGTTCTGGTAAAGCCTGCAAGAGTCGCTAGGAACAAAACTCAGATTGAGTTCGGCATACCACCCATAGACCGATGGACAATCAGAGAGGACAATCCAGTCGCTTGAAGACCTACTGATAGCTTGTGTGTTGGAGCATACCGGGAGTTAGGATGAATTTTTTCCGTTGATAGAATTCACCTACAACAACAATTTCCACTCGAGCATAGGAATGGCACCCTACGAAGCTTTATATGGTCGATGATGTAGAACACCTTTGTGTTGGTACCAAGATGGATAAAGTTTAGTGTTGGGACCGAACATCGTGCAACAGACGATAGAAAATGTGAAAATGATCCAGGATAAAATGCGGACAACTCAGAGTCGGCAGAAGAGTTACGCGGACAAGAGACGATGACCTCTTGAGTTTGAGGAAGACGATCATGTGTTTTTGAGAGTCACGCCTATGACTGGGTTGGCAGGGTGATTAAATCCAGGAAACTCACTCCTAAATTCATTGGACCTGTTGTGAACGCCGGCAAGTGTACCGGGTCGTCGCAAGTAATAAAACACGGTAAGAGTCTACCGAGGTCGAACACAAGGATTGGGCTACCAATTCGACTAATTTCGCGAGAAATCCGATAAGTTGGTTAAGTAGAGAAAGTGGTTGGAGAGAAACTAGGATCACAATTCAAATTAACAAATCAAATCAAATCAAATAAGATATGGTGATGAAATCTGGAATTAAAAGCATCTAAGGTTTCGAATCCACCTACCCAATCATGCAAAGTACCCAAGTGATAATGATCTCCTCCCTAGGTTCAATTTTAATGTCAACGGGACCCCTAAATTCTCCTAAATCCACTATCGTGTTCATTAGGACGTATTCGATGATTGGATTAATTACTTACTAGGTCTCTTAACCCTAATCTCGAATTTGATTAATTCTTGTTCCCTAAGAGTTGCATCGATCTCCTATTCACTCTCGTGCAACACTCGATCGATGTTCCCAATTCAAGTTCTAAAACGCGAATCGCCTCTCGGCCTCAAACACGTTTAACTAGTGAATCACGCAAAACATATGACCAACACAATGAAAGCAGAATTGGAAAACAATAATTGAATTAAAAGAGAGAGAGAGTTACATCACATGAATACTATGCCGCCATAGGTGGCTTCATCGATCCCTTAGACAAGGGGATTAGTTCCTCATGTCCGTAACAACGATACACGTGCAATCGGAATTCATCCTAAGACTAAGAATTAAGAGAAGAGAAGAGGAGACGCAGCCCCAGAATAAGGATTCTAAAAGATCTACAAAAGTTCCGATCCAAAAAGTCCTCCAATTCTGTTATGCAGTGCCTTATTTATAGGGAGGCCACGCGTCACGGCCGTGATGGTCATCACGGCCAGGCCGTGACGGCTTCTGTTTCTGGCGCACTTCTGGAATTTAAACCCTCGCGACGCGAAGGATGGCTCGCGACGCGAGTCTTCTTTTCACGGCCCGTGATGTGAATCACGGCTAGGCCGTGATGGTCTCTGACTTGTGTGGCTTTTAGGTCACGGCCGTGATATACATCACGGCTAGGCCGTGATGGTCTCTGACTTCCAAGTCTTCAAACTCTCGCGGGGCGAGAATCTCCAGAATGGCAATCTCCACTATTTCTTGACTTTCCTTAATTCTCAGAGCTTCACTTATTGACCTGAAAACAACACAAGCAACCACAAGCGTAATTCTATCCAAAAGAAGCTAAAAACTACACAAAAGACGCAAAACGAGTCAAAGTCCAACTTAGGAACAAAACAAGGCAAATTTGGGCGAAAACGAGATTGAACTCGACTAATTAGCACGTAAACCACCGTCTTACTAGTTATAAAACTAGATAAGCCAGAGGCTTATCAGGACCCTACCAAATTCTTCATCGAGTAGGTCCTGTAGCTTATCAAATTGCCTTACCGCCTTTTCTTTCAAATCTTCGTAGTGTTTTCCATGTGTCGCAATTACGAAAGTATATTCCTGATCCTAGTCATGTCATAGCACCTGATATAGTACAATTGAAAGATAACTTAACCTATGAGGTACTACCTGTAAGGATCGAGGACCAGAGAGTGAAACAACTAAGAGGGAAGGCAATGTTTTTGGTTAAAGTGATATGGAATGCAACATCGGGAGATGCTACATAGGAATTGAAGAAAAAGATGAAGGAACAATATCTGCATCTGTTTTAAGGTAACTGTAATTTAGCAAACGAAATTCTTTTTAGAGGGGTAGTGTTGTAACACCCTGTCTTTTACCTTACGTTTTATTTGTTTTGCTATATCGGTAATTATGTATCTGTTTATATTATTACCGGTAGTCAAGAAAATGAATTTTAGAAAAACAAAATTATATATATAACCTACTTTATTGTAAGAAGTTAGGGTTCAATTTTGGGTTTAAAACTCAGACGAAATTTGGTCTGCGTTTTATATCGGCAGAAACCCTAATTTGACCCGAAACTGAGAAATTCTAGATTTTATCATAATTTCGTTGATAAAGTCTATTTCTAAAATTTTCTCTCAAAAATAAGATATTATATTTTATTCGGGAGAATTTTTTAAGAAAGCGCGCGAGAAAACCTAAATCGGGTAAACGCCGGAGCCGGATACGGAACTGCAGAGATAGAACCGGAGGCTAGATTGATGGGACACCTTTCCACCTTATGTAACAACCCGATTTTCAGATACGCTGTATTAACAGTAAAGATATATTTATTTATATTTTTATCTAAGACTTAGTAAATGATTTTGGAGAAAACAAAATCATATCTAGAACCTACTCTATGGTAGGAAACTCTGGTTAAAATTTGGGTTTAAAATTCAGACGGAAACCGGTCTGCGTTTTTACTGACAGTATAATTTTATACCAGCAGAAAACCCTAATTTGACCCGTAACTGAAATTTGTAAATTTTTTATATTATTTTCGTGAGGAATCCTACTTTCCAAATTTCTGATCAGAAATAAAATGTTATGTTTATTCGGACGAATTTTGGTAAAAGTTTGGATGGAAAACAGTTGGTGTTTTCGCTGACAGTAAGATTTTAATGATCAAAAAACCTAATTTTGACTCGTGAACGAAATGGTTTATGTTTAAAACATATTTCCAACGAGTTTGGTTATTTTGAAAATTTTCGATCGAACAACAGACAGAAACCCTAATCGAGAAACCGACAGAGTCAAAAACGGAATTGCAGAGACCCGTCAAGAAATCGGGACAACGAGTCATACATGATGACTCATGGAGGATGAGTCACCAAGCATTTATGAGCATTAAATGCTTATAATAATGACTTTTAGGTAAAATTACCAAAATACCCCCAAGCTTTCGCGGGTATTAACAAGACATATCTACGCACTCTTAACCACTAATTTTACATGGTTGTAAACCTCCCACATCTCCTCAATTTCGTGCAGCCATATATACTAAACCATACCTATTTCATTTTGCTTTCGTTTCATCATTTTTCCCCACAACAACCGAAATCGGGTAAATGACGGAGCTGCGTACGGGATTTCCGAGAACCGCTAATGGATGGGATCAATGAGTCATGGATGACTCATTAGATGTGGCCCAAAATCAGCCACACCTACATTAATTGTGAGCAACATACTTTTTAACCCTAGTTAATAACATAACCCTAGTTAAGTTAACTATTAACTATGGTTAAGCTTATATTAATTTAATATTCACAAAACCCATTAATTGGACTCTAAGGAACCAAACAAAGCCTAAGATCTACCCTATTTAAACCCCAAACCGCATCAGCAGCCCCCTCCACATTTCTCACTTCATCTTTTCCATTTCTTCTTCATTTTTTCTTCAAAAACTCCATTGTTGTTCTTGCACAACTTGATCATTCTTTCACTTTCTTTCATTATCTAGAGGTCAGCCCTCACTTCTATAATCTTAGTTATCTTACTCATCTTCTTAACTCTCTTTATCACCCATTACTTTGGATTAGAGGAGAAGAATTGAGAGAGAAACCTCAATAGTTACAAGAAGCCTTTGTTGGAAGCTTTGAAACCTAGTTGGAGAGTCTCGGTGAGAGAGTTGCAAACACTCTTCAACCGTTGGATCATTCTCAAATTTTAGAATAATGTTCATGACTTGTGGTTCTTCATATCCAACTGTCAGAATTTGGAAAAAACCTCCAGAGTGTGAGATATGAAGCTCGGACAGTAGGCCTAGGAGGTGAGAAACTCAACCTGGATACCATCTAATCTGTCACCAAAGAATTGCGATCCGAGATGTTTTAACCGTTGGATGGGCCTGAAACTTTGTGAGGAGGTTTAGGAAGGATAGTTCTGCATTTACACCGTTCAGTTTTCTTAATAGAGCTTTGTGGCCAGAGTAATGGATCTCGAACAGTAGCCCTATTTTGGTAGCTTTTCCCTAGGATTCATGAGCTTATTTTGAATCCGATCTTCCCTAAGTCCAGCCGTTGTTCTTGTAAGTTTATTCCATCTATTTTTTCTCTTGATTCAAATATATTTATTTATTTGAAACCCTATTGTTGATTCGGTTGGTATTTGGTGTTTCCGGTGAATTGTGTTACTCGTACGTGTAATCGGGACAGAAAGCGGAACGGTGGATGCTTAAGGATGGATGGTGGCAGATTTATGGATGTTGTTGAACAGCGTGCTGAGGTTCTTGGCAGTAGAGTGGATGCATTCAGAGCTTGTATGAGAAAACACACACTTCAATCAAGTGGGGGAAAGAATCACTCTGTGGTCGGAATCCATAAGTAGTATATTATATAATAATTATGTAGGGCGACCTAAACCCTACTAGTAGTCGAGTAATCAACAAGACCAAAATCACATTGGAAACCTTTTCTGTAAAACCAATGGTGATTCGGGGATTGTAGGTTTATCGACGTTATGATGATTTTATCTGAGGTTGATTGAATTTATTATTATTATTGAATTGCTTATATGATATTTTGTGGTATTTGAATATTTATGATTGTATGTGTTATGCATGATCTGCCTGGTTTTAATATTTCTTCTTAGTGGATTTACGCAAAGATATATGTTGTTCGAGAGATAATTGTTGGTTTGGGTGTGAGGATAAATGGTGACTTAGAGGTGCCTAGCCTAAATTAATTATTTCAAAGAGGAGTGGTAACATAGAATATGTGTTGAGGTTTTGATGGAAGGTTAAGGCACTAGGTTGTTATTAATGTGGATCAGTGAGGTTCGTATATTTGCATTGTTATTCACAACCGTGTGTTGGGAACACACGAGGTCCAAAGTACTCGCGGGATCGTCCCAACTGAGATTTAAAATGTGCAGCTATTCCGTAACGAGAATGGGGGAATAGTATAATTCTAGGAATGAGCATCCTAACGGAAATGAGGGTGTGCACCAGTTTTTGGGGACGCACCACTTGGACGACTGACTAACATCCCTAACAGGAATGGGGATGCGTGACAGGATTGGTAGTGGCCACGTCAGTATCAAAGTTTAGTTGTATGAGATTGGGGTAGATGATGATACATTATTTTGAGGATGCTTTGTTAGTTAGGTGTTGAATGATGCTATGTCTGTGACAATTACTGTATAATTTACTATGACTCTTTTCCGCTTTTTGATGATAGAACTGCTTCTTATCTCCTTTATCTTTCTGTGTGTTGTATTCTGTCTTTTTATGGGATCTTACTAGAAGACCCTGTGGATGAGCTTGATGGTGAGGCGTTGGATAGAACTCAGTATGAACTGGATGCGAGAAGACGAGATGTGGTTTTCAGCAATGTAGTTTAGTGTCTAGAGCCAGTGAGTCTTATAAGACGTTTTGTTTCCTCTATTAATTGTTGTTTTAAGATGCTTGCTAGGGATACTATCGACGGGATACCCTAGACAGTGTTTTAAATACTCTAATGCATAAACTTATGGTATGTATGTTAGATATATGGCGTGTTTACTTTGAAATTTTCTTCCGCTGTGTGTTTATAAGTGAAGTTTTAATTTTTATGTATTCTAACATTAAGTACGCGATTAAGATTAATAAATAATTAATGGCACAACGGGGTGTCTCACCTTAGGGGGTGAGTCATATGGTGAGTCACCGCCATGACTCACCAAGTCATAATTACTTAAAACAAAATATCTAGATATTTATGTGTGAAAAGACCATTTTACCCTTATATCTTTATACAATTCCTTTTGTGACCAAAACTTAATCTTACCACCTCCTCACTTGATCAAAAATTCAGGCAGCCTCACCTACACACACAAATCATTTCTTTTTTCACATTTCATCATCTTTGTTCATCTAAAACTCTAAGTTCATCACTAAGATTTACATTGGAACTCCAAGTTCTTATTCATTTCTTCATCTTCTAGAGGTATAGCCTTACGATCCATGATCATAACTCCTCTTCTCTTCACAAGTTTCCTTCTTATTTTCATGTTTGGTTCAAGTTCCATTTTCATGAGATTTCATGGTTTAAATCATGGAAGATTATAAAATTGGAATTTGTGGGTTATGGCAAAAATTTTATGCTATCTAAGACTCTAGGATCATGTATCCAAGAGCTTAAAAAAATGGAAAACCCTAGCCCTTTTATTTTGTCTTGGCCGAACCATATCCTATTGGGGTGGATCATGAGTTTTCTTGTTTATTTAACTAGTTGTTGTTGATTGTTGAAGGTTAAGTGTGGT
This sequence comes from Sophora flavescens, assembly GCA_030762895.1. Taxonomy (NCBI): domain Eukaryota; kingdom Viridiplantae; phylum Streptophyta; class Magnoliopsida; order Fabales; family Fabaceae; genus Sophora; species Sophora flavescens. The sequence continues at coordinate 102,624,292 of CM061066.1, read as the reverse complement.
GGAGTATTTGTGACTTTGTTTGGAAGGAAAGGAAGATTCAAGGACAAGGAAATCTTTTGTCTTCAAGAGGTATGAGGGAGATTACCATCATCCTACATTAGGGTAGATATGTTGGTGGTTTAATGTTTTTGTATGTTGGTTCTAAAACCCTAAGTGTGAGGGTTAAATAGTTATGTGTATATGTGTGTGATCCTTTTGGAGGAATTGATTGGTGCTTGGTTGTGATATGCTTATTTGATGCATGCTTACTTGGCAAAACAATTATGAATTGCACACTTAATCATGTATCACAAAGTATGCCCAATATGTCTTAAATTTCATGTTATTACTTATTACTTTGATATATGACTATGTATGTTTGTTTGTGAGCTTAATTGATAAAGAGAAAATCTTCATTTGTGATAGTCTTGGTTTCGGCCATGAGGAGGAAAATGGCTATGAAAATCTTAAGGCTTAAAATCATGAAATCATATGATTAATTAAGGTTTCGAGAAGTAACAAAACAAAGAAAAACTTCTCAGTTTCGCCAAACTGTTTTTAGGGCAGTATAATCTGCCTCATCCTGTTTTAAAGGTTTTGAATTGGGTTTAAGTTGAGTTTAGGACTTAAGAGAACAAAAATCATGTTTTAGCGGACTTAAAAACAAAATTTTCACTAAATCGAACATGTAAATTGAACAAAGGTTCCAAATTCGATCAAAACTGTCTTTGACAGTTTGAAATTGTTTTTCAAGTTTATTCAAGTGTCCTAAGACTGCAAAATGAGTTTTGGAATATTAGGTGTAAAAATCGTTGAAAAAGGACTTACGCGATTTTTGTATTTAGCGACGTTCGGTCAAATTTTAGAATTTTTATACAACCGTGAAGTGAAACTCGAAATTATCATTTTAATACTTTAATACAAGTATTCGATCCTAAGAAAGTGAAGGATTTGAGAATTTCGACGTTTTTAATGAAACTGTTTTTGAGGAATTTGGTACTTATGTTTTGACACCCTCTACCCCGCATACATTTTAAAGCGTTAAAAGATAAGATAATTAAAATAAAACATGCATCATCTATTAAAAATTAAAAAAAACCAAACAACGGGTAGAGGACACCGCATTGTGTCAAGTCTCAAAACGCGGAAAAATAAAACATAACATAACATTAAATAAAACCCAACCCCGGTGTCACATTACAGAGCTGGTATAACCAATCCGGAATCGATCCTTGGATACAACTGAAAACAACTAACTAAAGAAACTACTGAAAATAGGAAATCCTAACTACGAGTCGCGACTCCTCAGAGTCACTCCTCAACTGGTTGCTTGCCGTCCTCTGCATAAAAGATACATGCCACAACAAGAAACATAGAAATAGAGAGTAAGAAACATGTATACGAATATAATGGCAAGGAAGCAGTTAGCAAGACGAGCATACATAAACAACCATGCTATAACAGAAAACAATATAACATATCAATGTCATCATACAAACGTGTATGCTATGCAATGCAACTCTGCTCCATTACTCCATTATGCATGTGGAACCCTCTATCTCAGGAAGTCAACTTCAGAGTTACATTTCCACATTGGCCAATAAGCACCAACGCCGGGGCAATACACCAAACCTTGGATGGACCCCTAGGTTAGTCGACACACCTTATTCTAGAGTGCGCCACCATGGTTGTACACGATTCACTCGAATAACCACGGACGACCAGATCACCTTGCTATCGGACGACCTCCCCTATGTTGAACATCCTCCACTAACATCTCTGATGCGTGAATGCATGCTCAACACAACACATAAACACAACCACCACCTCTGCTTGGGCCCATAGGCTACCCAAGTTTTAACACCATTAACACCCCGACCACTCGACTATCTAGGATTATTGTTATCTTTCGTATTCATTAATTAAACACTCTAATCGTTCTGCACTAGAGATTACCACCTTGACCAACAAGCATCAAGGCCCCCTTGGCCACCAGGCTACCAAGGTACCATATCATCATTAACACTCTAGCGATTAAGCACTAGAGATTACCACCTTGACCATCATGCATCAAGGTCCACATGGCCACTAGGCTACCAAGGTACAACAATCTTATCACTTGTCTTTCGTCTTCATGTTTCGTTGGTATTTTATTAAGCCTTTTAACACCTTTGGGGTCAAACACCCGTAACTCAGCAATCCGCGTCTGTTCTGTTTTCTGTTCTGGATAGGTGAGCATGGGCGTGCTGGTCCTACAGGCAAGCACGACCGTGCTGCCTGTCAAGCATGGGTGTGCTCAAAAGCGCGCCCAGTTTTTGAATTTGAACGGGAGCACGGGCGTGCTCCATGTTAAGCACGGCCGTGCTCAATGGAGTAGGGCAATACTGTTCTGGGCAGAAGGGTCGCAGACCCTTTGCCAATTTCTTGGGGCAGTTCCAGATTCAATCCTAATGGGTTCTACTAATCCATTGATCGTCAGTTTCATTAATCTTAATTAAATATCCATGTCTTATAAAAGGGGAATTAATACTTTAATCTCAAACCATTAAATTGTCCCTAATCTCTCATAAATCAATCCCTATTGTTCTTGACTATACCATTGGCATAATCCTCACTCGTTACTATCGTTCAGATTTATGAACAGGGGAGCAACCTCCCTTAACATTATTAACAGATTTAATGTTTTCACCTTATGACGTCTACAACAATCAATAACCATTATAAACTCATTATAACATGGTATGAACATTCAACATGTTCATAATAGACAACGTTCAATAATAAGAACATTCATACCAATATTAATCAATTAATAACAGTCATGCCAATATCATCATCACAACATTTAACATCATATAACAAATAGACATAGAGGCATATAACATGTTATCATACAATAGGGTCATGGGTAACCCTTCGTCTTACGCTACCCCCAAGCCTACATACTCATACTATTCATTCTCCCCATACCTGGTATGAAGATCAGACTCCTGATAGTAAACTGGTCGCGTCCCCTCAAGCGGCTTGACAAACGAATCAAGCCTTGGCCTACAAGAAGGTTAACCAATTAGTTCCAAATCCAAAAGAAAGAAAAGGAAACAGAAGAGGGATAATCGGCTTACCTTACCAGACACTAACGCGGACGTTCCTCTCCCAAACACCACAAGGATTCCTAGAACTGAGAAGGGTTCAAGGGAGAGAAAGAGGAAGAGAAGTTTATGCTGTTTTGGAGGAAGAGAAACCAAAATAAGGGTTGTACACAAAACCCTTGCATACTGTTCTATTTATAGACTCTGTGACACGAGCACGGCCGTGCACCCCACTAAGCACGGTCGTGCTTACATCAGCGTCAACGAGACACTTTTTCTCCTGAGCAGGGTCATGCTTCCTAACAAGCACGACCATGCTCGTGGCTTGTGGCTTGTGGCTCTGGCAGCCACAAGACACGTGCATCAAGCACGGGCGTGCTGATCCATGAGCACGGTCGTGCCCATGCATCAGGAAGGGATTTAAAGCCTAAAATCCCACTTAGCCCCTTCTAAATAGAACTAAAGCAAACAAGGCATACATAAAAGTACTTATACGAAAAACGGGGTGTTACAATTCCACCCCATTATAAAAAATTTCGTCATCGAAATTTCTACTCACCTTGAATGAAGAGATGCGGGTACGCCTCCATCATCTTGCTCTTAAGCTCCCATGTAGCACTCTCCTCAGTCGACCCGCTCCAAACGACTTTAACCAAAGGAATCTCTTTGCCCCTCAGTTGCTTCACCCTCTGATCCTCAATTCGAAGGGGTTGTACCTCGAAAGTCAAATTCTCTTTTAACTGAATTGTGTCGGGGACTATCACATGGTTTGGGTCATGAATGTACTTACAAAGTTGTGACACATGAAAGACATTGTGAAGTTTAGACAAGAAAGGTGGCAATGCAATTTGGTACACAACTTCACCGACTCTTTTAAGAATTTGGTAAGGGCCAATGAATTCGGGAGTAAGTATCTTCGTTTTCATCACTCTACCGACCCCAGTTGTTGGTGTAACTCTCAAGAATACGTGATCGCCTTCCTGGAATTCGAGCGCCATCCTCTTTTTGTCACGGTAGCTTTTCTGCCTATGCTGTGCCGTCCTCATCTTTTCCTGAATCATCCTCACCTTTTCTATGGTTTCTTGCACTATCTCAGGTCCTAACACAACACTATCACCAGGTTCACTCCAGCACTAAGGTGTCCTACATCTCCTCCCATAAAGAGCTTCATAAGGTGCCATCCCAATACTGGAATGGTAGCTATTGTTGTAGGTGAACTCTATTAGGGGCAAAAACTTGTCCCAACTACCAGACTGTTCTAGTACACAAGCTCTAAGCAAGTCCTATAAAGCCTTATGTAAACTAGTCCAGTACCTAGAGGTAGGGTTTCTATCTGACACTATGCTAGAAGGTACACCATGTAACCTAACTATCTCTTTGATGTACAACCTGGTCAACTTTTCCAAAGAGTATTCCATGTTCATAGGGATGAAATGGGAAGACTTGTTCAATCTATCCACAATAACTCATATCACTTCATAACTTGCTGGAGTCCTCGGGAAATCCATGGCAATACTGTCCCATTTCCATTCTGGGATCCTAAAGGTTGCAATTTTCCTGATGGCTTTTGGTGTTCTATCTTAGCCTACTGGCACACTAAACAAGCATACACAAACTCAGCCACATCTTTCTTCATCCTAGGCCACCAAAACTTATGCTTAAGGTCCTGATACCACTTAGTGGCACCTGGTTGTACACTTAGTCCACTCCTATGTCCTTCTTCGAGGATCAACTTCCTAAGCTCCGGGATATCTGGTATACAGATTCTATCTTTGAACCTTAAGACTCCATCACTTCCTTCCTTAAAACTAAGGTCTCTACATTGAGTAAGCAACTCCCTCTGGTCTAAGAGAAACTTATTTAACTTTTGGCCTTCTCTAACTTGATCCATCAAACTGTTGGTAACCTTCAAGGTTCCAAGCCTAATGCTCTTAGGGGTAACTTCCCAGTCTAAACTTAGGTCTCTAAACTCCGCGATCAGATTCATCTCCCTAACCATCAAAGCGGAGAAGTGCAAGGTTTTTCTACTTAAAGCATCGGCCACTGCATTGGCCTTTCCTGAGTGGTAGGTTAGATCAAACTCATAATCCTTTAAAAACTCCATCCACCTACGTTGCCTCATATTGAGCTCTTTTTGGTCAAACAGGTATTTCAAACTCTTATGATCACTTAAAACCTCGAACTTAGCTCCAAACAGGTAATGCCTCCAAATCTTCAAGGCAAACACCACAGCTCCTAACTCTAGGTCATGGGTAGGGTAGTTCTTCTCGAGGATTTTCAACTACCTAGAAGCATAAGCTACTACCTTACCATCTTGCATTAACACTCCACCTATACCTTGCTTCGATGCATCACAATACACTATGAAAGGCTAACTAGGATCGGGCAAAACCAAGACTGGTGACCATATCGCGTTCTAAACATTGTCTTCAGGATGTCCTCAGACTTAACCCGAATCTGATGGTATCCTGACCTCAAATCTATCTTCGAGAAAACACAAGCTCGGATCAACTGATCTTTAAGATCATCAATCCTAGGGAGGGGATACCTATTCTTAACGATCACTTTGTTGAGCTTTCGATAGTCGACACATAACCTCATACTGCCATCTTTCTTCTTCACCAACAACACTGGCGCTCCCCATGGGGATACGCTAGGCCCGATGAACTGCTTCTGCATCAGATCTTCTAACTATTCCTTTAACTTATCTAGCTCTAGAAGAGACATTTTATAGGGTGCTATGGATATAGGCCCAGTTCCAGGCACTAAGTCTATGGAAAACTCCACATCTCTCTCTGGGGGTAGTTCGTAAACATCCCCCAGGAACACTTCAGGAAATTCTCGCACAACAGGCACGCTGTCGACATCAGGAGGGTTCTCGACTTCCAGGGAAGATAGCATCATGTACACTTGGACTTTTTCTTTAATCGAAGCCTTAACTTGGTTGGTAGAGAGAAAGGTCAGATCCTTAGATTCCACTGGAGTTCCAAAAACTATGGTTTTATCGATGCAATTCAGAAGAATGTGGTTGGAAGATAACCAGTCCATGCCAAGAATAACATCAAGGTCTTTCAGGGGTAGGCATACAAGATCAACAATAAAGTCTCTACCATCTATGGTAATAGGAATATTCTTGCATGCGTAAAAAGTGAGAACAGGTTTATTCGTGGGTGTGGTAACAATCAAATCACACTCAAGAAGTGCACAGGCAACTTAAGACTCTTAGCACATTCATATAACACAAACGAGTGAGTCGCACCTGAATCAAACAATACAGTTAAATGAATTCCTATAATATGGCACATACCTTGGATCAAATCTTTAGATTCAGAGGCCTCAGCTCCACTGAGAGTAAAGACTCTCCCTATGGTCTTCAGTCGATTATCTTGAGGCTTCTGACCTTTGCTTGCACTATGTGGCTCTGACTTTCCTCCCTCTCAGTTCCGGGTGATGTGGTCATACTTGCCACACTTGAAGCAGATGATGTATGTCTCCTTGCATTGGATAGTGAAGTGGTTCTGTCCACACTTGCCACAACGAAGAGGTCTAGAATCGGCCATCTCCTGGACCTGTCTGAAGAAAATTGAGACTTCTTGCCATCCCGCTTGAAGTCCTTGCCAGCTGGAGCGAGATGAGGCTTCCACTATTTCCCTGATCACTCTTCTTGTTGCTCTAGTTGTCTGATCCCTTGTTACCTGATTTGTAGGCATCTTCAAAGATCCTACACTTGTTTAATAGAACTGGGAAGACTCGGATCTCCTGGTAGCTGATAGCCTGCTTGATCTCTAGATGCAGACCATCATTGAACTTCACGCATTTGGAATGATCGTCCACCACATACTGATACAGTGTATAGTAACGGGTGAGTTCCTCAAACTTAGCTGCATACTCTCCTATCGACATATTACCCTGCTTTAGCGCCAGAAATTCCATCTCCTTCTTGTCCTTGATGTCTGCCAGGAAGTACTTCTCGAGAAATCTGTCCCTGAACACAGTCCATGTGACAATTGTACCATCCGCATGCAAGTGCTGACGACAGTTCTCGCACCAATGCTCAGCCTTCTCTGTCATCAAGAAAGTCCCAAAGATGACCTTCTGCTAATAGTTGCATCCCATGGCTCAGAAGATCTTCTCGATCCAACAGAGCACCCTAAGGATAGTAAGCTCCTTTGAAAGACGGCGGATTGTTCCGTTGGAACTTGTCGAGACCCTGGAACTTAGCTGGTACCCCGTTGTTGTTGACGTTCTACTTTTAGCCTATCGCGTTATCAAGGAGTGCCAATGCATCTGCGATAGCCTGGTCGTTCCTGCCTACTCTTCCTGCCATAAGTTCTTGTAAACGCCCAAGACAACTTGTTAGATACAGGGAACTTAAAGCTTGAAAAGCTACAGCTTCTAACATATAGCATCATTGTCTATAACAAGTATAGACAATTCAAACAAGAGCATACAACAGACTCATACCACGTCCAGACTTGGCCGAACTGCTCTGATACCACTAAATGTGACACCCTCTACCCCACATACATTTTAAAGCGTTAAAAAGATAAAATAATTAAAATAAAACATGCATCATCTATTAAAAATTAAAAAAACCAAACAAACACCACATTGTGTCAAGTCTCAAAACGCGGAAAAATAAACATAACATAACATTAAAGAAAACCAATCCTGATGTCACATTACAGAGCTGATATCACCAATCCGGAATCAATCCTCGGATACAACTGAAAACAACTAACTAAAAAACTACTAAAAAATGGAAATCCTAACTACGAGTCGCGGCTCCTTAGTCACTCCTCATCTGGCTGCTCACCGTCCTCTGCATAAAAGATACATGCCACAACAAGAAACATATAAATAGGGAGTAAGAAACATGTATACGAATATAATGGCAAGGAAGCAGTTAGCAAGACGAGCATACATCAACAATCATGCTATAACAGACAACAATATAACATATCAATATCGTCATACAAACGTGTATGCTATGCAATTCAACTCTGCTCCACTACTTCATTATGCACTTAGATTCCTCTATCTCAGGAAGTCAACTTTGGAGTTACATTTCCATATTGGCCAATAAGCACCAACGCCGGGGCAATACACCAAACCTTGGCTGGACCCCTAGGATAGCTGACGCACCTTATTCTCGGGTGCGCCAACACGGTTGTACATGATTCCGTCGAATTGCAGCGGACGACCAGATCGTCGTGCTCTCGGACGACCTCTGATAACTTTTTACTATGGCTTTTTGCTATCTTTGAGGTTTTGTGTCTTGCTTTTGTTAGAAAATGTTAGTTCGCAAATATTTGTGTTAAGTTTTGTGAATAACAACCATTTGCTTTTGATTTGCTCTATCAATGTCTGAAAATTCTGTGTCTGCATATGCAGTACCTTTACTGGAGCATGGCTGAAGCTCTGGGGAATAAGCTAATGGACGATGCAGCATGAATCATCTCCGGTAGTTATGCAGTAAAGGACAAAGCTGGCAAGGACACCTTTCTCTCTCCTCCAGGCGCTAACGCTTTCCATTTTAAGAAATCCCATGTGCCTAGGATCTGATGACCCACTTTTTAAGGAATTGGGCTAGGGTTATTTTATTATTACTTTTGTATTGGCCCAAAAGAGGATGAAAGAGAGTATAGTACAATAAAGGCATTTAGGGAAACCCTAGTTGGACACACTTGAATTTTATTACACAATAAATATGTCCTTGGAGGCTGCGCTCGCCTCTTGCAGATGCTGTTGTTACTGCTGCATTTCTTTTCGTTTTTCAACCATTGTAATGGTTTCTTGCTCATTTCTTCCTTTTGTTCTTGTAAGCTCATTATTAGCTAAACTCTCTTAAGCTTTAGGTATGCTTGTGTAATGAATGTTTAGCTGAGTTATGTAATGACTATGTTTTGCATCTTCTTTTATCACACATTTAATGTTGTTTTATTAAGAGTGATCAACTTGATTGAATATCTAGCTTGCTTGGTTTGGAAAAATTAAGTAAGTGGGAACTTGATAAAAGATAGGGGTTAAGGCATTAATTGGAAAATTACTTGATGTTGAATAGGCTAGGAATAGTTATTCAAGTCCCTAAGCTAGCTGGAACGTGCTTGATTAAGAGGGCGGTGTAATTAATCTGAATCTAGGAATATATAAAGTTAATGAACCTAACCCTGTAATGTTGGAAAACAAACTTTAATTTCCTGGAGTTAGATGCTAGAGCATAGTCAGAGCATGATAAAGGCTAAACAGGATTTATGCTGCAACATACCCAGTACTACTCTTCTCATCTAATTCATCAAATCATTTCTCTGTTAACTTGTTTATTCTCAGTTTTTAACTCACAACGTTATTTACTTTTCATTGCACGCATATTATAATTTTTGGTTACTAAACCTAACTTTTAGAATATATAATCTAATTTGGATTATATTGCATCATTATAATCCCTGTGGGAACGATATCTGAACTTAAGTTCTATATTACTTGAGGCATTTGTGTATACTTGCACAAGCTTAAAGACATTTGGGTTTAAGGCAACAAGTTTTTGGTGCCATTGCTGGGGATTGTTAATGGTGTTATAATTCTATTTTTAGATTATTATTTCTATAGTTAGAGGTTCTAACACTCTGGGTGATTTATTGTAGCATAGGGTACTGAAACTGTATGCACAGGTTCTTGTCACCTGATTACAGAGTTGATCTAGAGATAGAAGGAACATTCAGAAGGCTCAGAAGAGGGCAAGCATCTCAGCCTTTACCTGAGTTGGCGCTGAACACTCCAACCAACTCCACACCAGATTCTGCTGAAGCATTGTCCCCTGATGTTTCAGAAATGGCCGAAGAAGTGCCACAAGACTGCATGGCTATGGCCAATGATAGAAACTGTGCTATCAGGGGGTATACTGTGTTTGACCCTGAAGCTATGAACACTGGGATAGTGAGGACTCCCATCACTGCACCTCAGTTTGAGTTCAAGCCAGTGATGTTTCAAATGTTGCAAACAATTGGACAATTTAAAGGAGCTGCAACAGAGGACCCTCATTTGCATTTGAAGCAGTTTCTGTTCTGGATGTAGCAAGCAACTTCAAGATCCTTGGAGTCACCGATGATGCATTCAGACTAAGAACTGGTTGAATTCTTTGGATGCAAACTCAATTGATACTTGGAATAAACTTGCTGAAAAGTTCTTAACCAAGTTCTTTCAACCAACTATGAATGCAAAAATGAGAACTGACATCACTTCTTTTAGGCAGCATGATGATGAACCACTATTTGAAGCATGGAAAAGATTTAAACAACTGATTAAGAAGTGCCCTCACCATGGCATTCCATTCTGTATTCAGATGGAGCACTTCTATAATGGTGTTTCACCTAGCTCAAGAATGATGCTGGATGCCTCAGCTGGAGGCAGTCTTCTCACCAAATCCTACAATGAAGCTCTTGCTCTGATAGAAGGGATAACAGCTAACAATTATCAGTGGCCAACAACAAGACAAGTTTCTTGGAAAACCAATGCTCCAACAGGAGCTTATGAAGTGAGTGAAGTGTTTGCAGTATCAGTTCAAATGACTTCCTTAACTAAAATGGTTAGGGGATTAACCATGGAAAATCAAGGAAATTCATCTGCACCACCAATAATGACTGAAGAAATGGTGAATGAACAAATCTACAAGCAGATGCTACATCATGTGTGTATTGTGGAGGAGATCATTTGTTTGAGAATTGTTCTGCAAACCCTGCTGCAGTCAACTATGTGGGAAACAATAATTACAGACGCAATAGTTCATTTGGCAACACAGGTTGGCAGCAATCTCAACATCCAAACCTGAGGTATTCCAATTACAATAACACATTGAATCCACCTCCTTGTTACAATCAGCAACAACAGACTAGGCAGTAGCAACCCCAAGTACAGCAGAAAATTCCAGATTCATCCTTAGAAGTTGTACTGAAAGCATTCATGACAGAAACCAAGGCTAGAATGAGAAACTTAGAGACTCAAGTGGGATAGCTGGTCAATGCAATCAATTCAAGGCAAGTTGGCACATTACCTGCTTCTACTAAAGATCCTAAAGCCTCAAATTCTGGAGGAGGAAAGAAGCAGTGCAAGGTGATCCATTTGAGAAGTGGTAAAGATGTAGAAGTTGCAGAACCAAAAAAGAAACAGAAGGTGGATAATTCAGAATCTGATAAGGAAAAATCTAAAGAAGATGCAGCAATAGAACAACCTGCAGTAGTTGAGAAGGTGCCTGATGCTGCAGCACACTCTGCTTTGCCCAAACTGATTCCAGAAAGGCTTCCACCACCTTTTCCTCATAGATTGAAGAAAGCTCATCAAGAAAAACAGTTCAACAAGTTCCTGGATGTACTGAAGCAGCTTCATATCAACATACCCTTGGTAGAAGACTTGCAACAGATGCCCAATTACACAAAGTTCATGAAAGATGTGCTCATTAAGAAGAGAAGATTGAGAGAATTTGAAACTGTAGCTATGACTGAAGAATGCAGTATGATGTTGCAGAATAAAGTGCCAAGGAAAATGAAATATCCTGGAAGCTTCACCATACCTTGTTCCATTGGAGATAATTACTGTGGTAAAGCTCTATGTGATTTAGGAGCAAGCATCAACCTCACGCCCTTGTCCATTTTCAAGAAGCTTGGAATTGGGGAAGCTAGGTCCACTTCTGTTACACTTCAGTTGGCTAACAGATCCATTGCTTATCCAGAGGGTAAAATTGAAGATATATTGATCAAGGAGGACAAATTTGTATTCCCTGTGGATTTCATCATCCTGGATTTTGAAGCGGATAGAGAAGTTCCCATTATGCTAGGGAAACCATTTTTGGCAACAGGGAAGACCTTGATTGATGTGCAAAAGGGAGAACTCACAATGAGGGTTAATGATCAGCAAGTTACATTTAATGTCTTCAATGCCCTTAAGTACCCAGATGAAGGCAAGGAGGAATTCTATCTTATTCAGACATTTGATGAATTGGTGCAACAACAATTTCTGAAGAACCATACTGATTTTGCTTTGCAAGATCGATCGAAGATGATAACTACTATGATGAAAAGACTGGAAAGTCCATGGACAACAAAACTGTTCAACATTTATGGACCAGAAAATATGAATCATTGGAGGTTACTGATGATACTTTCAAAGACAATATTCCTTCCATTTTTAAACCTCCATCTCTTGAACTGAAAAATTTACCAAGTCATTTGAAATATGCTTACCTTGGTGTTAATGATACTTTACCTGTAATTATCTCTACTTCACTGAACTGTCTGCAAGAAGAACAATTGCTAACAGCTCTGAAAAGACATAAAAAAGCAATAGGTTGGCAAATAGTAGATATCAAGGGGATTGGTCCATCATTGTGCATGCACATGATTCTTTTGGAAGAAGGTTCAAAGCATAGCATTGAAAATCAGAGAAGGTTGAATCCAATCATGAAGGAGGTGGTCAAGAAGGAGATCATAAAGTGGCTGGATGCAGGGATTATCTATCCAATTTCTGACAGTGTGTGGGTGAGTCCAATCTAGTGTGTGCCTAAGAAGGGAGGTGTGACTGTCATCACCAATGAAAAAATGAAATCATTCCCACAAGGACTGTGACTGGTTGGAGGATCTGTATGGATTACAGAAAGATTAACAAAGCTACTAGAAAAGATCACTTTCCTCTACCTTTCATTGATCAAATGTTAGACAGACTTGCTGGGAAGGATTATTATTGCTTCCAGGATGGATACTCAAGGTATAACCAGATTGCTATAGCACCAGAGGATCAGGAAAAGGCAACTTTCACCTGTCCTTATGGCACCTTTGCTTTCAGAAGAATGCCATTCGACTTGTGCAATGCTCCAGCAACCTTCCAGAGATGTATGATGGCCATTGATAGGCTCCGGCAAATGTACTGGGTGGAAGCAAGTAATAATTAAAACGACAAGTAAATTACCGAGTATCGAACTCAGGGATTGGGAAACCAAGTACCACTTTACAAATTAAACAACTATTTTAGACTAAGAAATAAGTGTGAATAGATTTCAAGAAAATAAAAGAAATTATAAAAGAAACCAAAATCAAATATTTTTTGTTTTTAAATATGAGAAGAGATTTCCAGGATTGAGGCTACCACAATGACAAATTAAGAAATCTAATTGACTGCCCCTTTATTAATATTTAACTCAATTGAAGGAGGATCATCCTAACTTAGTTAATGTTCCCTCTCGAGATACAAGAACCATGCTCAATTAAACCAACTCCTACTCTTGTGTTAATTGTATTTAAATTGAACCCATTACGATTTATGATAATTCAATGGTACCCTCGAAGTACCGCTTCTAACCCTCGTGATTTAAGTCCTAAGTTCAATTCCTATTGATCCAATACCTAGGTTCACTTCTCAGTTCATCCCTAGAATATCTAAGACATGCAAAAATGTGATCGATCAATTTACATGGATGAAGCACAATAAGAACCAAATCAATGAGTCAAACATTAAACAAAAAGGAAAAATCAAATATTCATCATAATAATATCAAAGGGCATCACCCAATCCTAGAAACAAAACAACTACTCAGTCATAAAATAAACAACAAGAAGAAGAAAAGAATAGCAAAAACGTAACAATGTTCCTGAAACGGTTAGAGGCTCCTCACTCTTGCAATCCGCTGGCTCCTTCAAAATGGTGCCCCCTTTTTCTTTGCGTTGTTGTGCACCTTTTTATTACATTGTGTGAGCATAATCTTTTTCCTTTGCATTGATCCGTTTCCCCTCTTATCTCGTTGATTTACTTATCTTCAATTTTATCTCAATCTTATCAATTTTCTAACTCAATCTCTATCCCAATATCATTTGGATTCTAGATGATCACGGTTAAGCAACTTTTTCTCATTCTACAATTCACGTGACTTTTAATTTGGATAAGCCAATTTCCTACTTCCAATTTCTAAAATAATTAACGACGGACCCACATCAAATCACCATAGCCATTAACCAAATTGAATTCTCACTTCTCATTCAGTGCTTGAATATATTATCATGCTTCTTTTATTTCAATTTGAACATCACCTTGTGCATATTAGCTCACGTGATTTGCTGGATGTGTGGCTTCTATCTCTTACAAATTGAAGACCAATTCTATCCATGTGGTATTGTAGCCTTTCACTATTAATTAACTCCTCTGCATTTAGATTTTCTTCACTTTTATTGGAGTTCATGTAGCTTCCTCTCTTCTTTGTCCTTTCCTAAAAGTAATAAAAATGCAAAACATGAGAAAATTAATTAAAATCTAACTAAAATCAATTAAATGCACACATTGACTCTAAAATAATAAAAATAGGAAAACAAAGTCTAATTTGGATTAAATAAAGCATTTCACTCAACTTAATTAATGAAATCCACTCTAAAATAATAGATAAAAATGATAAGCTAGTGGATTATCAACCATTTTCTCTGATATGATTGAGAAGTCTATGAAGGTGTTTATGGATGATTTTTCAGTGTTTGGAGAGACCATCCAAACTTGTTTGATGAATCTGGAGCAGATCCTGGACAGATGTGAAGAAACAAATTTGGTATTAATTTGGGAGAAGTGTCACTTCATGGTGACTGAAGGAATTGTGCTGGGACATAGAATCTCCAGAAATGGCATTGAAGTGGAAAAGACAAAGATTGAAGTTATTGAAAAGCTGCCCCCTCCCACTTTAGTGAAAGGAATTATAAGCTTTTTGGGTCATGCTGGTTTTTACGGAAGATTCATTAAGGACTTCTCCAAGATCTCTAAGCCACTATGTCAACTACTGGAGCATAACAGAGCTTTTGAACTCTCAGCTGACTGTCTGAAGGCATTTGAACTCCTAAAGACTGCTCTTATCACTGCCCCTATCATTGTTCCACTTGATTGGGAGAAGCCTTTTGAGCTCATGTGTAATGCAAGCGATTTTGCAGCAGGGGCAGTCCTGGGACAAAGGTACAACAATGTGCTGCACCGTGTCTACTATGCAAGCAAGTCCTTGATTGATGCTCAAATCAATTATACCACCACTGAAAAGGAGCTGCTGGCAGTGGTATTTGCCTTTGAGAAGTTTAGATCCTATCTCGTTGGAACAAAAGTGGTTGTCTACACTGACCACTCAGCAATCAAATACCTAATTGACAGGAAGGATGCTAAACCAAGGCTAAAAAGGTGGGTGCTACTATTACAAGAGTTTGACTTGGAAATCAGAGATAAGAAGGGGGTGGAGAATCAAGTAGCTGATCATGAATTTCATGATATACTGACTCATTGCCTTTCGCCAGCGTATGGTGGACACTTTGGTGGTATGAGAACTGCTTCCAAAGTTCTCCAATCAGGTTATTTATGGCCTACTCTATTTAGAGATGCACATGAATTTGTTAAACACTTTGATAGGTGCCAAATGGTAGGGAATTTGTCTAACAAAAATGAAATGCCTCTAAACATTATTTTAGAAATTGAACTTTTTGATGTATGGAGTATTAACTTTATGGGACCATTTCCTCCCTCCTTTAGCTACCTTTACATCTTTGTGGCTGTTGATTATGTGTCTAAATGGGTGGAGGGTGTGGCAACAATCAAAAATGATGCTAGGGTGGTGACAAAGTTTTTACAGAAAAACAATTTTTCTAGATTTGGATCCCCTAGAGCTATCATTAGTGATGAAGGAACCCATTTTTGCAACCAAGTTTGCTCCAAACTGCTTGCAAAATATGGAGTTAAGCATAAAGTGGCCACAGCCTACCATCCCCAAACTAATGGTCAAGATGAGTTGTCCAACAGGGAGATCAAAAGAATCTTGTAAAAAATGGTCAACCCAAGTAGGAAGGATTGATCCTCACATCTGGATGAGGCTCTGTGGGCTTACAGAATTGCATTCAAGACTCCTTTGGGGATGTCCCCATATAGATTGGTGTATGGAAAAGCTTGCCATTTGCCCCTGGAATTGCAGCACAAAGCTTTTTGGTCAATTAAGAAGCTGAATTTTGATCTTCAGACTGCTGGAGTAGCACGTATGTTGCAGCTTAATGAACTGGAAGAACACAGACTGTTTTCCTATGAAAATGCTGAAGCATACAAGGCAAAAACAAAAGCTTGGCATGATAAGAGGATCCATCACAGTTCCTTTCATGAAGGGGAACAAGTGTTGCTGTTCAACTCAAGTTTGAAGCTTTTTGCAGGTAAGTTAAAGTCAAGGTGGTCTGGCCCATTCAAAATTATAAAGGTCTATCCACATGGAGCTGTTGATCTGTTGGATACAGAGAGTGGCAGAGAATTCAAAGTTAATGGCGAGGGAATCAAGCATTATTTTGGTGAACCTTTGGACAGAATAAAGGTCACCACCACCCTTTATGACACTAAATGATGCTGCAATATGGTTTGACTGAGGACTTTATAAACCAAACACTCATGGGAGGCAGCCCATCAATAAAAAGTATTTAACTTCTGGAATAATGAAGCAGCAGTGGAGGCAGAAGTGAGTTCAGGCTACAGCGTAAGCCAAAACACAGGGTTGCTCTAGAGCAATGCCGCATCATGCTCTCAGTTGATAAGGTCTGGAAAAGGACAAATTTTATGGAACTGTTGGCAAAAGTGCAAGGTGGAGGCCAGCTGATATTTTGTTTGTTGTGATTAAGTGGACAATTTTAAAACTTTTTGAATTTCAATTAGTGACAAAAAGATGTGGAGAGAGAAACTACATTCCCCCACAAATAACCCCCAACCACACGATCTTCATTTCTCTCTCTTCTTTATTCTTGTCTCTCCCACGTCCTAACCTCCCACGACACCCGATCCACCCCTCTCCTGACACATTAAATAGACCACTCTCTACCTTCATTCCCCCACTCACACTCTACACCCTCATCTGCTTTCTTCATATTCAACCCGTACAACCTACACATCCAAACCCTTTCTCTCCTTCACCAACCAAACCCTAAAAACCCACCATGACAGTGAAGAAGGGAGGCCGCATCAAACACAGCATTGAAAAATGTTGCCCCCGCCTCTGCTAATCCAAACAAAACCCTAACCAACTGGGTTGGTGAGGAAGCGCAAGAGAAGTATGAAAAAGAAACCCTCAACCGCAACCTTCATCACGAAAAGGGTTTCAAATATGGAAAGGGGGTAAACTTGGGTCTGCTACCAGAGCTAGTAGATGTGATTGAAGCACATGAGTGGAGAACCTTTACTGAGCACAGAGATGGTTTCTGTACCCAGATGGTTAGGGAGTTCTATGCAAACATTGCGTCTGATTCCCAGACCTTTGTGGTAATCAGAAGAGGAAAGGTATCTTTTTCTGCCAAAACCATTAACCAACATCTTGGGTTGGAGGAAGTGGAGAATGAGTACCAGAAGATCTTGAAAGCTGCAACAAGTGTCAAGCTGCAACAGATGAAGAAGGACTTGGCCCTCCCTGGTGCAACCTTCATTCAACAAGTAGAGGGCCAACTCAAGCTGCCTCGGTCTATGCTGCAGCCTCTTGCCAAAATCTGGTACCACTTCCTTAGATACTCTTTCTCCCCTACTGCTCATCTGGAGACAGTGGACAAAGAACGCCTGGTTCTACTCCACCGCATCTTGAACAAAAAGAAGATCAATGTGGGGGAGATACTCAAGAGTCAGATCTCCATCTGTGCAATGAAGCAGCAAGGTGACCCGATTTTCCCCTATCTTATTACCGAACTCTGTCTGGAGCAAGGAATAGAGTACAATCCTGGAGAAGGGCTAGAACAGAACAAAGGCCCCATTGATATGAACTGCGTGTTGAGGATGTACTCTAATTCTGAAAAAGCCAGTGCAAGTGCAAGCAAGCCTCCCAGATCTGGCACCCCCCAATAGCAGGATCGCTTCGGGATCTTTGGAGCAAAAAGTAGACCAACTGATCACCATGCTGCAGCAACACATGCAGCATGAGAAGACCTTTTGGCAATATTGCTTCTGCAAGTATCAGTAGGAGAAGCAAACAATGAAGCTCAATGTTTAGAAGCTTGAGACTCCAATCCCACAGTTCCCCCAAGAAATCATGCCCCCTTTTGAAGAAGAAGTTCCAGCAACACCCAATGACAATGTTCCTGACCCCACCTCTGAATCCTGAAAAGCACAACAGCAACATCAACCCTGCCCACAGCTCTGCCTCGGATGAAGAATGGATGGGTATTGCCCCATCCAAGCAGCAGAAAGATACTGAGGCCTCTGTGCCCAAAAATAAGAAATCTGCCTCTAAAGTCTCCTAGCAAGATCAGGGGTGCACTAAAAGGCCCCGTGCTGCAGCACAAGAGAAAGCACCCTCCTCCACCCCTGCTATAGCATCAACTCTCCCTCCAACATCAAAACCAACAAAAGGCACAAAATCAGTTGCTGAGAAGGAAAGCTCAATGGCAAAGATAGCCGCTACCTATGCTGTAGCAGAAAATGAAGATGAGGATGACACACTTCCTCTCTCAAAGAAGCTAAAGATGGCTGCACCCAATACTGCAACTAAGGTCAAGAAGGAGAATGTTGCTGCAGCACTGTGGGAAGAGGAAGCTAAATCCGCTGAAGCAGAAGAAACTGATAATGAACAAGAGGCTGAGACGGAGGCGGAGGAGGAGAAAGAAGATGAAGCTGGGGAAGATGCTGAGGAGGAAAATGAAGATGAGGCAGGAGATGAATAAGAAGAAAAAGATGAAGAAGAGAAGGAAGAGGAAGAAGTCCAGGTCACCGGAGCAACACAAGGCAAGGTGCCTTCCACCAAAAGTGGAGGCACCAGGAACAGTGTGTGCACCAGAGCACCATAAGCTTGAAACAGAGCCATAGTGGATGTTGCAGCTTTCTGCAGCATCCCACATCAGGATGCCCTAAACCTTCCACCCCATTCCCATAATTATGTTCTTTTTAAGTTTTCTGAAAGTAGTGGTCACTAGGACCTGTTGTGTTTGTTTGTTTGTAGGGCCACTAGGGTCATAGTTGTTTGAATTCTGATTAATGAATGGTTGTGCATGAGCCCCAACCCCTGTTTTAACTCCAAATGATTAATGATTAATCGGAGATGGCCTATGGCCTCTTTTTCTGTGTTTAACTCTCTTACTACTTGGAATGAAACTCTTGCTGACTAATCTAATGCAATAACTTGAATGTGACCATCAACACTGCTGCACCACTCTTAGAATAGAGGACATCTGTGCTGGAACATGAACATATAAATGTGAGCCGGAGTGACAAATTACATTGTATATCTATGCATCACACTCATGCATTTTCTGTAAGGTTTGCTTTGATTCTGTCTGACCTAAACACACATGATTCCACCTTTATACTTGAGGCATCTTCTTGTTTGTTTTATGTTAGCTGAGCCTTAATAAGCCCGCCCACTTAATGTACTTGCCCCTAGTAAACCCCTTTTGAGCTTTTCCCATTTATGGAAACAACTAGCAAAATACAAGCCTTAGAATTGGAAAAACAAAATGCACTTGAAGGTAGATTTTAAGGATGTTTTTGTAGCTAGTTCTGACATAAGTTTGGGGGGAAGCTTGAGGACAAGCATCTTATTAAGTTTGGGGGTGGTGCACTGCAACACATGTGTATGCTGCAGTAAGGCTATAAATAAAACAGTAAAGGGATAGGCAGAAAATGAATTAAGAAGTCATAAGTGTATAATGTGAAGTTGTTTTCTTTCTGTAAGAAAATAAAATAAAATAAAGAGCTGAAAAGATGAAAAAATTTAAAAACAAATATGAACAGAGAACAATGAGAAGCCTGTAGATTGACAATATTTTGTTCTCTATTCCCCATAAAAAGAATAAGCTGTGGACTTAGTGAAGGAAAGGAAAAACCAAGAAAGCAAAAAAATGAAGCTTGTGGGAATAAATGGAAGTTGAGCTAGATAGAATAGCATCCTTTTTCTCTACCTTGAGTAAGCTACTTTCCCAAATATTTTAATCCCACCTGTCCTAAGCCCAGTTACAGCCCTAAAGACCTCTTGATGTGTGTAATTCTGTGATTGTTTTAATTGTGATAGAATTTCATCAAGTCTAAATCAGATGTGCATGTTTGTGGTGAAGAGTGAAAAGTCTAATGTGAGGGTGAGGTGCAGAACCAACTGTTCTGAGAGGTGAATGCTGCAACATGTGTTAATCTGTTTGAACCAGTGTGTAGCAGTTGTTGTTGTGAGCAGGATAGAAAGAGTATTTTGGTTAGGATACCAAGTGTGGATTTCTGGATGTGAGTGAAGGAAGGAAAATTTTGGGTGGTTCTTGCATGCCATTCATTAATTGGGAATTTTTTGTGTTTCTTTTGCATTACTTGAGGACAAGCAATGGTTCAAGTTTGGGGGTGTGATAACTCTTTGAATGAAGAGTTATTTAGATCCTTTTTACTATGGATTTTTTCTATCTTTGAGGTTTTGTGTCTTGCTTTTGTTAGAAAATGTTAGTTTGTAAATATTTGTGTTAAGTTTTGTGAATAACAGTCATTTGCTTTTGATTTGCTCCATCAATGTCTGAAAATTTTGTGTCTGCATATGTAGTACCTTTACTAGAGCATGGCTGAAGCTATGGGGAATAAGCTATTGGACGATGCAGGATGAATCATCTCCGGTAGCTCTGCACTAAAGAACAAAGCTGACAAGGATACCTTTCTCTCTCCTCCAGGCGCTGACACTGTCCCTTTTAAGGAATCCCACCCGCCTAGGATCTGATGACCCACTTTTTAAGGAATTGGGCTAGGGTTATTTTATTATTACTTTTGTATTGGCCTAAAAGAGGATGATAGAGAGTATAGTACTATAAAGGCATTTAGGGAAACCCTAGTTGGACACACTTGAATTTTATTACATAATTAATCTGTCCTTGGAGGCTGCGCTCAACTCTTGCAGCTGCTGCTGCTGCGTTTCTTTTCGTTTTTCAACCATTGTAATGGTTTCTTGCTCATTTTCTTCCTTTTGTTCTTGTAAGCTCATTATGAGCTAAACTCTCTTAAGCTTTATGAATAGGGGAGCAACCTCCCTTAACATTATTAACCGATTTAACGTTTTAACCTTATGACGTCCACAACATCAAACAACAATCAATAACCATTAGAAACTCATTATAACATGGTATCAACATTCAACATGTTCATAACAGACAACGTTCAATAACAAGAACATTCATACCAACATTAATCAATTAATAACAGTCATGCCAATATCATCATCACAACAATTAACATCATATACCAAATAGACATAGAGGCATATAACATGTTATCATACAATAGGGTCATGGGTAACCCATCGTCTTACACTACCCCCAAGCCTACATACTCATACTATTCATTGTCCCCATACCAGGTATGAAGATCAGACTCCTGATAGTAAACTGGTCGCGTCCCCTCAAGCGGCTCGACAAACGAATCATGCCTTGGCCAACAAAAACGTTAACCAATTAGTTCCCAATCCAAAAGAAGGAAAAGGAAACAGAAGAGGGATAATCGACTTACCTTATAAGACCCTCTCCCAAACACCGCAAGGATTCCTAGAACTGAGAAGGGTTCAAGGGAGAGAAAGAGGAAGAGAAGTTTCTGTTGTTTTGGAGGTTGAGAAACCAAAATAAGGGTTGTACACAAAACCCTCACATACTATTCCTATTTATAGACTATGTGACACAAGCACAGTCGTGCACCCCACTAAGCATGGTCGTGCTTACATCAGCGTCAACGAGACAAGTTTGATCCTGAGCACGATCGTGCTTCCTAACAAGCACGACCGTGCTTGTGGCTTTGGCAGCCACAAGACACGTGCATCAAGCACGGGCGTGCTGATACATGAGCACAATCGTTCTCCTGCATCAGGAAGGGATTTAAAGCCTAAAATCCCACTTAGCCCCTTATAAACAGAACTAAAGCAAACAAGGCATACACAAAAGCACTTATACGAACAACGGGGGTGTTACATATGTACTTTTGGTGGAATTTGGATTTCAAAATGATTTGTTTTAACCAAAGGTTTTGGTTTTAAGACAAAAAGGATTTTAGTCCGTAAGGACGAGTATTTACAGTAAGATGCAAAAACCTAAGTCATGAACGACTTAGTGAAAATACGAACTTAATGATTTATGACGTAGGGTGGAACCAATATTTTTAGAACCGGACCGGAGATCGAACCGGTGATACCTCCAGGTCATGGTTCAATTGGTTCAACCAAAGGTTGAACCGGATCACTAATAAATAAATAAATAAAATTAATATTAATATTATATTTATATATTTTAATTAATATTTATTTGGGTGTACTTACTTAGGATGAAAAGTGAAAGCTAATTTTGAATATACTGGGGCCAAATGGCCTGCCAGCTGACCTATTTGATATTAACCCCATTTCTCGTAAAGTGAAATGATGCAGGAGAAGAGTATCTTTTATTAGTTATACTTTATATACTTTATTGATTGTTTTTTAGGGTTTCAAATTCTTAAAATGCTTCCCTTTAGTTTCTTCAGCGGCGGCAATAGTGCTGGGAAGCTAGGCCGTGACTTTTCTTTTCCTTTCATCAGCTTACTTATTGGCGGAGTAGGGAAATCATTGGACGGAGTCACCATCACTGTCAACGGAGCAAGAGAACCAGTCACCATAAACGTCATTGATGGAAGTCTCCGTCGCCATCATCTGAGCACAACACCGCACCACCCACCAGATCTGGCCATCTCAGTGCAGTGCGGCTTCGGAGTTGTTGTAGCGTCACCGTTCCCAGCCCATCTCTATAACCAATCGGTTTCTGAAAACCTCCCCCGATTTCTGGTTCATCCGGTTTAACACTGGTTTCAACGGCTCTTAACGGTTCAATTCCGGTTTCTTAGAACTACGGTTTTTTAGGGTGAACCGAACCGTAGACACAGTCAGTTCCCAGTTGAACCGGCCGGTCCGGTCCAGTTTTTAAAACACTGGGTGGATCAAGACCTTATGTCATAAAGTATGGATAATTCATTATCCATATCTCCATAAAATTTAATGAACTCAAAATTATTTTTTTTCTTGGAAGCCAAGAAAATGGCTCAACTAGAAAAGAAATAAATAATTGGACTTGTGATCCAATTTCATAACGAGTTAGGATTTGTAATCAAGTGCTTTAAGATACTTTTGCACAAAGATGAAAGGTTTCTTGAGAACTTTAGCTCGATGTTAAGGGCTGGTGATTCAGTCCTGAAAATATCTAGCATCTGGAAAAGCACGTCGAAAGGATTCCGGTGGAATCAAGAGGTCATCCGGTGGATGGACGAGAAGAATGCATTTCCGGAAAATTTTGCCTAAACACATAGTGAAACTATTTTCTGTAAGGCTGTTGTGCCTAGGAGATTGAGCTGACACTTTAATGCGGGTGTGAATTCCATAGTGACGATACGGTTGATGCTTGGGGATGTCGTGGTATGAAATACTCATATAGGCCTAGTTGGTAGCTCCTCTGTGGCATGATGATCTTGGAATACACCGCCATACTCGACTATGTGCACATTGCTCACTGTTGACACATTTTACCCAAGGCTGGTGTAATCGGGAACAATCCACCGAATTACTATCTCCGACTATTTGTTGAAACCATGGTATAGGAATCAGAGGTCATTCATCGAGTCTTAGATGTCTCCTATCTAGGAAAATGTTGCCCTGTGATTATGTTTCTGTGAAACATTATTTTCCTGATATGAATGATGATATGACTGTATATTGATAGTTGTAAGTACATGTGTGTCGTACCACTGTATATCTGCATTGG
The DNA here is from genome assembly GCA_030762895.1 of Sophora flavescens. Classification (NCBI taxonomy): domain Eukaryota; kingdom Viridiplantae; phylum Streptophyta; class Magnoliopsida; order Fabales; family Fabaceae; genus Sophora; species Sophora flavescens. Next base: position 102,600,483 of record CM061066.1, on the reverse strand, counting down.
TATTTCCGCCCTTTTCTGGATGTTTATGTTTAAGACTGTTAGTACCTGGAGAATGGTTTGTAAAACATTTATGAATAAGTTTGATGATGTATGTTAAATAATATGTATTGAACTACTTGCGAAAAGAAAAGAAAAAGTATACACATATTTTTGGTCGAAAATATTTATTTTCCGCTTTACTCGGTCTTATAGAATAGAAGTGTCATAGACAATGTAGCTCCCGAGAAGGGTGTCACAATGCACACCCTGGCCAAACTCTAGCGTGGACTGCTAGAACTACCCTGACACTCTCCCCGTGCTCCTGGATGTCTCCGCTGTGGTGGTCTGGAAGGTCCTGATGCAACTCCTCTACTACTGCTGGAATTACTCCCTTGTGGACGATGCTGAAATTGTTGTTGATAAAAAGCATTGTGACGAGTAGTATCCCGACGTACCTCTGGAACATGATCGACATCAGGAACGATCATATCCCTTCCTTATTGATCACATGTCCTAAGAATTAAACTTCTTCCATCAGAACTCACACTTGGATAACTTTGCATACAACTGACAATCCTTCATCACTTGCAATACTATCCTTAGATGCTGCTCATTCTCTTCCCGTGAATGGGAATAGATAGGGATATCATCTATAAACACAACCATAAACTTGTCAAGGAACGGTCTAAAGATCTTATTCATGTAATCCATGAACATTGCTGGAGCATTAGTCACACCAAAAGACATAACTAAGTACCCGTAGTGTTCGTACCTCGTCCTAAAAGCTTTCTTAGGTATATCTTCCTTCTTCACTCGGATCTAATGGTATCCGGACCTCAGATCGATCTGCAAAAACATTGAAGCTCCCTTCAACTGATCCATCAGATCATCTATCCTAGGCAACAAATACTTGTTCTTGATCGTCACCTTGGTCAATTGCATGTAATCCATGTACAAGCTAACACTTCCATCCTTCTTCATAACAAACAACATAGGTGCTCCCCAAGGCGAAACACTAGGCCTAATAAATTCTTTCTTCAACATATCAACTGACTTTTTCTTGAATTCAGTCAACTCTACGGGTGACATCCGATATGGTGCTATCGAGATAGGTCTTGTTCCTGGTATGAGATCGATAGCGAACTCCACTTCCATATCTGGTGGCAAACCCGAAACATCGGGATGGAAAACCTCAGGAAACTCTCTCACGATAGGCATAGAATCTATACTCGGAGTCTCCTCAGGTTCACCTAAGAAAAGCATCATCTACTACCGAGAATCATCACTCTTCATAAATATTACTTTATTGGCAGATTCTATGCTAGAAGGCTCAAGAAATGATAAGGTCTTTCTAGAACAGTCTAACACTACATGGTTAGCCGAAAGCCAATCCATGCCAAGAATAACGTCCATATGCTACATAGGCAAACAGAAAAGGTCTACAACGAATGTCATATTCTCAACCACTATAGACACTGTAAACAAACGGATATCGTAGTCAAGGAATCATTGGTAGGTGTAGACATGGTAAGGGTATATGGTAGCATGGATATAGGAAGCTGTAAATGATCCACACATTCATGCGAAATAAATGAGTGCGTAGCACCTGAGTCAAACAACACAGACAAGAGTGTACCAGATATCAAACACATACCCTGGATAAGATCTGCAGATTGAGAGGATTCAACACCCCTCATAGTAAACACTCTCCCAGTGGCCTGAGGTCTAGCCATCTGCTATCCTGTTGCTGTAACTCATCTCCCAGCTCCATCTCTCTGAACACTGGCTCCTCTGCCAGCAGCTAACGGCTGCTGGATACCCCTCTGCCTGCATCACGGGCCAGGTGACCTGGTTTACCACAAACAGAGCAACCCGACCTCTCACATCTGCCATATCTGATACGATGCGAACCTATGTATCTGTGCCAAACTAGGCCTCTCTGCTGTTGGCCCACTCCATCTACTGGCGCTGTAGTAACTGGTACTGGTGCAGATGTCTGAACAGTCTGCCCTAGTCTGGTATACGGTCCCCGTTGTTGGTGTAAGCCCTAGAGGCCAGTGTATTTCTTTACACTTACATTTGTATCTTTCTATTATATATATATATGATATGAGGCATTCCAGTTTATTATGTTACTTGTTTAAACATAATAAAGTCCTTAGAATAGAAAATTCAGTTTAATAGAATATCAAGTATATGACTTGATCGTGAGACACTATTGAACAATGAAATCCTATTCTTAAATATCCGTAGTCAAGTATTTTATTAATAAGGACAATAATAATACATTGAGACTATTATGTGTGCAGACTGGTGGCCATATCTCACGGGTCATGGATATGAGATATCGAGTCGCCACATAGGTACACATTAGAGTAATGATGTACTGGATTGACCCACCATGAGAACACTATATGGAGCGTTATGTGAGTGTCATAAGTAGTTCTCATAGTGACAATGGTGTATACAATCCTTCGACCTGAAATCACTACGATCCCTACATGAGGAGTCATGTGCTTTAATATCATCAAACGTCATCTGTAATAGGATGATTATAAAGACGGTCATTGGGCATACCACGAGCCGTGCAGAGGGATGTGAGTGACCTAGATGGAATTTGTCCCTCCTACATAACAGGAGTAATATCTGTGGGCCCCCTGATAGAGTGAAACTGTAAAATGCATGGTCGTACTGAAATGAGTCAATATGAGATATTGACCTCATTTGTTGTTAAGTCTACTCGGGTATCAGGGAACATGATATTGAACCATACAAGGGTGACACATTCTATGTCTTGTGTTCAATATAGATATATGGACAAAGGGATAATAATGCACATGAATATTTGTCACAGAAAGGTTTCGTCAAATCACCGACTTTCTCACTACTTAGGTAGCAGTGATGTATTGCTAGATACCGCTCACTGTTTGTAATATTAAATGGGATTTAATATTACTACGAACGTTTTGGGAACCTATAGGGTCACACACATAAGAGCGGATTAAAAGAAGCATTAAAAGGAGAGTTGGACTTTCCTATTGGGCCTAGCGCATAGTACATGGGCTTAGGTCAAATGCTGCTCACTAACTCACTTAAGGAGGCGCTACTATAAGTAGACCACTTAAGTACTAGCCGCACATAGAGAGTAAGTGTGAACAGCAAGTCTCGGTTTTGAAGCTAGCACTGTGAGACAGAGACGCTTCGGGTTCGTGACGTTGGACGTTCATGGAATCTGCTCGTGTGGATACCTTTAGAGACATCGTTCATGCGGTGTTCGTGATAGACGAATTCTGATCAACAGCCATCGCTTCAAGAGGTAAACCTTCTAATCATGAATCATGACCATTCGCAAGGATCCTTCGATGGGAATTTTTCCGCTGCGTTTCTTTTTGTTTTATACACAAATTCCCAAGAGTGGTATCAGAGCCGCTTGCGAAACCATGATTTTGTTATGTGGTTTACCTGTTATGTATGATAACATGTTTATAATGTGAATCGTTTTTCTGAAAATTGTTTTTTGAAAATCGTTTGCATCCATTTTGCGAAACCTTGTTTCTGTAATTTTCGTATGTATATGATATATGCGTCTATTGCATGTTTGTGTATGTATGCGATATGTACATTGGTTCTGAATCCTTATTATGTTCTGCGATGGTGTCAAATGTTGATGTTAAACATGATTGGTTTCAGTTCTCTGTTGGCGGCGTTAAGGGGTTTCAGACATGAAGAGTTCATGTTGTTGCGGATGAGGTTCCAAGGGTTGAAACCGTAGCCGCCGTTCCTTCCAACGTGAAGTGTTCACGGGCCTTGCGGTTTTAGGGTTGAAAGGTTGAAGCCCTAGCCGCCAAGGAAGCGAGGCACACTTCGGAGAGAAAATTTTTCTTCGGGGCGCTGCCCCGCACCCCCAAGGGGCGGCCTCCCCTTGACCCCGTGCTACCTCTGCGTAGCGTGTTATTTCGAAATTCAATTTTGAAATTTTTTATGTCACCATTTAATAACAATATCAATTATAATAAATGAGATTTGTTATATATGATATGGTTTCAAAATTCAGATTTTGAAATACTTGACTTATAGTAACATCAATTACAATAAATGTGATTTATAGTAACATCAATTATAATAAATGTGATTTGTTATATATATGTTATGTTTTCAAAATTCAGATTTTGAAATCTATAATTAATAAACTTAATAATAATAATAATTATGTATTATTATTGGTTGTTACTATTTATTTGGTGATGTATGGTGAATGGTTATGGCCTTAGTCCTTTAATCTTTTGGTTTATATTTTGAAATACGGCCTATGTGCCGTGCCTTTCTCTTATATTCCATATGTATCTTCTTTTCTCATCTCACTCCCCTCATATGTAAAATGAGGTTTCTGTTTATGTAATGTAATGATGGAGACAAGAAGACGTCATCCTCTGGGAGATCATGCTTGGAGAAGCTTGGACGCTCCTAGGTTTAAGTTTAGATTCTCTCATTGGCTTGGGAGAATCAATGCGTTAGGGGCCATAACCATATCACATTTATTTGCCTTATATATTTATGAGATGCATGTATGTATATAGTATGTTAAAAGAGTTTAACTAATATATGTATGAGATGCATGTATGTAAATAATAAGTTAAAGAGTTTAACAAATGATGAGATCAAACTTTAATCAAATCCCTCAAAAGGAAATATTAAGTCGCATTTAAAGGCATTCCAATGCATGACACTCGTCAAGACTAGGATCGATTAAGTGTGGGTCCGCCAAAGCGGGGTACCTTTATCTATACTAGTAAGACGCGATGGGACAAATGTAATGTTCAACTGCTATCCATTGGGTCTGACTTAACTAAGCCAACTTCAATAGGATTGAAAGGCTTAGAGGCTTATAAGTTGGGCTTTAGTCCATGTGATGGATTTGAATAAGAGTTATTCTCCCAACTGTCCAAGAGTTGCATGAGATGCAATCGGAAAGTGTTTCCTACCTAAAATAACCGAATTTTAAGTGATCACCAAAGTCGACTTAAAGCTAGGTGAAATATGGATCTTGGCCCACTAGAAAATCTTCCAACGGGATTTTCCGAATCAATGATGAGGGTCATTGTTTTGAGTAAAATAGTGGGAGGCGTATTTAATTAAAGACCTTATTAAATAACTTCATGGCATGATACTTATATTTTGCATATTTATCTCTCAGAGATTACCATGGCATCAAACACATCAAGTAACCTGTCGTTGCGATCCGTCCTTGAGAAGGATAAATTATCCGGAACAAATTTTCTGGACTGGTACAGAAACTTGAGGATTGTCCTCAAACATTAGAAAAAGCTGTATGTTCTTGAGGAGCCTATTCCTGAGGAGCCACCGGCTTCAAGTGCTCCTAGGGCTGACAGGGATGCTTATAAGAAGCATCAAGATGACGCCTTAGACGTCGGCTGTCTCATGCTTGCTACCATGACCTCTGAGCTGCAAAAGCAACATGAGACCATGGAGGCATACGATATGATCGTGCACCTCAAGCTGCTCTACCAAGAGCAAGCAAGGCATGAGCGGTTCGAAATTTCCAGAGCCCTTTTCCAGTGTAAATTGGCAGAAGGAAGCCCTGTGAGTCCTCATGTACTCCAGATGATCAGGTACATTGAGAATCTCGAGAGATTGGGATTTCCTTTAGGCCAAGAGTTGGCCACCGACTTAGTTCTGCAATCGTTGCCTGAGAGCTATAGTCAGTTTGTCATGAACTTTAATATGAATGATCTCGACAAACCTTTGCCAGAATTGTTGAGCATGTTGAGAACTGCTGAACAAAATATTAACAAAGGAAAGGGGAAGGCCATTTTGATGGTCCAGCCGGAAATAGCAAGAAGCAGCCCAAGAAGCCCAAGAACAAACAAAAGTGTAAGGTCAAGGGCAAGGACATCAACAAGACCAAGACAAGTAATTTTGGCTTGAATCCTGTGGGTGGTGTGGCTAAGGAAGTCAATTGATTCAACTGTGGTCGGACCGGACATTGGAAGAGGAACTGCCCAAAATACCTGGAAGAAATCAAGAAGAAGAAGGGAAGTGAGACTTCCGCTTCAGGTATGTTTGTTATAGAAGTCAATTTATCTACTTCTGCATCATGGGTATTAGATACTGGATGTGGTTCTCACATTTGTACAAATGTGCATGATCTAAACAGGAGTAGACCATTGACAAAGGGCGAAGTCGATCTATGAGTCAGAAATGGAGCAAAGGTTGCTGCTTTAGCTGTAGGGACTTATGTATTGACTTTTCCCACTGGGCTTACTATTCAGTTAGAGAACTGTTATTTTGTGCCTGCAATTAGCAGGAATATCATTTCCGTTTCTTGTTTGGACAAGATTGGTTTTACTTTTATAATAAAGAACAAAAGTTGTTCTATTTATTTGGATGATATTTTCTATGCTAGTGCACACATGATTAATGGACTTTATGTCCTTGATCTTGAAATGCCCATCTATAACATAAATACTAAGAGGTTCAAACCAAATGAGTTGAACCCGTCTTATCTTTGGCATTGTCGTTTAGGCCATATAAATGAGAAGCGCATTTCGAAACTCCATAAAGATGGACTCTTGGACTCATTTGATTATGAATCATATGAGATATGTGAGTCTTGTTTATTGGGAAAGATGACTAAAGCTCCATTCACCGGCAAAGGTGAAAGAGCCAACGATCTTTTGGGTCTTATACATAGCGATGTATGCGAACCCCTAAACACATTAGCTAGAGGTGGTTTTCAGTACTTCATCACATTTACTGATGATTTCAGTAGATATGGATTTGTGTATCTTATGAAACATAAATCGGAATCCTTTGAAAAGTTCAAGGAATTCAAAAATGAGGTACAAAACCAACTTGGTAAGAATATTAAAACTCTTCGATCAGATCGAGGTGGTGAATATTTGAGCCTAGAGTTTGATGATCATCTGAGAGAGTGTGGAATTTTATCTCAACTCACTCCACCTGGAACACCACAATGGAATGGTGTTTCTGAGAGGAGAAATCGAACCTTGTTGGACATGGTTCGGTCTATGATGAGTCATGCAAACCTTCCAAACTCTTTCTGGGGACATGCTCTATTAACAGCAGCTTTTACACTTAACCGTGTTCCATCCAAAACGGTAGAAAAGACACCATATGAGATATGGACTGGTAGACGACCCAAAGATGTCTTTTTATGAAGATTTGGGGTTGTGAAGCATATGTAAAACGTCAAGTTTCTAATAAGCTTGATCCCAAATCTGATAAATGCTTCTTTGTGGGGTATCCCAAAGAAACCAAGGGATATTATTTCTATAATCCTTCCGAAGGCAAAGTGTTTGTCGCACGGACTAGTGTATTCCTAGAAAAGGAGTTTATCTCCATATGAACCAGTGGGAGGAAGATAGAACTTGAAGAAATTCAAGAATCACAGAGTAGTGACCTACCATTGGTGGAACAGGAACAACCTTCACAAAATGTTGTGGAGCAACAACCTGCTCCAGTAGCACAAGACCAGCGTAGCTCTAACAGGATACGTCACCAGCCTGAGAGATATGTATTTCTCATGACTCCACAAGGTGATGTATTGCTCATGGATCAAGATGAGCCTGTGACTTACCAGGAGGCCATCACTGGCCCATAATCTGAGAAGTGGCTTGAGGCCATGAAATCTGAGATGGATTCCATGTACACCAACCAGGTATGGACCTTGGTAGAGCCACCTGAAGGGGTAAAACCTATAGGGTGCAAGTGGGTTTTCAAAAAGAAAACTGACATGGATGGTAAAGTACATACCTTTAAGGCACGATTGGTGGCCAAGGGTTTCAAGCAAATTCATGGTGTCGACTATGATGAGACCTTTTCACCTGTTACGATGCTTAAATCCGTCCGGATCTTACTTGCTATCGCTGCATACCATGATTATGAGATATGGCAGATGGATGTCAAAACTGCCTTCCTTAATGGAAAGCTTCTTGAGGATGTGTACATGACACAACCTGAAGGCTTTGACATTTCAGAGGATGCCGGAAAGGTATGTAAATTGCAGCGATCAATCTATGGATTGAAGCAAGCTTCCAGAAGTTGGAACCTTCGTTTTGATGATGCTGTAAGACAGTACGGATTCATCAAAAATGAAGATGAACCTTGTGTCTACAAAAAGGTTAGTGGGAGCATTGTTGTTTTTCTGGTGTTATATGTAGATGACATATTACTCATTGGAAATGACATCCCTACACTACAAAATGTAAAGACATGGTTAGGGAATTGCTTCTCTATGAAAGATTTGGGTGAAGCCACCTATGTATTGGGAATCAGGATCTATAGGGATAGATAACTGAAATTGCTTGGCCTAAGTCAGAGTACATACATAGACAAAGTGGTGAGACGCTTTAACATGCATGAATCCAAGAAAGGACTCTTGCCTATGTCACATGGTATATGCCTATCAAAGGCACAATCCCCTTCCACTCAAGAAGAAAGGGATCGCATAAGTAAGATTCCATATGCATCCACAATTGGATCTATCATGTATGCCATGTTATGTAATCGACCAGATGTATCGTATGCTTTAAGCATAACGAGAAGGTACCGGTCCCGATCCGGTGAAAGTCATCGTCTCTTTGTCAAGAACATCCTTAAGTACTTGAGAAGAACTAAGGATTCGTTCTTGGTATATGGAGGCGAGGAAGAGCTTGCTGTAATAGGTTACACTGATGCTAGCTTCCAGACCGATAAGGATGATTCCAGATCGCAATCTGGTTATGTGTTCTGCCTGAATGGCGGGGTCATGAGTCGGAAGAGTTCAAAGCAGGAAACAGATTGCCGATTCTACTACAGAGGCTGAGTATATTGCCGCCTCCAATGCAAAGAAAGGAGGCTGTTTGGATCAGGAAGTTCATTACTGAGCTTGGTACAGTTCCTAGTATTGTGGACCCCATTGATCTCTATTGTGATAACAATGGGGCCATTGCACAAGCTAAGGAACCTAGATCTCATCAGCGATCCAAACATATACTTAGGCGCTTCCATCTCATTCGAGAGATTATCGATAGAGGAGATGTGAAAATATGCAGAGTACCAACACTTGATAACGTTGCTGACCCACTTACGAAACCTCTTGCTCAACAGAAGCATGAAGGTCACACTAGATCGATGGGCGTTAGATTTATGCCTGATTGGCTCTAGTGCTAGTGGGAGACTGTTGGTGTAAGTCCTAGAGGCCAGTGTATTTCTTTAGACTTACATTTGTATCTTGCTATTATATATATATGATATGAGGCATTCCAGTTTATTGTGTTACTTGTTTAAACATAATAAAGTCCTTAGAATAGAAATTTCAGTTTAATAGAATATCAAGTATATGACTTGATCGTGAGACACTATTGAACAATGAAATCCTATTCTTAAATATCTGTAGTCAAGTATTTTATTAATAAGGACAATAATAATACATTGAGACTATTATGTGTGCAGACTGATGGCCATATCTCACGGGTCATGGATATGAGATATCGAGTCGCCACATAGGTACACATTAGAGTAATGATGTACTGGATTGACCCACCATGAGAACACTACATGGAGCGTTATGTGAGTGTCATAAGTAGTTCTCATAGTGACAATGGTGTATGCAATCCTTCGACCTGAAATCACTACGATCCCTACATGAGGAGTCGTGTGCTTTAATATCGTCAAACGTCATCTGTAATAGGATGATTATAAAGACGGTCATTGGGCATACCACGAGCCTTGCAGAGGGATGTGAGTGACCTAGATGGAATTTGTCCCTCCTACATAACAGGAGTAATATCTGTGGGCTCCCTGATAGAGTGAGACTGTAAAATGCATGGTCGTGCTGAAATGAGTCAATATGAGATATTGACCTCATTTGTTGTTAAGTCTACTCGGGTATCAGGGAACATGATATTGAACCATACAAGGGTGACACATTCTATGTCTTGTGTTCAATATAGATATATGGACAAAGGGATAATAATGCACATGAATATTTGTCACAAAGGTTTCGTCAAATCACTGACTTTCTCACTACTTAGGTAGCAGTGATGTATTGCTAGATACCGCTCACTGTTTGTCATATTAAATGGGATTTAATATTACTGCTAACGTTTTGAGAACCTATAGGGTCACACACATAAGAGCGAATTAAAAGAAGCATTAAAAGGAGAGTTGGACTTTCCTATTGGGCCTAGCGCATAGTACATGGGCTTAGGTCAAATGCTGCTCACTAACTCACTTAAGGAGGCGCTACTATAAGTAGACCACTTAAGTTGTTGTGCCAACACGGTTGATAACCTAGCCGCACATAGAGAATAAGTGTGAACAGCAAGTCTCGGTTTTGAAGCTAGCACTGTGAGACAGAGACGCTTGGGGTTCGTGACGTTGGACGTTCACGGAATCTGCTCGTGTGGATACCTTTAGAGACATCGTTCGTGCGGTGTTCGTGATAGACGAATTCTGATCAACAACCATCGCTTCAAGAGGTAAACCTTCTAATCATGAATCATGACCATTCGCAAGGATCCTTCGATGGGAATTTTTCCGCTGCGTTTCTTTTTGTTTTATACGCAAATTCCCAAGACCCGTCTCCATTGGGAACCACTGTCTCCTCTCCTCTGCATACCTGGTCTGATAGGGCCTCCGCTCCTATGATGTCTCTTCTCAGTCTCTCTCCTTTGGTCAATGCTATCTATGGCACTGCACTACTCTACTAACTCTGGAAAACTGTGTATATCTAACGACACTATAGCCTTCTGTAACTCGTGCCATAAAACTTCCTCGAACCTTTTACACACCCAATCCTCATTTGGTAACCTCTAGTAAAACTCTGAAAACTGCAGCAGAGCCTCAAACCGTGCTGCATAGTCACCGACAGTCATGTTGCCCTGCTTAAGACTCATGAACTCCCTCTCCTTTTGGCATCTGACCAACCGCAGGAAGTACTTCTCAAGGAAGCACTCTCTAAATAACTTCCAACTAATCAGCCTGCCCTCAGCCTCTAACAATCTCCTATTGCCTCTCCACCATGCCTCAGCTCCACTAGTCAACATGAATGCAGTAAAAGTCACCTTCTGATCCTCTCTACAGTGCATAGTATCAAAGATATTCTCCAGCTCCTGGATCCACCACTCTGCCTTCTCTGGATCATAATCACCTCTGAACTGTGGTGGCTTCCCTTTCAGGAAGGTAGTTGTAACATCCTATCTTTCATGAATAAAATTAGATATCTTAATTAGATGGGAATGAGAGTTAGATAAGTCAAAACTATTTAAGAATCCAAACTCATATACAAGGTTAAAACAAAATTCAAGCAACTCAAAATTTTCAATAGGCAAGCACCTTAATTTAAATCCTGAATTAGGTGCTTTATCATTAACAACATTAAAAGATAATTAGCCATAGATATAGATCTTAATCATAGCTAGCTAGATAGTTATAATCAATTAACTCAAGTCTTACTCATCATAATTAATTAACACTAGCCTTAATTAACTATGTCCTAGTTACAACTTTTAATCTAATTAAATTAACTAAATTTAATCATATGAATAGGTAGTACACGGTTACCTTGTAAACGGAAGACACCTCCACCTCTTTAAATTTTGGCTGCATAATGTGTAGCGCCACCTCCTACTTAAACATTTCTATATCATCATAAAACTAATCAACTTCATGGAATGTCCACTTCAAGACCACGCAAGCTGCTTGCTTTTTTTCTTCTTCTTTAACTCATGTAAAGTTAGCCCATTTTATGGTCAGTTAAGAACCATGAAGCTACTTGCCATTTCTTGATCAATATTTGACCACGCCTCCTACTTGCCCTCATTTCTCCATTTCATGCCAGCATTGAGGCCTAGGGAGTATAGCCTTGAATGAATCATCACATTATAATCTAAAGTATGAAAAAAATTTGTTTCTTACTTATCAAATTAGCATGAAAGAAAAATAAGTTAGTTAGTGAGTAAGATAACCCAAACTAACGTGAAAGGAAAATAAGTCAGAGAGAGGGAGAGTGAAGATAGCATAGAAGAAGGAGAAAGCGAGATAGAGAGAGTCCGTGAGAGTGAGAGAATTTCCGGAGCCGATTCTGATCAATCCGTTCATCCTATCAAAAGTTCGATTATACTGTTGTGACCTCGCGACGTCTAATTCATTATCCGATCTTTCTTTTCTTGATTAGGCTAAGGTAAACCTATTTCCTTTTTATGCCGAAATGCCGTCAGCGATGGTATTGAGGTTATCTCTCAATCCGTTTTCGGTTTTCAATTCCGTTTTTAAATTAAGGTTCCCTGTAACGTGTGCTTCACAATGATGTATTAAGGTGAATTTTTGGAGGCTCGGGGACCCTATTTCCTTCACGTGGCAGCAGCTAAAAGGTTGAGAGGGGGTTCGTTTTGTTGCTTCTAGGGTAGCCTACGACTCATCAGGTGGGGGAAAGAAGCCATCTAACGTCGGAAATGGCTAAGTAGCATTTATTTCAATAATGGCATATGACGACCTAAACCCTACTAGTGAGCAAGTAACAGACAATATTTATATCACATTGGAGACTACTTAGTGGTACCAATGATAATATAGGAATTGTAGGTTTATCGCCGTTAGGTTAAATTTATGATATTCGAGGTTGTATGATTTTATCTATTAAGCTGCTCATTGTGTGCTATTTATTTTAATATGTTATGTTTAGATTATTTGTTCTTACTTTATGATTTTATTTATATTTAATGTTGTGTAATTATACTTGAGGTGATATATATTGGATCTGCAAATGTTTAAAGAGATGTCTAATGGGAGAGAGTGAATGAAGGAAAATTTAGACATATGCCAAACCTAAATTAAATATGATTAACTAATGTTTATTTGATGAGTTGAGGTATATTATGAGGTTACTGTGGAAGGTTAAGGCATTAGGATTTGCTTGGTACGGAAAGGTGAGATTGCATGAATGGATGTTGCTGACTACAGCCGTGTGAGTGGAACACACGAGGTCAGTGTATCTGACGATAGATACCGGAGTCACTGGCCAATTTCTTTATATGGAGGATATGAGAGACTACCGTGACGTATATCCGTAGTCCTTACGGGACCGTGTCAACTTAGGTTTATATCGTGCAGCTATAGTGTCATTGCTATGCATGAGCACCCATGAGAGAGAGAGTTGGGTGTGCACCGGAGTGAGATGTGTAACTATAGTGTCATTGCTTTGCATGAGCATCCTCTGCCAGGGATGAGGATGAGCACCGGCGTTCTGGAGACACGTCGCTTGGACGGCTGACTTGTTATTCTGGGTGGCAGCCACGTTAGCATATTTTGCATGAGTACGAAGGGTGGAGGATTATAAAATTACTTGAGGATGATTGTATATCGTTGTGTGATGCATGTCTATGTGCTTTTATTCATTCAATTGTATGTGTCCTTTTTCCATGTTTTGATGCTAGATAGTTTCTTCTCTCCCTTCTCTTTTCTTTCGTGTTTCTACTTCTCGATTGTGGTGTGTACAGGCCCAGATAGTGAGGATGGAACATTTGGAGCATCCTTGGATGACAGGGCCGGCAGGGTTTCCCCTAGCGGGAACCTTTGAGTTAGAATGCGTGGATGAGCATGGGTGGCTTGTGGACCCAGCCACTCACTTTGTAGTCTATACGGGTCCAGCTACAGTCACTACCGGATGGGGAAATGGTGTACCTTTTGGCATCTTCAGTACTTTCAAGATCGGATTGACTCTTCCATTCCCCATAGGCCTTCCAGCAGCACCACTTCCACCGATGCCACCGCTGCCAGAAATCATACATGTACCAGTCCCCACGTCAGATCAATTCCAGATTACCGCATGCGGATCCTGCACCAGCACCAGATGATCAGGTGGTACTTGACGTCGACCATCTCTTAGTATCGGAGGTCCCACAGGTCCCAGATATCAGGCCAGTTCAGTCTGAGTCCTCTCGATTACCTCTGCGAGACAATAGAGCTTATCGGCGTCTGTTCCAGCAACACTCGGAGGGGAGTTCTTCAGATAGTAGCCGAGGAGTGTCAGGACCGTCCCGTTTTAGAGATGATAGAGGGAAAAGTGAGGGTAGCCGTAGCTGTCCGAGATAGATTTGGCCAGTACTATCTCACTAGGTATGGATAGATGTGCGGTGAGGATATTTTGATGTATTTTGAGAGGGGAGGAACTGGGTTTATAGAGAGAATCGGTGAGACGTCTTTTCCTTAGACTTTTGATGTATTTTATTACCTTATCAGTTTGTACCTATATGGGATCCTACTGACGGGATTCCTTTTACTGTACTTGTTGACAGTGGTTATGTGACCTATTTGCATGTATGATAGTAAGTTTATTATGTATCGTTCTCGTAAAAGTTTTACTTTCCTTTGTTGTTTATTTTTCTGCTTAACGTTAACAATACATATAAGTTTTGAATAAATCATGATTTTCTTTAATGGGACATCGGGGTGTCTCATTTGGTGGTATTAGAGCAGTTTGATTCTGTTCAGACTGTGATATTATGGGGTACTGGCTATATTAGTTGGATCCACCTCGGATACTGACTATGTTTAGAAGTTGGGTAGAGTGTATGATACGTGAGTTATCCTTATTTTCCATGTGAGGATAACTATTTCGATCATTCGTAGGGCTAGACCTTACAAGTGCCCCATATAACATATTGTAAGTGTTGAAGGGAATCAAGGAAAAGGGCAGCAAGAAGCTTTGATTTGTTTCCATTGCGGAGAACCGTATCTAATTAATAATTGTCCTCAAATTCAAAATGTTTTTTGTTTCCAATGTGGCATGGTGGGCCACATAGATCGATACTGACAACAGAGCAATGTTACCATAAATCTATATCAGCAACAAGGCGGAATAACTCATGGAGTGGGAATAAGATCTCAGGCTGGAAATCAGCATGGTAGACCACAGTTCCACCGAGAGTAGAACAAAGTTATGGATACAAGATATAGAGAAAATCTTCACAGTCATGCGCTGTAGAACGGTTCCAAAGGTTGCGTGTGCATCTTTCATGCTAGTGGGAGATGCAGAGTCTTGGTGGAAGAATCATCATAGGAGGTTGGAAGCGAATGGAAGAGTAACCATATGGGAACTATTACAGGAATGTTTCCTTGAAAAATATTTTCCTGAAACTGTTCTAAATAAGGACTTCCAAAGAGAAGGACTTCCTTAGGCAGAAATGCTTGAGAGGATTACTGTTTTAGAAAAATGGATAAGATGATATAATAAGGAGTTCATCAGACCGAGTGTTTCCCTGTGGGGAGCACATGTATTGTTTGTGAAGAAGAAGGGTGGGAGTGCTAGGTTGTGCACGAATTACAGATAGCTGAACAAGGTAACGATCAAGAATAAGTACTCATTGCCTATGATAGATGATCTGATGGATCAGCTGAAGGGAGTTGTTGTGTTTTCTAAGATTGATTTGAGGTCAGGATACCATCAAATTAGGGTGAAGAAGGAGGATGTATCCAAGACGGTGTTCAGAACGAGGTACGGACATTACGGGTATCTAGTTATGCCTTTTGGTGTGACTAATGCTCCTGCAGTATTCATGGATTACATGAACAGGATCTTTAGACCGTTCCTCGATAATTTTGTGGTTGTATTCATTGATGATATCCTTATCTATTCCCGTACTCGGGAAGAGCATGAGGATCATTTAAGGATAGTGTTACAGGTGTTGAAGGATAGGAAGTTATATGTGAAGTTATCCAAGTGTGAGTTTTGGATGGAGAAAGTGCGGTTCTTAGTTCACGTGATTAATAAGGAAGGAATAGCAGTAGATCCGACTAAAGTTGAGGCTGTGCTTAAGTGGGAGATGCTTAAGTCAGTGAGTGAGGTGAGGAGTTTCCTAGTATCAGCTGGTTACTACTGAAGGTTTATAGAGGGTTTCTCGAAGCTTGCATTACCTATGATGAAGTTAACGAGAAAAGGTACAACATTTGTATGGACGGATGAGTGTGAAAATAGTTTTCAGAAGTTGAAGGAAAAGTTGACAAATTCCCCAGTGCTGACTTTACCAGATCCTTTAGGACAGCTTGATGTATATTGTGATGCATCATTTCAAGGTTTGGATTGTGTGCTGATGCAAGAGGGAAGAGTTGTGGCTTATGCTTCCCGACAGTTGAGAATTCATGAGAGGAATTATCCGACCCGTGATCTGGAGTTGGCGGCTATAGTGTTTGCACTGAAGATATGGCGACACTATCTGTATGGAGCTAAATTCACCGTGTATAGTGATCACAAGAGCTTGAAGTACCTATTTGATCAGAAGGAGCTGAATATGAGACAACATAGATGGATGGAGTTTATCAAGGATTATGAGTTTGATCTACAATACCATCTTGGGAAGGCGAATGTTGTAGCGGATGCATTGAGTAGGAAGTCCTTACATGTATCCGCGATGATGATTAAAGAGATGGAGTTGATTGAACAGTTTAGAGATATGAACTTAGGTATGGAGTTGATTGGGGATAGGATATACTTAGGCATGATTACAATTAGTAGTGAGTTTCTGATAGAACTTAAGGATAAGCAAGTACAGGATCAGTATCTTCAGGAAGCGAATAGAGGGATAGAGGAAGGTAAAGTGTCTGAGTTTAGTAGAGGAGCAGATGGTGTGTTGAGGTTCAAAGATAGGATATGTGTGCCAGAGGACTTAGAGCTTAGGAAGATGATCTTGGAGGAGGCACATAAGAGTAAATTAAGTTTTCATCAAGGAGCTACGAAGATGTATCAGGATTTGAAGAAGATGTTTTGGTGGCCAACAATGAAGAAGGAAGTGGAAGAGTATGTTCTATCTTATTTAGTATGTTAGAAGGCTAAAATAGAGCATCAGAAGCCAGCTGGTTTGCTACAGTCTTTGGATATCCCAGAATGGAAATGGGATAGTATTTTATGGATTTTGTGGTTGGATTACCATGAACTCCTAATAGGCAAGATGCGATTTAGGTTGTCATTGATAGGTTGACGAAGTGTGCTCACTCCTTACCTATTGGTAAGACTTATAGTTTAGAGAGATTGACCCAGATCTATATTAAGGAAGTTGTTAGATTGTACGGTGTGCCATCGAGCATTTTCTCCGACCGAGATCCTAGATTCACATCTAGATTTTGGAGACAATTACACAATGCGTTGAGAATGAAATTGAATGAGTTCTGCTTATCATCCTCAGACTGATGGATAGTCAGAGAGGATGATTCAGTCATTGGAGGATCTCTTGAGGGCCTGTGTGTTGGAACACACTGGCAATTGGGATGAGTTCTTGCCATTGATTGAGTTCACTTATAATAACAGTTTGCATAGCAATATCGGGATGGCACCGTATGAGGCTTTATATGGCAGGAAGTGTAGGACCCCGTGTTGGTATGAGACTGGTGAGAGCCAAGTTTTGGGTCCTGATGTGGTACAACAGACGATGGAACAAGTTAAAAGAATAAGGGAGAAGATGAAGGAAGCGCAGGATAGGCAGAGGAGCTACAGTAACAAGAGGAGGAGACCCTTAGACTTCCAGTAAGGTGATCACGTGTTCTTATGAGTCACTCCGAAAACCGGAATTGGCAGAGCTATCAAGTCTAAGAAGCTTGCTCCCAGATTTATAGGACCATTCCAGATACTTCGACGGATTGGTCCAGTAGCTTATCATATAGCCTTACCACATAACCTTTCTAACCTTCATGACGTCTTCCATGTCTCACAGTTGAGGAAATATTACCCCAATCCTTCTCATGTATTTGAGCCTGAGTCTATACAACTCTGAGAGAATCTAGTGTATGAAGCTTTACTGGTTAGGATCGCAGATAGAAGGATTATGGAACTTCGCTGTAGGCAGATCCCTTTGGTTAGGGTCATTTGGGATAATATTCCCAGACATTCTACATGGGAGCATGAGGCAAATATACAACAGCAATATCCACATCTTTTCTGAGGTACGTAAATTCCGAGGATGGAATTTCTTTTAAGAGGGGTAGTAATGTAACATCCTATCTTTCCTGAATAAAAATTAGATATCTTAATTAGATGGGAATGAGAGTTAGATAAATCAAAACTATTTAAGAATCCAAACTCATATACAAGGTTAAAACAAAATTCAAGCAACTCAAAATTTTCAATAGGCAAGCACATCAATTTAAATCCTTAATTAGGTGGTTTATCATTAACAACATTAAAAGGTAATTAGCCATAGATATAGATCTTAATATAGCTAGCTAGGTAGTTATAATCAATTTACTCAAGTCTTACTCGTCATAATTAATTAACACTAGCCTAAATTAACTATGTCCTAGTTACAACTTTTAATCTAATTAAATTAACTAAATTTAATCATATGAATAGGTAGTACATGGTTACCTTGTAAATGGAAGACACCTCCACCTCTTTAAATTCTGGCTGCATAATGTGCAGCTCCACCTCCTACTTAAACATTTCTATATCTTCATAAAACTAATCAACTTCATGGAATGTCCGTTTCAAGACCACACAATCTGCTTGATTTTTTTTTCTTTAACTCATGCAAATTGGAGACCAATTCTATCCATTTGGTATTGTAGCCTTTCACTATTAATTAACTCGCATTTAGATTTTCTTCACTTTATTGGAGTTCATGTAGCTTCCTCTCTTCTTTGACCTTTCCTAAAAGTAATAAAAATGCAAAACATGAGAAAATAATTAAAATCTAACTAAAATCAATTAAATGCACACATTGACTCTAAAATAATAAAAATAGGAAAACAAAGTCTAATTTGGATTAAATAAAGCATTTCACTCAACTTAATTAATGAAATCCACTCTAAAATAATAGATAAAAATGATAAGCCAGTGGATTATCAAAATACCCCAAACTTAAACTTTGCTTGTCCTCAAGCAAACTAAAACTCAAAAAGATTCAATTGGGTAAGCTCAATGGACTCAATTAATTTTGCACAAATTTCATGCAATTTTATCAATTCAATTTTTCTTCAATGTTCCCCCTTTACATCAATGTAATCCCCACATTCATTTACTTTAAACAATTGAGAATTTAACCATTCATGCAATTATTAATCTAAGCAAAGGGTTCGAGTTACACACAAAAGGGAGATCACCAATTTCAAACATTTGCCTTCCTCACAAGGGCATTTAATAATTCACTCATTCGCTCAATTTGTCTAGGCTATCAACTTTCACTCAATTTCACATTTCAAGAGCACTTTCCATGATTTCGATTTTCATCTCAAACAAAGTTCCCACGAAAACATGCATGCATCATCAAAAGGTCTTTCATAGGTTGTAATGTGGTCTGGCTAAAGGTAGGATATACAAGGGTGCTGGGCTTTACATCCCTAGGAATTAAGAGAGCATGAAACTTTTTACACTTTTATTTTCACTCTAATTCCTTTTTCCATTTTCCTTTTTGACGCTTTGGGTGGCTACAACCTATTTCCTTTGACACCCTTTTATTTTGCCATTTTTTTGGCATTTTTTATTTTTCTTCGTTTTCTTTTTCCCTTTTGCCTTTAGCGTCAACCTATATTTTTTTCTTTTTCTCAACCCAAAATAACATATCGAACCCTTGTAGCCACCCTAAACTTAGTTTCCTTCAACCCTTGTCTTTCTAAGCATCCATGCTCTCCTAAATCCTAAGATTGGGTTAACATGGTTTTTCCGGATTTTGGCTTATAACATAAGGTCATCAAGAAACAATAGGCTATTAGGCTCAATGTGGCTAACTAGGGAACATGCATTAGGGATGGTCCTTTTTAGGCCAAGTAGCTATTTCAAAGAAAATTGCCTAAATCATTTGATGCAAACATATAAACATGCAAACCATGAAGAGATTCAAGCAAATCTGGAAAAGTGTAACTTAAAAGTGATCACACAATTTAAAAACATTGTTGGAGGCTAAAATTCCTCACTTAAACATTTTTTGAAAATTGTTTGACGGACATACCCTTCACCCCAAACTTATCATAAATTATGCAATCACAATAAAATTTCTCAAAGTTCAATTTTCAATTTTTCACATGAGGATCAATTTTCAATTTTCAAATCATTAAGGGAAATCATCAAAAATTAATATTTATCATGAAAACCATTTATGCTAAATTTAATAAAATTCATTCAAGCTCTCCGACAGAAGACTCACACACATATGACTCAAGTAAAGAAAAGTAAATTAAATAAAAGGAGAAGGGTTTAGAAAAACTCATTGAAGACGCTTCTACCCGGATCCCATAGCCTGTGGTAAAAAGACCAAGAGATGCCCAAGATGTAAGACCTTCCTCCCGGATCCCGTGGCTTGTGGAGTGGAGATGGAAGAAGAAAGTGTAATGAGATTCTATTTACTTCTCTAAGTGCTATTATGAGCCCACTTCCTCCCAGGTCAAATGGTAAGTCACCTACTCCAAGAATGGCCTTTATGTAATTAGTTTCTCCATGAAGCACTAGAACCATAACTTTTTGAGATGACCTTAGAGCCTTTGCTGCTGTTGATGAAAACTCACAATTCTCAGGCAATGACTTGAACTCTAACGTTGGTATTTTTACTAAGTAATGTGATAGACAAATTGTAGGCACCAACTTTGTAACATCCACACATGCATGCAAACCAACATATTCATCCAACTCAGGATTTTGAGGCTCCTCAATAGGATTGGTGAGAGAAATATTTACCACATGTTTTGTCTCATTTGTCCCTTGCAAAGGAACAATAGGAGTTATTTCCTTCTTGCACTTCTCTTCATGATCCACTCTTCTTGAATCATCTTCCACCACCACTTCATCTTCATTTAAGTCCATATTGGCAACAACATTCTCTTCAATTTGAGTCTCGTACGGCTTTTCTGCTAGCAATTTATAAAATTTGTCAGCTTGCTCTTCTAACCTCTGAAAGTTGTTACTTAGCATCTCCGCTATCAATTGAGAACGTTTCTTACGCATTTTATGCCTTTAAATCATGGCACTAAATTCCTCCTTGCTACGCTCTATGCTCTGGATCAAATGTTGAGTATCTATATCGCAAAGTAATTCCAGCACCTCGGGATCCAGCTTAATGTCTAATGGTGGTTGTAAGGATGACAAATAGGATCTCCATTCCTCCTTGGAGTATATCTTCACATGCTTATCAACTATACAATCAAGAACGATCCAATCAATTTGAGATACCCTATTTAGATAGAAACAATGGTCCATGTGTGGCATCCACGTAACACAAACAAAACTCAAAAGAAAAGATCAAATATATACAAAATAGAAAAAATAATGTCTAAAGTAGTTGTCTTCTTTGTTACTAATGATATTGATAGTGCCAATCCCCGGTAACAGTGCCAAAAACTTGATAGGCTCCGGCAAGTGTACCGGATCGAAGCAAGTAATAATTAAAACAACAAGTAAATTATCTAGTATCGAACTCGGGCATTGGGAAACCAAGTACCACTTTACAAATTAAACAATTATTTTAGACTAAGAAATAAGTGTGAATAGATTTCAAAAAAATAAAAGAAACAATATAACAAACCAAAATCAAATATTTTTTTTGTTTTTAAATATGAGAAGAGATTTCCAGGATTGAGGCTACCACAATGACAAATTATGAAATCTAATTGACTACCCCTTTATTAATATTTAACTCAATTGAAGGTGAATCATCCTAACTTAGTTAATGTTCCCTTTCGAGATACAAGAACCGTGCTCAAATAAACCAACTCATACTCTTGTGGTAATTGTATTTAAATTGAACCCATTACGATTTATGATAATTCAATGGTATCCTCGAAGGACCGCTTCTAACTCTCGTGATTTAAGTCATAAGTTCAATTCCTATGGATCCAATACCTAGGTTCACTTCTCAGTTCATCCATTGAATATCTAAGACATGCAAAAAGGTGATCAATCAAATTACATGGATGAAGCACAATAAGAACCAAATCAATGAGTCAAACATTAAACAAAAAGGAAAAATCAAATATTCATCATAATAATATCAAAGGGCATCACCCATTCCTAGAAACAAAACAACTACTCAGTCATAAAATAAAGAACAAGAAGAAGAAAAGAATAGCAAAAATGCAACAATGTTCCTGAAACGGTGCTGAGGATCAGAGGCTCCTCACTCTTACAATCCGCTGGCTCCTTCAAAAGGCCCCCCCCCCCCCCCCTTTTTCTTTGCGTTGTTGTGCGCCTTTTTATTATGTTGTGTGAGCATAATCTTTTTCCTTTGCATTGATCCGTTTCCCCTCTTATCTCACTGATTTGCTTATCTTCAATTTTATCTCAATCTTATCAATTTTCTAACTCAATCTCTATCCCAATCTCATTTGGATTCTAACTGATCACGGTTAAGGAGCTTTTTCTCATTCTACAATTCACATGACTTTTAATTTGGATAAGCCAATTTCCTACTTCCAATTTCTAAAATAATTCACGTGGGAACCGCACCAAATCACCATATGTTGGGAATTTGCGTATAAAACAAAAGAAACGCAGCGGAAAAATTCCCATCGAAGGATCCTTGCGAATGGTCATGATTCATGATTCGAAAGTTTACCTCTTGAAGCGATGGCTGTTTGTTGAAATTCGTCTATCACGAACACCGCACGAACGGTGTCTCTAAAGGTATCCACACGAGCGGATTCCATGAGCGTCCAACGTCACGAACCGAAGCGTCTCTGTGTCACAGTGCTAGCTTCAAAACCGAGACTTTGTTGTTCACACTTACTCTCTTTTGTGCGGCTAGGTTATCAACCGTGTAGGCACAACAACTTAAGTGGTCTACTTATAGTAGAACCTCCTTAAGTGAGTTAGTGAACAACATTTGACCTAAGCCCATCTACTATGCGCTAGGCCCAACAGGAAAGTCCAACTTTCTTTTAATGCTTCTTTTAATCCGCTCTTTTGTGTGTGACCCTATAGGTTCCCAATACGTTAGCAGTAATATTAAATCCCATTTAATATTACAAACAGTGAGCGGTATCTAGCAATACATCACTGCTACCTAAGTAGTGAGAAAGTCAGTGATTTGACGAAACCTTTCTGTGACAAATATTCATGTGCATTGTTATCCCTTTGTCCATATATCTATATTGAACACAAGGCATAGAATGTGTCACCCTTGTATGGTTCAATATCATGTTCCCTGATACACGAGTAGACTTAACAACAAATTAGGTCAATATCTCATATTGACTCATTTCAAGACTCACCATGCATTTTACAGTCTCACTCTATCAGGGGGCCCACAGATATTACTCTCTGTTATGTAGGAGGGACAAATTCCATCTAGGTCACTCACATCCCTCTGCATGGCTCGTGGTATGCCCAATGACCGTCTTTATAATCATCCTATTACAGATGACGTTTGACGATATTAAAGCACACGACTCCTCATGTAGGGATCGTAGTAATTTCAGGTCGAAGGATTACATACACCATTGTCACTATGAGAACTACTTATGACACTCACATAACGCTCCATGTAGTGTTCTCATGGTGGGTCAATCCAGTACATCATTACCTTAATGCGTACCTATGTGGCAACTCGATATCTCATATCTATGACCCGTGAGATGTGGTCATCAGTCTGCACACATAATAGTCTCAATTATATTATTATTGTCCTTATTAATAAAATACTTGACTACGGATATTTAAGAATAGGATTTCATTGTTCAATAGTGTCTCACGATCAAGTCATATACTTGATATTCTATTGAACTGAAATTTCTATTCTAAGGACTTTATTATGTTTAAACAAGTAACACAATAAACTGGAATGCCTCATATCATATATATATATGAAATATCAAGATACAAATGTAAGTCTAAAGAAATACATTGGCCTCTAGGGCTTACACCAACAATCTCCCACTAGCACTAGAGCCAATCGTGGCATCAACCTAATGCCCATCGATCTAGTGTGACCTTCATGCTTCATTGAGCAAGAGGTTTCGTAAGTGGGTCAAACAACGTTATCAAGCGTTGGTACTCGCATATCTTCACATCTCCTCTATCGATAATCTCTCGAATGAGATGGAAGCGCCTAAGTATATGTTTGGATCGCTGATGAGATCTAGGTTCCTTAGCTTGTGCAATGGCCCCATTGTTATCACAATAGAGATCAATGGGGTCCATAATACCAGGAACCGTACCAAGCTCAGTAATGAACTTCCTGATCCAAACAGCCTCCTTTGCTGCATTGGAGGCAGCAATATACTCAGCCTCTGTAGTAGAATCGGCAACCGTTCTCTCCCGCTTGAACTTTTCCAGCTCACAGTCCCGCCATTCAGGCAGAACACATAACCAGATTGCGATCTTGAATCATCCTTATCGGTCTGGAAGCTAGCATCGGTGTAACCTATTACATCAAGCTCTTCTTCACCTCCATATACCAAGAACGAATGCTTAGTTCTTCTCAAGTACTTAAGGATGCTCTTGACAAAGGACATTGACTTTCACCGGGATCGATCGGTACCTGCTCGTTATGCTTAAAGCATACGATACATCTGGTCGAGTACATAACATGGCATACATGATAGATCCAATTGCGAATGCATATGGAATCTTACTCATGCGATCCCTTTCTTCTTGAGTGGAAGGGGATTGTGCCTTTGATAGGCATATACCATGTGACATAGGCAAGAGTCCTTTCTTGGATTCATGCATGTTAAAGCGTCTCAACACTTTGTCTATGTATGTACTCGACTTAGGCCAAGCAATTTCAGCGATCTATCCCTATAGATCCTGATTCCCAATACATAGGTAGCCTCACCCAAATCTTTCATAGAGAAGCAATTCCCTAACCATGTCTTTACATTTTGTAGTGTAGGGATGTCATTTCCAATGAGTAATATGTCATCTACATATAACACCAGAAAAACAACAATGCTCCCACTAACCTTCTTGTAGACACAAGGTTCATCTTCATTTTTGATGAATCCGTCATTGTCTTACAAAGATCATCAAAACGAAGGTTCCAACTTCTGGAAGCTTGCTTCAATCCATAGATTGATCGCTGCAATTTACATACCTTTCGGGCATCCTCTGAAATGTCAAAGCCTTCAGGTTGTGTCATGTACACATCCTCAAGAAGCTTTCCGTTAAGGAAGGCAGTTTTGACATCCATCTGCCATATCTCATAATCATGGTATGCAGCGATAGCAAGTAAGATCCGGACGGATTTAAGCATCGCAATAGGTGAAAAGGTCTCATCATAGTCGACACCATGAATTTGCTTGAAACCCTTAGCGACCAATCACGCCTTAAAGGTGTGTACCTTACCATCCATGTCAGTTTTCTTTTTGAAAACCCACTTGCACCCTATAGGTTTTACCCCTTCAGGTGGCTCTAGCAAGGTCCATACCTGGTTGGTGTACATGGAATCCATCTCAGATTTCATGGCCTCAAGCCACTTCTCAGATTCTGGGCCAGTAATGGCCTCCTGGTAGGTCACAGGCTCATCTTGATCCATGAGCAATACATCACCTTGTGGAGTCATGAGAAATCCATATCTCTCAGTGGTGACGTATCCTTGTTAGACCTACGCTGGTCTTGTGCTCTTGGAGCGGGTTGTTCCTCCACAGACATTCGTGAAGGTTGCTCCTGTTCCACCAATGGTAGGTCACTACTCTGTGATTCTTGAATTTCTTCAAGTTCTATCTTCCTCCCACTGGTTCCTATGGAGATAAACTCCTTTTCTAGGAATACACCAAATCAGTGCGACAAACACTTTGCCTTCGGAAGGATTATAGAAATAGTATCCCTTGGTTTCTTTGGGATACCCCACAAAGAAGCATTTATCAGATTTGGGATCAAGCTTATTAGAAACTTGACGTTTTACATATGCTTCACAACCCCAAATCTTCATAAAAGACATGCTGGGTCGTCTACCAGTCCATATCTCATATGGTGTCTTTTCTACCATTTTGGATGGAACACGGTTAAGTGTAAAAGCTGTTGTCAATAGAGCATATCCCCAAAAGGAGTTTGGAAGGTTTGCATGACTCATCATAGACCGAACCATGTCCAACAAGGTTCGATTTCTCCTCTCATAAACACCATTCCATTGTGGTGTTCCAGGTGGAGTGAGTTGAGATAAAATCCCACACTCTCTCAGATGATCATCAACCTCTAGGCTCAAATATTCACCACCTCGATCTGATCGAAGAGCATTAATATTTTTACCAAGTTGGTTTTGTACCTCATTTTTGAATTCCTTGAACTTTTCAAAGGATTCCGATTTGTGTTTCATAAGATACACAAATCCATATCTACTGAAATCATCAGTAAATGTGATGAAGTACTGAAAACCACCTCTAGCTAATGTGTTTAGGGGTCCGCATACATCGCTATGTATAAGACCCAAAAGATCGTTGGCTCTTTCACCTTTGCCGGTGAATGGAGCTTTAGTCATCTTTCCCAATAAAAAAGACTCACATATCTCATATGATTCATAATCAAATGAGTCCAAGAGTCCATCTTTATGGAGCTTCGAAATGCGCTTCTCATTTATATGGCCTAAACGACAATGCCAAAGATAAGACGGGTTCAACTCATTTGGTTTGATCCTCTTAGTATTTACGTTATAGATGGGCATTTCAAGATCAAGGACATAAAGTCCATTACTCATGTGTGCACTAGCATAGAAAATATCATCCAAATAAATAGAACAACTTTTGTTCTTTATTATAAAAGAAAAACCAATCTTGTCCAAACAAGAAATGGAAATGATATTCCTGCTAATTGCAGGCACAAAATAACAGTTCTCTAACTGAATAGTAAGCCCAGTGGGCAAAGTCAATACATAAGTCCCCTACGGCTAAAGCAGCAACCTTTGCTCCATTTCCAACTCGTAGGTCGACTTCGCCTTTTGCCAATGGTCTACTCCTGTTTAGATCCTGCACATTTGTACAAATGTGAGAACCACATCCGGTATCTAATACCCATGATGCAGAAGTAGATAAATTGACTTCTATAACAAACATACCTAAAGTGGAAGTCTCACTTCCCTTCTTCTTCTTGCTTTCTTCCGTATTTTGGGCAGTTCCTCTTGCTTGCTTGCTCTTGGTAGAGCAGCTTGAGGTGCACGATCATATCATACGCCTCCATGGTCTCATGTTGCTTTTGCAGCTCAGAGGTCATGGCAGCAAGCATAAGACAGCCCACGTCTAAGGCGTCATCCTGATGCTTCTTATAAGCATCCCTGTCAGCCCTAGGAGCACTTGAAGCCGGTGGCTTCTCAGGAATAGGCTCCTCAAGAACATACAGCTTTTTCTCATGTTTGAGGACAATCCTCAAGTTTCTGTACCAGTCCAGAAAATTCATTCCGGATAGTTTGTCCTTCTCAAGGACGGATCGCAATGACAGGTTACTTGATGTGTTTGATGCCATGGTAATCTACAGAGATAAATATGCAAAGTATAAGTATCATGCCATGAAGTTATTTAATAAGGTCTTTAATTAAATACGCCTCCACTATTTTACTCAAAACAATGACCCTCATCATTGATTCGGTAAATCCCGTTGGAAGATTTTCTAGTGGGCCAAGATCCATATTTCACCTAGCTTTAAGTCACTTTGGTGATCACCCAAAAATTCGGTTATTTAGGTAGGAAACACTTTCCGATTGCATCTCATGCAACTCTTGGATAGTTGGGTGAATAACTCTTATTCTAATCCATCACATGGACTAAAGCCCAACTTATGAGCCTCTAAGCCTTTCAATCCTATTGAAGTTGGCTTAGTTAAGTCGACTCCAATGGATAGCAATTGAACATTACATTTGTCCCATCGCGCCTTACTATTATAGATAAAGGTACCCGCTTTGGCGGACCCACACTTAATCGATAGTAGTCTTGACGAGTGCCATGCATCGGAAGGCCTTTAAATGTGACTTAATATTTCCTTTTGAGGGATTTGATTAAAACTTGATCTCATCATTTGTTAAACTCTTTAACTTACTATTTTCATACATGCATCTCATACATATATTAGTTAAACATCTTTTAACATACTATATACATACATGCATCTCATACATATATAAGGTAAATAAATGTGATATGGTTATGGCCCCTAACGCATTGATTCTCCCAAGCCAATGAGAGAATCTAAACTAAAACCTAGGAGCATCCAAGCTTCTCCAAGCAAGATCTCCCACGTGATAGCGTCTTCTTGTCTCCATCATTACATTACATAAACAGAAACCTCATTTTACATATGAGGGGAGTGAGATGAGAAAAGAAGATACATATGGAATATAAGAGAAAGGCACGGCACGCAGGCCGTATTTCAAAATATAAACCAAAAGGTAAAAGGACTAAGGCCATAACCATTCACCATACATCACCAAATAATTAGTAACAACCAATAATAACACATAATCATTATTATTATTAATTTCATAAATTAGAGATTTCAAAATCTGAATTTTGAAAACATAACATATATATATAATAAATCACATTAATTATAATAGATGTTACTATAAATCATATTTATTGCAATTGTTGTTACCACAAATCACATTTATTATAAATCATATTTATTGTAAATGACATAAATCACATTTATTGCAATTGTTGTTACCACAAATCACATTTATTGTAATTGACATAAATCACATTTATTCAATTAACATAAATCACATTTATTGTAACAAATCACATTTATTGTAATTGATATAAATCACATTTCAAAATCTGAATTTTGAAAACGTAACATATATATAATAAATCACATTTATTATAATTGATGTTACTATAAATCACATTTATTGTGATTGATATAGATCACATTTCAAAATCTGAATTTTGAAACCGTAACATATATATAATAAATCACATTTATTATAATTGATGTTACTATAAATCACATTTATTGTGATTGATATAATTATTAAATGGTGACATAAAATTTCAAAATTTGAATTTCGAAATTACACACTACGCAGAGGTAGCACGGGGGTCCCGCTGGAAATTCCGAAATTCCGAAGTGTGCCTCGCTTCCTTGGTGGCTAGGGCGTCAACCTTTCAACCCTAAAACCGCAAGGCCCGTGAACACTTCACGTTGCAAGGAACGACGGCTACGGTTTCAACACTTGGAACCTCAGCCGCAACAACATGAACTTTTCATGTCTGAAACCCCTTAACGCCGCCAACACAAAACTGAAAACAATCATGTTTAACATCAACATTTGATGCCATCGCAGAACATAATAAGGATTCAGAACCAACGTGCATATCGCATATATACACCAACATGCAATAGACATATATATCATATACATACGAAAATCACAGAAACAAGGTTTCGCAAACCAGATGCAAACGATTTTCAAAAACAATTTTCAGAAAACGATTCACATTACAAACATGTTATCATACATAACAGATAAACCACATAATAGAATCATGGTTTCGCAAGCTCTCGATACCACTTTGTTGGGAATTTGCGTATAAAACAAAAGAAACGCAGCGGAAAAATTCCCATCGAAGGATCCTTGCGAATGGTCATGATTCATGATTCGAAAGTTTACCTCTTGAAGCGATGGCTATTTGTTGAAATTCGTCTATCACGAACACCGCACGAACGGTGTCTCTAGAGGTATCCACACGAGCGGATTCCGTGAGCGTCCAACGTCACGAACTGAAGCATCTCTGTCTCACAGTGCTAGCTTCAAAACCGAGACTTTGTTGTTCACACTTACTCTCTTTTGTGCGGCTAGGTTATCAACCGTGTAGGCACAACAACTTAAGTGGTCTACTTATAGTAGCACCTCCTTAAGTGAGTTAGTGAACAACATTTGACCTAAGCCCATCTACTATGCGCTAGGCCCAATAGGAAAGTCCAACTTTCTTTTAATGCTTCTTTTAATCCGCTCTTTTGTGTGTGACCCTATAGGTTCCCAATACGTTAGCAGTAATATTAAATCCCATTTAATATTACAAACAGTGAGCGGTATCTAGCAATACATCACTGCTACCTAAGTAGTGAGAAAGTCAGTGATTTGATGAAACCTTTTTGTGACAAATATTCATGTGCATTGTTATCCCTTTGTCCATATATCTATATTGAACACAAGGCATAGAATGTGTCACCCTTGTATGGTTCAATATCATGTTCCCTGATACCCGAGTAGACTTAACAACAAATGAGGTCAATATCTCATATTGACTCATTTAAGATCGGCCATGCATTTTACAGTCTCACTCTATCAGGGGGCGCACAGATATTACTCCTGTTATGTAGGTGGTAAAAATTCAATCTAGGTCACTCACATCCCTCTGCTTGGCTCGTGGTATGCCCAATGACCGTCTTTATAATCATCCTATTACAGATGACGTTTGACGATATTAAAGCACACGACTCCTCATGTAGGGATCGTAGTGATTTCAGGTCGAAGGATTACATACAACATTGTCACTATGAGAACTACTTATGACACTCACATAACGCTCCATGTAGTGTTCTCATGGTGGGTCAATCCAGTACATCATTACCTTAATGCGTACCTATGTGGCAACTCGATATCTCATATCTATGACCCGTGAGATGTGGTCATCAGTCTGCACACATAATAGTCTCAATTGTATTATTATTGTCCTTATTAATAAAATACTTGACTACGGATATTTAAGAATAGGATTTCATTGTTCAATAGTGTCTCACGATCAAGTCATATACTTGATATTCTATTGAACTGAAATTTCTATTCTAAGGACTTTATTATGTTTAAACAAGTAACACAATAAACTGGAATGCCTCATATCATATATATATATATGAAATAGGAAGATACAAATGTAAGTCTAAAGAAATACATTGGCCTCTAGGGCTTACACCAACACCATAGCCATTAAGCAAATTGAATTCTCACTTCTCATCCAGTGCTTGAATATATTATCATGCTTCTTTTATTTCAATTTGAACATCACCTTGTGCATATTAGCTCACGTGATTTACTGGATGTGTGGCTTCTATCTCTTACAAATTGGAGACCAATTCTACCCATGTGGTATTGTAGCCTTTCACTATTAATTAACTCATCTACATTTAGATTTTCTTCACTGTTATTGGAGTTCATGTAGCTTCCTCTCTTCTTTGTCCTTTCCTAAAAGTAATAAATATGCAAAACATGAGAAAATTAATTAAAATCTAACTGAAATCAATTAAATGCACACATTGACTATAAAATAACAAAAATAGGAAAACAAAGTCTAATTTGGATTAAATAAAGCATTTCACTCAACTTAATTAATGAAATCCACTCTAAAATAATAGATAAAAATGATAAGCCAGTGGATTATCAACCATTTTCTCTGATATGATTGAGAAGTCTATGAAGGTGTTTATGGATGATTTTCAGTGTTTGGAGAGACCTTCCAAACTTGTTTGATGAATCTGGAGCAGATCCTGGACAGATGTGAAGAAACAAATTTGGTATTAATTTGGGAGAAGTGTCACTTCATGGTGACTGAAGGATTGTGCTGGGACATAGAATCTCCAGAAATGGCATTGAAGTGGACAAGACAAAGATTGAAGTTATTGAAAAGCTGCCCCCTCCCACTTTAGTGAAAGGAATTATAAGCTTTTTGGGTCATGCTGGTTTTTACGGAAGATTCATTAAGGACTTCTCCAAGATCTCTAAGCCACTATGTCAACTACTGGAGCATAACAGAGCTTTTGAACTCTCAGCTGACTGTCTGAAGGCATTTGAACTCCTAAAGACTGCTCTTATCACTGCCCCTATCATTGTTCCACTTGATTGGGAGAAGCCTTTTGAGCTCATGTGTAATGCAAGCGATTTTGCAGTAGGGGCAGTCCTGGGACAAAGGTACAACAATGTGCTGCACCCTGTCTACTATGCAAGCAAGTCCTTGATTGATGCTCAAATCAATTATACCACCACTGAAAAGGAGCTGCTGGCAGTGGTATTTGCCTTTGAGAAGTTTAGATCCTATCTCGTTGGAACAAAAATGGTTGTCTACACTGATCACTCAGCAATCAAATACCTAATTGACAAGAAGGATGCTAAACCAAGGCTAATAAGGTGGGTGCTACTATTACAAGAGTTTGACTTGGAAATCAGAGATAAGAAGGGGTGGAGAATCAAGTAGCTGATCATCTGTCAAGGTTACCAAAAGATGTTGTAGCATTCAGGGGAATAGCCATTGATGAATCTTTCCCTGATGAACAACTGCTAGCAGTGCAATATGCTGCAGCACCCTTGTATGTTGATCTGGTCAACTTCCTGGCAAGTGGTGTGGTTCCTCCAGACATGAATTCTCAACAAAAGAGGAGATTTTTCCATCAAGCCAAACAATATGTCTGGGATAAACCATTCCTCTACAAAATGTGTGCAGACAATTTGAACAGAAGATGTGCTGCAGATGAAGAATTTTATGATATACTGACTCATTGCCTTTCTGCAGCGTATGGTGGACACTTTGGTGGTATGAGAACTGCTTCCAAAGTGTTCCAATCAGGTTATTTATGGCCTACTCTATTTAGAGATGTACATGAATTTGTTAAACACTGTGATAGGTGCCAAATGGTAGGGAATTTGTCTAACAAAAATGATGAAGGGTGTGGTAACAAACAAAAATGATGCTAGGGTGGTGACAAAGTTTTTACAGAAAAACATTTTTTCTAGATTTGGAACCCCTAGAGCTATCGTTAGTGATGAAGGAACCCATTTTTGCAACCAAGTTTGCTCCAAAATGCTTGCAAAATATGGAGTTAAGCATAAAGTGGCCACAACCTACCATCCCCAAACTAATGGTCAAGATGAGTTGTCCAACAGGGAGATCAAAAGAATCTTGTAAAAAATGGTCAACCCAAGTAGGAAGGATTGATCCTCACATCTGAATGAGGCTCTGTGGGCTTACAGAATTGCATTCAAGACTCCTTTGGGGATGTCCCCATATAGATTGGTGTATGGAAAAGCTTGCCATTTTCCCCTGGAATTGCAGCATAAAGCTTTTTGGGAATTGAGAAGCTGAATTTTGATCTTCAGACTGCTGGAGTAGCACGTATGCTGCAGCTTAATGAACTGGAAGAACACATACTGTTTTCCTATGAAAATGCTGAAGCATACAAGGCAAAAACAAAAGCTTGGCATGATAAGAGGATCCATCACATTTCCTTTCATGAAGGGGAACAAGTGTTGCTGTTCAACTCAAGGCTGAAGCTTTTTCCAGGTAAGTTAAAGTCAAGGTGGTCTGGCCCATTCAAAATTATAAAGGTCTATCCATATGGAGTTGTTGATCTGTTGGATGCAGAGAGTGGCAGAGAATTCAAAGTTAATGGCCAGAGAATCAAGCATTATTTTGGTGAACCTTTGGACAGAATGAAGGTCACCACCACCCTTTATGACACTAAATGATGCTGCAATATGGTCTGGATGAGGACCTTGTAAACCATGCGTTCATAGGAGGCAGCCCATCAATAAAAAGTATTTAACTTCTGGAATAATGAAGCAGCAGTGGAGGCAGAAGTGATTTCAGGCTACAGCATAAGCCAAAACACAGGGTTGCTCTAGAGCAATGCCGTATCATACTCTCATTTGATAAGGTCTGGAAAAGGACAAATTTTATGGAACTGTTGGTAAAAGTACAAGGTGGAGGCCAGCTGATATTTTGTTCGTGGTGATTAGGTGGACAATTTTAAAACTTTTTGAATTTCAATTAGTGACAAAAAGATGTGGAGAGAGAAACTACATTCCCCCACAAATAACCCCCAACCACACGATCTTCATTCCTCTCTCTTCTTTATTCATGTCTCTCCCACGTCCTAACCTCCCACGACCCCCAATCCACCCCTCTCCTGACACATTAAATAGACCACTCTCTACCTTCATTCCCCCACTCACACTCTACACCCTAATCTGCTTTCTTCATATTCAACCCGTACAACCTACACATCCAAACCCTTTCTCTCCTTCACCAACCAAACCCTAAAAACCCACCATGACAGTGAAGAAGGGAGGCCATATCAAACACAGCATTGAAAAATGTTGCCCCCGCCTCTGCTAATCCAAACAAAACCCTAACCAACTGGGTTGGTGAGGAAGCGCAAGAGAAGTATGAAAAAGAAACCCTCAACCGCAACCTTCATCACGAAAAGGGTTTCAAATACGGAAAGGGGGTAAACTTGGGTCTCCTACCAGAGCTAGTAGATGTGATTGAAGCACATGAGTGGAGAACCTTTACTGAGCACAGAGATGGTTTCTGTACCCAGATGGTTAGGGAGTTCTATGCAAACATTGCGTCTGATGCCCAGACCTTTGTGGTAATCAGAAGAGGAAAGGTATCTTTTTCTGCCAAAACCATAACCAACATCTTGGGTTGGAGGAAGCGGAGAACAAGTACCAGCAGATCTTGAAAGCTGCAACAAGTGTCAAGCTGCAACAGATGAAGAAGGACCTGGCCCTCCCTGGAGCAGACTTCATTCAACAAGTAGAGGGCCAACTCAAGTTGCCTCGGTCTGTGCTGCAGCCTCTTGCCAAAATCCGGTACCACTTCCTTAGATACTATTTCTCCGCTACTGCTCATCTGGAGACAGTGGACAAAGAACGCCTAGTTCTACTCCACCGCATCTTGAACAAAAAGAAGATCAATGTGGGGGAGATACTCAAGAGTCAGATCTCAATTTGTGCAATGAAGCAGCAAGGTAACCCGATCTTCCCCTATCTTATTACTGAACTCTGTCTGGAGCAAGGAATAGAGTACAATCCTGGAGAAGGGCTAGAACAGAACAAAGGCCCCATTGATATGAACTGCGTGTTGAGGATGTACTCTAATTTTGAAAAAGCCAGTGCAAGTGCAAGCAAGCCTCCCAGATCTGGCACCCCTGAACAGCAGGATCGTTCTGGGATGTTGGAGCAAAAAGTAGACCAACTGATCACCATGCTGCAGCAACATATGCAGCATGAGTAGACCTTTTGGCAATATTGCTTCTACAAGTATCAATAGGAGAAGCAAACAATGAAGCTCAATGGTTAGAAGCTTGAGACTCCAATCTCCCAGTTCCCCCAAGAAATCATGCCCCCTTTTGAAGAAGAAGTTCCAGCAACACCCTATGACAATGTTCCTGACCCCACCTCTGAATCCTGAAAAGCACAACAGCAACATCAACCATGCCCACAGCTCTGCCTCATATGAAGAATGGATGGGTATTGCCCCATCCAAGCAGCAGAAAGATACTGAGGCCTCTGTGCCCTAAAAGAAGAACTCTGCCTCTGAAGTCTCCTAGCAAGATCAGGGGTGCACTAAAAGGCCCCGTGCTGCAGCACAAGAGAAATCACCCTTCTCCACCCCTGCTGTAGCATCAACTCTCCCTCCCGCATCAAAACCAACAAAAGGCACAAAATCAGCTGCTGAGAAGGAAAGCCTAGTGGCAAAGATAGCCGCTACCTATCCTGTAGCAGAAAATGAAGATGAGGATGACACACTTCCTCTCTCAAAGAAGCTAAAGATGGCTGCACCCAATACTGCAGCTAAGGTCAAGAAGGAGAATATTGCTGCAACACTGTGGGAAGAGGAAGCTAAATCCGCTGAAGCAGAAGAAACTGATAATGAATAAGAGGCTGAGGCGGAGGCGAAGGAGGAGAAAGAAGAGGATGCTGAGGAGGAAAATGAAGATGAGGCAGGAGATGAATAAGAAGAAAAAGATGAAGAAGAGAAGGAAGAGGAAGAAGTCCAGGTCACCGGAGAAACACAAGGCAAGGTGCCTTCCACCAAAAGTGGAGGCACCAGGAAGAGTGTGCGCACCAGAGCACCATAAGCTTGAAACAGAGCCATAGTGGATGTTACAGCTTTCTGCAGCATCCCACATCAGGATACCCTAAACCTTCCACCCCATTCCCAGAATTATGTTCTTTTTAAGTTTTCTGAAAGTAGTGGTCACTAGGACCTGTTGTGTTTGTTTGTTTGTAGGGCCACTAGGGTCATAGTTGTTTGAATTCTGATTAATGAATGGTTGTGCATGAGCCCCAACCCCTGTTTTAACTCCAAATGATTAATGATTAATTGGAGATGGTCTATGCCCTCTTTTTATGCGTTTAACTCTCTTACTGCTTGGAATGAAACTCTTGCTGACTAATCTAATGCAATAACTTGAATGTGACCATCAACACTGCTGCAGTGACAAATTACATTGTATATCTATGCATCACACTCATGCATTTTCTGTAAGGTTTGCTTTGATTCTGTCTGACCTAAACACACATGATTCCATACACTTTATACTTGAGGCATCTTCTTGTTTGTTTTATGTTAGCTAAGCCTTAATAAGCCCACCCACTTAATGTACTTGTCCCTAGTAAACCCCTTTTGATCTTTGCCCATTTATTGAAACAACTAGCAAAATACAAGCCTTAGAACTGGAAAAACAAAATGCACTTGAAGGTAGATTTTAAGGATGCTTTTGTAGCTAGTCCTGACATAAGTTTAGGGGGAAGCTTGAGGACAAGCATCTTATTAAGTTTGGGGGTGGTGCACTGCAACACCTGTGTATACTGCAACAAGGCTGTAAATAAAACAGTAAAGGGATAGGCAGAAAATGAATTAAGAAGTCATAAGTGTAAAATGTGAAGTTGTTTTCTTTCTGTAAAAAAATAAAATAAAAAAAGAGCTGAAAAGCTGAAAAAATTTAAAAACAAATATGAACAGAGAACAATGAGAAGCTTGTAGATTGACAATAGTTTGTTCTCTATTCCCCATAAAAAGAATAAACTGTGGACTTAGTGAAGGAAAGGAAAAACCAAGAATGCAAAACAGTGAAGCTTGTGGGAATAAATGGAAGTTGAGCTAGATAAAAAAAGCATCCTTTTTCTCTACCTAGAGTAAGCTACTTTCCCAAATATCTTAATCCCACCTGTCCTAAGCCCAGTTACAGCCCTAAAGACCTCTTGCTATGTGTAATTCTGTGATTGTTTTAATTGTGATAGAATTTCATCAAGCCTAAATCAGATGTTCATGTTTGTGGTGAAGAGTGAAAAGTCTAATGTGAGGGTAAGGTGCAGAACCAACTGTTCTGAGAGGTGAATACTGCAACATGCGTTAATCTGTTTGAACCAGTGTGTAGCAGTTGTTGTTGTGAGCAGGATAGAAAGAGTATTTTGGTTAGGAAAACAAGTGTGGATTTCTAGATGTGAGTGAAGGAAGGAAATTTTTGGGTGGTTCTTGCATGCCATTCATTAATTGGGAATTTTTTGTGTTTCTTTTGTGTTTCTTTTGCATTACTTGAGGACAAGCAATGGTTCATGTTTGGGAGTGAGATAACTCTTTGAATGAAGAGTTATTTAGATCCTTTTTACTATGGCTTTTTTCTATCTTTGAGGTTTTGTGTCTTGCTTTTGTTAGAAAATGTTAGTTTGTAAATATTTGTGTTAAGTTTTGTGAATAACAGTCATTTGCTTTTGATTTGCTCAATCAATGTCTGAAAATTTTGTGTCTGCATATGCAGTACCTTTACTGGAGCATGGCTGAAGCTCTGGGGAATAAGCTAATGGACGATGCAGCATGAATCATCTCTGGTAGCTCTGCACTGAAGAACAAAGCTGACAAGGACACCTTTCTCTCTCCTCCAGGCACTGACACTGTCCCTTTTAAGGAATCTCACCCGCCTAGGATCTGAGACCCACTTTTGAAGGAATTGGGCTAGGGTTATTTTATCATTACTTTTGTATTGGCCCAAAAGAGGATGAAAGAGAGTATAGTGCTATAAAGGCATTGAGGTAAACCCTAGTTGGACACACTTGAATTTTATTACACAATTAATCTGTCCTTGGAGGCTGCGCTCATCTCTTGCAGCTGTTGCTGCTGTGTTTCTTTTCGTTTTTCAACCATTGTAATGGTTTCTTGCTCATTTTCTTCCTTTTGTTCTTGTAAGCTCATTATGAGCTATACTCTCTTAAGCTTTAGGTATGCTTGTGTAATGAATGTTTAGCCGAGTTATGCAATGACTATGTTTTGCATCTTCTTTTATCACACATTTAATGTTGTTTTATTAAGAGTGATCAACTTGATTGAATATCTAGCTTGCTTGGTTTGGAAAAATTAAGTAAGTGGGAACTTGATAAAAGATAGGGGTTAAGTCATTAATTGGAAAATTACTTGATGTTGAATAGGCTAGGAATAGCTATTCAAGTCCCTAAGCTAGCTGGAACGTGCTTGATTAAGAGGGTGGTGTAATTAATATGAATCTAGGAATAGATAAAGTTAATGAACCTAACCCTGTAATGTTGGAAAACAAAATTTAATTTCCTGGAGTTAGATGCTAGAGCATAGTCAGAGCATGATAAAGGCTAAACAGGATTTATGTTGCAGCATACCTAGAGCTACTATTCTCATCTTATTCATCAAATCATTTCTCTCTTAACTTGTTTATTCTCAGTTTTAAACTCACATCCTTATTTACTTTTCATTGCACGCATATAATTTTTGGTTACAATCCTAACTTTTAGAATATATAATCTAATTTGGAGTTTATTGCATCATTATAATCCCTACAGGAACGATATCTGAACTTAAGTTCTATATTACTTGAGGCATTTGTGTATACTTGCACAAGCTTAAAGACATCTGTTTTTAAGGCAACAACCTCCCCTATGTTGAACATCCTCTACTAACATCTCCGATGCGTGAATGCATGCTCAACACAACACATAAACATAACCACTGCCTCTGCTTAGGCCTATTGGCTACCCAAGTTTTAACACCATTAACACCCCGACCACTCGGCTATTGAGGTCGTTATCTTTCGTATTCATTAATTAAAAACTCTAGTCATTCTGCACTAGAGATTACCGCCTTGACCAACAAGCATCAGAGCCCCCTTGGCTACCAGGATACCAAGGTATCATATCATCATTAACATTCCAACCATTAAGCACTAGAGATTACCACCTTGACCATCATGCATCAAGGTCCCCTTGGCCACTAGGTTACCAAGGTACAACAATCTTATCACTTGTCTTTGGTCTTCATGTTTCATTGGTATTTTATTAAGTCTTTTAAAGCCTTTGGGGTCAAACACCCATAACTCAGCATTCTGCGTCTGTTCTATTTTCTGTTTTGGACAGGTGAGCACGGGCGTGCTGGTCCTACAGGCAAGCACAGTCGTGCTGCCTGTCAAGCATGGGCATGCTCAAAAGCGCGCCCAGTTTCTGAATTTGAATGGGAGCATGAGTGTGCTCCCTGTTAAGCACGACCGTGCTCAATGGAGCAGGGCCATACTGTTCTGGGTAGAAGGGTCGCAGACCCTTTGCCAATTTCTTGGGCCAGTTCCAGATTCAATCCTAATGGTTTCTACTAATCCATTGATCATCAGTTTCATTAATTTTAATTAAATATCCATGTCTTATAAAAGGGGAATTAATCCTTTAATCTCAAACCATTAAATTATTTCTAATCTCTCATAAATCAATCCCTATTGTTCTTGACTAAACCATTGGCGTAATCCACACTCATTACTATCGTTCAGATTTATGAACAGGGGAGCAACCTCCCTTAACATTATTAACAGATTTAACGTTTTAACCTTATGACATCCACAACATCAAACAACAATCAATAACCATTAGAAACTCATTATAACATGGTATCAACATTCAACATGTTCATAACAGACAACGTTCAATAACAAGAACATTCATACCAACATTAATCAATTAATAACAGTCATGCCAATATCATCACCACAACAATTAACATCATATACCAAATAGACATAGAGGCATATAACATGTTATCATACAATAGGGTCATGGGTAACCCTTCGTCTTACGCTACCCCCAAGACTACATACTCATACTATTCTTTGTCCCCATACCTGGTATGAAGATCAGACTCCTGATAGTAAACTGGTCGCGTCCCCTCAAGCGGCTTGACAAACGAATCATGCCTTGGCCAACAAAAAAGGTTAACCAATTAGTTCCCAATCGAAAAGAAGGAAAAGGAAACAGAAGAGGGATAATCGACTCACCTTACAAGACCCTCTCCCAAACACCGCAAGGATTCCTAGAACTGAGAAGGGTTCAAGGGAGAGAAAGAGGAAGAAAAGTTTCTGCTGTTTTGGAGGTAGAGAAACCAAAATAAGGGTTGTACACAAAACCCTCACGAACTATTCCTATTATAGACTATGTGACACAAGCACAGTCGTGCACCCCACTAAGCACGGTCGTGTTTACATCAACATCAACGAGACACGTTTTATCCTGAGCACGATCGTGCTTCCTAACAATCACGGCCGTGCTTATGGCTCCGTGCTTGTGGCTCTGGAAGCCACAAGACACGTGCATCAAGCACGGGCGTGCTGATACATGAGCACAGTCGTTCTCCTGCATCAGGAAGGGATTCAAAGCCTAAAATCCCACTTAGCCCCTTCTAAACAGAACTAAAGCAAACAAGGCATACACAAAATCACTTATACGAACAACAGGGTGTTACATATGTACTTTTGGTGGAATTTGGTTTTCAAAATGATTGGTTTTAACCAAAGGTTTTGGTTTTAAGACTAAAAGGATTTTAGTCCGTAAGGACGAGTATTTACAGTAAGATGCAAAAACCTAAGTCATGAACGACTTAGTGAAAATACGAACTTGTTGATTTATGACGTAGGGTGGAACCAATGTTTTTAGAACCGGACCGGAGATCGAACCGGTGAGACCTCCAGGTTATGGTTCAATCGGTTCAACCAATGGATGAACCAGATCACTAATAAATAAATAAATTAAATTAATATTAATATTATATGTATATATTTTAATTAATATTTATTTGGGTGTACTTACTTAGGCTGAAAAGTGAAAGCTAATTTTGAATATACTGGGGCCAAATGGCCTGCCAGCTGACCTATTTGGATATTAACCCCATTTCTCGTAAAGTGAAATGATGCAGGAGAAGAGTATCTTTTATTAGTTATACTTTATATAATTTATTCATTGTTTTTTAGGGTTTCAAATTCTAAAAACGCTTCCCTTTAGTTTCTTCAGTGGTGGCAGTAGTGCTGGGAAGCTAGGTCGTGACTTTTCTTTTCCTTTCATCAGATTACTTTTTGGCGGAGCAGGGAAATCGTTGGAGGGAGTCACCATCACCATCAAAAGAGCAAGAGAACCAGTCACCATAAACGTCATTGATGGAAGTCTCCGTCGCCATCATCTGAGCACAAACCGCGCCACCCACCAGATCCGACCATCTCAGTGCAGTGCGGCTTCGGAACTGCTGTAGCATCGTCGTTCCCATCCCATCTCTATAACCAGTCGGTTTCTGAAAACCACCCCCGATTTCCAGTTCATCTGGTTTAACACCGATTTCAACGGTTCTTAACGGTTCAATTCCAGTTTCTTAGGACAACGGTTTTTTAGGGTGAATCGAACCGTAGACACAGTCGGTTCCCAGTTGAACCGGCCGGTCCGGTCCAGTTTTTAAAACACTGGGTGGAACAAGACCTTATGTCATAAAGTATGGATAATTCATTATCCATATCTCCATAAAATTTAATGGACTCAGAATTATTTGTTTTCTTGGAAGCCAAGAAAAAGGCTCAACTAGAAAAGTGTAAAGAAATAAATAATTGGACTTGTGATACAATTTCATAATGAGTTAGGATTTGTAATCAAGTTCTTTAAGATACTTTTGAACAAAGATGAAAGGTTTCTTGAGAACTTTAGCTCGATGTTAAGGGATGGTGATTCGGTCCTGAAAATATCTAGCATCTGGAAAAGCACGTCGAAAGGATTCCGGTGGAATCAAGAGGTCATCCGGTGGATGGACGGGAAGAATGCATTTCCAGCAAATTTTGCCTAAACACATAGTGAAACTATTTTCTGTAAGGCTGTTGTGCCTAGGAGATTGAGCTGACACTTTAATGCAGGTGTGAATTCCATAGTGACGATATGGTTGATGCTTGGGGATGTCGGGGAATGAAATACTCATATAGGCCTAGTTGGTAGCTCCTCTGTGGTGTGATGATCTTGGAATACACTGACATACTCAACTAGATGCTATGTGTGTTCTGGTAGTGTAGGATGTTCCCCAAAAAGTCTATGTGCACGTTGCTGACTGTTGACGCATTTTACCCAAGGCTGGTGTAATTCGGAACAATCCTCCGAACTACTATCTCCGATTGTTTGTTGAAACCATGGTATAGGAATCAGAGGTCATTCATCGAGTCTTAGATGTATCCAATCTAGGAAAATGTTGCCCTGTAATTATGTTTCTATGAAACATTATTTTCCTGATATGAATGATGATATGACTGTATATTGATAGTTGTACGTATATGTGTGTCGTACCACTGCATTGCTGCATTGGTATTTCCGCCCTTTTCTAGATGTTTATGTTTAAGACTGTTAGTACCTGGAGAATGGTTTGTAAAATATTTATGCATAAGTTTGATGATGTATGTTAAAGAATATGTATTGAACTACTTGCGAAAAGAAAATAAAAAGTATACCCATATTTTTGGTCGGAAATATTTATTTTTCTGCTTTACTCGGTCTTATAGAATAGAAGTGTCA
This sequence comes from Sophora flavescens, assembly GCA_030762895.1. NCBI lineage: Eukaryota > Viridiplantae > Streptophyta > Magnoliopsida > Fabales > Fabaceae > Sophora > Sophora flavescens. Next base: position 102,557,983 of record CM061066.1, on the reverse strand, counting down.
TAGACAATGTAGCGCCCGAGAAGGGTGTTACAATGCACACCCTGCCCAAACTCTAGCGTGGACGGCTAGAACTACCCTGACACTCTCCCCGTGCTCCTGGATGTCTCCGCTGTGGTGGTCTGGAAGGTCCTGATGCAGCTCCTCTACTACTGCTTGAATTACTCCCTTGTGGACGATGCTAAAATTGTTGTTGATAAAAAGCATTGTGAAGAGTAGTATCCCGAAGTACCTCTGGAACATGATCGACATCAGGAACGATCATATCCCTTCCTTATTGATCACATGTCCTAAGAATTAAACGTCTTCCATCAGAACTCACACTTGGATAACTTTGCATACAATTGACGATCCTTCATCACTTGCAATACTATCCTTAGATGCTGGTCATGCTCTTCCCTTGAATGGGAATAGATAGGGATATCATCTATAAACACAACCACAAACTTGTCAAGGAACGGTCTAAAGATCCAATTCATGTAATCCATGAACACTGCTGGAGCATTAGTCACACTAAAAGACATAACTAAGTAATCGTAGTGTTCGTATCTCGTCCTAAAAGCTATCTTAGGTATATCTTCCTTCTTCACTCGGATCTAATGGTATCTGGACCTCAGATCGATCTTCAAAAACACTGAAGCTCCCTTCAACTGATCCATCAGATCATCTATCCTAGGCAACAAATACTTGTTCTTGATCGTCACCTTGTTCAATTGCATGTAATCCATGTACAAGCTAATACTTCCATCCTTCTTCATAACAAACAACATCGGTGATCCCCAAGGTGAAACACTAGGCCTAATAAATTCTTTCTTCAACATATCAACCAACTGTTTCTTCAATTCAGCAATCTCTACGGGTGACATCCGATATGGTGCTATTGAGATAGGTCTTGTTCCTGGTATGAGATCGATAGCGAACTCCATTTCCCTCTCTGGTGGCAAACCTGGAACATCGGGAGGGAAAACCTCAGGAAACTCTCGCACGATAGGCATAGAATCTATACTCGGAGTCTCCTTAGGTTCAACTAAGAAAAGCATCATGTACTACCGAGAATCATCACTCTTCATAAATATTCCTTTATTGGCAGAGTCTACGCTAGAAGGCTCAAGAAATGATAAAGTCTTTCTAGAACAGTCTGACACTACATGGTTAGCCGAAAGCCAATTGATGTCGTGCGAGTGCACGTGCGATCCGGCAAGTGTACCGGATTGTCGCCAAGTAATAAAAGGATATCGATCCCATAGAGACCGTGATCTCAAATCGTAACTAATTACCAAATCGATAAAACTGGACTATAAAAAGATTTTGAAAAAGGTTTTTGATATTTGAAATAAGAGATAACTTAGAAAATCAAATAAGAAATGCAATCAAGTAAAACAGAAAGTAAATCAATTTATGGTTTTTCAGATCTAAATGGATTCCTAGGAATTGGGTTACCAACAAGATCGTTTATGTTACTAAACTGACCAACCCTTGTTAATTATTGAAATTGCCTTGAAGGCGAATTTATCCTCAAATAGTTAATTCTCCCTCTCGGGTTACAAAAATCGTGCCCAATTAAACCAACCCCTACTCTCGTGGTAGTCGAATTTAGATTGGACGCTTTTCGCTTTGTGACAATTCGTTAATCCTCGAAGGACCGCTTCTAACTCTCGTGATTTAAGTCCTAAGTCTGATTCTATAGATTTGATACCTAAGTTCACCGCTAGGTTCCTCCGTAGAATATCTACGTCACGCAAATAAGCGGCCGCCGAATTTACGAGTAATTAAAACACTAGAAATCAGATCTAAAACAAAATCGCAATTAACAAAGATATAACATCAATTCATACCATAAACAAACCTTGGGCATAACCCCAATCCCTAGAAATTAAACTACTACTCAAGCCTTGCCATGATGATGACAAGCTTGGTTAACAACAACATGAAAATAAAAATAAGAGAAGAGAGGAGGAAGAAGAAGAGAGATCCTAAATTATAGCCTAAGAGTAGTAGCCCAAAATTCCTTGGTTGCCTCTGCCCAGATGCCTTATTTATAGATTAGGGAAGTTAGAATCCCAATCAAATACAAATTCGGATCCAAATCAGTTGCTTCAGATCCAAGTAATCCGCGTCACGGCCGTGATGGCCATCACGGCCAGGCCGTGATGGATTCTGCCTTCGGCGTTTCTTCAATTTTTGGTCTGTCACGGCCGTGATGCTCATCACGGCTAGGCCGTGATCAGTTCTGCCTGTGAGGGCCTGGTTCAGCTGACGTGTCACGGTCGTGATGGGCATCACGGCTAGGCCGTGACCAGTTCTGACTTTAGGCTTCTCTCTTTTCAGTTTTACTCGATCATGGCCGTGATGGTCATCACGGCTAGGCCGTGATGGGCTCTGTTTGGCTCATTTTCTTCACTTTTCAAGCCCCATCTTCATCCAAGCTTCATCATGGTTGATCCTGAGCATTTAATCCTTAATTCCTGCAAAACAACACCACAAAACCGCCTTACCCGTTCCAAAGTAAAAACTAACAAAAATCAAATTAAATATGCCTAAACTATACGAAAATGCATGCAAAATGACAGTGAAATATGAGGTGAAATCACACTCATCACCAATCCATGCCAAGAATAACGTCTATCTGCTACATAGGCAAACAGAAAAGGTCTACAACGAATGTCCTATTCTCAACAACTATAGACACTGTAAACAAATGGATATCCTAGTCAAGGAATCATTGGTATGAGTAGACTTGGCAAGGGTATATGGTAGCATGGATATAGGAAGCTATAAATGATCCACACATTCATGCAAAATAAATGAATGCGTAGCACCTGAGTCAAACAACACAGACAAGAGTCTACCAGATATCAAACACATACCCTGGATAAGATCTACAGATTGAGAGGATTCAGCACCCCTCACAATAAACACTCTCCAAGTGGCCTGAGGTCTAGCCATCTGCTATCCTGCTACTGGAACTCCTCTCCCAGCTCCATCTCTCTGAACACTGGCTCCTCTGCCAGCAGCTATGGGATGCTGGATACCCCTCTGCCTGCAATCACGGGCCAGGTGACCTGGTTTACCACAAAGAAAGCAACCCGGCCTCTCACATCTACAAAATCTAATACGATGCGAACCTCTGCATCTGTGACAAACTAGGCCTCTCTGCTGCTGGCCAACTCCATCTACTGGCGCTGTAGTAACTGGTGCTGGTGCAGATGTCTGAACAGTCTGCCCTAGTCTGGTATACGGTCCCCGTCTCCAATGGGAACCACTGTCTCCTCTCCTCTCCATACCTGGTCTGATAGGGCCTTCACTCCTATGCTGTCTCTTCTCAGCCTCTCTCCTTTGGTCAATGCTCTCTATGGCACTGTACTGCTCTACTAACTCTGGAAAACTGTGTATATCTAACGACACTATAGCCCTATGTAACTCATGCCGTAAACCTTACTCGAACCGTTTAAACACCCAATCCTCATTTGGTAACCTCCGGTAAAACTCTAAAAACTGCAGTAGAGCCTCAAACTGTGCTGCATAGTCACTGACAGTCATGTTGCCCTGCCTAAGACTCATGAACTCCCTCTCCTTATCGCATCTGACCAACCGCGGGAAGTACTTCTCAAGGAAGCACTCTCTAAATAACTACCAACTAATCAGCCTGCCCTCAGCCTCTAACAATCTCCTCTTGCCTCTCCACCATGCCTCAGCTCCACTAGTCAACATGAATGCAGCAAAAGTCACCTTCTGATCCTCTCTACAGTGCATAGTATCAAAGATCTTCTCCAGCTCCTGGATCCACCACTCTGCCTTCTCTGGATCATAATCACCTCTGAATTGTGGTGGCTTCCCTTTCAGAAAGGTAGCTGTAACATCCTATCTTTCCTAAATAAAAATTAGATATCTTAATTAGATGGGAATGAGAGTTAGATAAATCAAAACTATTTAAGAATCCAAACTCATATACAAGGTTATAACAAAATTCAAGTAACTCAAAATTTTCCATAGGCAAGCACCTCAATTTAAATCCTTAATTAGGTGCTTTATCATTAACAACATTAAAAGATAATTAGCCATAGATATAGATCTTAATCATAGCTAGCTAGATAGTTATAATCAATTAACTCAAGTCTTACTCATCATAATTAATTAACACTAGTCTTAATTAACTATGTCCTAGTTACAACTTTTAATCTAATTAAATTAACAAAATTCAATCATATGAATAGGTAGTAGATGGTTACCTTGTAAATGGAAAGCACCTCCACCTCTTTAAATTCTGGCTGCATAATGTGTAGTGCCACCTCCTACTTAAACATTTCTATATCATCATAAAACTAATCAACTTCATGGAATGTCCATTTCAAGACCACGTAAGCTGCTTGCTTTTTTTCTTCTTCTTTAACTCATGCAAAGTTAGCCCATTTTATGGTCAGTTAAGAACCATGAAGCTACTTGCCATTTCTTGATCAATATTTGACCACGCCTCCTACTTGCCCTCATTTCTCCATTTCATGCCAGCGTTGAGGACTAGGGAGTATAGCCTTGAGTGAATCATCACATTATAATCTAAAGTTTGAAAAAAAATTTGTTTCTTAGTTATCAAATTAGCATGAAAGAAAAATAAGTTAGTTAGTGAGTAAGATAACCCAAACTAACGTGAAAGGAAAATAAGTCGGAGAAAGATAGTGAAGATAGCATAGAAGAAGGAGAAAGAGAGACAGAGAGAGTCCGTGAGAGTGAGAGAATTGCCGGAGCTGATTCTGATCAATCCGTTCGTTCTATCAAAAGTCCGATTATACCGTTGTGATCCTCGCGACCTCTACTACATTATCCTATCTTTCTTTTCTTGATTAGGCTAAGGTAAACCTATGTCCTTTTTATGCCGAAATGCCGTCAGCGATGGTATTGAGGTTATCTCTCAATCCGTTTTCGGTTTTCAATTCCGATTTTAAATTAGGGTTACCTGTAACGTGTGCTTCACAATAATGTATTCAGGTGAATTTTTGGTGGCTCAGGGACCCTATTTCCTTCACGTGGCAACAGCTAAAAGGTTGAGAGGGGCTTCGTTTTGTTGTTTCTAGGGTAGCTTACGACTCATCATGTGGGGGAAAGAAGCCATCTAACGTTCGAAATGGCTAAGTAGCATTTATTTCAATAATGGCATATGGCAACCTAAACCCCACTAGTGAGCGAGTAACGGACAATATCTATATCACATTGGAGACTACTTAGTGGTACCAATGATAATATACGAATTGTAGGTTTATCGTCGTTAGGTTAAATTTATGATATTCAAGGTTGCATGATTTTATCTATTAAGCTGCTCATTGTGTGCTATTTATTTTAATATGCTATGTTTAGATTATTTGTTCTTACTTTATGATTTTATTTATATTTAATGTTGTGTAATTATACTTGAGGTGATATATATTGGATCTGGAAATGTTTAAAGAGATGTCTACTGGGAGAGAGTGAATGAAGGAAAATTTAGAAATATGCCAAACCTAAATTAAATATGATTAACTAATGTTTATTTGATGAGTTGAGGTATATTATGAGGTTACAGTGGAAGGTTAAGGCATTAGGATTTGCTTGGTACGGAAAGATGAGATTGCATGAATGGATGTTGTTGACTACACTCATGTGAATGGAACATATGAGCTCAGTGTATCTGACGATAGATACCGGAGTCACTGGCCAGTTTCTTTATACAGAGGATATGAGAGACTACCGTGACGTATATCCGTAGTCCTTGCTGTGAACACCCCATTTTGACCCGGTCTTTTAGTATTCACTAAAAATTTCAAAAAAATAATAAAATAAGAATTGCAAAGAAAATAAAAATAATAAAAATAATGAAAAGGTTTTTAATGGGGTCAGGCCAGTTAAACCCATTTCATCCTCCCCGACAAACCCTAGTAACCACTTTATTTTGAATTTGAATTTAATTTTTGTAGATGAGGCTCGGTAGATTTTGATTCTATCAGAGATAGAAATCTTAATCTTGACTTGTTTTTAGGATCAGGATCAGATAGCAACATAAATCTAGGCGGAATTTTAGGATCAAAAGGGGAGGAATTGGGATTATAAAATCACAACAAGGGAACATCAGAAAGGGGGAGGAGAAAATTCGTTCCATTCTTCCCGGTAACAAAACTGTTGTTCCTCGGCTTTTGGCTTCTGATCGATTCAACCAAAAAAGAGATTCATCACTTTCTTCCCAAAACACCACTCACTCTCACACAGACTCTCCAAAACAGCCATTTCAACCAAACCGAATCTGCGTCTTTTTTTTTTCCTTTCTTCCTCTTCACCTCACTTTTGAATCCCAAGATTTTATTTTTCTTTCTTTCTTCGAAGGACACACAGAGAGAGGCCATTTTCTCGACCCCTATCATACATTATTCCTCTTAACTTCATCATTTTCTACTCACCATTTGATCGCCATTGATAGCCACCAAATCCCATTCCTTGCTCTTTCATTACCACCGCCGTCCAAGACCCTCCTATGTCGCGCCTATCACCGTTCATTATATGCCAACCATGTCTCTGTCACACGCTCCGTCGTTCCGATCCAGAAGCGTAGCAGTCTTGGTTCCTCCGCGCCCCGCTCCTTCAAACCACTGCATCACCAGCCGCTGTCCGGATCTCCTTTCCGCCACCATCGTTTCCACGACAAGCCGCTCCCCGCCCGCCATCCTGGGCCGCGAGCTTGCGGTCCCTACTCCCTCCAGATCCGGATACGGATCTATCTCAACCGGCCTGACCCGGACCCGTCGCCCTGCTCCTCCACCCGCGCCGCCGGCCCAAGACGAAACGCTGCCTCTACACGGCAAGCTTCCTCGAACGCCGTTTGGTCAGCACCACCTTGTTTCTCCTTTCCATTCTCGTGCAGGTGAAACAGAGGAAGAAGGCTTGATACGTGCTGTTAACGTTTTTTTTTTACATCGTGTTTTGATATTTAAGTAGCTTATTTTATCTATTATTGATTTATCCTTCCTTTATTTGAGCATAATTATTTTAAGTATATTGTTGGACTAGTAGGTTAGTTTATTGGCCCAAGCCAAGTGGGTCTGATAAACAAGAAGAAATATTTTTTTTTTAAAAAAATACAAAAAAATTAAAGCTGGTTTTTTTATTTTATATTATTTTTGGGATTGCTTTGTGAAATGTTTCACACTAAATCTTTATATTCGGGATAGCACTATGGACGCGTGTGCCATGTTCTATTCTGATTAGTTTTCTACATATAAAAAACATGAATTAGAAAATACATATAATAATAAATAAATAAATAAATAAAAACGTCTTTTTTTAAAAAATAAAAATAAAATATTTTCGTAAAAAAAATCTAACCAACCAATCAAACATTTTTTATAAGAACTACGTGGCTTTGAGTTTCCCATCAAAGCAGGGAATACGTAGGAGCGGGATCAATCGTCTCGTCAAGCCAAAATTAATTTTTTCCATTATTTTTGTGTTCTTTTTACTCTATTTAATGTGGATAATTAATCAATAATTTATTTAATGTTTTTGGGTTGCTCTATGACAAGTGTCATGCTCAATCCATTAGTTTTGAGGTGGCCCTATGGACTTACGTGCCATGTTCAACCTCATTTAGGATTTATCAATAATATATATATATTTTTTAAAAAAAATTAAATAAAAAAAACCAATAAAGAAACATAAAAATAAAGAAAATATTAATAAATAAACAAATTCTTCCTTGCAAATATTTTTGGGGTAAACAAATAAATAATTTAATTTTGCACGATTAATTCAAGGTATCATCGTAGGATGGGTGATGTAGGGTGCTTAACACCTTGCCTACTCGTAACCGACTCCCGAACTCAATTTGGTTTCAAAGACCATTTTTTAAAGGTTTTCCAATTTTTCCTAAATTAAATAAAATTGGTGGCGACTCTACTTTTCCTTAAAATCTCTTTTTATCGTCATCCTCGTCGTAATTTTTGGTTGCGACACTTGCGGGATCGTCTCAACTTAGGTTTATATCGTGCAGCTATAATGTCATTGCTATGCATGAGCACCCATGAGAGAGAGAGAGAGAGAGTTAGGTGTGCATCGGAGTGAGATGTGTCACTATAGTGTCATTGCTTTGCATGAGCATCCTCTGTCAGGGATGAGGATGTGCACCGGTGTTCTGGAGATGCGTCGCTTTGACGGCTGACTTGATATTCTGGGTAGCAGCCATGTTAGCATATTTTGCATGAGTACGAAGGGTAGAGGATTATAAAATTACTTGAGGATGATTGCATATCTTTGTGTGATGCAGGTCTATGTGCTTTTATTCATTTAATTCTATGTATCCTTTTTCCATGTTTTGATGCTAGATAGTTTCTTCTCTCCCTTCAATTTTCTTTCGTGTTTCTACTTCTCGATTGTGGTGCGTACAGACCCAGATAGTGAGGATGGCACATTGGGAGCATCCCTGGATGACAGGGCAGCAAGGTTTCCCCTAGCATGAACCTTTGAGTTAGAATGCTTGGATGAGCATGGGTGGCTTGTGGACCCAGCCACTCACTTTGCAGTCTATACGGGTCCAGCTACGGTCACTACCGGATGGGAAAATACTGTACCTTTTGGCATAGTCAGTACTTTCAGGATCGGATTGACTCTTCCATTCCCAATAGGCCTTCCAGCAGCACCACTTCCACCAATGCCACCGATGCCAGAAATCATACCTGTATGCCGGTCCCCTATACCGGTACAGTTCGATGCCGATGCAGATCTCGCACCAAGACTGATGATCAGGTGGTACCTGACGTCGACCATCTCTTAGCATCGGAGGTCCCACAGGTCCCAGATATCAGGCCAGTTCAGTCTGAGTCCTCTCGATTACCTCTGCGAGACAATAAAGCTTATCGGCGTCTGTTCCAGCAACACTCGGAGGGGAGTTCTTCAGACAGTAGCCGATGAGTGTCAGGACCGTCCCATTTTAGAGATGATAGAGGGAAGAGTGAGGGTAGCAATAGCCGTCCGAGATAGATTTGGCCAGTACTATCTCATTAGGTATGGATAGATGTGCGGTGAGGATATTTTGATGTATTTTAAGAGGGGAGGGACTGGGTTTATAATGAGAATAGGTGTGACGTCTTTTCCTTAGACTTTTGATGTATTTTTTTACCTTATCATTTTGTACCTATATAGGATCCTACTAACGGGATTCCTTTTACTGTACTTGTTGACAGTGGTTATGTGACCTATATGCATGTATGATAGTATGTTTATTATGTATCGTTGTCGTAAAAGTTTTATTTTCCTTTGTTGTTTATATATCTGCTTAACGTTAACAATACAGATAAGTTTTAAATAAATCATGATTTTCTTTAATGGGACATCGGGGTGTCACATTTGGTGGTATCAGAGCAGTTTGATTTTCTTCAGACTGTGAGATTAGGGTGTACTAGCCATGTTAGTTGGATCCACCTCGAATACTGACTATGTTTAGAAGTTGGGTAGAGTGTCTGGTATGTGAGTTATCCTTATTTTCCATGTGATGATAACTATTTCGATCATTCGTAGGGCAAGACCTTACAAGTGCCCCATATAACATATTGTGAGTGTTAAAGGGAATCAAGGACAAGGGCAGTAAGAAGCTTTGATATGTTCCCATTGCGGAGAACTGTATCTAATTAAGAATTGTCCTCAAATTCAAAATGTTGTTTGTTTCCAATGTGGCATGGTGGGCCACATAGATCGATACTGACAACAGAGCAATGTTACCAGAAATCTATATCAGCAACAACGCGGAATAACTCATGGAGTGGGACTAAGATCTCGGGCTGGAAATCAGCATGGTAGACCACAGTTCCACCGAGAGTAGAACGAAGTTATGGATACAAGATATAGAGAAAATCTTCACAGTCATGCGCTGTAGAGAGGTTCCAAAGGTTGCGTGTGCATCTTTCATGCTAGTGGGAGATGCAGAGTCTAGGTGGAAGAATCATCATAAGAGGTTGGAAGCGAATGGAAGAGTAACCATATGGGAACTATTGCAGTAATGTTTCCTAGAAAAATATTTTCCTGAAACTATTCTATATGAGAAAGAGAAGGACTTCCAAAGAGAAGGACTTCCTTAGGTAGAAATGCTTGAGAGGATTACTGTTTTATAAAAATGGATAAGATGATATAAGAAGGAGTTCATCAGACCGAGTGTGTCGCTGTGGGGAGCACATGTATTGTATGTGAAGAAGAAGGGTGGGAGTGTTGGGTTGTGCACGAATTACAGATAGCTGAACAAGGTGACGATCAAGAATAAGTACTCATTGCCTAGGATAGATGATCTGATGGATCAGATGAAGGGAGCTGTTGTGTTTTCTAAGATTGATTTGAGGGAAGGATACCATCAAATTAAGGTGAAGAAGGAGGATGTATCCAAGACGGAATTCAGAATGAGGTACGGACATTACGAGTATCTAGTTATGCCTTTTGGTGTGACTAATGCTCCAGCAGTATTCATGGATTACATGAACAGGATCTTTAGACCGTTCCTCGATAAGTTTGTGGTTGTATTCATTGATGATATCCTTATCTATTCCCGTACTCGGGAAGAGCATGAGGATCATTTAAGGATAGTGTTACAGGTGTTGAAGGATAGGAAGTTATATGCAAAGTTATCCAAGTGTGAGTTTTGGATGGAGGAAGTGCGGTTCTTAGGTCATGTGATTAATAAGGAAGGAATAGCAGTAGATCCGACTAAAGTTGAGGTTGTGCTTAAGTGGGAGATGCCTAAGTCAGTGAGTGAGGTGAGGAGTTTCCTAGGATTAGCTGGTTACTACTGAAGGTTTATAGAGGGTTTCTCGAAGCTTACATTACCTATGACGAAGTTAACGAGAAAAGGGACAGTGTTTGTGTGGACGGATGAGTGTGAAAATGGTTTTCAGAAGTTGAAGGAAAAGTTGACAAATTCCCCAGTGCTGACTTTACCAGATCCTTTAGGACAGTTTGATGTATATTGTGATGCCTCATTTCAAGGTTTGGATTGTGTACTGATGCAAGAGGGAAGAGTTGTGGCTTATGCTTCCCGACAGTTGAGAATTCATGAGAGGAATTATCCGACCCATGATCTGGAGTTGGCGGCTATAGTGTTTGCACTGGAGATATGGTGACACTATCTGTATGGAGCTAAATTCACCGTGTATAGTGATCACAAGAGCTTGAAGTACCTATTTGATCAGAAGGAGCTGAATATGAGACAACATAGATGGATGGAGTTTATCAAGGATTATGAGTTTGATCTACAATACCATCTTGGGAAGGCGAATGTTGTAGCGAATGCACTGAGTAGGAAGTCCTTACATGTATCCGCGATGATGATTAAAGAGATAGAGTTGATTGAACAGTTTAGAGATATGAACTTAGGTATGGAGTTGAGTGGGGATAGGATATACTTAGGCATGATTACAATTAGCAGTGAGTTTCTGATAGAACTTAAGGATAAGTAAGTACAGGATCAGTATCTTCAGGAAGTGAATAGAGGGATAGAGGAAGGTAAAGTGTCTGAGTTCAGTAGAGGAGCAGATGGTGTGTTGAGGTTCAGAGATAAGATGTGTGCCAAAGGACTTAGAGCTTTGGAAGATAATCTTGGAGGAGGCACATAAAAGTAAATTAAGTTTTCATCAAGGAGCTACGAAGATGTATCGGGATTTGAAGAAGATGTTTTGGTGGCCAACGATGAAGAAGGAAGTGGCAAAGTATGTTCTATCTTGTTTAGTATGTCAGAAGGCTAAAATAGAGCATCAGAAGCCTGCTGGTTTGCTACAGTCTTTGGATATCCCAGAATGGAAATGGGATAGCATTTTATGGATTTTGTGGTTGGATTACCATGAACTCCTAATAGGCAAGATGCGATTTAGGTTGTCATTGATAGGTTGACGAAGTGTGCTCACTTCTTACCTATTGGTGAGACTTATAGTTTAGAGAGATTGACCCAGATCTATATTAAGGAAGTTGTTAGATTGCACAGTGTGCCATCGAGAATTGTCTCCGACCGAGATCCTAGATTCACATCTAGATTTTGGAGACAATTACACAATGCGTTGGGAACGAAATTGACAATGAGTTCTGCTTATCATCCTCGGATTGATGGACAGTTAGAGAGGACGATTCAGTCATTAGAGGATCTCTTGAGAGCCTGTGTGTTGGAACACACTGGCAGTTGGGATGAGTTCTTGCCATTGATTGAGTTCACTTATCATAACAGTTTCCATAGCAATATCGGGATGGCACCGTATGAGGCTTTATATGGCAGGAAGTGTAGGACCCCGTTGTGTTGGTATGAGACTGGTGAGAGCCAAGTTTTGGGTCTTGATGTGGTACAACAGACGACGGAACAAGTTAAAAGAATAAGGGAGAAGACGAAGGAAGCACAGGATAGGCAGATGAGCTACAGTAACAAGAGGAGGAGACCCTTAGAGTTCCAGGAAGGTGATCACTTGTTCTTGTGAGTCACTCCGAAAATCGGAATTGGCAGAGTCATCAAGTCTAAGAAGCTTACTCCCAGATTTATAGGACCATTCCAGATTCTTCGACGGATTGGTCCAGTGGCTTATCATATAGCCTTACCACATAACCTTTCTAACCTTCATGACGTCTGCCATGTCTCACAGTTGAGGAAATATTACCCTAATCCTTCTCATGTATTTGAGCCTGAGTCTATACAACTCCGAGAGAATCTAGTGTATGAAGCTTTACCGGTTAGGATCGCAGATAGAAGGATTAAGGAACTTCGCGGTAGGCTGATCCCTTTGGTTAGGGTCATTTGGGATGAGATTCCCAGAGATTTTACATGGGAGCGTGAGGCAAATATACAACAGCAATATACACATCTTTTCTGAGGTACGTAAATTCCGAGGACGGAATTTCTTTTAAGGGGGTAGTAATGTAACGTCCTATCTTTCGTGAATAAAAATTAGATATCTTAATTAGATGGGAATGAGAGTTAGATAAATCAGAACTATTTAAGAATCCAGACTCATATACAAGGTTAAAACAAAATTCAAGCAACTCAAAATTTTCAATAGGCAAGCACATCAATTTAAATCCTTAATTAGGTGGTTTATCATTAACAACATTAAAAGATAATTAGTCATAGATATAAATCTTAATCACAGCTAGCTAGATAGTTATAATCAATTTACTCAAGTCTTACTCATCATAATTAATTAACACTACCCTTAATTAACTATGTCCTAGTTACAACTTTTAATCTAATTAAATTAACTAAATTTAATCATATGAATAGGTAGTACATGGTTACCTTGTAAATGGAAGACACCTCCACCTCTTTAAATTCTGGCTGCATAATGTGTAGCGCCACCTCCTACTTAAACATTTCTATATCTTCATAAAACTAATCAACTTCATGGAATGTCCATTTCAAGACCACGCAATCTGCTTGCCTTTTTTTTCTTTAACTCATGCAAAGTTTGCCCATTTTATGGTCAGTTAAGAACCATGCAGTTTCTTGCCATTTCTTGATCAATATTTGACCACGCCTCCTACTTGCCCTCATTTCTCCATTTCACGCCAGCATTGAGGCCTAGGGAGTATAGCCTTGAGTGAGTCATCACATTATAATCTAAAGTATGAAAAAAAAAATTGTTTCTTACTTATCAAATTAGCATGAAAGAAAAATAATTTAGTTAGTGAGTAAGATAACCCAAACTAACGTGAAAGAAAAATAGGTCAGAGAGAGAGAGAGAGTGAAGATAGCGTAGAAGAAAGAGAAAGAGAGATAGAGAGAGTCCGTGAGAGTGAGAGAATTTCCGAAGCCGATTCCGATCAATCTGCTCGTCCTATCGAAATTTCGATTATACCGTTGTGGTCCTCGCGACGTCTACTTCATTATCCTATCTTTCTTTTCTTGATTAGGCTAAAGTAAACCTATGTCCTTTTTATGCCGAAATGCCATCGGTGATGGTATTGAGGTTATCTCTCAATCCGTTTATCGGTTTTCAATTCCGTTTTCAGATTAGGGTTCCCTATAACGTGTGCTTCACAATGATGTATTCAGATGAATTTTTGGAGGCTTGGGGACCCTGTTTCCTTCATGTGGCAGCAGCAAAAAGTTTGAGAGGGGTTCGTTTTGTTGCTTCTAGGGTAGCCTACGACTCATCGGGGGGGAGAAAGAAGCCATCTAACTTCAGAAATGGCTAAGTAGCATTTATTTCAATAATGGCGTAGGGAGACCTAAACCCTACTAGTGAGTGAGTAACGGACAATATCTATATCACATTGGAGACTACTTAATAGTACCAATGATGATATAGGAATTGTAGATTTATCGCCGTTAGGTTAAATTTATGATATTCGAGGTTGCATGATTTTATCTATTAAGCTGCTCATTGTGTGCTACTTATTTTAATATGCTATGTTTAGATTATTCGTTCTTACTTTATGATTTTATTTATATTTAATGTTGTGTAATTATAATTGAGGTGATATATATTGGATCTGCAAATGTTTAAAGAGATGTCTGCTGGGAAAGAGTGAATGAAGGAAAATTTAGACATATGCTAAACCTAAATTAAATATGATTAAATGATGTTTATTTGATGAGTTGAGGTATATTATGAGGTTACAGTGGAAGGTTAAGGCATTAGGATTTGCTTGGTACGGAAAGGTGAGATTGTATGAATAGATGTTGTTGACTACACTCGTGTGACTGGAACACACGAGGTCAGTGTATCTGGCGATAGATACAGGAGTCACTAGCCAGTTTCTTTATACGGAGGATATGAGAGACTACCGTGACGTATATCCGTAGTCCTTGCAAGACCGTCTCAACTTAGGTTTATATCATGCAGCTATAGTGTCATTGATATGCATGAGCACCCATGAGAGAGAGAGAGTTGGGTGTGCACCGGAGTGAGATGTGTCACTATAGTATCATTGCTTTGCATGAGCATCCTCTGCCATGGATGAGGATGTGTACTGGTATTCTGGAGACTCGTCGCTTTGACGGCTGACTTGATATTCTGGGTGGCAGCCACGTTAGCATATTTTACATGAGTGCGAATGGTAGAGGATTATAAAATAACTTGAGGATGATTGTATATCTTTGTGTGATGCATGTCTATGTGCTTTTAATTATTTAATTCTATGTATCCTTTTCCATGTTTTGATGTTAGATAGTTTCTTATCTCCCTTCTCTTTTCTTTTGTGTTTCTTCTTCTCGATCGTGGTGCGTACAGACCCAGATAATGAGGATGGCACATTGGGAGCATCCCTGGATGACAGGGCCGACAGGGTTTCCCCTAGCCGGAACCTTTGAGTTAGAGTGCGTGGATGAGCATGGGTGGCTTGTGGACCCAACCACTCACTTTGCAGTCTATACGGGACCAGCTATGGTCACTACCGGATGGGGAAATTGAGTACCTTTTGTCATAGTCAGTAATTTCAGGATCGGATTGACTCTTCCATTCCCCATAGGCCTTCCAGCAGCACCACTTCCATCGATTCCAGAAATCATACCAGTACCAGATCCTGCACCAGCACCAGGTGATCAGGTGGTACCTGACGTCGACCATCTCTTAGCACCGGAGGTCCCACAGGTCCCGGATATCAGGCCAGTTCAGTCTGAGTCCTCTCGATTACCTCTGCGACACAGTAGAGCTTATCGGCGTCTGTTCCAGTAACACTCGGAGGGGAGTTCTTCAGACAGTATCCGGGGAGTGTCAGGACCGTCCCGTTTTAGAGATGATAGAGGGGAGAGTGAGGGTAGCAGTAGCCTTCCGAGATAGATTTGGCCAGTACTATCTCACTAGGTATGGATAGATGTGCGGTGAGAATATTTTGATGTATTTTGAGAGGGGAGGGACTGGGTTTATAATGAGAATCGGTGAGACGTCTTTTCCTTAGACTTTTGATGTATTTTGTTACCTTATCAGTTTGTACCTATATGGGATCCTACTGACGGGATTCCTTTTACCGTACTTGTTGACAGTGGTTATGTGACCTATATGCATGTATGATAGTATGTTTATTATGTATCGTTGTCATAAAAGTTTTATTTTCCTTTGTGGTTTATATATCTCCTTAACGTTAACAATATAGATAAGTTTTAAATAAATCACGATTTTCTTTAATGGGACATCGGGGTGTCTCAGTAGCCATCCCTGCATCCTCAGCCTCTGCAGCTCTCCTCTGGTTCTGTTGCTCTTGCTATTCTCTAGTCATCTGCAGCATTTGATCATTTTGTTGTGTCTGCTGTAACATATCATTAGTAAGCTCTCGTATAGTCTGGAGGGTCTCATATGACTCTCCTCCACCACCTGCTCCTCCAGTATGAGAAGCCTCTCTGTTGTCATCTCCGACAACTCTCTCTATGGCTCTACCGCCACTTCGTCCCCATCGTCCTCTACCTCAAGCCATGATGTTGTAAAAGAAATCATCATCTCATATTCATATGACATATAATACTACATAAAATATATATATAAAAATACTATGGGTCCGTTTGATTTGCTATAATTCATGGGACAGCACAGAACAAGACAACTTGTTCTATGTTTGATTTCAAAAATGCATATGGGACAGCACAAGAAGATGGACAAGGGACAGGACAAAAGTGAAAATTTTTGTTACTCACTCAACCAAGGGACAAAAAGTTGTCCCAAGTACAATAAAAATAAAATGACAAAATTATCCTTCCCATTATCTCTCTCACCTACTCACGTATCTTCCACTCCCCATGAGACCCCTACGTGCTTTTATAACCGGTGTGCTCCACTATTGTATATTGCCATTTGATGGACAAGGAGGTTGCTGGATGGTGGATACGGTTGTGAGTAGTGAGTAGGGACTATTATAAACTAAAATTAGTTTTTAAATGATAAAAATAAAATAATATTTAAAAATATATCCAAATTTTTAATTATTCAATAGATTATAAATATTAAATAAGAGTATCGTATGATAAAAATTTAATTATAAAAAAAATTTAAAATAAAAAAAATCTTGTTTTGTGTATCTTTTTATAATGCAAATCAAACATTATATAATAAAAAGGATATTTTAGTAAATTTTTCGTTGTCCTGTCCAGTACGTAAGCATATCAAACAACATACTGTACAAAATCGATTGTTCTGTGCATCAACTAACAAACACCATACATCACAAAAAGTTGTGCTGTAACTCAACCACTTGTTCTGTATCGCTCGCATCTTGATCGCGTCTTGTTCTTCCTGTACTGCGAATCAAACGGAGCCTATATGTCATACGAATGTTAATTATCACGTCCGAACTCACTACCCAACTTCTAAGCATAGTCGATATCCGATGTGGATTCAACTAAAATGGCCAGTACACCCTAATCTCACAGCCTGATCAGAATCAAACTGCTCTGATACCACCAAATGAGACAACCCCGATGTCCCATTAAAGAACAACCTAATTAACTAAAACTTAATCGTGATATTAGCGTTGAGCGTATATATATAGAATCGACAATTATATAAAGACTTAAATATACACAACAACAATATAAACATCACAACACACATCCATACATGATATAAACATATTGTACTGTAAAACTGTAAAAGGGTACCCCATTAATAGGGCCCCATATAGATACATAACATCATAAAAGGAAAATACATCAAAAAGTCCACATAAAGATAGTCTCACCAACACTCCACACCCCACCCCTTCTCAAAATACATAAAAAATGGGCTCACACTTACCACCTATATATACATAAATATGCACGTCCTGGCCAAACTCTAGCATGAACGGATAGAACTACTATGACTCTCTCCTCGTGCTCCTTGATGTCTCCGCTGTGGTGGTCTGGAAGGTCCTGATGCAAATCCTCTACTACTGCTGGAAGTACTCCCTCATGGATGATGCTGAAATCGTCGTCGATAAAAAGCACTGTGACGAGTAGCATCCTGACGTACCTATGGAATGGGATCGACATCAGGAATGATCATACCCGATCCCTGAGCCGCCCCCAGATACATCGGTGGCATAGGCGGCAAAGGTGGTATAGGTAGCATGGGTACTGGAATGGGAAATGGAAAAGACTGGACGAGACAAAAAGTCCCAACAAATCCAAAGTGTGGCCCATCTCCCATCCGGGCATAAACAGAAACTGGACCCGTGTAAACCACAAAATGAGTGACTGGATCCACTAGCCACATGTGGTCATCCAAGTACTCGAACTCAAGGGTCCCCATGAGGGGGATCCCTGGAGGGCTGGTCATCCATGGGTGATCGAGTGGCGGCATCCTGGATGACTGAATCTACTCGCGAAAAGAATACATACATAGAAATAAGTAGGGAGATAAGAAACTAGCTATCATCATAAGCGAAAAAGGATTACATAGCATATATACAGTAATAGCACACAGACATACATCACCGAATAAACACATATAAATAACATTCATCCTAAAATATATTATCACCCTCTACCCTTCGTGCTCATGCAATTGATCACGTATGTTGACGTGGCCACCACCATCCTGTCACACATCCCTCGTCTGATCTGGGACATTAGTAAGTCGTCTAAGAGGCTCATCCCTAAACATTGGTGCACACCCCCATTCCTGTTAGGGCGCTCAGGCAAGGCATGACACTATAGCTGCATAGTACACATCGGTGCACACCCTAGTTCCCGCTAGGGTGCTCTTGCAAAGCATGACACTATAGCTGCAGAATATAAATACGGGAAGGTTCAGCAAGAACTACGGGAATATCACGATAGTGTTACTCAAACCTCATCATCCACAGGGCACTAACCCGTGACTCCGGTATCTGTGATCGGATACTCTGACCACGTGTGTTCCACCCACACGACTGTGATCAACACAATGCAACTATATGAGTCTCACCGACTCGTATCGGGTCATAACATAGTGCCTCGACCTTTCATCATCATCTCATACACTATCTCGAGTCACATCGTATCATCAATCTCATCATAAATAAAATATTAATTAATTAATTAGGTTAGGCACAACTAAATTATACGGCATACGCTCCCCAATATGCATCGCTCCAAAATATCATATATCAATGCCTAGGAACAAACTAAGCATACCATAGCAAATAAGACATCATCACAGAAGGCATATTATCATTAATAAAATAATAATAAAATATTTCAATCAACGTAATTAACCAAATATAGCAAATTAATCCAAACAGCACACAGTAAGCCACTCAATAGGCAAAATCATGCAACCTCAAATATCACACATTTAACTTAACGGCAATAAACCTACAATCTCCATATCATCATTGGTACCACTAAGTAGTTGCCAATGTGATATTGACATCGCCAATTATTCACCCACTAGTAGGGTTTAGGTCACCCTACGTCATTATTGTAAAATATGCTACTTAGCCATTTCCAACGATAGGTGGCTTCTTTCTCCCACCAGAGATGTCTTAGGCTAGTTTTGGAGCAACGAAACGAGCACACTCCTACCCCTCTAGCAACTGCCATGCAAGGAACTAGGGTCTCCGGGCCTCCAAAAATTCACCTGAATACATCAGTGTGAAGCATACGTCATAGGTAACCCTAATCTGAAAACAAAATTGGAAACCGATAACCGAATAGAAAGATAACCTCAATACCGTCGCCGACGGCATTTCGGCATAACAAGGACATAGGTTTACCTTAGCCTAATCAAGAAATGAATGATAGGATTAACAAGATGACGTTGCTACGATCAAGATAACATAGTCGGAATCTCGATAGGACGAACAATCAAGTCAGAAACCTCTCCGAAAGTTCACTCTCTTCACTGGCTCTCTCTCTCTATCTATCTAACTCTCTCTGGCTTCTATTTGCACAGGGTGAAAGTCTCACCCCTTTTAATTTTTTGCAAGTTTACCTGTCCACGCTCAAGCGTGAACATCCCCACGCTAGAGCGATGGGGAGCTTGAGCGTGAGCCCTTCCACGCTCAAGCATGTGGGGTCCTTCATCAGGAAGCAACCACCCCACGCACCACGTTCTTCACATGGGCTCCGGCAAGTGTATCGGATCGAAACAAGTAATAATTAAAACGGTAAGTAATTAACGAGTATTGAACACAAGGATTAGGTGACCAATTTATCTAAATTTTAATAAGATAACTAATAATTGACCAAGTCAAAGAAGAGAGAGAGTTTGTTGGGATAAAATCTATTATCTAAAGCAAATATCAATTATCTAAATTAAATCAAAATAAAAGATTTTATCTAATCAATTATCTAGATTATGATAGTGATACCTAAGGTCACGAATTCACCTACCCAATTAAGCAATAGATCCAAGTAATTATTTCTACCCCTAGGTTTAATTACATGCCAACCAGGAACCCGAAATTATTATAATGCCTCGGTTGAGCACAAGAGAAAATCTCTAAACATGCAAATCAACGATATCTCTATGATGACGAACATGCAAGATCCATTAAGTTCTTGGTTCCCTATAACGATTGCACAAATTTCCTATTATATTTCTATCAATATTCAATTTGTGTTCTTAATTCAAGTCCTAAAGCATGAATCTCCAGTTGGACTCAACACACATGACTAATTAACCACGTACACTTTTGATTAATGCAATCAAATTAGAATTAAGAAACAATAATTAAAATAGGGAGAAGAAAACATCACATTGAAACTATGCCGTCATAAGTGGCTTCATCGATCCCTCACAAAAGAGGATTAGCTCCTCATCACGTTCATAACAAAAGAAATGAAAAGGGAGCAGAAAACAATTCTAAAACTAATGGAGACGCAACTCCAAGAGAAACAAGGAAAAAAAAAAAAGAAAACTAAACTACTGTGTTTTGGTACTGGGATTTCTCCCCCTGCTGCGCTACTGCACCCCTGCTCGGTGTTGTTCCTCCTTGGCAACGCGCCCCCCTGCGGCCTTTTTATAGATCCAATTCCAAGTGCAGTTTCAATCCTTTATCAAATACAATTGTATGTGGGACCCTTGGCATATTGGTTTCACGTTGATCATGTATTTTATATCCCATCAATTCTGATTTTGATTTGGATTGTAATTAGCTCCCCAATATCTCACTTCTTTAATTCTAAGAATAATTAGGAAGCCAATCCACTTTTCCAATCCAATTGGACTTGGGTCCACTTAGCCATTCAGCTTCACAAAGAAGGCTTCAAGTTTTATCATATCAATTTATAAATTAGCAAATCTTCTTTCAATTGAAATTGAATTCACGTTGACCAAGCAAGTCTTCATAATTCCAATTGAACCAAGTGATCACGTGGGCCTCATGCAATTTGCAATTCATGATTTGTTTTAATTTGGATGCAAGCCAAATCTTCTCAAATTGTGATCATGGGGCCAAGTCATAGTGTAAGTCCAATCTTCTTCATGTTGATTCACACTTTCTTGTCAATCTTCAAGTTATCTTGTAAATCAATTGTCAAATTTATTCAATCAATTAAATTGATTCATGTGGGACCTGTGCTTAATGGCAAGATATTCGGTCCTTTTATCTTAAAGCCAATTGAATTATCTTTTAACATAATAATTCAAATCCAATTTGATTTGGACTTCAAAACCATCATGTGGGCTCCTGCATAATTTTAGTGACTTTGGCTGCAAGCATATTTGAATATTTGAGGGGCGAAAATAGTCTCGCGGGACAAGACAAAACGCTCTTAGATTTCCTGTGTCTAGCTCGCAGGGTAAGACCTTGAAATTCTTCTTTTAGCTTGTTTTCTTCAATTTTCCAAGTTCTCTTGAGCTTCACTTTTAGCCTGAAAATAAAAGTAGCATAAAATGTTTTATTTGACTCAAAACTAACTAAAATTACAAAAAAACTACTTAAGAGACTCAAAATATTGCTCTAGGACAATTAAAGCCAAATTTGGGCGAAAATGAGATTAAACTCGATCATTTAGCACAACAACCATGGCATTACTAGTTATAAAACTAGATAAGCCAGAGGCTTATCACTTACAGCCACACTCGAGCGTGCTGGCTCTCAAGCGCCAGGCACTACACGCTCAAGTGTGCCAGTGTGCACAGTAAACCCTAGTTTTTTGTTCTCGTCCAATTTGAAGTCGATCTTTCGCATACTTTCCATGCAAGGTTCCATATGTTTAGACATGCATATTAGACATATAATCAAGGTCTTAAACATAGTCTTAGATGTATAAACAAAGCCTTAAAAACACGGATGTTACACATTGGTTCTTGGGGTTATTCTCTATATTTCCTAGGAAAGAGCCTGGAAGACGCTCATTCAATTGCTTTGCAAGTTGTGCCGCCTGAGTTTCTAGATTCTAGATCGTTGCACCTGTATGAGTTGCCAACTTATCAATAGTTGTATCTGTGTGCACCGTCAACTTCTCAATGGTGCACTAGTCTTCTCAAGAGCCAGCTCCCAAGGTTGTTTCCCACTATCTGTGATTTGCAATTGATTCGACCTTGGGAGAGCTTGTTGATTGTTCTGATAATTCCCATAGTACTACCTTTGCTGCAGTTGTTGTTGCTCAGCCAAACCACCACTAGTATTGCGCTAAGAGAAACCCGGAGGATCCTTGCCCCTTGAATTCCAATTCTTCCCCTGGTAGTAATTATTTGGCATGTTCCTCTGATTATCATTCCGCTGTAGCACCGTATCATAGAAATTGTGACACGAGTCCACATGCTCTTAAGAAAAGTTATCTGGACAATACGCACTATCATGATCACCTAGACAATGTTGACAAGTGACTTCAAACACAAGAGGGGGGTGAATTGTGTTTTTCAAAAACTTTGATAAAAATAAAAACTTTTTCCCTTTTAAAATTTGATAACACAACTTTGTTAGAAGCGCGCGCAATTAAAAATGTTTTGTAGAAAGTAAAGCGAAAAAAAAGAGATAAGGTTTTAGAAGATGAACACAAGTGAAGTATCCTGGTTCAGCCACAAACTACCCACGTGGCCTATGTCCAGTCCCCAAGGCAATACGACCAAGGGATTTCAAAACAACTCTAGTTTTTAAACCGGATAAACTATAACCTTTACAATAGAGAGCACTCCTCACAGACCAGGGATATCACATCCCCCAGTGAAAGAGCCTCAAGACAATGACCCAAGAGATATCACCTCTCTTGTCAGCCATAAGAAATATCACCTCCCTTGTAAACACTTGGAAATCACATCCAAGAAACACCACAAGAGATATCACCTCTCTTGTAAACCACAAGGAATATCACCTTCCTTGTAAACACTTGGAATCACATCCAAGACAACACCACAAGAGATATCACCTCTCTTACAAACTTGGTGTAGAGAAGAAGGGTTTGAGTCACACGACTCTTACCAACAATTTGCACTCTTAATAGTGCCGATAAAAACTAATTGAAGGACAGTTACAATAACACCTATATGATGTATAGAATTTTCAAAATAATATGGTCAATTGAAGTTCAAGAGAAAGAGTAGTATAAAGAAAATTGATCAGAGTTTTAGCACAGAGTATGATAGCAGTGTGTTGTCTCAGTTTGAAGGTTGCCTAAACTTGCTTTTATATGAGAAGGGTGATAGTTAAAAAGAAATTAGGTCAAGCCTCTTAAAATTAAATTTTGTCGCATCATAATCGATTATTGAAAAGGCATAATCGATTATTTAAAGCATTTTTCAGGAAGGGCGTATTTGGACTGAATAGGCATAATCGATTATACTAATCGATTATAAGTCCACTGACTTTCATATAAAAAGCCATAATCGATTACATAATCGATTACGGGGTTTCTGTTTGAAGCTAGTTGAAAGCCAGAAAAGACATAATCGTTTATACAAAAACCATAATCGATTCACTAGTGCAATAAGTACTTTTTACGTCAGTTAAAATTGATTTTTTACGTCAGAATACTGACTGACGTAAATACAGCTGACGTTAATAGTTAATATTTTAACGTCAGTTGAGAACTGACGTTAATTTTGTAAAAATTAACGTCAGTTTTTTCAACAACTGGTTTGTGAAAATTAATGTCAGTTTTTTAAACAACTGACGTTAAACATAAAACTATTAACGTCGGTTCTTTAAGATAACTGACGTTAATTTTGTTAAAACTAACGTCAGTGGTTATAAAGAACTGATGTTAAAGGTTTAATTTTAACGTCAGTTGTAATAAACAACTGACGTTAATAGTGTACTGTATATTTTATAAAATACTATTAACGTCAGTTGTTTGATACAACTGACGTTAATAGGTTTTTTTTTTAATTCAGTTTTAAAATATCACTCCCCTCAGCTATCCATGCATTCAGTAAATATCCCAGTAACACAGAATATCACACACATTACAGAATTGCAAAGGAAAAATGGAACAATGGGGGGACTTAAAACCAAAACCCATGTATATATATAAATAAATTTTAGTTCCAATGTCTAAAAAACAAAACTACCAATCTAAGGATATATATATACATGTTATTAATTAGTTTCTAAAGTCTAACAAAAAAACCATTTATCTAAGTATTGCGGAGGTATCTTGTCAATTCCTTTTTCAGCCGTATACTTGAAGAAGAATTCAGCGAAGCGCATCCTCGGGTCTCTTAACTCATCTTCTTGAATAGGCGATTGGTCGTTAAATGCCTACACACGTTCAAATAATAACAATAACATCAATGCAAGTCATCTTCAAAACTATAATATATAATTTAACAAGTTGTTTAAATATTACCTTAATCCATCCATCCGTAATAGATGTGGAGACTATGTTCAGCATATGAAGCATCACATAATAGCCGCACGACCACCCGTCAATTTGAAATCGAGACTACCAACAAAATTAGTTTCAACGTCAGTTGAATATACATATAAATTAGTAATTATAATAATAATTATTTGATAAATAAACTACCAAACCTTGAGGATGTTCCATGCAGGATTTGCTTTAGCCTTAGAAGCCCTACTTCTCCCGTTGGCGCAACTTATGCTACTCGCCTTCAGCGTGCTATCATAAACAAATAATCATGTCGATCAATTAACAAATTCATATATCATGTGTGTAATAAACTAAAAACAACTGATATTAAAACTTAAATTAAATTTAAGATTAGTTACTTACTTATTTACAGCTTCCACCACCTTCGGTGGCAGATCTTGGTGGAGAGAGCAGAAGAATATGACAGTATGCCTAGACGGGTGAAGTACGAACAACTGCCAATGGTTTTTCATACAGTAGGGAGCCAGATATAATTCTTTCCGATTGTCTCCCAACAAGTTCCCTATGTATTTACTTAATCCATCGCCATCAAAGAATTGGGGCAGAAGGACTGACGGATCTAAGAAGCCGTAAACTGATGCAACGCCCTTATCAAGCTGAAGACGATGGAGATACCTAAGATATGAAAAGGTGTGGATGTTAATTACATAATATATATATTGAAATTAAAATAAATTATTAAATGGAAAAATACCAAAAATAAATAAGTTATAAAATTAAAATTAACTTACGTGCACCGTAGACTCAAAACATTGTTGTTCATCCGGACGTTATTTCGCAGCGTTCCCGAGATCGTCACCACAGAAGGTAAATATCATCCGTTGATCTGGGCGTGCCACCCATCCATCGTGCTCCAATGGACATTCAAAAATATCAAACGCATAATCCTCACCAAGTGAGAACAAACGAGTGATAGGTGACAGCGACACCGACGTCGACTTGGCCTTCAGTTTAGGAAAAATAAATTAGATAAGTTGTTGATAATTAAAAAAAACACAAGTAATTATTTGACTAATTTGGAAATTAATAATGAATACATACCTTTGTTAATATTTCGAGCTCACGTCGTTTGGAGTCCAACTCAAGCTCACGCCTTTTCATTTCCAACTCATGCTCATGGCGTTGGACTTCAAACTCCCGCTCCCTAGCTGCCAACTCATCGTCCTCCACATGTGCCCTACTAAAACTCTCTTTTGTGCTCACATGTGAAGGGTTGGCATGCCCTGCGGTGTCCTGGGATGTACCGACGGAGGAAATCTCTTTGGAAAGCGCCTGCTTGAATTCCAGGTTGGATATTAAGCCTAGCATCAGATGTGTTGTAATAGCTGGGTTGGACATGAGGTGCTGAGTAATGTCAGCCAAAATTGATGCTTCATTGACCACCCGCTTTCGTGAAGCAGACATGCCATAATATTCTTTGATGGTCACGTTCCCAAGAACACCGAGAACCCGACCAGGATGGTCTTTCTTGCCTAGAGCAGTCATCAAGACGTCCCGCCGTCCAGAAGGGACGAATGCGCCCTGGGAGGATTGTGCTTTAAGATCCATCTACAATGAAAAAACGTGCAAGTGAAAAGTGTTGCAAATATCTATACAAATATCAATTGAAATCAAGTTAATTATTTACTTACAATCTTATCAGCCACTTCGCGAGTGGCATCAACTTTAAAAGATCCCGTCTTTGTCATGCGGCCGGCTAACTAGACATCCTCGCGGTCGATGTCCGACGGAGGACTTAATGGTGTGCCCTCAGGCACCTCTCCTCTTTCAATCCTAGCAGAGTGCTCTTCCTGCTTCGCCCTCAGCCTATCTGCCATCATATGCTCGATCCGAGTCTGGTACCCACCCTGAGACATGGTGTGGCGGTGGACGTTCTTCGCCTGATTCTGCCGACCCTTATTTGCCTTAGCCTATTCAAACAAAAACACATAATTAAATACGGTTAAATGATCTATAATAAGCATACAAAATTAACTTAATCAACCAACCTGAAATTCTGCATCCTGTCGACTCCTGGCAAACATATCCCAAGTATCCTGATCAATCCAGGGATAATCCGAGAACATTTTATCAAGCCGCTTCTTCCCAGATACATAGTACCTGGTAAGATCATGCTTGAACCCATTCCAAAGCTTTGATGCCATTTTCATACATTTATGACGATGATCCTCGTCATTTGGCATAGTCCAAGCTACCTACACATTAAATACATAACAACTGGATGGATTATTACTCGGATAATTATCTAATAATGTAAATCAAATGAATGTAAAGGTAAAATACCGTGATAGCCTCCCAAATCTGATCCTTAACGTTCTGTGGAACGTCATTCCAGTGGTTGTAGTTGATGCTTACGTGCTGGTTTGCTTGTAGAAACACCCACTTATTAAATTCTTTAGCACGGGGTCCCTGGGCATTTAGATTAGCATCGAAGGACACCTCAAGCTTCTGTCCGCTCTGCCTGTCCTTCTCTAGTTTCCTCAACGAGGTGGCTCCTCTACCCCGTTTCCTATGAGCCTGTGATGTCTGTATGGACAAAAAAATGATAAAATAGAGGGTTGTAACATTATAAACTTACATTAAAAAGAAGGACTAAAGATAGTATATAACATGTAAACTTACACTAGAATCAGGCGTAGGCATGATCGGGTCCTGCGAAGCCCCCACAGTGTCCTCCCGTGCATGCGGGATATCCGATTGATCCATATGTATGCCTGTTCAGAAAAAATATATGTATTAACATAGGTTATAACTCAAAATAAATACAGAAGTATAAATAAAAATAACTAGATAGGTCCTGTAGATATACAAAACATCTATCCAATATAAGGACAATACAGGAGATTGAAAACTATAGTTTTTGAAGATTACCAAGCACTGGTCACGGCCTGGCCGTGATGTCCATCACGGCCGTAACGTGCCAACTGAACCAGAACCTCAAGGGCAGAACTGATCACGGCCTAGCCGTGATTCAACATCAAGGGCAGAACTGATCACGGCCTAGCCGTGATGAGCATCACGGCCGTGACAGATCAACCAGCAGAGCAACATGCATGCACTCAAAACCAAAAATAGAGACATTCCAAACAACTCAAACTCACGGTTTCAAGTTTCAACTACTGAGACTACAGTTTCAACATACACTCAAAACCAAAAATAGAGACATTCCAACCAACTCAAACTCACAGTTTCAAGTTTCAACTACTGAGACTACAGTTTCAACATACACTCAAAACCAAAAATAAAAAAATGTGCCCTAAAGACTCACCAGAAATAGGCGCACGGGTGGTGGTGGGTGGGAAGCTCGAGTGGTGGCCAACGTTCGATGTTGTTACTGAGAGCAGAGGGACAAGGAGAGTTAGTGCACGGGAAGGGGAAAGAGAGATGTCAAGTTATTGCAAAGAATGAGCGGGAAAGACAGAGTTAGGGGTTAAGAGTGTACCTCACGGTGGTGGCGAAGAAGCCCTCACGGTGGTTGCGGTGGAGATGAGCTCGCGATTAGGGCAGAGTGAGAGTGAGAGTGAGGGTTGAGAGTGAGGGTTGAGCGTGATGAAAAGAGAAAAGAGACGTACAGAGAAGTGCAGAAGCCGTGCGGGTGTAAACGTTATAATCAAAATAAAACAACATTTTACGTCAGTTGTTAGTAAAAACTGACGTTAAAGGTCATATATTTAACGTCAGTTGTCTTAAGAAACTGACGTTAAAAACACTCACACTTCTAACGTCAGTTGTATTACACAACGGACGTTAAAAGTTTATTAGTTTCTGTAAAAACTAATAAACACTCACACTTCTAACGTCAGTTGTATTACACAACGAACGTTAAAAGTTTAATAGTTTCTGCAAAAACATTCATTCCTTTGACTACTGTGCTACTTACCCATTCACCTTGTATCCTAATCCTCTTAATGAGCATTAAATTTTTAGATAAGTTTTCAAGAAAATCAGAATAGCTTAGTAACTTCATCCCCTGCTCCTATAAATAGCTTCCTTCCATCCTTTTAATTTTATGCTTCACAATATGGCTCTGCCATGGAGATTAACTTCATCACTCTTTCTTCCTATTCCTAGACTCAAAGATCTTTGTCTTAATGGTCAAACAACTTATGAGGTTGTGTAAATCACATAACATGGATGGTAAGGTTGGGTGAATCACGTAATGTGATTCTCTCACTTTATTTCATCCCCGTCATCCCTTTCACTTTGCTTTGGAAGCAAGTGACTGTGGATTCAAGATGATGCATCAAGGAATTCCAGTGAAGAAGAAAGATGCAAAGATCCATTTCACTTTACTTTCGCTGCTAGTGACTGAGGATTTACTTTGCATCATGGAATTCAAGTGAGGGAGGTGATGCATCCATTGGAGTTTCTGATGACAGGACTGAGAAGAAAATGATGTTGAAGCAGAAACTTTTTTATATTTTAGGGCTATGTTGCAGAAATTTTTTATCTTTTAATCATGTAATTTTAACTTATGAATCGCTTCAATGAGATACGATTTGATTATACATATAACTTGTTTTATGTTAAGTGTTTATTTATTTTAATTTGCACAAGAATTTGTTTACTAATTCAAGCTAATTATTAAAAATTAAAAATAAACTTGTTTAAAAAAAAGGTTTAGAAAAAAACTGCACTATATGGAGTGATCTGCGTTAAGAGGGACAACAGGGACATGACAACCAATGAAATGAGTTTCATAATTATTTACGTCAGTTATTTATAGAACTGACGCAAATAGTGATTTAATATTTACAAACTGCCACCACCTCATTTTTAACGTCAACTTAATTTATGACTGCCAAGTTCCCGTATATTAATTACATTATTTCCAATATTCATTCTGCACGTTTATATATAGGATTATTTATGTCGGCTATTTATTTAACTGAAGTAAAAAATCACACTTTTAACGTCAGTTGTATAAAAAACTGACGTTAACAATAAATATTTTTTATTTTAAAAACACTTTTAACGTCAGTTTTTTTAAACAACTGACGTTAAAAGTGTATAGATATCTGCAAAAACATTCATTCCTTTGACTATTGTGCTACTTACCCATGCACCTTGTAACTTAATCCTCTTAATGAGCATTAAGTTTATAGATAAGTTTTGAAGAAAATCAGAATAGCTTAGTAACTTCATCCCCTGCTCCTATAAATAGCTTCCTTCCATCCTTTTAATTTTCGACTTCACAATATGGCTCTGTCATGGAGATTAACTTCATCACTCTTTCTTCCTATTCCTAGACTCAAAGATCTTTGTCTTAATGGTCAAACAACTTCTGAGTTTGTGTAAATCACATTACATGGGTGATAAGCTTGTGTAAACCACATTATGTGAGTTTCTCATCTTATCATCCTTCTGGAGAATCAGCTGCTGGAGGGCAAATCAGGTGCTCGGGCGTCACAGTTCCAAAACCTCAGCTTTGGCAGCAAGTGACCGTCATGGAAGTCTCTAGAACCACTGCCTTTGCTTGAAACAGATCTAGTGCACCTGTTTTTGCCTCTCTTGAGCTCTCTTATGCCCCCCAGTTTTCTGAGGTCTTCGGAGTATAGTTTTCCCTTTGGCATATTTCATAAAACTCTCTGATGGGATGTAGCTTTAATGTTTAGGATTTTAAACCCTTTCAATGTAAATTTTTATAGGATTTTCAACCCTTTCAATCTTCTCAGATCGATCAGTATTACACTTCATGAATGAGATCCGGTTTGGGTTATTGATTCAACTTATACTTCGCACATATATTTTAGTTTTCAAAACAGAAACACAAAACATCAAAGCAATTGTGAAACTGAAACTTTGAGGAAGGCAATGCGGAAGGGTACGTATACTAGATAAAAAAATCATTAAAATAACCTTTAACGTCTGTTGATGTAAGGACTGACGTTAAAAGTGAAGTGACTCACTTTTAACGTCAGTTCGATAAAGAACTGACGTTAAAACGTTGATTGTTAACGTCAGTTGTTTATTGAACTGACGTTAAAAGTGAGTCACTTCACTTTTAACGTCAGTCCTTAAAACAACTGACGTTAAAATTGAATTAATTAAGTCTGATATTTACAAAACTGCCACCGCCCCCTTTTTAACGTCTAGTTTTTGGCTAACTGACGTAAACCTTTACCGTCTAATGTATATTTTCCACTAGTGATTATACCGATTCAAAATTTAAACTTAACAGCTTTAATGTCATAATTATTCATTAACACCAATTAAAGCCATTTAACCTCGACTCATAATCGATTGGAGGAATACCACAATCGATTATGGCACGTATAAAATTGAATTTCAAAAACTTGACAATTAAGAAAATGATTGCCCCTTAAGTACCAATTAATTGTCAGTTTTAATTCTTTTAAGCACATGTTAAATCTGTTAAATATATGTGTGAGAGATCAATATTAAATTGAGAACTCTTCTTACCATTTACACACTTTTCTAAAACAACAATTACAAATACTGAAATTCCCATTTTGCCCCTTGTGCTTGCTTGTTTCCGCTTTTTGCACTTTAGTCCTTCTGGACCTTTTCCTTTGGTCCATCATCAAAACAAATAACCTGTCAAGGCACATATTTACATTCGCCCCTTTTTTGATGATGACAAACATCTATGCATATATTCAAATCCACTCCCCCTGAATCATGCAATCAGATAACTCTCCCCCTTTTGGCATTATCAAAAAGCGAGCAAAGTAAATAAAGCAAGGTGTAACACCCCGATTTTCACTGTTTCAAAATAATCGAAATGCGAACGATTATTGTATATATTTATATGAGTATTAGAAAATTATTTTAAATAAACGGAGTTCATCACTCAATCCTACTTGAATGTAGGAAGCTACGATTAAAATTTAGGTTGAAAACGACGGGTGAATCCCGACCCGCTATTTTCACTGACAGTATATTTATACTGCTCAAAAGACCTAATTTTAATTCGGGAATGAAAGACTTAAGGTTTTTATTTTATTTCCTACAATTCGGTATTTTTAGAATTATTTCAGGAAAAAAAAATTACGTTTTACGGGCGGAATACGCAATCGGGTGAGCGGCAGAGTGGATTTCGGAGTTTCCAAGAGCAGATGAAGAGTTTATCTTAGGATTTTGAGATTATTCATGGGGATGAATCATATTTTTAAGTCAAGAAGGTTCTACAGGGTTAAAGTGTCAATTTAGGAATTTTACGTTTAAGTCCCTGAACTTTCTGTTAATTACACTTTGGTCCCTAAGTTAGTTTCTAAGTTTTTTTCAAGTGAATTGGGCCAGAATCCTTCCTCCCAATCTCTTATTGGACCGTGGCTATGAAGCCCAAATTTCTTGTCCATGGATTAATTCCATGAAGCCCATTTGAGACCATATAAGTTCCTATGTCATGCTTAAGCTTAAATCTTTTGGTGGGCCCCACAAAAATGAATCCAAGCCCAAATATATTAGGCCCATGCGCAATCCCATGAGGGAGTGGATGCTGACCTCATCTTGGATGAGCAAAGAGCATTTTAGAATTTTCTACTACATTCCACACCATTCTACATTTTTCTACTACATTCTACAATCTTCTCAACTCTTCTCAAATGTTCTATGTTTTTCTTAAAATATTTTATGAAGAAAATCAGCCAAGAATAGTCAAGATAAGACCACATTTAATGTGGCACATGGTCATCATTACAACTTATTGACAATTTGCAAAATAGTCCTTATACTTTTGGCATCTTTGCAAAATGGTCCTTAGGAATTAATTTCACTTTAATCCTTTGAGAAATCACCTCCTTTCTACTTGGTCCTCAAAAGTGGCGCACAACATGCCTATAAATACCCTCCCTCACATTTCATTTAGTTTCTATTGCCATTTGTCTCAAAAACTCAAGAGTTCTAGGTTCATAAGCCTTTTAGCATCACTTTGTGAAGCAAGTCTTTGGATCTTCACTTGTTTTTGATCTTCAAGAGGTGAATACTATTCTTCTTCCTTAATCATGTCTATGTTCTTCAATAATTTTCATGATTCAAAGTCTATTTCATCTATGTTCATCACTTTTAAGTTTCTAGATCTAGAACTTTGAAAATTCATAACTAATTCTAGAAAAATCCTTTTGGTATGAAACAAATTGTTATGATCTTATAATCATCTCTATTTTCATCATCTAGAAGCATATGATCATGATAAATTTCCTTCCTTGATTTCTGGAATGGGCCGAACCTAGGAGGATGGGTTTGATAGGGTTTTGTTCATGTGTTGTCATGTATGATCATGTATTTCATATGACATGTATGCCTACACACTCTAATCCATGATTAGTTTATTAAAATGAAAATCCTTACCCTAAAATCTCTATGTTGGCCGAACCCTAGGTGGATGAGATTTGATGAGTTTTGTTCAAAGTTTTCATTAATGACCTTAGTAATAAAGTTATTAGTATGTATGCTTAACAAATCCAAGTTGGTTTATCAAACTAAAAACCCTAGCCCTATGAACATGTCAAGGCCGAATCTAAGTATATAAGAGTTAGGAAGTTTTGAGTTTAAAATTTAGTTGTTTAGTCACTAATCCATGATCTTGGTTGATTAAGGACCATTAATCTATGACTTAATCATGATTATAAATTTTAAGGATTTTGAACCCTAAAAGTCAGCCCTTGGCCGAAACCCTAACCCTAAAGGTTAGAGGATTTTGTTTCAAATTTTAGTCTTGTAATAAGTAATATATGTTAGTTAAGACTCTAGTAACTAGGATCCAAAAGATGGCATTAAGAAGATAACCCTAAACCTATTTTCTAAGTCTTGGCCGAACCTAACCCTAAAGTATCATAGATGGTTGTTATTTGATTAATTATAGTTATGTTGTTTGGTTCAAGGTGAAACTATTAAGCTGTGGTGTGATAGCGAGGAACGTCGAGTTCAAGCCTTCGGTGCTAGCTCAGGTGGGGGAAAGAACCATTCCATCGTCGGAACCGATAAGTAGTATATAATTTATAATAATGGTGTAGGGCGACCTAAACCCTACTAGTAGTCGAGTAATCGACAAGACCAAAATCCCATTGGAAACCTTTTCTGTAAAACCAATGGTGATTCGGGGATTGTAGGTTTATCGACATTAAGTTGATTTTAAGTATTTGAGGATGTTTGATTTTATGTTATTAAATTTTATGTGATACGCTGGTTGAGGTATTCCATCTGCATGTGACGTATTATTTCGGTGTTTGAATATTTATGATATTGAGGATGTTTGTCTGTCACGGCTGTGATGGCTATCACGGTCAGGCCGTGACAGAGTCTGACTTTGTTATTTAATTGGTTGAACTATTATGATTTGGTTGTGATAAATTGGCTTATATGATATTGAGATATTTGAATATTCTGTTCATTTATGTGTTATGCATGATATGCCTGGGTTTAATATTGTGCTTAGCTGATTTTTAAGTAAGGATTTGTGTTGTTTGGGAGATAATTGATTGGGGGAGAGAACAATGGTGATTTAGAGGTGCCTAGCCTAATTAAGTGGTTTTATCTATGAGGAAAAGGTGTTGAGACTTTGATGGAAGGTTGAGGCACTAGGTTGTTATTGATGTAATTTAGGGAGATTCATTTATAGATGTATTGTTATTCACAGCCGTGTGAGTGGAACACACGAGGTCAGGATATCCTATTTTGGGATATCGGATATTGCGGGTGAGTGCCCTACGGATGTGAATGCCGAGGTAGACTACCGTAATACTCTTTAGTTCTTGACGAGTTCGCATGTTCTTGGCACTGGACCGTTATGGAGTGATATTCCTTGACGAGTTCCATGTTCTTGGCACTGGACCATTCTGGATTGATGCTCCTTTACGCGTTCGTATATTCTTGGCACTGGACCATTTTAGAATAATACTTGTTTAGTCTTTGATGCGTTCGAAAGTTATTGGTACTGGACCGTTCTGGACTACTGACTAATGTGACAGGAGTAAAGATGGCCACATCAGTATAAAGTCTTAGTTGCAGGGGCTGAGGGTAGAGGATGATATAGTGAATTGAGGATGATTGTTGATTTTGAGTGATGCGTGTCTGTGGCTATTATTATATTATGTGCTATGTTTTCTGTTCCCTTTTTTATGATAGAACTGTTTCTTATCCCCTATATCTTTCTGTGTGTTGTATTTTATTTCTGATGTGATCGTACGAGAAGACCCGATGGAGGAACCAATTGCTGAGGAGTTCGATGGAACTCCGTATGAACCGGATGCTGGAGGTCGAGCGATGATCCATGGCGATTATAGTATAGACATTATGGCCAGTGTGTCTAAGGAGTATTTATATTTCCGCTAAGTATGTCTGTAGTGCAGTATATGCCTGTGAGGGATCCTACTGAGAGGATACCCTCAACAGTGTTTTGGTAATGTAATAAATAAACATGTGTGTAGTTATGTAATATAGTTTGGTGTGTTTTATATTTGTAGAAGTTATATGATTATTAATTAAGTTTTAATTTTTACGTATTTACAACAGTAAGCGCGCGATTAAGTAAATAAATATTAAGGTGTTAATGTAATAATACAATGGGGCACAACGGGGTGTCTCACAAGGCATATATTCAGGCAAGAAATATAGACAAAACGTATATATGCAGGCATCAATGTAATCCTAACATAGTGTGCAGAAGCAAATACCAGGATAGTAAAAGAACTGATTTCCCCCTTTCTCAAGTATATGATTATTTCCCTTAAGCATGCAAATATTTCTCCCCCTTTTGAAAATAATTTTTCAAATTAATATTTCATTTTTATAAGGAATTGGAGAGAATGGTAGACAAGTATTTAATCTCAACAAATATCAATGAAAAACTTAAAAGCTTAGCTTGATTTGATGTAAAGGATATTTTTAAACATGACAAGCATGTATCATGATGAAAGACAATTTTCAAAGAATTTCGAAGAGATAGCCATGTAAAAGGTTCTAACATGCAAGTATAGTTATTTCTCATGAGGTATGTCAAGATGTGCAATAACTAATCATAAGTTGAGTGCATGACCTTTTCTTTTTGCTAAATCGGTTATATAATCGATTATTTTCTGGGTTCTTTGCATAATCGATTATGTAATCGATTTGGACTCTTCTGGAAAAATGCATGCGTGCATAATCGATTATGCTAATCGATTAGAGGCATTCTGACTTTTGGATTTCTGCTCCTTGTCCAAGCGTAATCGATTATGTTAATCGATTACAACCTTACTGACTTTTGATATTTGTCTCCTTTCGCCCATAATCGATTCCTTTAATCGATTTTGGCCTTTCTGACTTCTCATAATCGATTATGGCTATCATATAATCGATTATGACTCAAAAAACTGTCACCCATTTTTGGGTGATGAAAAGGAGAATTTGTGTTTGTTCCCCGTCATGTGCTTTGAACGACCATATTTAGAATCCAGTTTTTGTTCTTGGTCTTCAACCACTCCTGCAAAACAGAATCATGTTTTGGCTTTTGGTACCCAAACCATTTTGGGTCCTTGAATATTAGTCTTGGGCAATAAGCCCTTTGAAATCCATGCATTGTTACCATTCATGCCTTTGTTTTTCCTAATGTTGCAAATAGAGGCGGTGTGACCTTTTCTACCACAATGAAAGAATTTAACAAAAGGACTGCTGGACTTGTTGCTTGGACCAAAAAATTTCATAAAAGATTTTACATGAAATTTCGGGTGATAATCCAAACAACCTTTATCATACATTCCCTTTTGATTTCCCAAAAGAACATTTAGGTTATCCCTTCCCATTGTGAATTTTGCAGGCGTGTTATATACATCCTCAATTTTAGTTTTCAAGACGTTACATTCATCACATTTAGAAACTTCATTCTTTTTATTTTCACACGATAAGCATGATGAAGTTTTGTTTAAAACAACTTGATTTTCTTTAAGGGCTTCCATCTCTTTGTTTAAAACATCAATTTTAGATTCAAGAAGAGAGATGGTTTTCTTGGATGAAGAAATGATTTTTCGAAGTCTAATAGTTTCATCATTCAATTCTTCACAGGCAATAAGCAAATCATCATAAGATAAATTAGTTTCAAGTTCAAGGTCATTTACCTCAACTTCCTCACGATTTGCCATGAGACATAAATGTGCCTCCTCATTATCCGACTCATCGGATGAATTCATATCATTGTCTTCCCAAGCAATATAGGCTCTTTTTTCTCTTTGGTCCTTTTGTGGCCTTTTATCCGATTTCTGGTGCTTTCTTTGGCCTTTAGGATAGTTGGGTTTTATATGACCCTTTTTGTCGTACTTGTAGCATGTTGGGATGAAAGAGGTTCCTTCTTCCTTATCTTTCTTTTGAGGATTGGAGACTTGTTTTGCTTTTCCTTTTCACCTTAAGAACTTTTTAAATTTGTGGATCATTTTGTTCATCTCTTCCTCGTCTTCATCAAGACTATCACAATCATCAAAGTCACTCCCTTCATCATTTTCAATCATGCGTGCTTTGAGTGCATGGCCATTCTTTATCTTATTTATCATTTTCCTCACTTTCCATGAGGTGATATAGTTCAAGCTCGTGTTCCTGCAAGTTGCCAAACAAAGTAGCCAAAGACACATATGATAAATCTCTAGATTCAGATATAGCAGTTACTTTAGGTTGACAATTTCTACTCAAACATCTAAGCACTTTGTATATCAAATCCTCATTATTAAAAGATTTCCCAAGAGCCCTAAGATGATTTATAATATGGGTAAAATGTTTCTGCATATTGATAGTGTGATTTTACATCATATTTTCTATACACTTTTGCATGCATTTTTCATATAGATTAGGCATTCTTTATTTGATTTTTATTAGTTTTTACCTTGGAACGGGTGAAGGTGGTTTTGTGTGTTGTGTTGCAGAAATTGAGGAAAACTGTGCAGATTTGGCCATAATGAAGCTTGGATGATTTTAGAGCTTGAAAAGAGAAGAAATTGAGCCAAGCAGAATTCTGAAGATTCGCCCCGCGAAACTTGATTCGCCTCGCGACCCTGAAAGCTGACTGCGCCAGGAAAATGCAACATCTTCGGGTTCACGTCGCGAAGCCACTCTCGCCTCGCGAGAGTCCATTTCTCAGAAACATCAGATTTTAACTTTCGCCTCGCGATAGGCCATTCGCCTCGCGAGCGAGCGCAGAACTGATTGGTATAAGTTGCTGTTTTAGGGCAGAATTGAAGGGGCTTGGAGAGGCAGACTTTGAGGCTGCGGCTGGAAGAGGGTTCCAGCCCTGAAGGGGATGTTTTCCTTGCTCTGGGACTGGAAGAAGATTGGAGGATCCTTATATGGAGTTTGCTTCATCCCTTCTCTCCTTCTCTTTGTATTCTCTTTTTATGAGTAGTTAAATCCCTGTTGTTGGGATTAGATGTAACCAAACTGATTAACATGTATTTATCTTGACTGATTATTCTATGTTCATGTCTTCATATTAGTGATTAATTTTATGTGCTTAATGCTTGTTGTGGCTAGCACCCCCATGACTCGATTTGTGTTTTGGTATGCAATGGGGACGTTCGTATCAGAACCGGAACTGAATTTAATCACCTAGTAACCCTTTCATCTAGGAATGGAGTTAGGTTTACTAGTAATCGCGTAATCCCTAATCTTAATGCAAATTCATTAATCTAGGCCACCTAAGGAATTAGGGTCTATGAGTGGATTTAGGCTCTTGCCATCCGAGGAATCGAGGTTTGAGTAATTTAGTGGATTGATTTTAATATCTGAAGCATGAATGGGAGGTATCTAGTCCTGATAGTACATGAGCCAGAGGTTTGGTGAAGTCTAGTCCCAACATATATTTCTGCACTCCAAGTGTTTGTAAAAAGTCCCCAAAAAGACCAAAAACATTTTATTTCTTTTGTTACTTTATTTTTCTGTTTTAATTTCTCGTGATCTTTAGTTTAGTCTAGATAGTTGCTGAGTTTGTGAATTGGTAGTTGACATCCAATCCCCGTGGATACGATAACCGGTCTCACCACCGTATTACTTGCACGACTGGGTATACTTGCCCAGATTTGTCAACACATATCTTGTATGCTTTCACCCTGTATTATCCTAAATAGATCATACTCATGGGTCAATGCGTTCATCCTAGCCCTTTTGACCTCGGTAGTACCTTCATGGGTCAATTGAAGGGTGTCCCACATTTCCTTAGCGGTCTTGCAATTTGAGACCCTATAGAACTCATCGTAGCTTAAAGCTGAAGTGATGATGTTCCTAGCTTTCAAATTGTATTGGACCTTTTTCTTTTCCGCGTCGGTCCAAAGATTTTTCGGTTTATCCACTGAAGCACCATTAACTTCATGCTTAGGGACAAATGGACCATTTTTCACAGAATCCCAAACATCAATATCAAAAGTTTCAAGGAAGATTTGCATTATTTCTTTCCAATAACCATACCATTCACCATTGAAAGATGGGGGTCTGTTTACGGAGTTTCCCTCGTTACAAAAATGGTTTGAAGTCATGTTACCTCTTGAGGCGGTTTCGCCCTTTATATCCAAGAGTTAAGCTCTGATGCGACTTGTTGACAAGTGACTTCAAACACAGGATGGGGGTGAATTGTGTTTTTCAAAAACTTTGATAAAAAATAAAAACTTTTTCCCTTTTAAAATTTGATATCACAACTTTGTTTGAAGCGCGTGCAATTAAAAACGTTTTGCAGAAAGTAAAGCAAAAATAAAAAGAGATAAGGTTTTATAAGATGAACACAAGCGAAGTGTCCTGGTTTGATCACAAACTACCCAAGTGGCCTACGTCTAGTCCCCAAGGCAACACGACCAAGGGATTTCAAAACAACTCTAGTTTTTAAACCGGATAAACTAGAAC
Source organism: Sophora flavescens (assembly GCA_030762895.1). NCBI lineage: Eukaryota > Viridiplantae > Streptophyta > Magnoliopsida > Fabales > Fabaceae > Sophora > Sophora flavescens. Next base: position 102,518,469 of record CM061066.1, on the reverse strand, counting down.
CTTTACAATAGAGAGCACTCCTCACAGACCAAGGATATCACATCCCCCGGTGAAAGAGCCTCAAGACAATGACCCAAGAGATATCACCTCTCTTGTCAGCCATAAGAAATATCACCTCCCTTGTAAACACTTGGAAATCACATCCAAGAAACACCACAAGAGATATCACCTCTCTTGTAAACCACAAGGAATATCACCTCCCTTGTAAACACTTGGAATCACATCCAAGACAACACCACAAGAGATATCACCCCTCTTGCAAACTTGGTGTAGAGAAGAAGGGTTTGAGTCAAACGACTCTTACCAACAATTTGCACTCTTAATAGTGCTGACAAAAACAAATTGAAGGACGGTTACAATAACACCTATATGGTGTATAGAATTCTCAAAATAATATAGTCAAGTGAAGTTCAAGAGAAAGAGTAGTATAAAGAAAATTGATCAGAGTTTTAGCAGAGTATGATAGCAGTGTGTTGTCTCAGTTTGAAGGCTGCCTAAACTTCCTTTTATATGAGAAGGGTGATAGTTCAAAAGAAATTAGGTCAAGCCTCTTAAAATTCATTTTTGTCGCGTCATAATCGATTATTGCAAAGGCATAATCGATTATTTAAAGCATTTTTCAGGAAGCGCGTATTTGGACAGAATAGGCATAATCGAATATACTAATCGATTATAATTCCACTGACTTTCATATAAAAAGCCATAATCGATTACGGGGTTTCTATTTGAAGCTCTTTGAAATCCAGAAAGGACATGATCGATTATACAAAACCCATAATTGATTATACTAATTCAAAATTTAAACTTAATGGCTTTAATGTCATAATTACTCATTAACGCCAATTAAAGCCATTTAACCTCAACTCATAATTGATTATTGGAATATCATAATCGATTATGGCACATATAAAATTGAATTTAAAAAACTTGACAATTAAGAAAATAATTGCCCATTAATAACCAATTAATTGTCAGTTTGAATTCTTTTAAGCACATGTTAAATCTGTTAAATGTGTGTGTGTGAGACCAATATTAAATTGAGAACTCTTCTTACCATTTACACACTTTTCTAAAACAATCAATACAAATACTGAAATTCCCATTTTGCCCCTCGTGCTTGCTTGTTTATAACTTTTCGGTTTTTGCACTTTAGTCCTTCTGGACCTTTTCCTTTTGTCCATCATCAAAACAAATAACCTGTCAAGGCATATATTTACAGACAAAAGTCATAACCCAGAGGCATCCCCTCACACACCGTATTCACCTTCATCTTTGTAAGTTCTTCATTCTTTTGCTTCAAGAGTGCATTTTGTGCAAGGATGGCTTCAATAGAACTAGAACTAAGCCCGGATGCAGATATCTGAGGAGGTGTAAGAGGATTTTTCATATTCAGTTCTTCCTTCATGCGGCTATAATCATTCTTTGCCATCTTCTCTAATAATGCCCATGCATCCTCCACCGATTTGCAAGAAAAAGAACCGCCAGCTGTGGCATTACAATTAATTTGAGATGAACCTCTCAAATCATTGAAGAAATTATGCACCTTCATCCACAAATTAAAGAAAGAAGACAAACACTTCTGCAATAGAACATTATACCTCTCCTAAGCTTTACCAAATGTTTCACTATCATGTTGCTTGAAAGAGGTGACAAATTTTTACAATTGTGCCACTTTCTGAGGAGGAAAGAACCTTGATAAGAACTTTTGAGCCATGTCCTCCAAAGTAGTAATGCTTCTTCGATCCATATTCAAATCCAACTAACCGCATGCTCTATCGCATAGAGAGAAAGGGAATAGATGCAAGTGATATGCATCCTCTGAAACTCCATCATACTTAGAAATATCACATATCTCCAAGAAACGCAATATATGCCTGTAAGGATCTTCATGCGCCCCCGTCAAATTGATGTTGTTGCACCAATTGAAGAACTGATGACTTGATATCAAATGCATTGGCCGTGATGGGAGGCCTCAAAAGTGGAAGTACAATCCTCCCAATTTCGGCGGGTGTACTCATTAAGAGGCTTGTAGGCAAGAGAATCTTCTTCCGCCATCTCTTCAAGATTGATAGGATTTAGTGCCACAAGCGTCCTTTGTTCCCTGATTTGTTTCCTCAACCTTTTCTCGGTGCTACGAATTTCTGGGTCGTAAAGCAATTCCTTAGGAGGAACAGTACCTCGCATACAACAAAAACTCACAAGACCAAGTGAAATCATTGAAACTCACAAGAAAAATATTCAGTAAATATTAAAAACAAAAATTGACTTGTTCAAAGTAATTATTTCTTTAAATAAAGAAAATTGGTCATGTCAATCCCCAGCAACGGCGCCAAAATCTTGATGGGCTCCGAATAGTGTACCGGATCGAAGCAAGTAATTAAAACAAGATAATTAAATTACCGATATCGAACACATGGATTGGTTGACCAATTATATCAATATTCAAAGAAAACAACCAATTTTGACCAAGTCAATGGAGAAACAATTTGTTGAGATCAATTAAGTTATCTAAATCAAGCAAGATTAAAATCAAATCAAAACAAGATATCAAGAGTGAGAATATGGTTGGGAAGATCTAAGGCCACGATTTCACCAACACAATGAAACATAGATCCAAGTGATTATTTTCTATCCCTAAATTCAATTTCATGCCAACCAAGAACCCAAAATTATTCTAATGTCTCGTTCGAGCACAAAAGAAAACACCTAAACATGCCAATCAACGATATCTCTATGATGAATAACATGCAAGATTTATTAAGTTCTTGGTTCCTTAGATGATTGCACAAATCTCCTATTATATCTCTATCAATATTCAATTTGTGTTCTTAATTCAAGTCCTAAAGCATGAATCTCCGGTCAGACTCATCGCGCTTGACTAGTTAATCACGAGCTCTTTTGATTAACGCAATACAAAACAGAATTAAGAAACAAGAATCAAGAGTAGGTAATAGAAACATCACAATTCACTATGTCGTCATATGCGGCTACATCGATTCCTTAGAAAAGAGGATTAGCTCCTCATGGTGTTCATAATCACAAAGTATTTGAGTAGAAACATCAACAAAAACTCAGAAATCTGACTTAGGGAGACGCAACTCTCAAAACTAGGATTAGGGTACAAAATTCGCACCATTAACAAGCTTAAATAGGAGTTTCTGTCTATGCACGCTTGAGGGGCGAGCAACTCTTCACAGAGCGAAATTCAAGTTCCGGCCTAGTCTGGAATTCAAAGTTTTGTGGGGCGAGTCCTGTCTTGCATGGCGAGACAGGGGACCTTCATAAATCAACCCTTTTGCTTCGCGGGCGACCCAGATTAGTCTTCAAAATCTCCTCTCTGGCTCGCAGGCACCCCAGAGAGCCTTCAGAACCTCCTCATTTCAGGCATTTGGCTCGCGACGCGAGCATTGTCTCACCCCTTTTTCTTCAGTTTGCTTGTTTTCTTCAATTTTCCTAGTTTCCTCAAGCTTCACTTTAACCTGAAAACTTAACATAGCATTAAATGCTTTATTTGAACCAAAAATAACCAAAATTCCTAAAAATTGACAAAAAGACTCAAAATGTTGCTCAAGGATAAATAAAGCCAAATTTGGGTGAAAACGAGAGTAAACTTGAACAATTAGTGTATAAATCATAGCTTTACTAGCTTAGAAACTAGATAAGTCAGTGGATTATCAGCCGCATAATAGAATCCCTGGCCACACTCTGCACTCAGTTTGCTTGAAAATAAAAATAAAAACACTGTCGTCGTCTCATCTTGCACCTAGCAGTGCTTAGAGACACGCTCCAAGGACAAACATGTGGGACATATTCATCTGCTCTTGTGGACTTCTTAGAGGCAATATTGTTCGTGCAGTGGTTACGATTTGGAACACGACTCAAATCAAAGGTCTGTGCTACAAGAGGTAAAAATTTTGAACATGAACCATGATCGTTTGCATGGATTCTTGGTGGGAATTTTTCCATTTCATTTTGTTTGGTACGCAAATTCCTAATAGCCTACGTCACCTGCTCTCCTCCAAATACTGCCCGCGCCGACGCTGATTGCCTCTGTACACCATGCATCTCCTACAGATCGCTTAAGATTTATTGACATTGTTCCATATGTCGTCTGGGAACTCCTATTATCTTGGTGGGTACCAAATCTCAAAGCATGGTGGTCTTTGAGCTATCCGAAACGGGCCTATCACAAAAGAATGGACCTCCTCCATACCCAATATACAGACTGACGGGTCCCATGTCACTAACGTGGAGGAATTTTGGGTGAGACAGGGAAATGGAAGTAAATGATCATCTCAAGGAGTTTTTCAAGCATTAGAGGTAAAGGTAGCCAGATATACCATGACCGTAGATGCCATTGTACTGGTCTGCGTGGAGTGGATATCATCTTACTAGTGGCATGACTGGAAACTTGAGGCAAAACCACTATGGATTGGAAGAAGAAGACTATTAGTTTTGAAGAACAAAGTTGCCTGGTCACATCAGGGGTACCATATCCAATACAAGTTGCAAACATTTACCTTGCAGGGAGTCTTACTAGAGGTCATGACCGAGAACGCTGAATTTGGAAGAATAGAAGAGCAGGGGAATTCATCACGAGAACAAGAAGAACCAGATACGCTGATGGATCATGAGTTCTGTAATGTGTTAAGTAAGTATACTACATTTTTCAGTGAGATTAAGGGGTTGCCCCCACATAGGATTCGTGATCACGCCATCACATTGACTGTTGGGTTCAAAACCGTGAGTGTTCGTCTCTATCGCTACGCCTATCATCACAAAGATGAGATCGACAAGCAGGTGGGAGAGATGCTCTCTGATGGTTTAATTAGACACAACACTAGACCCTTTTCTTGCCTGGTCATCCTAGTTAATAAGAAGGACGAGTCATGGTGAATGTGTGTAGACTATAGAGCCTTGAATAAAGAGACGGTGCCAGATAAGTGTCCTATTCTATCAATGAACTGTTGGATGAGTTGCTCGGCTCCAAATTCTTCTCCAAAATAGATCTCAAATCCGAGTTTCACCATATTCGGGTCAAGGACGAAGATATTTAGACAGCCTTCAGAACCTACGAAGGCCACTACCAATATCTAATCATGCCCTTCGGCCATGTAAATGCCTCATCCACCTTCCAATCAACTATGAATTCAGTGTTTCAACCTCTACTAATAAAATGTGTTTTGGTTTTCTTTGACGACATTTTAGTTTACAGTACCACTTAGAAGGCTCATATAGCTCATTTGGGTGTTGTCCTAACACTCCTCACTCAGCACAAGTTTGTAGCAAACAAGAAGTGTTTATTCGGCTTGTCCCATATTGATTACCTTGACCATGTCATCTCTGCCCAGGGCATAGCGATGGACCCTTCCAAAGTCCAGGTTGTCTTAGATTGATTGATTCCTACGAATGTTAAAGGCGTGCGTGGGTTCCTAGGCCTTATGGGATACTACCGTAGGTTCATCAAAGATTATGGTAAAATTGCCCAACCAGTTACTGAACTAACCAAGAAGGACGGGTTCTGTTGGGGACACGAGAAATCACTAGCCTTTGATCATCTCAAGCAATGTCTAACCTCTAACCCAATTTTGGCACTTCCGGTTTTTTCCAAGGAATTCATTGTTGAATACGACATCCTGATGCAAGAATGTAGACTCGTCGCCTATTATAGCAAAGCTCTCACAACCAGCACCATATCCATTTCAAGGTCTACACGAATCACAGCAGCCTCAAGCATATGCTACATCATCATATTACCACCAAGGACCAACTGTAACACCCTTCTTGGATGCTACATTGTAAGTGACCTTTTAAGGCTGAAAAGTAGGTTAATTAAATTTGGCTATAAAAGAATGGGGTAATTTTTTTCTTTTTCGTAAGTCTTAAATATAATTGCTTTGATTCAAATGAATGTACGATAAAATATTCCATTATCATAATTAGGTCGTAAGTTCTCAAATTAATTACATATTACCCAACCCGACTCAAAAACATAAATTATAGAAATATACTGACTTAGTATAAAGATATGGAGACGCAGCTTCTAAAATACAAGATACTTGGAGTCGCAGCTCCATAAACAGCTTCATTAACTCCCAAACATAACCAGCTGGCCAAATAAAATAGAAAAGACAATCCTCTCTCGTATATCGTGAGAAGGACAAACCCAACTGATGAAATCTATTGGAAACTCTATTTGAGTCCACTATCGACATCATCACAAAAGACACTACTAGAGTTACTACAATAGTAACTCTAGAACTAAGCCCTTTCCTCTTCCAAGAGGAAAAATATGGTCCACGAACCCATCGACAATATAGAAGACGTCCATTATAAAATATAATATATCGTCATCATGCTCGAACCTCAATCTCTACGATGCGTCAGTCAAGGGACATCTTGACGTCTCAATCTTCTCAAAAGAATGCAGAAGACACCAGCTGACGGCAATAAAAAACAAAGAGGTGATATTTCCATTTATCTTACACATAAGGCACACATGCAGTGGTACGAATCACAGGTACATAATACAACAGTCATATATTCCTCTTATCTCCCATTTTAATTCTGCAACTCAAAACTCCAAGAATATACTATACCAAACTCAATGGTAATCTTATCAAGCATACCGGATACGGTTTGTTCATCAAAGGACATGAATAGAGAGAAACTGATTGAAACCATATAGTCTCATACCTACAGAGCCTCAAGGAATATCTGATTCTAACATCAGAGCTAATTTGACATTTTGGAAAGGAATGGTTAGTATAGGTTTCATCTACGCCCACCTTCAAGCACCATGTGTGGCTATCATGGCACACAAGGCTCAAATCATAATCATAATGTACGTACTATCATAATCACATGTGATCTTAAACTCTCTGTGGAACATAGTATCAACTATGTGTTTGGGCAAAATTGTCGGAATACGTCCAATGGGTCTATCCATCGGATAGCCTCGTGATTGCACCAGAATCCATTTGATGCTAATCTCTGACGAACGATATTCTCGGGTACAAATCATCGGCTCTTCACTAATCTATAGTTCTCAAACAGACTTGTCATGTTTGTGTAAAGATGTTTTAAGGCACTTGCTTACAAACCCTAACACATTATGAAACTGGATCGACTGTCCAATCATTTATTTCTTTACACTTTTCTAATGGAGTATTTCTCTTGGCTTCCAAGAAATCAAATAACTCTAAGTTCATTAAATCTTATGGAGGTATGGATAATGAATTATCCACACTTTACGACAAATAGTCTTACTTCACCATAAGTCATAAATCATTAAGTTCATATTTTCACTAAGTCATTTATGACTTAGGTTTTGCTCTTAAATGAAAATACTAGTCTTTGAAGACTAGAATTCTCTTTTGTCTTGAAACTAAAACCTTTGGTTAAAACCAAACCATTTTGAAATCAGATTCCATCAAAGTACATAAGTACTAAATTCCTCAAAACAGTTTCTTGAAAAACGTCGAAACTCTTAAAATACCGTTTTACCGCTTTTTACTGTATTTTAACTTAAATTCCATATTTTCACAAATAAAATCATTTTTCTCAAATCCTTCACTTTCCTAAGTTACCATACTTATGTTAAAGTGTTAAAATACTGATTTCAAACTTTATATCATGGTTTTCTCAAAAATCTTTAAAAACGTTTGACGATTGTTTCGCCGCTTTTTACTGGTTTTAGGCCCAAAAGCCATACTTTTGAAAATATGGTTCTTCACCTCAAAACTATTACTCACCTAGGTTATAATACTCATATTAATATTTTGAAACACTGCTTTTACAGTTTCCTTTCCATGTATACGAAATTCCTAAAAATTTGACCGAACGTCGTTAAGTTTGTAAATTGCGTAAATCATTTTTCAACAATTTAAACTCTATTGGTCCAAAACTCATTTTGGAGTTTTAGAACAGTTATATAGGGATTCAAAACAGTCTGTAACTGTACAATTACATTTATTTTCTAAAATTACAGTTTAGTCCCTAAACTTTCATTAATTGCAAAAAGATCCTTATTTACTTAAAACCTTATAACTTCAAATCACACCAAACTAACTTCTATAGAAATATTTTTCCAGTCCTCATAAAAATTCCAAAAGTTACATTTCTATCCCATATTTTAGAATATTTGCAAATAGGTCCTTGTTTATTAGAAAGCTCATATCTTTTTATGTATTAATCCAATTAACACCAAACCAATTTCTATGGTTTTATCTCATCAAGGGCTACAATCCTAACACACAAGAATATGAATTTCAGTACAGCCACTGAAATTCTTAGAAATTGTATATTAGTCCCTAAAGACTCATAAATTCATATCTTTCAATATGCATATCCAAATCAATCCAAACCAATTTCTATAATCTTATATATTCATTCAATACTTATAAAATTATCCAAACAAATTAAATCATCATGGAACCCCATAAGACAGTCATGGCCGAATGGCCTTAAACGATCATGTTAGGCATTTTTTTTAACAAACCAATCAAACAACAACCAAGGTTCTAATTAGAGAACACTAAGATCAAAACCAACATATATCACAACCAAGCATCAACCAAATCCTCCAAGAGGATCACATGCATATAAATCAATAATTTACACAACTTATACACTTATCAGTTACAAGACCATATACACTAAATAAACCATCAACATACCTACATTAAGGTAGGATAGTAGTAATCTCCCCCATACCTCTTGTAGATCACTTGGAAAGTCAAGTAATAGAAAGATGTTGTTCACCTAAAACTTCAAGGTTTGTACCAACAAAACCTAGCCATGAACAACTAACAAGAAAACAAGTTAAAGAATGAAGAAAATCATCCTAACCCACTTAAATATAGGTTCGGTCAAGTTAGAATGAAATATCTAGGGATCTCTAAGTTTTTCAAACTCTTGGATGATAAATATAGAAGTCATATGGAGATCATAGAAATTGACCTCACATTAAATGATTTTTCTATGATTTTCTAGAATTATTTTTAAAACTAGATCTAGAAATTTGAATTTGAAGAAAACATGGATTTAAGAAGAAAACTGTAACACCCCCCTTGGGCATTACTTCGTAAACACGTACGGAAATAAATTAAAATTAATTCGCTGGTTGCTTTCGGAAAATAATATTTTCTTAAGTTGTTATCATCTCTCAAAACGGTGATAAATAATTTTTTTCCTTTTCTTTTCGACAACTTTTCGACAACCACAACAACAACGTAAGCATAACCGTATATGGATAGATATATATATATATATATATATATATATATATATATATATATATATATATATATATATATATGTAACATCATACAACTATACTGCATCCTACTATGTTCACACCTAGACCTTTATAAGTATAGGTCCTATTGAAAAACAGCAACATACGAAAAATAAAACCCAAGCTGGTCACACCTATAAGACAGACATAATAGTAGCAAATAAACATCGGCATGCCCCGAACTAAGGAACCTTCTTCTTGTATACATCAAATCCCCTGAGCGGTTCATCTGAACTCCTCAATATAGAGCACAACAAAGAAAATCCAAACAGAATAATGCAATAGTGAGAAACTAATATATGGATTTAACACAATAACTACATGTGCGACACAAAAGAAAACATATATACATATACATTTCTATAAATAAACAAGTAGTCTATCACTGGATTTCATACCTGGTCATCGTCTTTTGAAAACAAATGCATGAACACTTCAACTTTCAACGTCTAACTTTTCACTTAATCTCTGGAGATCCTAACATCATGTAAATGAGATGATCAAGCTCGATTGCCAGGTATTTTAGGCACAACGTGGCATGGAATACCATACATAACAACATAGCACGGAATACCTTATTTATTAAGGCACCATACATAACAACGTAGCACGGAATACCTTATTTATTAAGGCACCATACATAACAACGTACACGAATACCCTATCATTAAGGCATCATACATAAAAACACGGGCACGTCTGCCAATGAATGCATATAAAACATTTTGTTCTCGTCATTTTTCTTTGTGTTCATTCTTCTTTTGTCGAAGCTCAAGATGGCTTACGACTATTCGTAATTTTCAATGTGTTAGATTTCTCAATGTTAACACAGGACACGAAGTCCGAATGCTCAATCACAAAACCTTAGACCTTGCAATCATTCTTAGGTTCGTGGTGATAGAAAACAATATTCACCATTAAAAACGTTCATTACAACGTGAATAGGACACAAAGTCCATAACAACGTAACACGGATCAAAGATCTTCGTACTTTTATTTCAGAACGCTAGTATCACGACGTCTCAGATACTAGGTTTTGCTTTTCAACGTTAACACCGTTTTCGCTCTGTGAAACACAAAATCAAAACATAACTTCTGAAACTTATCCAAGTTGTCGGAAATACCATCATTGAGTAAAACTTGATTCTGAAAAATCATTTCAAAATTGGAATTCCCTTTGTAAATTCATCAAATTACTTGAAATCTTTTTCTGAAAATTTTATGTATAAAAAGGGAGTCACTTGAGGCTCAGTCTTGGTTTAAAACACGTACTGCCATTTTAGAATTTCTTGTCGTCGATACTTTTCCAAATTACCGTCGTCTAGCATTTTTAAAGTCATTTAAGCCAATTCTTAAACTCTTCCACTTAAATATTTTCTAAAATCATAATTAAGTTATTTTCGAAGATTAATTTCATAAAATAACTTTTTTTAATATTACGGAATTTCTTACGTAAAAATTAGCAATACAAAAATAATTTCACAGTTACGTCCTCACTATGACTCATAGTTCACTCTTACACTGATAAATCATTAAAATAATAATATTTTCTAACATTTGTTATTTTTTCCAAATAATATTTTTCATCAATATTATATTCCAATATTTCACCGTTAAACATTGAATATAATTTATAAAGCTTCTTAAAGCTTTTATCTGGTTAATTGATTGGGCATTGACCACTGTCAAGCTTCTCAAACAACAATCAATAACAACATCATAGCAATATTCCCAAGTAGATCATGCATCACAACATTATAATATATAACTGTAAATAAACAATTAAGTGCAGATAAACCATCACAGATAAAAATAACCCAACTTAAACCAACTTAAACAAACATCACAGATAAATAATACAGACAACAACTAATAGCACGTAGCCATCGGAAAAATCCCTCAGGCAATCCCCTCTTACCTCTCGAAGAACTTAACTTCCGATTAAAAACTTTGCTGCGAATCCAAAAATCGTTAACACACGTACACGGTACAATTCTTTATCCTTCAACAAACCACAATCAACCAATCAAAATCAAACAAATACAATCACCTGTACACTAAGGATAGGTCACAGCCATGATGAGTTTTTGTGGCTAAAAACTTCTAAAATTCTTAAGTCCTTGGATTAATGATCCTTAATACCTAAGATACGGGATTAGTGATTAACAACAAAGATTGAAACAAAAATATTCTAATCCCTCAAAAACATATTTTCGGCCATGACACACAAAATAGGCTAGAGGTTTGATTTTTGATACAACACTTTGGATCCAACATATACATGATATGGAAAGATGAAATCCAAGTTCACTTACTAAAGAAACTAAACAAAATCTCCTCCACCCAAAAACCAAGGTTTTGGCCATGAAGTAAAAAGTAGGGAGGAAAACTTTGTTTGCAACAAACTCTTGGATTATGAGTATATAGATGATTATAAGATCATAGAAACTGGTTTCATATTTTTAGGATTTTCTATGATTTTCTATAAAATTTCAAAGTTTCTAGATCTAGGAATTGAAAATGATGAACATGGATGAACAAGACATTGAATCATGAAATTTCCTGAAGAACATGATCATGATTGAGTAAAGAGAATAAGGTTTACCTCTTGGAAATGGAAAAAGTGCAAGGAATCACGAAGTTATTTCACAGACTAGCTTATGGAAGCTTAAGTAAGTTAAGAAATGAAGAAGATGATAGAAGAGTAATGAAGAAGCTAGAGTCTTCAAGCGTCTTCATGAATTTATGGACCAAGGAAAAATGGCATTGGGCTTGCGCATGGGCATGGAAAAAGTCCAACAAGCTTCACTTGTTTACAATCATGAAATAACTAAGACAAAACAAAACCTAGGAAAGTTTAAGAGTGAAAAATGGCTTCATGGAGAACAACATCTTGGCCATGATATTGGGCCTCAAAACCGCAGCCCAACATGGTTTGGAAGAACCAAAATTGATCCACTTCACTTAGAGTATCATGGAAACTAGTTTAGGGACCAAAATGAAATTAAGAGAAAGTTTAAGGATCAAAATGCAATCATCAAAAATTGCCAACATAACCTTTTGTCACATTAATCCTCTCACATGGATGACTCATTCATAAGAGATATTAGGGTTTATCCACTTATCGAGTTCCGAAACTCCCGTAATCGACTCTGTCGTTCGTCCGATTAAACATAACGCCCGTAAAATGTATATTATTTCACTTTTAATGAAATAATTCTAAAAATCCACAATCGTAGGAAATAAAATAAAAACCTTAAGTTTTTCGTTCACGAGTCAAAATTAGGTTTTCTGATCAGTATAATCATACTGTCTGAAATTCACAGATCAGGTTTTGCCTGAATTTTCAATCTAAATTTCAATCATAACTCTATACCATTAAGTAGAGTAGGAATAAGGTTTCGGTTTATTTAAAAACATTTTCTAAGTCTCGGATACAAATATAAACGTATTTATATAAATTTTCGATATTAGAAAGCAGTGAAAAATCGGGATGTTACAAAAACTTGTGATGAGAAGTGAAGGTAGGATCATGGATCATAAAGCTATACCTTTGGAATCTCAAGAAATGATCAAGATCTAATCCTTCCTTTGAAAATTCAAGATGAAGAACTTAGAGTTTTTTCTAGTTTTTGAGAGCAAAATGAACAAATGAAGTGAAAAGGAATGACCAAGTGTGGTCTTAAAGGGTGTGGCCATGAGTTTCTAAGGAGTAAAGGATAAAATATTTTCATGGCAAACTTGAAATTACAATGAAGGATTCAGGGTATTTTGGACTTTTCACATATAACTTCATCATTACATACATTGAATGTTAGATGGCTCACCCCTATGACTCACCATCATGAGTCATCATAGATAGATGACTCATTGTCTTCATCCATCCGGCGTCTAGTTTTGTCTCTGCACATCCGTTCTCAATTCTGTCGATCCTCGATTGTCGAGTATTTGCCCGACTAACGTATAATAACCTATTTATTTTGAAAATTTTCAAAATAACCACTATCGTTGGAAAAAAAATAAGAATCTAAAATGTTTCGTTCTCGGATCAAAATTAGGTTTTATGATCAGTAAAATTTTACTGTCAGTGAAAACGCAAACCGAGTTTCGTCTGAATTTTAAACCTAAATTTGTACCGTAACATTCTACCATAAGGTAGAGTATAATTATGATTTCGTTTTATCTAAAATCATTTTCTAGATATCAGATAAAATATAAAGAATTAAAATTCTACCGATAATGAAAAATAGTAACAACCAGGTGTTACACCAAGAATGTTGGCTCTCTAAGTTGATGGGACAAGACAGGATTTATAGAGGGCGATATTGTTAGGATCCAAGCTCAGCCCACTTCTAAGCCTCTCCTGGTCTATGCTCGAAGGCCCAAACTGCAGCATGCTCCGGTCTAATCCAGTCCAGATAAACCTTGACTGTTCTTATGATAATCATCGTAATCTGTAAATGGAAATTAAAATAACAAATCCTAATTCTATTGTGTTTATATCTTCAGCAATTCAGTGGATTATATATGCTCCTATTTCACTACTTCGTAGGTGTAAAACCAACTGTTTGTAAATTACCAAAAAAAAGAGTGGCAAAAGCAAAACTGACAATAATTTCCATTATACATATATATCTCTATTATGTACACAAGGTAGACAAACTTAAAGATTACCCAATGAAAGAATTGAAGTAACTGAAAAAGAAAAGATAAATAGTTTGAATTGATTTGGGGCAGGAATCGTGAAACAAAATAAATTAGGGAAAGTTTGACATGTTTCAGCTTGCTTATGTTTGCTTATCACAAACTTAATTTCGTTCTCCACATATCCCCAATGACCTTTCTTGGTTGTGGATTATCTGGTCCTCTGTCTCGTTGTCCTGATGTGAAGTACAGCCATCCGTCCCAGAAACCAGCTAATGTGGTTTTCACACGGTAAGGGAGCTTTCCAATCACTGACCATGTCTGGAACAAGTAATAAAAACAACTTTTCAAATGTTCTAAAGGAATATTAGCCATCAAAAATAATCATGGATCAAATGTTTCAAAATGACAATCCATCAATTCGATGAATTAATTTCAATCTAGAGGGGTACCAAACCTTCCATTTTGAATGCATAAAATGCCACTCAACTACAACAGATATTTAGTCAAACAGCATTCAGAACAATAACAGGCTAACATAACACTACCAAAGGATTTTTCTTTATAAACCACGACGGTTAAGCTAGTTGACAGCCGTCAGCCATTATATATGTTCACATTGTACCAAAAAAAATAGTGGCATGTACAACAAAAACAACAATCAACCCTTTTTTTATTAGATGGGGTCAACTACATAGATCAAACGACACCATCTATCAATCATAAATCATAACTATAAACACTATTTATATCTAAATCCTTCTTAATGGTTTCACATATTATTTTTCTTGGTCTCCCTCTACCTCTAGTGATTGGGCTACTCTTCTTATTAGGGCTTCTATTAGTCTTCTCAATACATGCCCAAACCACCTAAAGTGAGAAGCTACCATCTTTTCTACAATAGGTGTTATCTCAACTTTCTCTCTAAAAATTCATATATGTAAGTAGAGGCCAAATTGCCCAACCAATTTACTTAAAGCAAAACAAGGGAGGAAAAAATGCCTAACCAAGATCATCTTCAATCATGGACAACAATGAGCGAGAAGTGCAACACTAAGAATTTATCAGCCCTGTTACCAAGAACAAAAGGAGAGACATAATAAACTACAAGAGCAAACACAGAGAATCTTGAAAGTTTTACAATGTCCTTATTATCAGAAAATGGTTTGGTGAAGTTTATTGTGACCTCTAGAAATCAAGATTCAATGCACCTGATTCATTACATCAATATATTAATTAAAGAATAAATTGATGCAGATTGTATAAATGGCCAATTCATCTGATAGTTGCTCATAAAATTGCAATAGCCAATAAGCAAAGTGAGAGGTATTAATGAATAAAATAAATGCACAACTCTATTTCTTAGGAGAAAAAGAGTACCATAGAATCTAAATGAAATTGGAAGACCTCCCCGACCAGGATCATCCTTTTTGTCACTGGGTGCTTTTCCGTTGTACCGCCAGTGATAATAATTGAATTGTTGACAATTACCCGTGCACACTCAATATGGGAGTTTGGTTTTGGCATAGGTGGCAAAACTTTCCATTTCATTTCTTCATCCAGCATATAAACATCATCATAGACAACCTGAAACATAAGGAATTTAAGGCCACAAGACACCACAAGGTTTCACAAGATAATAATGAGAATCCAATAAATGTCTCAGTCTCAACATATTAGACATTAAGAAAAGGGTGTAACCAAAAAAAAATATAATGTAACCAAAAAAAAAAGACATTAAGAAAAGGGGCAATTTTGCAAGAGATTATCTACAGTACACTAGTAAATTCTATTTCCCATACTGTACCAACTATCCAATTATAAAACAAAACAGAGTAAATCATGAATGCTGTTGATAACCAAACAAAATGATACCTCATGCCTCCGTGAACACTTGAATATAGGCGAACCTGGCTTCGCCATAAAATCACCCTCTTGTCCACCGATAACAAAAAGTCGATCATTGACCACAATGCAAGCCCTACACAAAATAAGGTAGAGTTAGATGAAAACCAACCAACTTTCTATGGAATAGAATGAACATGGCAGCGCTTTTCAAGTACCTGTCCTTCAAAAGTTTCTTACATTTTTAAGGTTTAGCTTTCTTGAACATGGATTTCTATTTAGAAAACAAAAACAAATCTAAATTCTCACGACTAAAATGAGAACATTAAGGTTAAATATTGAACAAGAATAAACTAAATAAAGTCTACCATTAGAATCTGAGCAGTCTGCTAACCTATGTGGTCCACCACGTGGAATGGGAATTTCAGTCTGCCATTGTTTCTCCAAAGCTTCACCATCCTTTACAGCCAGACTCCAATGATCTAACCCAGGTGTATGGCGATTCTCCTTGCTACCGCCCATGACATGGAGTCTTCCCCTCCATAATTGAGTTGCAGGAGCATACCTGGAAATTATTATGTTATAAATGTTCATTTGCAAATTAAATGGTCCAACTTTTTAAAGTTCAGCTACTAGTGAAACTACGCCAATCTTTAATGTGGTGGACAGTGCAATTTAACAGGAATTTCAATTATTAGATAATAAGTATAACACATGCAATTCACACTGAAAAGTAGAAAAATGAAGAACATTTGCAGTGGGATATACAGCACAGCTCGCGCATATCTTTATGGCATGCAAAACATACCTGGGAGATGGCAATGGCGGTAAACTGTTCCATTTCTTTGTTTCAGTGTCTAACACAAACACACGAGCAATAGGCCCTCTGCATTGGGGACCATATTGTCCTGAGACCACATATATGTACCTCCCATCAGTTGCCACTCCTAAATGTGAATGAGCCATATCTTTTGGCATATCAAGCCTTTCTACCCATGTGTTATTGATGAAATTGTAGATATCAACATGAGAGTGCACCTGGAAGAAACATATAGGTACCAAAACATTCGTCATGATCATTAACCTCAAATAATCTAATTTGAGAAACAATCACCAAAGAATAATAAGCGTCTATTTGTTTAGGCTTAAAAAAAACAATTCTAAGATATACTTAAAAAGTGACTTCACAAAAAAGTGATTTTTTGAGAAGCTGAAAAGTATAGCTTATATTAGGAGCTGAACTTCAGCTTGTTTTCAGCTTCTGCATAAGTAAAAGTCCAATGAAACAAGCATGTAAATGTGAGGAGCGATTTTTATCCAAAAAAACTAAAAAGGGCCCTAAATTTGTCATCTCATGACTCATAGCTAAATTGTATATTGTATATGAATACAAATAGAGGTAATCTCATTATCATAAACTAAAGGATTTTACCAGGTCAGATATTCCCTGGCATTAACAAATACCGTGTCGAATGCATAAAGCATCAAATACTCACATAATCAAGAGAGCCGTATCCTGCAAATACATAAAACAGATTGTTAATCTGTATAGCTGACCCGTCCAGCCTAGGCACCGGAGCTGGTGGCATTTCCTCCCAATGCCAATCAGGTGCAGGTAAATCCGCGAAAGTTGCTGACAGGAATCTCTCAGGGACAATCTTCTTTGTATTGTTAATATATCCTCCCTGCAAAAAACATAAAATTGACCACAGTCAAGTGAGAATTTGTATATTATTATCAATCAAAGAAGATCACAATCCAAATTTTAAAGCAAAACCAAAATATGTAACGATTCACGATGAAGAGCCAAAGAAACAGCAAATGAATTGAAACCTAACCCTTAACCATTAAACAACCAAGTAAATAAGGCTACTTTAACAACTTAGCATGATACAAGTACATCACACACATTCACACTCCATTTTTAAAACCCAAAAAATTAATAATAATGATATTCATCTTAGTTTATTAAATGAGACATCAAATAAATATATTTAAAAGAAATAAAAAAAAAAGGGTGGGCATAACAAAAGGGTCCTACTCTTACATTGTAATGGCTAGTAGTGGTGGTGACATTATTTGGTATAAGCACAAGGGGTGATTTGTCAATGACCCAATTTGATGCAATTGATAGTTTCCAAAATGAAAATGAAGCCCAGAAGACATTTGCAATGAGAGCGACACTCAGAATGGAAGCGAAGCAGAAAAGGATGACGAGTTTGGTTGCAGAAAAGTGCTTTTGGTGAAACCTGGCCATCGGTTTTCGTTGTAGTCAAGAAAGAAGAATGAAATGAGTGAGCCATTTATTTATTGATTTATTTATTTATATTTCTTTGGGAACTTGAAGAAGAAGAATGGTGAAGGGGAGAAGGAAGGAAATGGGATGGCAGAGCTTTTGGCAAAACTGTTGGGCGCCAATGGTTTTGTTTTTCCCTTCACTGGCAGTTACACTTATGTCGGTGGGTGTCTGTCAGCAGTCTGTGTCCCGTAATACCACGCGCACAGCTTCGGATGGTTTTTGATATTTTTTTAGGATTCTATTTCGGTGCTTGCTCCATAATTAATTTGTACATCTCGATACATTCCGTAAATCAGGAAGATCTCAACTTAAATTAGTTTGGATGAAAATTTTATTTTTATTTGTGATGAACCTGTATTTTTGTTTGGACTGTATCTTGAGCTACAAATCTTCGATTGATACGTTTTTTGGTGCGTTGGAAAGCTGAGGAAATTATCTACAAATCTTATTTCAAGCCTCTTGACCAGATTCGACTTATATCATGGTGAAAATATTGTTTTCAGTTTTACACGAGTTTGGAAGCTTAGTTGGGAGGAATCTTTTGGCTTGCATGTCTCAAGTAACTCATTTAAATTATTAGTCTTTTATTTAAATAAGGGGGTTACACTTGTAATGTGAGAAGTAAATGTAGCAGCCACATAATGGTGGAGAGAAAAAATTAAATCATCATTTAGTGGCATGATTAAGTTTAGTTAAATGAGTCATTTAGTGGGTGTGTTAATTGAGTCATTAGAGGGAGATTATGATATCTTTTGGAGGCCAAAGGTTGGCAGCCACAAGCTTATATGTAACATGCCTAACACATTGAAATGACAACTTTGATGTTTAATTTGGTTTTTACCAATTGTGAGAGTGTTTCTCTCTTGGGTTCTTCATTGAGCCAACCCCTTTGATCTTATCAAGAGTCCAAGACCCTTGTGGCGATCCTCACATCGGCTTATCAATTCCCTTGGAATTGTGACGCCTACCTTTCATTCCTAATCTTCTCCATTTTTGTATTCATCTTCTTCTATATAATTGGTCACTCAATGATAGATCCGAAATTTTACATGCTCCTTTCTAGTACCCAACTTATCCATTAAAATCAATGTTTTAAGAACTCAATAGGAAACATCTCTAAGTCATGGTTCAATTGGATAGATCAAAGATTGAATTGGTTGACTAATAAATAAATAAATTATAGATAAAAATTATAAATAATTAATATACTATTGCATTCAAGTTCAATCTCTCATTGCGGTGCTGGCTGAGATTTTGGTGGTGGAGCATGGGTTGAGATTAGGGATGTAAATTTTATCCGTATCGTCCGCGGACTGGAATGGATAGAAAATGGATACCTTAATGGGTATCCATGGATAAATTAAATGGATATTTTCTCTACCTGCTTATTAATGGGGTGGGGGCGGATATTGTAGTCTCTATATTCACGGGTACCCACTAAGGTGAAATTACTAAAACATCTTTATATATATCTTTACATATAAACCAAATACCCTATTTTTTTCACTATCCTTATTTTGTTTATGAAATATAGCAGCCGCAACACCCAAACCTCATCATACCCAAGCCCTATCGACCATTGCTATGTATTATTGCTTTTGTTCAACTATTGTGTTATGGATGAATGCTTATGGATTATTGCTTTTGGATTAATACTTATTTGTGAATGATATCAACATAGGAGGTTTGAATAAAAAAATTAGTCTAATATTCAATAATTTTGTGAGATGTTTGAATATCCATGAATATTCGTTGATACCCGCAAATATTGATAAATCTGTTTAAAACCCGCAAGATGGATACACACATGGATATGGGGTGGGGACGGGTATGAAATTCATCCAATGGGGCGGGTAGTGGGGAGCTACTACCCATACCCACCCCGCCCCATTTACATCCCTAGTTGAGACTTGCTTGGAGTATGGGATACAAGGTAGTAATTTGCGAGACAGACTCTATGGAGGTTGTGAATGTCATTCAGGATAGGAATCAGGCTCATTTCCATTCGTTTGCGGGTCAGTTGAGTAGAATTCTTTAGCTCCTTGATAGAAGATGGGAGGTCAAAGTTTTACATTGTTTCAGAGAAGCTGACATCTATGCGGATTTCCTGGCTAAGCATAGGAGGTATGTGATGACAACCAAATGGTTAGGTTGCCTTTAGAAGATCTTAGGTTGAATTTTCATACAATTTTAGCCAAGTCAGTTTTGTGTATCAATTAAAAGAGTGAAAGAAAATAACAACGTGGTGAAGATGAGGGGTGGATGGCGCCACAAACTAAGAGTTTGATAAGCCTAGGAAGTTCGTCACAAGAATCTTAGATTCTTGATAAGAACAAGTATGGCTCAATCAAGAACCAAAGAGAATCAATATTTCTCACAAAATGGAATTTGATCCAAAATGAACATCCAAGTTATCCATTGATGTGTTTGGGATGTGAAAATATACAAGTCTTGGCTGCCCACTTTTGGCTTGCCTTGTTCTCACAATATTCCATAACCCCCAATTAATGACTAACTTAATTCAACAACTAATGACTCACTTACTTAACAAATTAACTCAGTCACTAATGGTGAGCTATTATTCTCTCTCCCTTCCATTATGTAGCAGCCACACTTACTTCTCATATTAAAAGTGTAACTCCCACATAATTAACAAAATACATAAAAGACTAATAATTCAAAAAAGGAGTTATTTGTGGTATGCAAACCAAAAGATACCTCCAACTAAGCCTAGAACTCGTGTATATAGGTAGAAAATGGGTTTGACCCAACAAAAACAACACGTAGTATTGGACCCACTCACATAACCCATTACACTTATTGAATTTTAAAGAAAACAACTAATTGGGCCTTCTCTTCATGGTGCACACCCCACTCTTCATGGATCCTCTAATTGGATGAGGCAAGTTACTAACTTGGGCTCCATATCTTCTTGAATTGTACTTGGGCTTGCTTCCATTAAAAGAACCATCATTTGAAATAGAGCTTGTTGGGCCTTTTTGGTTCTAGCTATTGTCATGGGCCCACCAAGTCCTTGAATAGCTTCTTGATCCATGATGGTCTCCATTGGGCTCATATCATCCCTTCTTTAAGTGAATTCGACCTCGAATTGAACTCTTCATCACCTACATCAAAAAGAGATAAATCAGCCACATTGAAAGTTGCATTAATTCCACCATATTCACCAGGAAGATCTATCTTGTATGCATTATCATTGATCTTGGCCACCACTTGAAATGGCCCATCTCCTCTTGGTTGAAGCTTAGATTTCCTTTGGGAAGGAAACCTTTCCTTTCTCATGTGTACCCAAACCCAATCTCCGGGTTCAAATACCACCTTCCTCCTCCATTTGTTAGCTTGCCCAACATAACTTTCTGTCCTCTTTTCAATCTGAGCCTTTACTTGCTCATGTAACTTCCTCACATAATCAGTATTGGCCCCACCATCTTTATGCTTTAAAATTGAAGAGTTAGGCAATGGCAATAAATCAAGAGGAGTTAAAGGGTTAAATCCATAAACAACCTCAAAAGGAGAATATTGAGTAGTACTACGAACAACCCTTTTATAAGCAAATTCCACATGAGGCAAACACTCCTCCCAAGACTTAATATTCTTTTTAATTACAGCCCTTATAAGGGAAGAAAGTGTCCTATTCACTACCATAGTTTGCCCATCTGTTTGGGGATGGTAAGTAGTGGAGAAAAGAAGCTTTGTCCCTAGCTTTCCCCATAATGTCCTCCAAAAGTGACTTAGGAACTTGGTGTCCCTATCACTAACAATACTCCTTGGAAGGCCTTGAAGCCTTACCACTTCCTTAACGAACAAATTAGCAACATGACAAGCATCATCAATTTTTTTGCATGGTATAAAATATGCCATTTTTGAAAATCTATCCACCATAAAAAAAAATTTGAATCCTTACCATTCCTTGTCCTAGGTAGTACTACAACAAAATCCATTGACAAATCAATCCAAGGAAAATCAGGAATAGGTAAAGGAGTGTAAAGACCATGAGGAATCACTTTAGATTTTGAACTTTTACAAAGAATGCATTTTTCACAAAATTTGTGTACATCATGTTTCATGTATGGCCAATGAAAATGCTCATGCAACATGTTTAAAGTCTTTTGAACCCCAAAATGCCCCATTAGGCCCCCTTCATGCGTCTCTTTTAAAAGCAAATCCCTTATGGAACTTTTAGGCACACATAATCTATTTTCTTTGAATAAAAACCCTTGGTGCCTAAAATATCCATTTTGGGCCGAATGCACACAATTAGCATAGATATGAGAAAAATCTTTATCATGCTCAAACAATTCTTTAATGCATTCAAGTCCAAGCAATTTTGTCTCAAGGGTAGAAAGTAAGGTATACCTCCTTGAAAGTGTATCCGCCACAATGTTGGCCTTACCCTTTTTGTGCTTAACCACGTATGAGAATTGTTCAAGAAACTTAACCCATTTTGCATGTCTCTTATTCAACTTTTCTTGTCCCTTCAAATACTTTAGGGACTCATGATCACTATGAATCACAAACTCTTTGGGGAAAAGACAATGTTGTCATGTTTGGAATGCCTTCACTAAGGCATACAATTCCTTATCATAGGTGGGATAGTTAAGGGCAGCTCCACTTAATTTCTCACTAAAATAAGCAATTGGATGCCCTTCTTGCATCAAAACAGCCTCAACACCAACATTAAAAGCATCACATTCAATCTCAAAGATTTAGTAAAATTAGGCAAAATAGGTATTGGTGCATGAGTAAGTTTTTCCTTAAGCTCCTTAAATGCATGCTCTTGTTTCTCCCCCCATTTAAACCCAACATTTTTCTTGACAATTTCATTAAGAGGTGCGGCCAAAGTACTAAAGTCCTTAACAAACCTCCTATAAAAACTAGCCAAACCATGAAAGCTCCTCACATCACTCACATTTTTTGGGGTTGGTCAATCTTGAATGGCCTTAATTTTCTCTTTATCAACATGGACCCCTTTAGCATTTACAACAAATCCAAGAAAAATCACATGGTCCGTACAAAAAGTACACTTTTCCAAATTAGCATACAATTTTTATTTTCTTAATACAAGCAAAGCAGCCCTTAAGTGTTCAAGGTGTTCATTTAGGCCCTTGCTATATATCAAGATATCATCAAAATACACCACAACAACTTGCCTAAAAATTCTCTTAAAACATGGTTCATAAGCCTCATGAAAGTACTAGGTGCATTTGTTAACCCAGAAGGCATTACCAACCATTCATACAATCCATATTTAGTTTTAAAGGACGTTTTCCATTCATCCCCTTCCCTTATCCTAATTTGATGGTACCCACTTTTCAAATCAATTTTAGAAAACAAACAAGCACCATGCAATTCATCAAGCAAATCATCAAGTCTTGGGATAGGATGTCTATACTTTATTGAGATGTTTTTCACAGCCCTACAATCTGTGCACATCTTCCAAGTCCCATCTTTTTTAGGCACTAAAATAACCGGGACTGTACATGGGCTCAAGCTCTCTTGCACCCATCCTTTTTGCATCAACTCACCCACTTGCTTTTGAATCTCTTTAGTCTCTTGAGGATTACTCCTATAGGCTGGTCTATTGGGTAATGATGCACCCGGAATGAGGTCAATATGGTGCTCAATCCCCCCTTAAAGGAGGTAGGTCGTGTGACACTTCTTTTGGAAACACATCACCAAATTCCTGCAAAAGATTTTCAATACCACTAGGCAAAGAGAGTTCATTAGGAACATTAGCATTCAAACAAAATTCCCTACAATAAAGTATGTATAGGGGCTGCCTTGAAATCAAAGCACTCTTCACCTCACTTTTTGATGCAAAATAGCTCTATTTTCCCTCTTTTTCCTCTCTATTTTTCTCACTTTTTTTCTCTTGATTTTTTTTTCACTTTTTCACCACTTTTCTTTTCAATATTTTTTTCACTCTCTTTCTTTTCTCTCTTGCTCTCTTTTTTCTCTCATCTTTAATTGATCCTCACTAACTTCTTTTGGAGATAAAGGAGAAAGAATGACATTTCGATCTTGATACATAAAGAGAACTTATTTGAAAACCCATCATGGGTGGCCTTCCTATCATATTGCCAAGGCCTCCCAAGCAACATATGACTTGCCTCCATAGGCACCACATCACAGAGCACACTATCATGATATTGCCCAATTGAGAATGGAATCTCAACTTGCTTGTTCACAATCGTTTCACCAACTTCACTAAGCCATTGAAGCCTATAGGTGTGGCTTAGTCACAAGATTTAATTTTGAAACCATTCTAACACTAGCAACATTAGCACAACTACCGCCATCAATAATTAAAGAGCATACCTTCCCTTGGATCATGCATCTAGTATAGATATTTTCCCTTTGACATTCATCATGCCCTTTGGCTTGGCTTCCCAGAAGTCTCCTTACCATGAACAAGTCACCATCCGTAATTGATTCTCCCTCACTTTCCTCTTCACTAAAGGCCTCGGATTGTGTGACCACTTCTCCATTTCTTGACACCATTGTTCTCTTTGTTGGACATTGGGATGCAATATGTCCATGGCCCAATTACATTTGAAGCACTTCACATCATGGTTTCTAGGAGTTGCTTCCAAAGGCATCTTTCCTTGTGTTGTAGCCACGACCTCTTTGGAAAATGATGTGCCCTCCTTCTTTGGTTTGTCCTTCCAACTTGAAGATGGAAATTTGGAAGAAGAAGAATAAGAAAATTTGGACTTCTTCCTCTTGAGTTGTTGCTCCACCTTTATGGCTTGTTGGACCAAATCTTCAAGGTCGACATAGTGTTGAAGTTCCACTATGTCTTGAATATCTTGATCCAACCCATGTAAGAATCGAGCCATAGTAGCCTCCCTATCTTCATTATAGTTTGACCTAAGGAAGGCCAACTCCATCTCTTTATGGTACTCATCAACACTTTTGGATCCTTGGGTCAATCTTTGCAATTTGTTGTGAAGGTCCCTATGGTAGTGATTTGGGACAAACCTCTTTCTCATGACATGCTTCATTTCTTCCCAAGTCTCAATAGGCTCCTCCTTATATCTTCTCCTCTCTTTTTGCAATTGATCCCACCAAACAAGTGCATAGTCTTTGAATTCAAGAGCGGCTACCATCACTTTCTTTCTTTCATTGTATGAGTTACAATTAAAGACTTGCTCCATCTTCATATCCCATTCCAAGTAGACTTCGGGATCATTCTTACCATGAAAGGTAGGAACTTTGATCTTGACCCCTTCAATTCCTCTATCACGCCTCCTTCGTCTTCTTCCTCCTCCTCTAGGTCTTCCTCTTTCACTCTCATATCCACTTGATTCATCACAGTTTTGAAGGTTGGCAAGTTGTCTATCATAATTTGCTTGAATTTCCTCTATTTTCCTTGTAAGATTTTGTATTTGATTAGTCATCCTAGCTTGAAGAGCGGATGTCCTTGGAGTAGGAGGTGAACTATCATCATGTTCTGCAATCACTTAACACACAATATCAAAAAATAACAAGAAATTTATAAATTTCTTCAATACACTCCCTCACTTGTGCACACAATTGTATTTCACTCCTTAGGCTTTTTCCACACAAGATGTAATTTTCACCCCTGCATTTTTCCACTCAATTGTTCTCTTTTAGGCCTTAGAGGAGTCAAACACAATCCACACAAAAATCCAAAATTCAAGTAACAAAATTTCACAAAATCTTATCAAAACAAGGAAACCAAAAGGAACGGCTAGAAATGATTTTTTTTTAAAACTAATGGAAAAAAGAAAGAAGGGAAATGCTTTCAAGAACACAAATTGCCCAAATAGAACTTTTTCTCTTCTCTTTTTCTCACTATTGCATGCGCTTTCTTTGGTTTTTTTATTTTAAAAAAAATTGCGCTATTTTGTTTATACTTTGCTGAGAAGAGAAATATTAATTTTAAACTTGAAGTTTTGGGGCAGAAACACAAGAAAAACGAAAATTCCCTTCAACAGAATCAAAGTGTAATTTTGTTTTGTTTTTGGGTAGAAAAGAAGAAAGGTAGAAGATGAACAAAAACGAAAAAAAAAAAAAAGAACACAACACAAAAATTCAACCAAACCTGAGCTTTGATGCCACTTGATGACAACCAAATGGTTAGGTTGCCTTTAGAAGATCTTTGGTTGAATTTTCATACAATTTTAACAAAGTCAGTTTTGTGTATTAATTAAAAGGGTGAAAGAAAATAAGAAAATGGTGAAGATGAGGGATGGATGGCGCCACAAACTAAGAGTTTGATAAGCCTAGGAAGTTCGCCACAAGAATCTTGGATTCTTGATAAGAACGAGTATGGCTCAACCAAGAACCAAAGGGAAACAATATTTCTCACAAAATGGAATTTGATCCAAAATGAACATCCAAGTTATCCATGAAGTTGACACGGGGAAACACAATAAGGGGGTTGGATTGTGTTTCTTAACAGACTTTCAAAAAAGCCTTTTTCTCAATCCTTTTACAAGTAAAACAATAAAAACAACACACAAACAGAAAAACGTTTTTAAAGAGTTAATAAACTCATATTCAGAACCCCGCAGTTAGTATAAACAAAAAACTGTAAAAGATAAGGGTTTAGAAGATTCACGCAAGAGTTTTATCCTGGTTCACTCTCTTCCAACCAAGAGCTACGTCCAATCCCTTCTACCTGAAGGTTTGTCTCCACTATTTTCCAAATAGATTACAAGTATTCAACACCTCTTCAGGCAACAAGTATTCTTTCTCTACCAAGCCTCTTCAGGCTCTAACTCTAACAAAGAGGTTTACAACTTTGATCTAAGAACTCACTATGTGTGAGGATTTGAAAGTTTAAGATCAACAAGATTTACACGAAAACTTGTTTTTCAATTTCAACAGAGTTTTTTCACTTATGATATCAGAGCTTGTGTTTCATTTTTTTTTTTGAAGTTCTTCGAGTATTATATAGCTGAAGTGCTTCTCTGTCTTGATCTTCTTCAACGGTCTTCAAATTTTATCCGTTTAGACTTAGCATTAAATGTTTGGATTCGTTGAGACTGATAATTTGATATGCTTCACTGATAAGTGCTTTTGATTATCAGAGGAATGCTCAAAGTAGAACTGTCACTTCTCTGTTGTACAAAAGGTTGCTTTCTGACTTTCCTTCTTTGTACTTGACTTCATCTTTACAATAATGTAGTTAACAGAGTACAAAGGTTTATGGTTTTGATGGTACGAAGATTTTTTATCCAAGAGATAAATATTTTATACAATAGAAGCAGCAAGGGTAAAAGACATATATTCTTTGATTTAAATAAGCAACCATTTGAAATAAATACATTTAAACTTAGATGGGTTCACTTTTTAAAACTAGTGGACGCGCATGTCTTTGGACGTGCAAGATTTACTTATCAGTGAGACGGGCTCATCTACTGATAGTGTGTCTACTGACTTTTCACCTAGCTTTGAGAGATGGATGTGCTATACTTAAGAGCTCGTCTACTGACGTGGCATATAGTGAAGCTACTCCGTCTATCAAGTCTTTGGACTTGTGATATTACAATGACTCGTCTACTTGATTTTCTTTAGACTTAGTACCGCGTCTTCCTAAGTTAATTTTAAGACATCGTCTATTCTTATTTTAACGATCTCGTCTACCATACAGCTAAAGACTTAGAATTTTACCAAGAGTTTGTAGACTGGTCTAGAGGTTTGAAATAGAATCTGATAGATTCCATACTTTAAATTTAAATTCTTCTGAATCGTATAAATCAAGTAATCCCTGCATACTTATAACAAACAAGTTAGATCTTTGACAAATTCTTTGCCATACAAATTTAACATTTTTTGTTAACATCAAAACTTAAGAGATTATTTTAATCCAAAACCACTTTGGTTCTAACAATCTCCCCCTTTTTGATGATGACAAAAACCAATTAATTTTGAGCGAACAAAGTCTAAGAAAGCTACAGAGCTCCACCTAAGACAAAGCATTCAAACATTAAAGAGTAAAACACATAAGCAGCAGCACATATCATTTTTAACTTGGTCAAAATCAAAAAACATAGTATCAGAGATAAACACAGTATCAGAGCTTATAAGTCTAAACATAGATAGCAATATCAGATCATATCAAGCACAAGTATGCAGCAAAATAGTATGCATGTGAAAATAGGTATGTATGACCAAAAACTAACTTTATATATAAAATTTAATTACTATATCCTTTCTCCCCCTTTTTTGTCATCAGACAAAAAGGAAACAGGAGTGGACCATCATTGTCAGTTTAAAGGAATACAAGAAGGCTAAGAAGAGGGTGGAGGTGGTGGAGGTGGGTTCTAGTTTGGTGGAGGTGGATGAAGTTGAGCAGGTAGATTGTGACTCTGTTGGAAACTTTGCAGAATGCTCATCATTTGGTTGATCATTACATTCGTTGGAGCCAAGGCTTCTGCAACTTGCTCTTTAACTTGTTCTTTGACCTCAACCTTTACTCTCTCCTCTATAATTATTCCAATAATCTCTTCAAAGTTCTGTGGCAGAGAGGGTCTTGAACTTTCAGCACTGTCTTGAGCATATGATTGATTTGGAACGGTGTCTAGTGCTCTGGAAACTTGAGGTTGATCATATGGATGAATGACTGTCAAAGCCAATGGCTGAGAAGAGTGCTTTTCAGAGGTGCTTGGTCTTGGAGAAGACTTGGCAACTTCCTCATTTTCAGCTACTGGTTGAACAATATTAGCAATTAAATCCGGTTCTTCAACTATGATCTCTTCCTCGGTATGCTCAGAAGAAGGAGATGGTGGTGGTGATGAAGCAATAATGAGTATAGGAGGAGGCGGCTCTTTTGCCCAGAGGACAGGGTCTTCTTCATGGACAGGACTTATGACAGGAATTCAAAGAGTGTCCTTGTAAATGAAGAATCTTACATTTGAGAGTCCACATTTTCCTCTAACTTTAGGAATGCTTTTCTTCTCTTGTTCACTTAATCCTGAAGATGAAGCTTCCTTAGTACAAGCCACCATGTGATTTGACCAGATAGCAACTGCAGAATCTTCATCTATGTCTTCAACTTGCTGTGACAGCCAGAAATCAACCATATTTTGATCAATAGGTTCAACAATATCAGGATTGATTATGCAGGAATTGTCTTCTGGTTTCTTTGTTGTGCTCCTCTTCTTCTTCAGATCATTGTCCTTCTTCAAATCTATCCTGAAGATGAAGCTTCCTTAGTACAAGCCACCATGTGATTTGACCAGATAGCAACTGCAGAATCTTCATCTATGTCTTCAACTTGCTGTGACAGCCATAAATCAACCATATTTTGATCAATAGGTTCAACAGTATCAGGATTGATTATGCAGGAATTGTCTTCTGGTTTCTTTGCTGTGCTCCTCTTCTTCTTCAGATCCTTGTCCTTCTTCAAATCTATCACGGGTAGTCTTGGAGCAGTCATATAAGGTCTGACACCAATCTTTGTCTCCTTCTTGGTATGAAATAGCCATGTTGGATGGACGAAGTTTGCAGCTCTGACATATCTTGGCAACTCGAACTAATTCTGCAGAAAGGCATACATGAGGTGGTCCACAAGACTGACTGCTCTGCCATAAACACTTGGATGCCTAAAAGTCACCCAAGATGTCTCTCTATCCAGAATGAATTTAGGTCTTCCTTATGTTCTTGACCTTTTGTGGATAATTGATGGAGCATAGGCTTTGCAAGGGTTAGTAGACCAAACAGGTATGATGTGCCTGTTGATACCATCTGTGAAAGGTTTGAAAGGAGAGGATTTGATGAGGTTTGGGTATATTTTTCTAGGTGGGAATTTTTGTAGAGGAAGGTGAGTTAGGGCAGGTCCAATGTGGTTGTGAAGAGTGGATGGAAGAGGATTGTTATTGTTTCGCACATAGGGAATGGGTACATGCCATGGGGTGTAGGTAGGTTCAGGTTCATATTCATATTCAGATAGAGGATAGAAAGGTCTGGTTGATTTATGTTTTGGTTCATGCTTATGATAGAGTATTTTCCAATCTCTTTTTACTTTGTCCAAGCTTTCAGCTTTGCCATCATAGAGAACTGAAGGGTTGGTGTAAGGGAATTTGGTTCTAGGAATTTTGGGAAAAGGGGCTCTAGGGTTAATCCCTACATCATCCGGTTGATTGAACCAGGGATCATTTGCAGGTATTATGGGTTGAAAATGTGATCTATTTGGTGATGTTTGGACAAGTGAGGCTATTTATGGTGAAGAGGTTTGTGGTGGTGGTAGTGTGGGTATGTAGACATCAGTGTCAGGTGCAACAGCAACAGCAGCATCATCCCTACTTTCTAAGCTTTCTACTAAGGCATCTACTGTTAATTGGAAATGATCATTAGCAGAGATATTTACCTCAGAAGTCACAAAGGACTTAGCTTTTCTTGAGGGTTTCCTTCTCCTTGTAGGAACAACAACATTAGCAGCAGCAGCAGTTTTCTGCTTCTTCAGAATAGTTCCAATAGGGACATTATCTTCATAATCCTCATCTTCATTATAAGACATGATAAGATTTCTTGTTATTTTCTGAGAATGAGCAGGTTAAGGGGCAAGAGCTTCTGGTTCCCTGATCATAATGCCAGCAGCAGGCTTTTTGGCAATTGGTTTCCTTGCAGCAGTTGTTTTTCTTCTAACTGTTCTCTTCAGCCCTAGTACTTCAGCATTGTTCTACTCAATCTGTTCCTCTTTAATCTCCATCATCTCTTCTGTTTGAGCCAAAGCGGCAGCAGCATATTGATGAGTGTGATTCCACCTCATATTTGCTTATCATTTTGCATGCATTTTCATATAGTTTAGGCATATTTAATTTGATTTTTGTTAATTTTTAATTTGGAACGGGTAAGGCGGTTTTTGTGGTGTTGTTTTGCAGAAATTAAGGATAAAATGCTCAAGATTGACCATGATAGAGCTTGGATGAAGATAGGGCTTGAAAAGTGAAGAAAATAAGCCAAACAGAGCCCTTCACGGCCTAGCCGTGATGACCATCACGGCCATGATCAAGCAGAGCTGAAAAGAAAGAAGGCAAAAGTCAGAATTGGTCACGGCCTGCCCGTGATGCCCATCACGGTCGTGACACGTCAGCTGAACCAGACCCTCAACAGGCAGAACTGATCACGGCCTAGCCGTGATGAGCATCACGACCGTGATAGACCAAAAATTGAAGGAACGCCCAAGGCAGAATCCGTCACGGCCTAGCCGTGATGGCCATCACGGCCGTGACGCGCATTAGTTGGATCAGAAGCAACTGATTTGGATCTAATTTGAGTTAGATTGGGATTCAAACTTCCCAAATCTATAAATAAGGCATCTGGGCAGAGAGAAAGGAAGACTTTTGGGCTGCTACTCTTAGGCTATAATTTAGGATCTCTCTTCTTCTTCCTCATCTCTTCTCTGATTTTTATTTTCATGTTGTTGTTAACCAAGCTTGTCATCACCATGACAAGGCTTGAGTAGTAGTTTAATTTCTAGGGATTTGGGCTATGCCCAAGGTTTGTTTATGGTAATAAATTGATGTTTAATCATTGTTAATTGCGATTTTGCTTTAGATCTGATTTCTAGTGTTTTAATTAATCATAAATCTGGTGCGCACTTATTTACGTGTCGTAAATATTCTAAGGAGGAACCTAGCGGTGAAC
The DNA here is from genome assembly GCA_030762895.1 of Sophora flavescens. NCBI lineage: Eukaryota > Viridiplantae > Streptophyta > Magnoliopsida > Fabales > Fabaceae > Sophora > Sophora flavescens. The sequence continues at coordinate 102,486,745 of CM061066.1, read as the reverse complement.
TTACGTATCAGATCTATAGAATCAGACCTAGGACTGAAATCACGAGAGTTAGAAGCCGTCCTTCGAGGATTAACGAATTGTCATGAAACGTAAAGGGTCCAATCTAAATTCAACTACCACGAGAGTAGTGGTTGGTTTAATTGGGCACGGTTTTTGTAACCCAAGAGGGAGCTTAAACTATTTGAGGATAAATTCGCCTTCAAGGCAATTTCGATGATTAACAAAGGGTAATCAATTTAGTAACATAAACAATCTTATTGGTAACCCAAATTCCTAGGAATCCATTTAGATCTGAAAAACCATAAACTGATTTACTTTTTGTTTTACTTGATTCTGATTTTAAGTTATCTCTATCTCTTATATCAAAAACCTTTTAAAAATCTTTTTCTATAGTCCAGTTTATTCGATTTGATAATTAGTTGCGATTTGAGATCACGGTCTCTGTGGGATCGATATCTTTTTATTACTTGGCGACAATCCGGTACACTTGCCGGATCGCACGTGCGAACGCACGAGCACATCACATATGTACTGAGATTCATGTTGGCTATGTTCATTTTACCAAAGACAGTAGCAAACATTCCTTTTTCAGTTTGAATTCTTGCTTGTTCTTCAGGAGATTTAGCAGCAAGTATGTCATAGACTCCTTGAGACTTTAAGATCTTGGACAGAAGATGACAATATGGAATTAGAGAGAGCCTCTTCTTGTGAACAACAACATCTCTGAATCTTCCATATAGAATTCTGGGCAGGTTGATCTTAGTCTCAATGATGAGATAGCAGAGACAAAACTTGTGTAAAGCTGACAAGTTGTCCTTAGACCTAGTTTTGTGCAAAACAACCTTGTTCAGCAACTGATGAAGAATGCGAACATCATCCTTCATCTCCACTGACTTCCAGGAATGTTTTCTTACTTTATCTTCACTCATCAGGAAGGCAGCTATCACCTCAGAACCACCAAGGTCCTTCTCCCAAGTATCAGTAAAAACCACTCCTTCTTGAGCGCAGTTGATAGCATCAGAGATGGTCTTTTCAGAGACCACTACTCTTTTTCCGAGAACCACAGCAGAAATCTCAGCAATTGATACTTGAAGGTTTCTCCAAAAATCCCTAACTAGGTTTGGGTAGATAGAGACTTTTTCAACGAAGAGTCCTCCCCAATTAGCAGCATTGATGTTCTTACTTACATCTAAGTTGTATTCTTGCAGAATTCCATAGTTGAAGTGGTGCTCAGTATCAAGGTTCAGCTTGTCCACATTAAAAATGCAGCAACAGAAGAGGAAACCATTGATGAGGTTTGAGAGTTTAGGGTTTGGTAGCAAGAAATAGAGTACTGGAGGATTCAAAGAGAGAATATTGTGCAAGGTTTTTTAGAGGGAAAGTGTATTACTTAAAAAGGTTTCGAATTTGAAGAGTTTTCCCAAAGAAATTTTAAAAAAAATGAAAACGTGTGAGAAAAGGAGTAATGAGTACTGATGCGGCGCAGGTTTTTGAAACCATAAAAAGCTATTGATGGGATTGATGAAAATAACTAACTCGGCATAAGGATATTATTAAATATGTCTTGGACATAAATCAATGCAAATATAATAAAAGATAGCATATATGAGTCTGATAAAACCATGCAAACAATTAATGGACGCAATGCCCACTGGACGCGCATACAACATGCATTGGACGCACTTAAGCAATAGACGCGCATGCAATATGCATTGGACGCATAATCAATCCACACAAATCATATTAAGATGTTTTCTAATAAATATGAATATGTCCTCTGCAAGAGGTTTAGTAAAGATATCTACCCATTGATGGTCAGTATCTACAAATTGTATATCAATAATACCTTTTTGCACATAATCTCTAATAAAGTGATGTTTAATCTCTATATGCTTAGCCCTTGAATGCAATATTGGATTCTTAGATAGATTTATTGGAGCAGTATTATCACACATAAGTGGAATATTACTTACAAACACATTGTAGTCCTCCAATTGATGTTTGATCCATAGAAGTTGTGAGCAGCAACTAGCAGCTGAAATATACTCAGCTTCAGCAGTTGATAAGGCAATAGTGCTTTGCCTTTTCCTTGACCATGAGACTAGATTAGATCTAATGAAGTGGCATCGTCCACTGATGCTTTTTCTTTCTATTCTATCTCCAGTAAAGTCAGCATCACAAAAACCAACTAATCTATAATCACCATTTTTCTTAAAACACAAACCCAGATTAATAGTACCTTTTAAATATCTAAATATTCTTTTAATTGATGATAAATGAGATTCTCTTGGATCAGATTGAAATCGAGCACATAAGCATACAATGAACATAATATCTGGTCTAGACGCAGTAAGATATAGCAGAGATCCTATTATACCTCTATATACCTTTTGGTCTGTCTTTTTGTCTTTATCATCCTTGTTCAGCATGGATGTGGGATGCATAGGGGTGTTCATAGGCTTGCAATCATCCATCTTGAATTTCTTTAGCAATTCCTTTGTATACTTAGTTTGATGAATGTACACCTCGTCCATTGTTTGCTTAACTTGAAGTCCAAGAAAGAACTTGAGTTCCCCCATTATGCTCATTTCAAACTCTTTCTGCATAGGCTTAGAGAATTCTTTATAGAGAGATTCATTAGTGGCACCAAAAATTATATCATCAACATATATTTGAACAACAACAAAACTGGATTTATTAGATTTTCTAAATAAGGTTATATCAATCATTCCTCTGCTGAATCCATTGTCCATTAAGAATGAACTTAGCCTTTCATACCAAGCTGCAAGAGCTTGTTTAAGGTCATATAAAGCTTTCTTTAGCTTATATACATGTTCAGGTTGGGTTTCACTTTCAAAACCCGGAGGTTGCATAACATATACTTCCTCACTAATAGCTCCATTTAGAAAGGCACGTTTCACATCCATTTGATATAGCATTATACTATGATGTGCAGCAAATGATAATAAGATGCGAATTGCCTCTAATCTAGCAATTGGTGCAAAAGTTTCAGTGTAGTCTATACCTTCGTCCTAAGAATAACCTTGTGCAACAAGTCTAGCTTTATTTCTTACCACCTTACCATTTTCATCAAGCTTATTTCTATAAACCCATTTGGTTCCAATAATTGATTTGTCTTTTGGTAAAGGCACAAGAGTCCACACTTCACTTCTCTCAAAGTGGTTCAGTTCTTCCTGCATTGCAAGAATCCAGCCCTCGTCCTGTAGAGCCTCGTCTACTGTCTTTGGTTCTAACTCAGACTAAGGCAGAATCATCTTGCTCTCTGAATGTAGATCTGGTTCTTAGCTTATCATTAGGATTCCCAATGATTTAATCTTATGGATGATAATTCCTGAAGTACCAAGATCTCTGAACATTTTCTTATTGAGAAGTTGAAGTTTCTGACTCATGTTGTCGAAGGCCGTCCATTTGATCATCAGGTTTGACATTTGCTTGAATTTCAAAGTCATTGAGATTCAAATCTGCAATAGCTTCACCAAGCTCTGATAATTTCTTATCAGGCTGCTTGTCGTCAAACTTAACATGTATACATTCTTCTAATACTAAAGTTCTAGAATTTTAAACTCTAAACCCTTTTGATGATTCAAAATATCCTAACAGAATTCCATTATTTACTTTAGCATCAAACTTACCAAGTTGATCTTTAGTATTCAATATATAGCATTTACAACCAAAAGGATGAAAGTAAGATATGTTGGGTTTTCGTCATTTTCACAATTCATAAGGAGTATTATTCAAGATTGGTCTAATATATATTCTGTTCTGAATGTAGCAGACAGTATTAACAGCTTCAGCCCAGAAGTGTCTAGGAACAGAGTTATCATTAAACATTGTTCTAGCCATCTCTTGAAGAGATTTGTTCTTTCTTTATACTACACCATTTTGCTGTGGTGTTCTAGGTATTGAGAAGTTGTGAAGTATACCACTTTCTTCACAGAACTTATGAAATAGCTCATTTTCAAACTCTCCCCCATTGACACTTCTGATTGAAGTGATACACATGCCTTTTTCATTCTGTACACGTTTGCAGAATACAGAGAAGACCTTGAAAGACTCATCCTTGTGAGCTAGGAACATAACACATGTCCATCTAGTGTGGTCGTCTACTATGACTAGACCATATTTTTTCCACTAACAGAGGCAGTCCTAGTTGGTCCAGACAGATCAAGGTGTAGCAACTCTAGTGGTCTATTGGTACTAACAATATTCTTATATTCAAAGGAACCTTTGACTTGTTTTCCCTTTTAACATGCATCACAGAGAGCATCAGATTTGAACTTAAGGTTTGGTAATCCTCTCATGAGGTTATGCTTATTTAGCTTTGAAATTAACTTCAAGCTCGCATGACCTAGCCTTTTGTGCCAAATCTATCGCTCATCTTCAATGGACACTAGACATGAGACACTTTGATTCGTAAGGTCCTCCAAGCCAATCTTATACAGATTGTTTTACCTCTTAGCAGTGAATAAGAGTGATCCATCAAGTTTCTTGACATTACACATGTTCTTGTCAAAAGACATAGTAAATCCACTATCACACAATTGACTTATGCTTAACAGATTGTGTTTTAAGTCATTAACTAAAAGAACATTATCAATGGAGGGAAAAGAATGTTTACCAATTTTACCTACTCCAATGATCTTCCCTTTCTGATTACCTCCAAAGGTAACCCAGCCACCATCCCTATGTTTAAGGTCTTGGAACATACACCTTTTTCTCATCATGTGACGTGAGCAACCACTGTCCAAGTACCAAGATGTGTGTCTCTTTCCTGTTGTTAAGCAAGTCTGCAATAGGTACAATCTTATCTTTAGGTACCCAAATTGACTTGGGTCCTTTCTTGTTAGTAGTCATTGGACGAGCATGTTTAATATGCTTATAATGTATGCATCTAGATGTTATGTGACCACCTTTTCCACATACTTTATAGTAAGTGCTGGACGAGCTCAGTTTATTTTTAACATGCAATCTTTGAGCTTTTGAGGTTCTACTATGCATATGTGGTTTTGAATTTTTATGAGATGCTTCATGCTTTTCTTTGTCATAACCAAGGCCAGACTTATCATGAGGGGACCTAGAGTACCTTAAAATTAAACTTAGTTTATCTAAGCCACCTTCAAATTTAGACAGAGTGTCTGTCAGTTATGTCACATCTTGTTTTAGTTTTGCAACTTCACAAGAGACAGTTGGCTCACACTTGAGTTTGTCAGTTAGACTGACATTCTCTAATTTTAGTTTGTCGTTTTCATTTACAAAACTTATTTTCTCCATGCAAACCTTATCAAATTCTTTAGATAGTTTGGAAAATTTCTTTTTGAGACTTCTATATTCATGAGACAGAATTGATGAGTTATGAAGTAATTCATCAAAAGCATCTTGAAGAATGGAAGGATTAGAATCCATTACCTCGGCATCAGTGTATTCACTTTCTGATGATGTACCAATCATGAGACAGATATTTGCCTCTTCCTCTGCTTCATTCCCTTTTTCCAGTAGTCATAATCACTACCATTAAAGAGAGGAGGTTTGTTGATTGCTTGTCCTTCTGTATCCATGCTTGTTGGATCGTACTCCCTTAACACTTGTTAGATGCTCAACCCTTTCGAGGCTGAGCTCTGATACTAACTGAAGTTGACACAGGGAAACACAAGAAGGGGGGTTGAATTGTGTTTCTTAACGGATTTTCGAAAAAACCTTTTCTCAATCCTTTTACAAGTAAAACAATAAAAACAACACACAAACATAAAAAACGTTTTTGAAGAGTTAATAAACTCAGATTCAGAACCCCACAGTTAGTATAAAAAATAAACTGTAAAAGATAAGGGTTTATAAGATTCATGCAAGAGTTTTATCCTGGTTCACTCTCTTCCAACCAAGAGCTACGTCCAGTCTCTTCTACCTGAAGGTTTGTCTCCACTATTTTCCAAATAGATTACAAGTATTCAACACCTCTTCAAGCAACAAGTATTCTTTCTCTACCAAGCCTCTTCAGGCTCTAACTCTAACAAAGAGGTTTACAACTTTGATATAAGAACTCACTATGTATGAGGATTTGAAAGTTTAAGATCAACAAGATTTACACGTAAACTTGTTTTTCAATTTCAACAGAGTTTTTTCACTTATGATATCAGAGCTTGTGTTTCAATTTTTTTTTTGTTGAAGTACTTCGAGTATTACATAGCTGAAGTGCTTCTCTGTCTTGATCTTCTTCAACGGCCTTCAAATTTTATCCGTTTAGACTTAGCATTAAATGCTTGGATCCGTTGAGACCGATAACTTGATATGCTTCACTGAGAAGTGCTTTTGATTATCAGAGGAATGTTCAAAGTAGAACTGTCACTTCTCTGTTGTACCAAAGGTTTCTTTCTGACTTTCCTTCTTTGTACTTGACTTGATCTTTACAACAATGTAGTTAACAAAGTACAAAGGTTTATGGTTTCGATGGTACGAAGTTCTTTTATCCAAGAGATAAAGATTTTATACAATAGAAGCAGCAAGGGTAAAAGACATATATTCTTTGTTTTAAATAAGCAATCATTTGAAATAAATACATTTAAGCTTAGACGGGTTCACGATTTAAAACTAGTGGACGCGTAGGTCTTTGGACGTGCAAGATTTACTTATCAATGAGACGGGCTCGTCTACTAACAGTGCGTCTACAGACTTTTCACCTAGTTTTGAGAGATGGACGTGCTGTGCTTAAGAGCTCGTCTACTGACGTGGCGTATAGTGAAGCTACTTCATCTATCAAGTCTTTGGACTTGTGATATTACAATGACTTGTCTACTTGATTTTCTTTAGACTTAGTACCGCGTCTTCATAAGTTAATTTTAAGACCTCGTCTATTCTTATTTTAACGATCTCGTCTACCATAGAGATAAAGACTTAGAATTCTACCAAGAGTTTGTAGACTGGTCTAGAGGTTTGACATAGAATCTGATAGATTCCATACTTTAAACTTAAGTTCCTCTGACTCGTATAAATCAAGTAATCCCTGCATACTTATAACAAACAAGTTAGATCATTAACAAATACTTTGCCATACAAATTTAACCTTTTTGTTAACATCAAAACTTAAGAGATTATTTTAATCCAAAACCACTTTGGTTCTAACAATCCATTGATGTGTTTGGGGCGTGAAAATATACAAGTCTTGGCTGCCCACTTTTGGCTTGCCTTGTTCTCACAATTTTCCATAACCCCCAACTAATCACTAACTTAATTCAACAACTAATGACTCGCTTAACTAACAAATTAACTCAGTCACTAGTGGTGAGTAGTTATTCTCTCTCCCTTCCATTATGTAGCAGCCACACTTACTTCTCATATTAAAAGTGTAACTCCCACATAATTAACAAAATACATAAAAGACTAATAATTCAAAAGATAAGTTACTTGTGGTATACAAACCAAAATATACCTCCAACTAAGCCTAGAACTCGTGTATATAGGTAGAAAATGGGTTTGACCCAACAAAAACAACAATTAGTATTGGACCAACTCACATAACCCATTACACTTATTGAATTTTAAAGAAAACAACTAATTGGGCCTTCTCTTCATGGTGCACGCCCCACTCTTCATGGATCCTCTAATTGGATGAGGCAAGTTACTAACTTGGGCTCCATATCTTCTTGAATTGTACTTGGGCTTGCTTCCGTTAAAAGAACCATCATTTGAAATAGAGCTTGTTGGGCCTTTTTGGTTCTAGCTCTTGTCATGGGCCCACCAAGTCCTTGAATAGCTTCTTGATCCATGATGGTCTCCATTGGGCTCATATCAGTACGAGACTGACAAGATCGTTTAGGAGGACCCTCCTCCTAGGTTAGGTTCTTTGCTGCTGAGGGATTCTCTTGGGATCCCTAGTGGAAGCTAGTTTTTCTCTTTGTAGGTCTGTTTTGTTTTCTTTCCTTTCAGTCACCAAAAAAAAAATCAATCTCTCAAGAATCTCTCACGTCAGTAGTAATGATAGAATGTGTCTCTTGGCTTTGGGTTTGTTTGGGTAAACGGCTTAATTAAGTACTTATGTATAAGCTATTTCTATAATAAAAGAGAAAATATAATCAATCTGTTTTCATATAAGCTGTTTTCATAAGCTATCCTGGAGAGGTTATCAAAATAAGCTGAAAACAGCTTATGAACAAGTCATAAGCTGTTTTCATAAGCTCTCCCAAACACTTTAACAAGTGCTTATGCCAATAGATAAGCTCAAATAAGTTGTTTATAAGCCAATCCAAACTGGGCTTAGTTTCTTTGTATCACGTTGACATCCATGACAACATGGGCCTCTTGTATTTAGTTTTTAGGGGTTTCTACGGTGGAATAGCAAGTGGATCATCCATGGACCACCAATTTGATCGCCTATAACACGTTAGCACGGGAATTTTTTTTGCAATGAAGTCCCTACTAAAATTTTATTTAGTTGTGAAATCATCCTTCTGATATGAAAGACATTTTCTTTGGTGGTCTTATCTAGTCCTATCCTAACACTGCAGTTCAGGCGATTATCCATCCGACGAGCTCCGACTAACTTGGGTGATTCTGACACAAGATAATGAGCTGCCAATGTTCCTTCCTTAGATTTATTTGTTAGCCAGTGTTGTTATGGCTTAGGGCATGAGGTTTGGATGTACGGATATATGTTTACTTGCCTTCTGCACTTGTTGGTTTAAGGGATTTATATTTTTCATCATCTCCCTCATTGTTTGAACGTTATACAGTGATTTGAGGTTTTGATTTGTCACTTCGATTTGAGCTTTCGAAGTTACACAATGACGATGTTAGTCGGACAGAGGATGTTTGGGTTGAAGTGAAGTTTATTGTGAGGAAGATATACACATGGGTATTTAAAATTTTTCTTATGTTAGATTCAAATATTTTTTCCGTTGTGGATGAAAATGGGTTTGCTTCTGTTGTGGTTGAAATCGAGTTTTGTTCGATGTTTTGTGTAATCGTCGGGTTAACTTTGTACCAGGTTAAATGAAACAATCGAGAATTCATGGAGTGTTCATGAAATTTGGTTTCCATTGTAGATGTTGATCTTCCAAACGTGCTTTCAAAGCTACTCAACAATGAGTTTTGATGATGAGCACCAAAGTTTCATTTCCATATTTTAGAAGACTTGCAATAATTTTTAGGATTTTGATGCATGATCTAAAATTAGATGTTTTAGTAGTTGGCTCAAGGAAAATAATTTTTTAAAAGATTTTAAAACATCAAAATGATTTAAAAAATATAGAGAATGTTTAAAATTAAATGAAACATTTTTTTCAAAGACTTTAGAACCAAAAAATAAGATTTTTCAGTAAAGTTATCTATTACTTTTGAAAGTAATCGATTACCACGTGCATTCTTTGCAATTTTGAGTTTCTGGCAAAAAATAATGGCTTAAATAAGTTTTTGGTCCCTAAAAAGTTCTCATTTTTTGGTTTTAGTCCTTGTACTATTTTTTCATAGGTTTCCATCCCTACATTGTTCAAAGTGAAATGGTCCCCACCGTCAACCTGCCTCCGTTTTCTGCTGACGTGGCTAACGGAATGCCACATCAGCAATGCCACATCATCCACGTGGCGTTAAGTTTGCCACGTCATCAGAGACTATTTCCAAAAAAAATTGAAAATACAGGGACGAAATCCTAAGACAAAATTTATAGGTACTAAAACCAAAACTTGTGAACTTTGTAGGGACTAAAAACTTATTTTTTAAAAAAGATTATTTTCCAGTCATTTTTCATACCAAGTCGTATAGGGACAGGAAACTACCTCGATATCCCCGAATATTCTCTTAAATCTAGCTATACTTAGGACAATTCTGCAAGTTAGAATAGACGAGTTAGTCCTTTAACACAACTTTGTCATACAAATTTAACATTTTTGTTAACATCAAAACTTAAGAGATTATTTAACCAAAACCACTTTGGTTCCAACAAATTTGAAACCTATGGCTCTAATATATGATTTGTTTCTATTTTATAGCCAAGTTTTGTCATGGTTTAAATTGCCAAATTCCTTCATCTGGTATGATTTTAGTACAGGGATACCGAGCTAATTTCCTTTTCCTGCATGACTTGCTATGAAATTTGGTAAGAAAATATAAACAAATTCATACATCATGGACCACATGGTTAAAATTGCTAAATTCCTTTATTTTGTATGATATATCTAGTACTGAAGGGTACCGAGGTAATTTCTTATTTTTGTCTGACTTGCTCCAAAATTTGGCTAGAAAGTAGAAAGAAATCATACATTAGGGCCACAAGCTTCAAATTGACCAATGCCTTCATCTGGTATGATATCTAGTACTCAAGGGAATCAAGGTAATTTTTTATTCCAGTTTGACTGTTCTGAGATTTGACTAGAAAATAGAAGAAACAAAAAATCATACATTAGAGACACGAGGACAAATTTGTCAAATTCATTTTTCTGGAATAATTTCTAGTATTTGGGAATATCGATGTGGTTTTCTGTCCCTGTATGACTTGGTCTGAAAAAAGGCCACAAATTAGTTTTTAGTTCCTGCAAAGTTAAAAAAAATGGTTTAGTCCCTATAAATTATGTCTTAGGATTTAATCCATGTACTTCAATTTTTTTTTTGGAAATAGTCCCTGCTAACGTGGCAAACTTAACTCCATGTGGATGACGTGGCATTGATGACGTGGCATTCCGTTAGCCTCGTTAGCAGAAAACGGAGGCAGGTTGACGGTGGGGACCATTTCCTTAACTCTGAACAATGTGGGGATGCAAACCTATGAAAAAAATAGTACAAGGACTAAAACCAAAAAATGGGAACTTTTCAGGGACCAAAAACTTATTTAAGCCAAAAATAATAGATTAATTTTGAAAGTAATCAATTACTTTTAGGGTGTCACAGAAAAGTAACTGATTACTTATAAGAGTAACCGATTACTTTCAATTAAAACAAAAACTGAATTTTTCCATTTCATTCTCTATATAAAGGAATTTTTCAAAAATGCTTACGTACGAAAATTTTGATAATTCATGTACTGTTATGCTGTTATTTTGATAACTTGAGCCTTCTTCTTCTACTTTCTAATTTTTTATCATTTGAGCTTCTTAAAAGTGATGCACTTTTAGAGTGTTATATTCTTTATAGCTTTATTTGATTTGATATTGTCGTTTTTAGAATTGGGTGGGGTATCGCAATTTGTATCTAAGGTGGGATAACCTTAGGTGATTAGTTTTTTGAGTGGGGAATCTTAAGTTCGGATAAAGGTGGGGAATCCATTATGTTTGCATAATTGTAAAAGATTGTGTGGTTTTTTAAAGTATAATGAAAATACTCAAGTTTACGCTTGAGGACTGCTGCATGTAGAGCACCTAGGTTGTGTTCGAACCAATATAAATTGGGTATATGATTCATCTTTCCTTATCTCTTGAATTTTTGTGATTAACATTGAAATTGGATATATTGCTTTATTATATTGGAAATATTGGTAACATTTTGCATATTGTTCAAGTTGCTTAAATTTCTTGAATTGTAGTTATATTATATTGCTCTTATTTCTTATTTTTCTCTCTTTACTTTTGATCCATTTCTTGTATCATTAAAGAGAGGCAAACGTTTTTCTAAGAAATCAAGTTTATCAGGAGAATTTTGTAAAACCTCAATTCACCTCCTCTTGAGGTGCCCTTTTATTTCAAACATCCTTGGATATCATTGCCGGATAGTTTTTTTTTAGGAATTTTATGGTTATGTGGATTGAGAATTTTATGGTGTTGAAATTGTGATGTGCCTATTATAGAAATTTAATAAACATAGATATGGACATGGCGTATGAGTTGTGATTATATATATTTTATTTTTGACAAAAAATAGTTTTGTTGCGTTGTGACTTCCTGAATTTACAGGCATGGATAATGACAAAGAAGTAACTGTTATCAAATTGAGAAATAGGGAGACACTAGTGGTTGGGGATAGTTCTAGATAGGACCAAGCTGGATGGAAGAAGGAAATCCAACATTACGGGTAGGTAGAAAGGTAGAAGAATCTAACCATTCAATGTAAGTCACAATTGTGTGGTTATGGGTTGTAAGGTTATTAATTTCATAATTATTTTTGGTAGGCGCGGGAAGATATTTCGGTTGACATTGAAGAAGATGGTGAATGCGAGAGTGTGGAATATGAATGTGATGGTATGGATGTTGAGGGTAATGAAAGTGATGGTTTTGATACCGAAACTGGTGCTACTATTATACGTTTGCAAGACATTGTTAGGTTGGATTTGTTGGCCGTGACAACCATCACCCAAGAGGGGGGTGAATTGGGTTTTAAATAAAGCTGAAATCTTTTTCAATAAATCGTAAACTCTTTTAAAATATGAAACATGATTCGCAGCTGATAAATAATTCTTTTCAAATTGAAGTGATTTGAAAAAAAAAATTCTTTGAGAATAAAGCGCAATAAGGAAAATGGTGTGAATTTAAGTGCGATAATAAAAAGAGATAGGGTGGAGAAGATTAACACTAGCTTTTAAACAGGTGCAGCTAGAAACCTTTAGATAGAAGAGCACTCCTCACAGACAGTGATATCACCTCGCCCAGTGAAAGAGCCTCAAATAAAATAACCCAAGAGATATCACCTCTCTTGCAAACTTGTTGTAGAAAAGAAGGGTTCGAGTCACACGACTCTTACCAACAATATGCACTCTTAATAGTGCTGATAAAACAAATTGAAACACAAGATACAAAGACATTTATATGGTTTATAAAGAGCTCAAGAGTATATGGTCAATATGTAAGAATGAGAGAAGTAGTAGAGAGTTTGTTTTTCAGAGTTTCAGTGCAACATGAAAAGTAGGATTCACACTTTTGAAAGTTGCCTCAGTTCCTTTTAAATAGAAGAAGTGATAGGTTCAAGGAAAATAGGTCAAATCCAATTAAAACACATTTTTTTCCGCATCATAATCAATTATTGGAAGGCCATAATCGATTATATATTGATTAAGTAAGAAAACACGCCGAATAGGCGGTCGCAGTATAATGGATTATGATAATCGATTATTGCATCATAATGGATTATGATAATCGATTATTGGTTCTCTATTTGAAATCCTAGCAACACTTAAAAACATATAATCGATTACATAATTGATAATTATCTTTCTGATTCAAAGTTCAAATCTTCCTGCAGATGTATAATAAATTATTCAAAAGACATAATCGATTATATGTGTTCAAAAACATCAGGTTTGAAAAACTTAACGACTATGAAGATAAATGCTCATTAAAACTCATTAAAGCCAATTAAGTATGTTTTAAAAAAAAACTTTCTATAATCGATCATGATAATTATATAATCGATTATGCACGTTCAAATTCAACTGATTTAAAATCTTAACGGTCATAAAATTAATTATACATTAAAGCATAATTAAAGTCAATTAAGACTGGTCATAATCGATTATTGGTTAGCCATAATCGATTATTACTTCAATGAAATTTTGAATTTGAATATCTTAACAGCTATGTTAATTATGACTCATTTAAAATCAAATATTTGCCTGCTACAGTTAATTTTTAGAAGCTCATTAATACGTGTGTGTGGCCATTTTAATTGTAGAGCTTTACTTACCATTTACATCTTTTTTCTAAATCAAGCAATACAAATAGTAAAATTCCTTTTAAACCCATCTTGTTTGCTCGTTTGACCTTTGTTGGAACCAAAGAGGTTTTGGCTAAATAATCTCTTAAGTTTTGATATTAACAAAAACGTTAAATTTGTATAGTAAAGTTATGCCAAAGATCTAACTTGTTTATTATAGCTTGCAGGATTGTTAAAGTTTTTCAAGATGAGGAAACTTATCTCTAGCTTATGAGTTTTGCTAAGAAACAGTATCGGGCCTAAGACTTCACTCGCTGGACGAGTCTTCTAAAAACATGGTAAAAATCTGAGTCTATAAAGTTATCGCTAGACGAGGTATTAATTTTTGGCTAAATAACACTAGACGAGTACCTAAAACTATCTTTAAAATAAGTAGTAGACGAGCCAATTAATAACTCTCAGGAAAACAACAAGTTCAAAGACTTGACTATACACGAGAATCTAACTAGATGCAAATCAGTAGACGACCCTGTTTTTATACATAGTTAATATTGCGTGTCCAAAGACTTGCGCATCCACAAGTCATTGAAACTGAACCCGTCTTGTCAAAGTGAATTTATTTCAAATGATTGTTATTTAATAAGAAGGAATTTGTGTTCCTTTATTATGTTGTTTGAATTGTTTAAAGCTTTGTTTCTTGAGATTTGAAACATAGTACCATCGAGAACACAAACCTTTGTACTCTGACACTTATACTGTTGTAAAGTTAAACCAAGTACGAAGAAGGAAAGTCATAAAGTAACTTTCAATACAACAGAGAAATGACAGCACTACTTTGAGCTCGCTTCTGATAACCAAGAGCACTTCTCCAGAAAAACATATAAGTTATCAGTCTCAACGGATCTTAGCATTTAATGATATGTCTAAACGGATACAAGTTGAAGACCGTTGAAGAAGATCAAGGCAGAGAAGCACTTCATCTATAAATATTGGACGACCCAAATAAAGAAATAGATCTAAGCTCTGATATTCAAAGTGCCAAAAACTATGCTCAAAGTTCTCTTGAACAAATTCATTTGTAATCACAACTGATCTTAAACTTTCATACTCTTACACTTAGTGAGCTTGTAAGATCATTCTTTAAATCTCTTTGTTAGAGTTAGAGCCTGAAGAGGCTTGGTAGAGAAAGAATACTTGTAAGCCTGAAGAGGTGTTGAATACTTGTAAAGCTATTGGATTATAGTGGAGAAAACCTTCAGGTAGAAGGGACTGGACGTAGCTCTTGGTTGGAAGAGAGTGAACCAGGATAAATCACTTGTGTGAATCTTCTTTCCCTTATCTTTTACAGTCTTTGTTTATACTAACTGTGGGATTTGGATCTGAGTTTGTTAACTCTTCAGAAAGGTTATTTTGTTTGTGTGTATTTATCTTGTCTTGCTTGCAAAAAGTTTTTAAGAAAAGGCTTTTTCGAAAAACTGTTAAGAAAAGCAATTCAACCCCCGCTTCTTGTGTTTCCCTGTGTCAACTTCAACCTTTTGTCCCTTTTTGCAATTAAGTCCTTCGGACCTCCCCTTTTGTCATTCATCAAAACTGAAGTACCTGTCAAGGCATATATCCGCATTCTCTCCCTTTTTGATGATGACAAACATCTTATGGAGGGATTTGCTCAAGAATAAGGTTAGAGCAGTTAAATAAGAAATATCATAGTTCTAAGCACAGTTTTATGCTCTACTACCCCTCACTTTATGCATACATTCAAATCCACTCCCCCTTGAATCATGCAATCATATAACTCTCCCCCTTTTAGCATTATCAAAAGGTGGGAAAAACATGATAAAGCAAGGCATATATTCAAAGCAGAAAGAGTCCAAAAAGATACTGAAAGGGAAAAAATAGGCCACTTATTGGCACCACTTGTTATTACTTGTGTTTGACGACTCATATAAAGCTCACACAATGTAACTCATAGAATCTAAAATGAACAGATTATATAAATTCTAAGTATTTTAAAAGTTATGATAAAAATGGTGATCAAAGGTCGTGATTATATATTTCAAAAAAATGAGGGTTCATCATTGTTTATCATAGTTTATGATGGTTACACTCTTTTTACCTTTTTAAAACATGTTCTTTTGGGTGTTTTGAAGTGTTTAAAGACCATTTTGCATACTTTGATGTATGTCTTACATTATGAGTATTTATAGGTGAATTAATGTGTATATACATATGTATGATGATGGTGATGAGAAGTTACTATTGTAGTATTTTTTATTTTATGAGATTAAGATATTGAATTGTACATGAGATTGCATATTGAAAGTCTTATGTAATGGGGTGAGTTGATAATTTTATTGGTAAGTTCTATTATATGACTGTGATAAATGCTATTGGATGTGAAAGGTTGGAAAGCTAATGAAGTAAATTATTTAGTTATCTCATGGTTGGAATATTACTATTAGAACTTGTTGAGTAAGTCAATATATTGTTTGATAATGCAATAAGTGAAATGTCTAATGCGAGATTAAGGTTTTAAACTGCTTATGATATTTTATATAATCCAAATATTGAGTAAAGAATGAGTTGATTGTGTTATTGATAAGTGCTAAATATTATATATGTTGAGTATGAGATTGTTAAATTTGCTCGCGTGTAATGAATGATTGAGGTATGTGGTTGAAAACTTTTTGAAAGAAGTACTTGATGGAATGGTTTGTAAAAGAATGATTATGAATATTTGGGTAGCCGGCCGGGGAGCGAGAGGCTCTGGTATATAAATATCACCACCGGGGATGAGGGGGCCTCGTTAGATACCCCGGGCGTTGAGGAGGGATGTTATTATTGGACGGAGGGAGTGGTATCTCCGGGGTATGAAATAAAATCGTCGGGGTAGGAGGTCCTCAAAGAACCCACCTCCTAGAATACCCAAAGACTCGATGATATTATGATATGTAATATGTACCCATGAGAAATGTATTGATCCCTTGTGAGGGACTTGAGTTATGAGAAAAGAATGTCGTGCAAGCCATTCCAAAAGTACTCTCTCGAGGGACAAGATGTCCAAGCAGTATCTTGTTAGTATATGAGATATTATACATATGTAAAGATGTTTATGATGTGTAGATTGAAAGTCATTGTTTATTTGTTTGGTCTAATGCTTGCCTGAGTGTGTGACTTTATTTCACCCTGGATTTTGTGTGATTGCATGTGTTTGGGGGGAACTCCCTCATTGAGTCAGTGGACTCACCCCATGTTTAACATTTCAGATGCAGGTATCTGCAAAGCCGCCGGAAGCCTTGGATGCCATGTGGACAACTTTTAATGGGTTGATACCATAGTAAAAAAGTATATAGTGTTTAATAGGACTTTGTAATTTGTATTGTTTTATTTACTCTGGTGTATTATATTTATTATGTTGTAATTAATGAATGTAATCGTTTTCTTTGGATGAAACGAATTTTTTTATGCTTGTGAGGCTGCGAAAGGGAAAGAGAGACTTTCCTTTGTTGAGTCTCTAAAATGTCTGATGTGCATTTCCCTAAGTTTTAATGAAAACTAAACATTTGTTAATGATTTAATTAACCTTCATATTGGTTGCTAACCTGTCTATCTAGTTTGCAGATCATAAAAGTCAGAATTCACTTTCTCACATGTCTGCCCACATAGAAGACCACCTGTCTGGAGAAGTAAGAGTCAACTTGTCTGATGACTAGGATGTTGACTTAACTTGTCTCTGTGAAGCTCTCACACTCGTCTATGGTTCATCGATGGGGAACTCAAGTACAAAGAGCTTTTGGAAGTTGTCCCCTCATACAGACGACTCTGAAGCTTTCTCTCTCACATTTATCAAGAAAGTCACAAGGTCATTCACACAAGCAACCTAGGAGATCAGAAACAAAGTCCAGTTAAAAAATGTTTCCAACATGCTTTATTCCCTAGTACTCTTGGTTATTACACGAAAAGGGAAATGTGCTCTGCAAAGTACAAAAGCATTCTGCACAACTCTGATTTGGCTACTGCACGATGCATAAAGCCATGATCCTCCGTGTTATTCTTCAATCTTTCAATCTGTATTCTTCAATCATTTGAAGTTATTACGCAGTCTTTCTAAGCTTACATTTAATTCACTCTTCTGAGTGTTAGTGAAAGACTTGCAAATTGTATTAATTACAATCATTCTCTCAAACAAACCTGAGTGAGCCTGAAGAGGCTAGGTGAGAAAAGAATACTCGTCTTGGAGCCTGAAGAGGCTTGGTATGCAAAGAATACTTATTGTCTGTAAACTGATCAGTTATAGTGGAGAAAACTTGGTGCTGCCAAGGACTGGACGTAGCCCTAGTGTTAAAGGGTGAACCATGATAAATAGTTGTGTTTATCTCTCTTCTCTTAATCTCTTTAATTGCTTTGATTATATTATTTGTTATCTAACTAAAGGGGTTAAAGTGTGAATATCAATCTTGTTTTCAAGTTGTATGCTTGTGTGCTTTTAAGTTAAAATCACACCAGACAGGTCACCTGTCTGTGCAGTGTTTTCACACTTGTCTGAATCTAGCTTCTGTGTGTGAAAAGTTTTTAACTTTGTTTTAATTTCAGATAAACACAATTCAACCCCCTTCTCGTGTTTACAGTTGTCTATTTTAGTTGGTACCAGAGCTCAACCTCTGGGTTGAGCGTCTAATAGTGTAGAGATAAAGGTCCTGAGGAATAGACATGACTACTGGAACTAGTTCAAGTGGGAGCCACCAAACTGAAGGAGCTTCCCTAACCAGGCCTCCATTATTCAATGGCAAAAACTACAACTATTGGAAAGATAGATTTTAATGGTTCATTCTATCTACAAACTCTGCTCTCTGGGATGTCATCGCTGATGGTCCATTCATTCCTAAAAATGATGACAACACTGACAAGCCAAAAGCTCAGTGGACCCCTGCAGAAAGGGCAAAATGGGAGTTGAATCACAAAGCCAGATACGACATCATTTGTGCTCTCAGTCTTGAAGAATTTGAAAAAGTATGTGCTTGTTATTCTGCAAAAGAAATATGGGATACTTTAGTTGTCACACATGAAGGAACAACCAAAGTAAAGGAATCAAAGATTGCCATACTTGTCAGAAAGTATGAACTATTTCTCATGGAGGAAGGAGAATTTGTTGCTCAGATGATAGGGAGATTCCAAACTATCATCAAAGGTCTGAAGTCTCTTGGGAAAGTTTATGCTAATGCTGAGAAAGTTGGAAAGATACTTAGAAGTCTTCCTAAGCAGTGGAGACCTTTGGTCACTGCTATCTCTCAAGCCAAGGATCTCACTACCTTGACTATGGATTAACTTCTTGGTACACTCACTGTTTAAGAGCAGGAACTTGGTGATGAAGTTGCAATAAAGAAGGGCAAGTCAATTGCTCTAAAGGCTGATCATAAGTCATCAAGGGCTTCAAAAGCTCTAAAGGCAGACGAGTCATCCAGTGATGCTGACCTGTCTGAACCCGAGGATTCTGAAAGTGATGAAGAGTTATCTCTCATAACCAGGAAGATAAAGCTTCTCTTACAGAAAACAAAATTCAAAAAGGATAATTCATGCAGAAGGTTCAACAAGGCCAAGAACTTCAAAGAATCCACTTCAACAGACAAGAGTTCAATTGTCTGCTATGAGTGCAAGAAACCTGGTCACATCAAGGCTGAGTGTCCTCAACTCAAGAAACCCCCTTTTAAGAAGTTCTTAAAAAAGAATAAGAAGGAATGATGGCTACTTGGGAGGATCTGAAATCAATATCTTCTGATGATGAAGAGAGAGGAAGTAGCTAATCTCTATCTGATGGCCAACACTGACTCAGATTCAGATAATGAGGTACATCCTAACTATGAGGAATTACATGATGCCTATGAGGAGTTGCTGGAGGAATCCAACTGCTTATCTAAGGCCTTCAAATCCCTCAAGAGACAGTATGTAAAGCTCCTTAGTGAGCATAAGCAGAAATCTCAAGAGTGTGAGAAGCTGGCCAAGGAGAACAGTGAGCTGAAGACTGAAAAGTCTTATGAAGCTAAGATCTCTAGTGAAACATCACAGTCTAAAGAAGTTGAAAAACTTCAACAGAAAGTGGAAGAGCTCACTTCTGATCTTGCCAAATTTTTTAATGGTAGAGACAATCTGACTAAGCTGCTTTGTTGTCAGAGACACTCCCTTAACAAAGAAGGTGTTGGATATGTCCATCAGACACATCATAAAGTATCAACTAAAACTTCTAAAGTGCCTGTTAAGTCAACAATAATTAAATCCATACCTGTCTATAACTTTTGTGGAAAAACTAGACATTTTATGTCTAAGTGTATCCATAAGAAGATAAGGAAGTCTTCACAAACTCCTAGAACTAACAGAAAAGGACCCAGAAAATTATGGGTACCTAAAGACCAAATAATTCCTATTGCAGATGTCCTTAGTAGGACAAAGAAAACACCAATACTGGTACCTGAACAGTGGTTGCTCGCAACACATGACAGGAGAAAGGTCTATGTTCCTGAACCTCCAACTAAAGAAAGGGGGACATGTTGCCTTTGGAGGCAATTGGAAAGGGAAGGTTATAAGCATTGGTACTATTGGCGGTAAACATCCTCTTCCCTCTATATCTAATATTCTTATGGTTGAAGGATTAAGACACAATTTGGTTAGCATAAGTCAATTATGGGACAGTGGATTTGATGTCTCCTTTACCAATGATTTATGCATAGTTAAAGACATTAGTGGCAAAGCCCTCTTTTCAGCTAGAAGGCAACAAAATCTCTATAAGATTGAACCGATTGATCTCTCGGATCAGAGTGTAACCTGTCTGATGTCTAAAGAGGATGAAAGATGGTTGTGGCATAAGAAACATGGACATGCTAGTATGAAACTAATTTCAAAATTGAAAAAGGATAACATTGTGAGAGGATTGCCGGATGTTAGTTTTAAGAAAGATGTCTTATGTGATGCATGTCAGAGAGGTAAACAAATAAAATCAAGTTTCAAATCTAAAAATCAAGTATCAACCTCTAGACCTCTTCAGTTGTTACACATGGATCTGTTTGGGCTAGTTAGTGTTGCTAGCTTGGTTGGAAGGAAATATGGATTTGTCATAGTTGATGACTATTCTAGATTTACATGGGTACTCTTCTTAACCCACAAGGATGAGTCTTTTAAAGTTTTCTCAGTATTCTGTAAAATACTACAAAATGAACAGGGTTTCTATATCTCTACCCTTAGAAGTGATCATGTGGGAGAATTTGAAAATGAGCAATTTAGACTATTTTGTGAGGAGAGTGGGATCCCTCACAATTTCTCTGCACCTAGACTCCACAACAAAATGGAGTATTTGAGAGAAAGAATAGATCTCTGCAAGAGATTGCTAGATCTATGCTCAATGAGAATAATATCCCTAAGTACTTATGGGCAAAAGCAGTAAACACTGCATGTTATGTACAAAACAGAATACTTATTAGGCCTTTTCTAAAGATGACACCTTATGAATTGTGGAAAGGGAAAAGCCCCAACATCTCTTATTTTCATGCATTTGGTTGTGAATACTTCATTCCAAACACTAAGGATCAACTTGGAAAGTTTGATTCCAAAGTGGATAAGGGTATCTTTGTAGGCTATTCTTAAATGTCTAAAGCCTTTAGAGTTTATAATTCCAGAACTTCTATTATTGAAGAATCTGTTCATGTTAAATTCAATGATGGTTTAAAGATTGATAGGCAACTATCAACTCTAGAAGATGATCTTGCAGGTCTTGACATAAACAAACCAAAAAGCCAACAACCTGATCTGACCAAGACAGAACCTATTAATGAGCTAGACAGATAAGTGGAGCAAACAAGTCAGCAGAGAAGTCAAGATCTTCATGATGATCTCAAAAGAGACTAGAAGTTTAAAAGTCATCATCCTAATGATCTTATTATTGGAAATCCCTCAGAAGGAGTAAGAACCAGATCTACTCTAAGAGAATCAAGCAATGTGGCTTTTATGTCAGAAATGGAGCCAAAACGCATTGAAGAAGCTCTTGAGGATGAAAGCTGGATTCTTGCTATGCAAGAAAAACTCAACCAGTTCACCAGAAATGATGTCTGGACACTTGTCTTCAAGCCCAAAAACAAATATGTCATTGGAACAATATGGGTTTTCAGAAACAAATTGGATGAGGATGGCAAAGTTGTCAGAAATAAAGCTAGGTTAGTAGCTCAAGGCTATAACCAACAAGAAGGTATTGATTATACTGAAACCTTTGCACCTGTAGCTAGAATAGAAGCTATTCGCATATTAATGTCATATGTTGTACAACACCAAATCACCATTTTTCAAATGGATGTAAAAAGTGTTTTTCTAAATGGTATAATTGAAGAATAAGTGTATGTTAAGCAACCCCCTGGTTTTGAAGATACTGATAAACCAGATCATGTTTTCAAACTTAAAATAGCTTTATATGGTTTGAAACAAGCACCTAGGGCATGGTATGATAGATTCAATTCTTTTCTCATGCATAATGGTTTTACTAGAGGGCAAGTAGACACTACTCTGTTCAAAAAATGATCTAAAGAGAACTTTATTATAGTTCAAATATATGTTGATGATATTATTTTTGGAGCAACTAATGAAAAGCTGTGTAAGGAATTTTCAAATCTAATGCAAGCTGAATTTGAGATGAGCATGATGGGAGAATTGAAGTTCTTCCTTGGATTACAAATCAAGCAGATAAGTGATGGAATTTACATTCATCAACAAAAATATACCAAGGGGATACTCAAAAAATACAAAATGGAAAATGCAAAGCTCATGAAAACCCCTATACAACCCAATGCAAAACTAAGCAAATATGATGAAGGTAAAAAGGTAGATCAAACTGTCAACAGAGGTATGATTGGCTCTCTGCTGTACTTAACTTCAAGCAGACCTGACATTCAATTTAGTGTCTGTATGTGTGCTAGATTCCAATATGTCCCAAGAGAATCTCATCTTAAGGCTGTTAAAAGAATATTTAGATATTTGCTTCGGACCACTAATCTTGGTTTACTGTATCTAAGATCAAAATAATACAGATTAGTGGGATTTTGTGATACTGACTTTGCTGGAGATAAAATAGAAAGGAAAAGTACCGGTGGAGGATGTCACTTCATTGGAGCAAGCTTAGTCTCCTGGTCAAGTAAAAGGCAGACAACTATTGCTTTGTCTACTGCTAAAGCAGAATACATCTCAGCTGCCAGTTGTTGCTCTCAACTCTTATGGGTAAAACATCAACTTGAGGATTACTCTATTTATGAGCATAATATATTTGTGTGGTGTGATAATTCAAGTGTCATATGCTTAACTAAAAATCCAATTCAACATTCTAAGGCTAAGCATATTGAAATCAAACATCACTTTATAAGGGATTATGTTCAGAAAGGTATCTTTGATATTAAGTTTGTTAAAACTGAAAATCAATGGGCTGATATTTTCACTAAACCTTTAGCTGGAGATAGGTTTATATTTATTAGAGACGATCTAAACATGCATTGCATTGGTTAATGACATGTCTGATGTTTAACCTGTCTATGCTACCTGTCTTATGTCTTTATATCACCTGTCTATGATACCTGTCTGACCCTGTTGAGTCATAATGCTTGAACTCAACAGTTTTTGTTAAATGGTTATTAATTATTTAATAGCATTTATTAATCTGAAGCTAATCATGTGCACGACAGTTTTTATTCTTGAAATCATGTTTCGTTATGTCTTTAGTGGGCGTTTTAGTTCCCCACGCAATTCGTGTCGTTTTAAAATTAAAAAAAGTTTTCTTTCTCTCTCCTGACTTTATGACTATAAAAGGCAGAGTCAGAAAGATTAAACCTTTACGGCTTCAAATCCCTAAAACCTCTTCGTCTCTCTCTACTAAAACCCTTCTAAGTTTTCCAAACCCTAGAAATCTCTTTCTCTCTTTGTAATGGCACCCTCAAAGAATCTCTCTTCCAAAGAAATTGCTGAGAAATACAACATGAGACTCTATGATGTTGAAAAGATCATGGATGGAAAGACTGTTGATCTCCAACAAATGGAGAAGTGGGGATGTCACAGAGGAGTTGGAATACTCCAAGTGGTCCTCCTTCTTCGACTTAAAGGAGTTGGTTCATTCTAAGCTGGTAAGAGACTTCTGGACAAGTGTTGTCGTTCTCACCAGTACTGTTGATGGAACCAAAAGCTATCGTGCTCGAGTGATGGATACAACTATCTTCGTTCCCATCAGTTCTCTGGAGCTTGTCACCAAGTGCCCAAGGATTGGAGCAGCTTACAAGCCTGAGTGGGAAGATCAAGAGGGAACAGAGGATGTGAATATTGTTCTGTATGGAGTTCCCAACCCAAAAAACCTGAAGCCAGTGAGCATGGTTGTTAAATTTAGATTCATAGACAAGCTGCTACTGGAGTGTGTGATGCCTAGGAAGGCTCGAGGGACAATGTGACCAAGATGGATAGGTTTGCCCTGTACCACTTGATACACAAGATCAAGGTGGATATCAATTATCTGATCTTTATCTACCTGGAAACCCTGATCAAGAGGACCCACATGCAGACTTTCTCCTATGGAATGTTGCTGACAAGACTCTTCAGGAACAAGCTTTTTGTCCCTGGTGATGGAGAGTTTGTCAATATGTCCATGCCCATAGACAGGAAGAACTTGTCTATGATGGACATAGAAGGCATTCCTCTGGATGATGAAGAGGAAGACAAGAAGGAGGAGGAGGAGGAGGAGGAGGAGGAGGAGGAGAAGCCTGCTGCTAAGCAGAAGTTGAAGGAACCAGTGGTCTCCACTGATGAGTCAGAGATTCCTATCTCTGAAACGATCTGGAAACCTGCTGGAAAAGTTGCCAGACAGGACCAGAGGCCTGAGTTGAAGAAACCCTCTGTTTCTGATGAAACAGGTAAGGCAGTTGAGCCCTTGAGGTTCAAGCTGAAGAAACTGTCTCCCAAGAGGAAGACCAAGGAAGCTTATGCTTCAGAGGCTGAGTCAGTTCAGCCTAGTAAGAAGAGAAGACTTGTGAAGACCTGTCTGTTGGGAGATAGACGGTTGTCTATCCTGAGATTGACCATATGAATCCTCCCTTACCAAGGAAGAAGCTGAGAATGTCAGAAAATCAAGTGGTCCTTCCATCCACCTCTCCTGCACCACCTTTTCACTCTCATCTAGGGGTGAGCATTGGGCGGGTTCGAGCCGAGATTGTTGGGTTCGGGCGGATTCAATGAAAGAATAATGACATCCATTTCCGCCCGTTATATACAACGGGTTGGTCAGGTGGGTTGATACGGGTTGGGCGGGTTGGCGGGTGGGTTGATACGGGTCAAATATACTTTTTTTTCCAGAAAAATAAGAAATAAAAAAATGAAAATATAAATCTCAAAAGACCAAAGAAAGCAAAACCTAGAGTTTCTGGATTTCAGGATTTGGACTCTTCTTGCTAGCTTCTTGACGGTGAGAGCCAGAGGCGGGGAAAGGAGTCGTCGTCTCGGAACTGTCAACGGTGGCGTCGAACGGCTGTGCGAGGCGGAGCTTGGTACTGAACGGACGACGGGACGGTGGCCAAGCAGGCCTCGCGACGAACGACGGCACCAGATCTTCTTTCTCCAACGACATATTCGACATCGTCATGGCGGAAAGCGGTGTCACGTGGTGCTGTATGGCAGAACTCGGAAGGGAGGAAATGAGGGTCATCAAGAGGCGATGGCGAGAGTGAAGATGGGAGGCTGGGAGCTGCAGATCTGAAGGCGAGAGTGAAGGTAGGGTAGGAGCTCACTGAAGGTCTGAGGGAGGCAGGGAGCTGATCTGAAGATGATTTGGTGAAGGTGGGATGTGGGTGGGGATCTCACTAAGTGTCAGGGAAAGGAAAGCCAAAGCCCAAACTGGGTGCGTCGAGCGAGATAGTGGTGGAAAGTAGAGAATAAATTTTTTTTACAAGTGCTCGGTCGGGTTCGGTTACCGATGGATTTAATTTTCTAAAACCAAACCCGCCCGACGGTAACCATAACAATCCAATTTTTTCACCCGCTTAACCCGTCAACCCGCCCGAAACCGCCCGCTTCACTAAATTATGAATCGGTTTGTTCGGGTTTGGGTGGGTATCGGGTTGATGATCAGCCCTACTCTCATCAAGGTATCCTTAACCCTTCTGTCTCTTCTCCACCAGCCTTATCTGTCCAACCCATTTCCCACGTGTCTCCATTTTCTTCACCTGTCTCTTCTCACCAAACCCAAACATCATCTTATGATGTATTGTATGATATATGTCAGTACATAGTAGTTCACAGGGATGCAACTCCCAGAGAACAAGTTGGCATATCATCAAGTCTTTGTGTGTTTGACTTGCAATCTCTCATGACTGTAAGTTTTTCTAACATGTCTGTCATTCCCTCTCCTCCACCTCATATTCTTAACCCATGTAGGGAGATTTTCTTCTATCCCCCTATTGTCTTGTTCATTAGGACATTGGCAAGGACTCACTATCCTGCCTCTGTTATAATGTTAGCATCTAGGTCTAGGTATTACTTTTTGTTAGTTACAGGTTCTAACTCTTTATTCTGTTACATAGATTCTTTGTTACCCCTACCTCCCTCTGTTCTTGCACAAACGCCTCTTCCCCCTCCTATTCAAATTAGAGTCACCCGTCTGTCTCTGTCTGAGAGACTATCTCGTGTCTTTTCATCCCATGTCTATGTCAAAATCAGACCGTTGTTTAAACATGCTTTTCTTCCTTTCTTTTATTTTAGAACTCTTCATCAGTATGTCTTCCCTCGTATCTCTTCACCCTTCTGTGTGCCCAAGGCACCCCCAGTTTTGGTCTTGCTCTGGCATTGAGGCCAGTGTGTTGTATCAACTAGCTTGACTACAGGAGCCCCCACTACTCAGATGGTGGACTTTCACAGCTTTAATCTGCTTAAAGCTGAGCTAGAAGAAACCAGAAGACAACTGGATGAAGAAAGGCATGCTAGGCTTTTGTTACAAAAGAGAGTTGCATCTCTATTTTTACTTTTTAGTCCGCCTAAGTAGTTTTTGATTTAGCATCTTCCTTGTACACAACTAATGATGAATAAAATATACATTTTATCATTTTATCTTTACTGTCTTTTACTTTTCTGCTTCATAATTGTTTCCTTTTTGCTATTGACAAAATGGGGAGAAAGCAAAGATTAAGATGATTAAAACTGACCTGTCTAATGCTGTCTGAGCTGCACAACTTAACTTTTCATAATTGCTGAACAAAAGTTAAATGCACTCTTAACTGATAAATGATCTATGATAATATGAATTGTGTAACAGCCCGATTTTAATTACACTATTAACCAGATAAAAATATAATTATGTATATTTTAATCTAAGAGTTAGAAAGTGTTTTTAATGAAAATAAAATCATATTCATAGTCTATCTAATGGTAGAAAGCTACGGTGAAATTTTGGGTTGAAAACTCAGACGAAACCCGGTCTGTGTTCTCACTGTCAACAAGGATTTACTGATCAGAAAACTTAATTTTAACTCGTAAACGAAAAATCAATGACTTGTACTCCTATTTTAAGTAATAGAAGTCGTTTCGGAATTTTTACACAAAAATAAAATATTGTTTTCGAGCAAAATAATTTCTGAAAACACGCGGAGGAAACCAGAGATGGGTAATCGTAAGGACGAGTCGTGGTGCAGAAATAATGTGAAACTGAGATAATAAAAGTAATTGATGGGACTTAATTAAATTTGTCACATTATAATTTTTATCTCATGATTACACTTTACTATAATATTATACTATTTAAATAAAGTAAAACCCATTAATCCTATTTAGTTTACACAAACAAGATACTAAAATATCTAAATCCATTTTCCCATATTAAAACCCAAACCCGTCGCCCCTGCACCCCTCTCACACTCTCCCTTTTCTTCATTTTCTTCTTACACAAAATTGATATTTAAGCTTTTGGAGTTCAACAAGTGTCTACATCATCATCCTTTGTCAATCTCTAACTTTCCTCCACTTACGTTAATGACATAATCTTGCTCTCCTATTATTATTATTTTTCAAATTATTATTATCCTTATCATCGATCATAATAGTGGAAACCCATTTCATGTTGAACCATTTCCTTGTATGAACTTGTATCATTATTGTTTAGTATGATCAAATTTACGAAATCAAACTCACCTCCTCATATTCACTATCATTTTCGTTATTGTTGTTGTGGTTTAAAATTTGAAAACCCATTCTCTATTTATCATGCACTTGTACCCTTGTGGTTGTATGATCAAAGTTTTGAGAGACAACCTCACTTTATCATCTTCATGATCTTGTTGTCATTGTTATTGTTATTGATTGAAAACCAAAATTTAAAACCCAAACCCTCACCCTCATGTTTTGACCAAAACTGACTTTGGAGGAGGGTGGGTGGTTTTTGTTTCATTTTCCAATTCTAACACTTGTTTTGAGCTCTCTAGGACCTATATGAACAAGCTCTAAGGGCTTAAGTTAAACAAAAATTCCTAACTTAAATTCCTATATATGGCCGAAAATTTAGAGACTTGGAGTTTATGAATTTTGTTGAATTAATGAATTCTAGTTGATTAGTAAATACTATAAAGTATCTATGTAATCCAAATCCAATAGCTTCATTCAAAAGAAATTCTCTAACCTATCATGCTTTAATATCCTTAATCCAAAAGATTTAGAAGTTTAGAAATCCCGAGCCTATTTTTCTATTTAAGGACGAAAGCCAACTAAAAAGGAATTAAAATGTTTTATTTATATTTTATAAGTTATGATAATTTATCTAAGCTACCTAGGACCTGAGTAACTAATATCCAAAAGCTTAGGGTGAGTCCTAACTCTCATTTGAATTGATTGACCGAATCTAACAAAAATGGTTAAGGGAGGATTTGTTGATTAAATTGTTATTGTGTTGTCTGGTTGAAGGTGAAATCATTAACACGTGGCGTGATAACGAAGAATATCAAATTCGGAATTCCGGTGATAACCCAGATTGGGGAAAGAATCAACCTATCGTCGGAAATCGATAAGTAGTAGATTATATGATAATTGTGTAGGGTGACCCAAACCCTACTAGAAGTCGAGAAATCGACAAGACCAAAATCACATTGGAAGCTTTTTCTGTAAAACCAATGTTGATTCGGGGATTGTAGGTTTATCGATATTAGGTTGATTTTAGTTAGTTGATGATGTCTTCATTTTATTATTACTGAATTTACTGTGATCCGCTGGTTGAGGTATTCCACCTGCATGTGACGTATTATTTTTGGTGTTTGAATATTTTCTGATGTTATGTTATGCATTATCTGCCTGGTTGTTAATATTGTGCTTAGTGGATTTTAAGCAAAGATATATATGTTGTTCAAGAGATAGTTGTTTATTTTGGGTGTGAGAATAATGGGGATTTAGAGGTGCCTAACCTAGATGATGTATTTTAAAGATGTGTCGTGATCTATAATATGTGTTGAGTTCTTGATGTGATCAAGGATTGATCACTAAACATTTGAGGATCTTTCTTTGATTTCAAGTGCTAAGAATTCAAGATCAAACACAAACTAGAACAATAGAATTAAGCTTGATTCTCAAGTGAGAATCAAGAGAAACAAAAAGGAGTAGAAGGGCACAATTATATATGAATTGAAATGACAAGAACAAGAATTAAAGTGCAGAATTTAAATTGCAAGAATTAAAGAACAAACAAAATAGAAAACGGAAGAGGTAGAGAAGATGGAGAATGGCGCCACAGAGTCATTCTTCTTGGAGAAGAAGATTGAATTTGATAAGCCAAGGAAGATTCACCACTTGAATATGAAAATTCAAGATAAGAATCAATGATTCGACTCATGAACCAAGAAGATGAGAACTCTCAACTCTCTCTAAAAATCTCAAGTGTGAGAAAACTCAATTGTATTCAAACTTGTAAAATGGATTACATGATACCTATTTATAGGCTCATCCTACTTAAGGTGCAAGGTAGACTAACTTGAAGTGAAAGCTACTCTAACTTAAGATGCAAGCTAATCTTACTTGAGGTGTAAGCTACTTTAAGTCCTAATGGGCTTGGAACACTTTAAGCCCAATTACAAGCCTAACTAAATCAAAACCCGTACAGAATTTCGTGCTAAACTTGCAGCCCAATTTAAGTCACGATAGATGCCGAACCAGGTCTTGAGTCTAAAATAAGATTTGTAGATAATCTTCTAAGCTTTCTAATGCATCCAATATCACTTCAATCGGACATCTACAACGCAAGAAACAGTCAAAATTATGAAGTAGGTTTGATTTGGATTTGCTTCAAAGTTGACTTGCCCCCATTGGCCCATTAAGGTTGTGCTTCCTAGGATTACATCATCCCCTCCTTCTTGAAGAAAATTCGTCCCGAATTTTAATCCTACATTAAAGAGAAGATGTTTAGGTTTATTCTGTTATAAAGATCCTAAAAAAAAGTTTTGGGAAGGTAACTCCCTTATTTGGGAAGGCAACTCCATTATTATCATTGTAATTTTCAACCCATCCTCCCGGGTCAAAAACCAACCTTTTGAAAACAAGTTTTGTGAACAACCTTTTCAAATATTTTCCACAAGGTGTAATCCCTTCAAGGTTGTTTGGTAATGGTAGTCCACTATTGAAAGAAACATGTGGAAAGATATTGAATTTGTGTTGTAGCTCTCTCAAAGAATGAGAACCTTGATGGATGTGCATTAGTTTCAATGTTTTTATTTTCAAAGTAGATTTAATGCACATAGGTAAAACAGAAGTATTATTAGGTAAGCAAACATCATTAGTTTTAAAATCATTTATTGGTTGCCCTATTAAGAAAGCATCGTTTACCTCTCTTTTAACCCTATTAATAGGCACGCTTTTAGCACTTTCAACATAGCCCATAAATTCCACTTTGGTGGTGCAAAAAGTGTATTTTTCAAGATTAGCAAAAGGTTTTTCTTTCATAAGTAATAACAAAGCACATTTTAATTGTTCAAGAAGACTTTCTTGTGTTTTGCTAGGTACCAAGATAGCATCATTTGAGATTACCACAAGCCTTTGAATTTCTTTAGTTTCTTTAGAAGTAACTTGAAGTTTATCCAAAAGAAACTCAAAGGTAGTAGGTAAAGTAAAAGATGGAAGAGACTTGTTACAAAAATTGTTGGAGTAAAGTAAACACAATGGATGGGTTTCCAAAAGTATTTTCTTTACTTCTTTTTCCTTTAAAGCTATGCATTCTTTGCCATCTTGTTCTTTAACCTTATGGTTTTCGCAAAAGTTTTGCTCACTTATGCCAATTGCCTTTTCCATATTATTTTGAGGAACATTCTTTTCTTTTGCGTTTATTTCTTTTTCTTCTTTGTCACTCTTGGCTTTTCTCTCAAGATCCCTTTTTTCTCTCATTTTCTTTTGATCCTTACTAACTTCATTTGTAGAGAGGGGTACAAGAGTAATATTTTATTGTGGTGCATAGAAGGAAAAGAAAGGGTAGAAGTTGAAGGTTTAGAGTTAGGAAATGTGGCCTTTGATCCACTTTTACCAACAAATTCAAGTTGTTTTGATGAGTCACCTTCCTTCTTGAAGGAGTTTTTTCTCTTCACTTGGGCTTCAACCTTCATTGCATGGTGTAGGTCTCTAGTGTAGCTTGAAGGCACATATCTTTTTCTCAAAACCCTCTTCATTTCTCTCCAAGTACTAATTGGTTCCTCATCATACATTCTTCTCTCTTTACACAATCGATCCCACCAAATTAAAGCATAATCATGAAATCCTAGACTAGCTACCTTTAGTTTCTTTTCTTCACTATAGTAGCAAAAGAATATGTGCTCCAATTTCAAATATTTCAAATATTTCAAATATTCCAAGTACTTCTAATATTTCAAATACTCTTTCTAAGTTCCTTGTCATTCTATACAACTTCCTATTCAAGTTCCTTGTTCTTGGTGATGATGGAGGAGATTCTTCATTGTCTTCTTCATGTAGTGAAGTCATGGTGCACTTACAATTTGAGAAATTACATACAAATTCCAGAGAATTGAAAAGTACACAAATCAAATGAAGATTACACCAATAAAAACAATTACACCACCAAAATCAAAAGTATTAAGCACAATCCAACAAGGAACAAATACACTTAAAGAACTAGTGAAAGAAAATAATTACAAATCACAAATGAATATTACAAGGATCTCACCACTCACTCACCATTCATTCAAAGATTGTCACTCGTGTATATCACTCAATGTAGACTTTTTCAAGATGATTTCTCTCTTGTCTCTTTCCACTCAAGAGTTTCCTCCTCAAGGGATCTACAAGTTGAAACAAGATCTCAACAGTTAGTCTCCATTAAACAAATGACAAATCAACCAATAGGCAATCAATTCAAAGAGGACAAGAATTTTGAAAACAACTAATACAAAACTAATGGATTTTAGAAGACAAGCAAGAAAAGTTTCAAGAAGAATAACACTCAAATTGATGTGAAGAATACAAGTTGAAACAAAGTGTAATTCAAATTTAATCAAAGTGTTGGTGAACAATTAATGATCAATGTGACATGTGCTACACCAATTTGTGAAGGATCCATACAAATACAAGCATGTGAAATGATGGCAAGTTTTTTACCTTTTGCTGAAATTTTCCAGAATTTGTATTTTTGCCCCAAAACCTTGTATATTTACGGTTTTGGCCCACGTTTTCTTTTTACACCAGATTTTTTTATTTTTTTTTAATTTTTTTAAACTTTAGCCACTTGACTTTTTCTAATTACAATTTCACAGCAGTTACACTTAATTTTCGAAATTACAAAAAGATCCTTCAATCATGAACAAATTGGAACATAGTTGGTGTAATACTTGGAAATATGAACAATTCAAGTAGTGTAAAATAATTTCCAAGTGAATGAGCACAAATAAATTAATTAGAGACCTAGATCTTTCATTCAAGTGGATGATAAACACATCATTTCCACAATTTGAATTTCATGAAGATCTAATAGGTTCTAAAAATTTGAAATCATTGAAGCAATTTTGATTAAAATTTGAATCAATCTTACTATTGTGAATTGAAATTTGAATTTGAATTTTGCAATTGTTCAAATTCACAAAGTAAGGAAAATAGATCTATGCTTGAATTTTCAAGAAGCAACCAAAATCACATGTGATGGAAGAGCACATGCAAGAAATTGAGCCTAAAATTTCAAAGTGAAAATGTGGAGGGAAAAATTTTTCACCAAAAATTCAAGCAAGATCAATTCAAACTCATTTCAAATTCTAGATCCATGACCATAATTGGATTCAAATTACTTTTCATCATCCAATTCTTGTGGCAAATGATGCCACTAGCATGTGAAATTTTCAACATGAATTTGGCTCCAGCTCAAAGATCATCATAGAATTTGAAAAAAAAATGATCAAAAATTCAAAACAATTGAAGATCAGAGATCTAGCTCTAGATACCACTTGATGTGATCAATGATTGATCACTAAACATTTGAGGATCTTTCTTTGATTTCAAGTGCTAAGAATTCAAGATCAAACACAAACTAGAACAATAGAATTAAGCTTGATTCTCAAGTGAGAATCAAGAGAAACAAAAAGGAGTGGAAGAGCACAATTATATATGAATTGAAATGACAAGAACAAGAATTAAAGTGCAGAATTTAAATTGCAAGAATTAAAGAACAAACAAAATAGAAAATGGAAGAGGTAGAGAAGATGGAGAATGGCGCCACAAAGTCATTCTTCTTGGAGAAGAAGATTGAATTTGATAAGCCAAGGAAGATTCACCACTTGAATATGGAAATTCAAGATAAGAATCAATGGTTCAACTCATGAACCAAGAAGAGGAGAACTCTCAACTCTCTCTAGAAATCTCAAGTGTGAGAAAACTCAATTGTATTCAAACTTGTAAAATGGATTACATGATACCTATTTATAGGCTCATCCTACTTAAGGTGCAAGCTAGACTAACTTGAAGTGAAAGCTACTCTAACTTAAGATGCAAGCTAGTCTTACTTGAGGTGTAAGCTACTCTAAGTCCTAATGGGCTTGGAACACTCTTAAGCCCAATTACAAGCCTAACTAAATCAAAACCCGTATAGAATTCATGCTAAACTTGTAGCCCAATTTAAGTTATGATAGATGTCGAATCAGGTCTTGAGTCTAAAATATGATTTGTAGATAATCTTCTAAGCTTTCCAATGCATCCAATATCACTTCAATCGGACATCTACAACTTAAGAAACAACCAAAATTGTGAAGTTGGTTTGATTTGGATTTGCTTCAAAGTTGACTTGCCCCCATTGGCCCATTAAGGTTGTGCTTCCTAGGATCACATCAGTTCTAGTGGAAGGTTAAGGCACTAAGATGTTATTAAAATGGGTTGGTGAGATTCACGTGTATTGGTAATATATTACACAAGGTTGGTGTTATTGTTCACAACCATGTATTGGTAATATAATACATGAGGTCAAGAGTTCTCACTAGACCGTTCCACCTTAGAAATAGGTTGTGCAGGTATATTGTCATTACTATGCATTGAGAACCCCGAGAGTGGAAGGGGTGTGCACCGGGAGCATCGTGCAACTATAGTGTCATGCTTAGCGTGAGCGTTCTTACCATGGAAGAGAATGTGCACCGGGAATTTGGAACATGTCGCTTGAACATCTAACTGACATTCCCCATGAGGAATGCGTGAAAGAAAAGTAGTGACCACGTCAGTATAAAAGTCTAGTTGTATGAGATTGAGGTAGAGGATGATATATATTAATTTGAGGATGACTTGTTAAGTTGTGTTGCTTGTCTGTGACAATTACGGTAGAGTTTACTATGAATCTTTTCCACTTTTTGATGATAGAACTGCTTCTTATCCCCGGTACTCTTTCTGTATGTTTTATTTTATATTTTATGGGATCGTGCTTCAAGACCCTGTGACTGAGTTGAATGAAGAGGAATTTTATTGGATTCCCTATGAGCCGAAAGCCGGAGGACGAGCTGTGATCCACGGTGATTAAGGTCTAGTCAGTTATGGCCAGTGCGTTTTGTGAGAT
This sequence comes from Sophora flavescens, assembly GCA_030762895.1. Classification (NCBI taxonomy): domain Eukaryota; kingdom Viridiplantae; phylum Streptophyta; class Magnoliopsida; order Fabales; family Fabaceae; genus Sophora; species Sophora flavescens. The sequence goes on along the minus strand of CM061066.1, from coordinate 102,452,115 downwards.
GTTTTTAGATGTTTTTCGTTGTTTAATATTTTGTCTAAGTTTATGACTGTGAGGGATCCTACTGAGAGGATATCCTCAATAGTGTTTTGCAATATGTTTGTAAAACTTATGTGTGTATGTTTAATAGAAACATAGTGTGTTGTTTTTACTTAACTAAAGCTTGTATGTTGTTACATTTTAAATTTTTTTTTACGTGTTTTCACGTTAAGCGCACGATTAAGAAATTAATTAATGAGGTTTAATCTAATAAAACATCGGGGCACAACGAGGTGTCTTAAATTGAACCTAAGTGCACTTGTCTGCATAACCTATCCGGTTACGAAAATTTCAACTTGTCTGAATTCAGTATGTCTTATATGTTGATATTTTCTAAGGTTCATTAAATCATCTGAATGTTTGTCATCATCAAAAAGGGGGAGATTGTTAAGTCTCTAAGTGCATTTACCTAAAATTTGATGAAAACTAAACATTTGTTAATGACTTAATTAACCTTCATATTGGTTGCTAACCTGTCTATCTAGTGTGCAGATCACAAAAGTTAGAATTCACTTTCTCACATGTTTGCCCATATAGAAGACCACCTGTCTGGAGAAGTAAAAGTCAACCTGTCTGATGACTAGGATGTTGACTTAACTTGTCTCTGCGAAGCTCTCACACTCGTTTGTGGTTCTTCGATGGGGAACTCAAGTACAAAGAGCTTTTGGAAGTTGTCCCCTCACATAGAAGACTCTGAAGCTTTCTCTCTCACGCTTATCAAGAAAGTCAGAAGGTCATTCTCACAAGCAACCTAGGAGATCAGAAACGAAGTCCAGTTAAAGAATGTTTCCAACATTCTTTATTCCCTAGTACTTTTGGTTATTACACGAAAAGGGAAATGTGCTCTACAAAGTACAAAAGCATTCTACACAACTCTGATTTGGCTACTGCACGATGCATAAAGCCACGATCCTCCGTGTTAGAGTACAACCAACGTTCTTATTGCATTAATGACTGCCCAGAACTACTCTATTGCATTTAATGGAGTTCTGCTTGAAGCCAACAATTGAAGGAATGTCTCTAACGGATCTTAAATGTTTGAAGACTATAAATACAGAAGTCATTGAAGATGAAGATAGAGAACACACAGAATTAAAGAGCCATTACTCTGTGCATTCATTTCTTCATTCTTTCAGTCTGTATTCTTCAATCATTTGAAGTTATTACGCAGTCTTTCTAAGCTTACATTTAATTCACTCTTCTGAGTGTTAGTGAAAGACTTGCAAATTGTATTAATTACAATCATTCTCTCAAACAAACAAACCTGAGTGAGCCTGAAGAGGCTAGGTGAGCAAAGATTACTTGTCTTGGAGCCTAAAGAGGCTAGGTGTGCAAAGAATACTTGTTGTCTGTAACTAGATCAGTTATAGTGGAGAAAACTTGGTGCTGCCAATGACTGGACGTAGCCCTAGTGTTAAAGGGTGAACCAGGATAAATAGCTGTGTTTATCTCTCTTCTCTTGATCTCTTTAGTTGCTTTGATTATATTATTTGTTATCTAACTAAAGGGGTTAAAGTGTGAATATCAATCTTGTTTTCAAGTTGTATGCTTGTGTGCTTTTAAGTTAAAATCACACCAGACAGGTCCACCCCCTTCTCGTGTTTATAGTTGTCTATTTCATCCTTTTCGGCCGGTCATGGCTACAAAATTCGAGTCATGATACAACTAGATTATTCCATATCATAACCATGGTAGCTACAATACAATAATTTCATTCACAAACTATCATCACTTTATTGATACTTTTCAAGATGTACATTAATATAATCCAATATAATATATATTCACAATGTAGATAAAAATTCATTGTATAAACACCTTTACAAAAATTCAACCATACAGGGAATCAATATCCGTAGGGCAGCAACACTAAAACACACATCATAGCATAGTCATAAATTCACCAATACATGACTAATGATAAAGTTTCCAGCAAGCCTAGACTAACTTCAAACAAAAATTGGGAATGCTATAGAGGTCCATAAATTCTAAAATTTTAACTACAACAAGACTTATACATCTAATTCCAAATGACACTGGTTTCATTTAAAAAGAAGGTCTACAACTCTAGATATAAATTTTGAAGTAAAACTTGATCGAGTACATCCGAGACATACGATACTTTATTTTCAAAATTAAACTGGCACTTCCTCAAGTATCCTTAAATCACAAAATGTTATCACAAACTGCTTCTACATTTCAATTTTCAAATGCAACAAGTTTCATCTCAATCCGAATTTTATAAACCAATATATGATTTTTTGAATGCAGGCTGTCAAGGTGCATTCGGGACAGCCATAGTCTTGTTTTCAAAATTTAAGTGAGAACATCTCGGTTTCCAAAAATCATGAAATTTATATATTAAATACCTCTGGATGTTATCTTTCGAACGCAACCAATTTCATCTCAATCTGATATCTACGATTCTATTTTAAACTTTTTTATGACATATCTGTCAGGATTTCATACCAAAACCGAGACCCCCTAAGAAAAACACCAAACATCAAGCTCCAAAAATGGAGTTTCATCAGCCCCAATTTCTAGGGTTCAACCAAATGGATATAATAACTCACCAACAACATATAAATCAAAGAATAATCAATCTAAACATGTCTCAAATGATTTTCATGATAAAGATTTACTCAAAACAATTCACAAACATCATTATTTCAACCATCACCTACTCATTTCATATCTCCCACTAAAACCCACAGAAATCACCCAAAATAAACCACAATCCCTCGCCTCTTGTAGATCTTAAGCTTGATGCTCCAAGAAAAACGAAAATGGGGAAGAAGATGAGATAGGGAGACCTCCATGAATTCCTCCTCATCTTCTTGCCTCTTCTTTCCTCTTCCCCTTCTTTCTTCCTTCATTCTCTAGGGTTTTAGAAACCCTTGGAGCTAAAATAATGAGAGGAAATTGGTCCTCTCTATTTAAATACAACTTAAACCCTTGGACAAAAATACCCCTCATTGCAAGGACGTTTAAGACAAACCATTAAATGATTACCAACTTATTAGTTAATTTTAATTCACTTGCCAAGGGCACGTCAAGTTATGCAATACTCTATTAATGTCTTAAAACTCTTATTTAATTTATTTAAGAATGTCCAAAAGCAAATACAAAATGTAATTTATACTTAAAACATATTTATAACTAAAAAAATTATTATCAGGTACAATCGTTATTCGAAGATAAACTTTAAATTACCATACATAATAACATTTAAAACTTATAATTTAAATTATTAAAATTACCGGGTATTACACTTGGGGATTTGCATTTGAGATTCTTACATCCTTTTTAAGAAACTGTTTTATCTGCGTGTCTTTGTTTTTGCTTCGTATATTAGATTGCTTTTTGAAAAAGATTTTGAAAAAGTTAAGAAACACAATTCATCTCCTCTTCTTGTGTTTCCCTGTGTCAATTTTACATAGCTCTTATTTGGAAGAGTGAACCAGGAAAACATCGTTGTGAGATCATCTATATCCTTTCTCTGTTTAAGTTTCGATTAACTAACTTATAGGGATTGCTTTTGAAGTTCTTAATACTCTTCTTTGAAAACCTGGTTTCTTCGTGTTTATCTTTATCTTATGTGTGTGCAAAACTGTTTTTAGAAAAGAATTTTCGAAAAGTTAAGAAACATAATTGAACCACCTTCTTGTGTCACCATGTGTCACTTTCAGTTGGTATCAGAGCCCAGTCTCGAAAGGGTTGAGCATCTATCAAGTGCTGAGAAAGTACTATCCGATCATAAAGCATGGAAAATGAAGGTCAAGCAGTCAATAGACCTCCTCTCTTCAATGGTAGTGACTATGACTACTGGAAGAAGAGAATGACAACTTTCTTTGATACTCAAAGCATGGATATTTGGGAGCTTCTTGAAAATGGTTATCATCCACCTACAATAGATGCTGGAGTGGAAATTCCTAGAGCCAAATGGTCTAATGGACAGAAGACTCGGCATCAACTTCACTCAAAAGCCAAGCACTACCTCTTATGCGCCATCACAAGATCTGAGCATTATAAAGTACATAACTGTGAAACGGTTAAGGAGATCCGGGTATGCTAGCCATAGCTCATGAATGTCCCACCCAAGTGAACTGAATTCTCATATATAGAAAATTGAATTTCAGCAGTTGAGCTTAAATAGACCGGTGTTGTCCATTAAATCTCCTTTAGATTTTTCTAAAATTGTCGTCTTGATTGGAAGAAGAGACAGTTTTGTGTTAGAAATTTCATGAAGCTTTCAAAGGAACTATAGAAAAGATCATATGCCCTCAAATCGTTTCCGCCTTCAAAGAGAAAGGAGTTCGTTCTCAATGTTTTCGAGTTCGTTGTCACGGGCAACAATCTCGTTGCCAAATTCCCCATTTGATCCTTTATTTTTTTTTTCTTTCTTGTCTCCCAAAAATTTTCTACTTTCCTTATTAGAAGTCCGCTACAAAAAGTTCGTGCTCAACAACTTCTAAATCACGACGAAATGGATCGTCGGGCTTCTCCTACGATTGATTCTCATTCACTCTCACTCAATTGCATATGCATTTAAAGGTTTAGAATTTTGGGGGGGGAGGGGGGGCGAGATAGATTTAGGGATGGAAGATCCGAGAGAAAAGAATGAATAAAGATATGAAAAGTCCAGAAAAATATTGATGGATTTCATTTGGGTGCTGCTTTATGCCACTAGAATGATTTTATTTTATATTATTTCATTTTCTTTAGTGCATAGGAATAATGTTCTGTCTTTGCACCAGAATTTGATATCTCACAAAACTTTTGTTGTAATGGGATTTCAATTGTATATACTATAGACTATAGATAGATAGATAAATATATATAGAGTCTGCTTGTTTAAAATTAAAAAATAAGTGATTTTGTTATAATATAATTTAATGATTATTTTAGAATTTTTAAAGAAAAGCAAAAACTAATTTATGTTTGTTTATAATCATAAAATAAAAATTTAACTTGTTTGGATACCAATAGTGCATAACTAAATTTTGTTTGCTACAAAATTACTATAAGGGACATAAAAGATGACAACACTATGAGGCAAAATAAAGAATTTATGGAGAAATGTGGCATCTTTATTGCTTTATCGCATAAAAATATGGGAGAAAAATCTGAAAAGTAGAAATTGTACCTGAATAGGGTGACGTTTGGAAGAGCTTATTTAAGCTCCTTTTGACTTATCTGATGACATAAGTTCTTATGCAGTGTGTTTGGCAGAGCTTATAAAAATAACTTATGTCATCCCATAAGGAGTTTTTGACTTATTTTCACAAGTCACTGGGAGAAGCTTATGGAATTATCATAAGAGCTTATGTACTAAACACCCTCTCCGTGTTTTTCACTATTCGAATCCTCTCATGCCCCTTTCTTTCTTTTTCTTTCTTTAAGTACTTATGGCATAAGCTCTCATGCGATAAGGTCTTATGTCATAAACTCTTAATTAAGTTGTTTACCCAAACGCACCCTAGGTAGATTCGTAGCAGCGTGAAAGAGGCAACACCGCAACGTGAAAAAGTTAATCTGTTTGAATGTATGGAGAGTATAGTGTAGGTCAAGGGGTAGAAGATGTAATTCTAAAATTCATAAATGATATTTTCGTTAACAAGAAATCTCCCCTCTTCAGTTCCATTATTTTTTTATTTTTTTTTTGCATACTCTTTCTTCTACCGCAAGTGCTTGTAATGAGAAGCTACACAAAGTCTCGTTTTTGCTTGATTAATGATTTTTTTTCATCTTTTCATTATTTTTAAAAACAAAAACAAATACATTAATTTTTTTTAAAAATGATTTTTTAACAAAATAAGCAAAAACAAATAAATGGGTGTGGCTCAATTGATTGCGTAAGCTGAGTTTGTGGGGAAGACCTGAGTTCGAATCATACAGAATACATCTTTAAGATGAGCAAAGAACTGTGACGACCCGAACGAAAATTAGTCTCATAACGAGTCTCAAAGATCTAAGCATGTGGTACCATAGACCCACCAGGGAGTCAAAGACCCTAATTACGGTGGTTGTTAATAAACTTAGTAATAGATAGATATCAAACTTATTTAATTTAACAAGATTTTTATTTTTTAGTTAGCCATAAAAAATTGAAGCTTCACAGGTGGGCTGTAACCGGTTAGCATGAGGCCCATCAACAACAAGCTCAAAAGTCCAAAGTAGTTGTCGTGGCCAGAATGTGTCGTACTCGTGTGTGATCCTATCTGGCTGCTGCTGCTGCTCCTCCTCCTTTGTTTTTGTTGTAATCTTCAATTGAATCTCTCATAGGGAGTTGCCCTCACTTCCTTTGACCAATTAAGCTTTTCGTCTTCACCTCCATTTCGGTGAGTCCCCTTTTCTCCTTTCTCTTCCATTTCCCACTTATCCTCCGATCTATTCCCATACTTTTCATTTCTAGGTTTTTCTATTTTTTTATAACCCATTTGAAATTCAGTTTTATTGTGTTGTCTATTTTGGTTTATGTTATGCCTAAGGTTCCTTCATTTCTTATTTTATTGCGTGTTGCAACATTAAGAACTCTCCTGTTGTCTACGTGTGCTTGTGGTTTGTAACGTTTACACCTTTGCTGTTGCCTTTTTTTTTTTTTACTTATCCCCCAATTGTGAACCAGAAAATATTGTTTAAATTTGGAGTATACTTTAATAGACCTTATTGAAATTTTTAATATGTTTTATATGATAATTGTGAAAGCTACTTTATTGGTGATTGGGTAAGCTGGATTTAGGGAATACGCTGATTCAAATTATCTAGTGGATAGCCATAGTGGTTAAAATCGCTAATCTATGAAGAACATGTGAACCAAGTCATTGAAATTTGTTCAGCAAACGAGTTTTAAGGCTTCGATTTTTCTGTCTTTCTGCGCATACGTTTTGTCTACTTCTTCCTCGTTTTAGTTGTCAATATGTGTTACTTTAAGAATTAGACTTCTTTACATATTTAGTAAAATGTTTATAGATCATCTCACCATAATGTAACATTTATAAGTGTTAAGTGTACTAGCATTTCTTGCCACAATTTTCATTGCTAGTTTTCATGATTGTTTACTGCAGATGAGATTTGGTGAACAGTTTGTAACTTTCACTTATATTTGTTGCCATTAACACTCATTATGCGATGTTGTCTTCATAACTGTCCTTATTCTTATTTATATATCCTTATCTCAAATACTTAGTTGGATGGAATTATTTATTTATTGTCCGTTTGTGTATTTTTTGAATAATCTACAGCGTGGACTGAGATGGCTGGAGGTGGTGTTATTCAGCAGTTATTGAGGAGGAAAATCCAGTTTCAATCTACTGTAAGCACTGGACCCGCTTTCATGTTAGTTTTGATGCTTTTGGGAGTATTTGTGTGTTTTGGTTGTTATGACTTGCATGACCAGATCACTAGACCTATAATAGAGACACTTAGAATAAAATTTGGGGGTCGGGCAAGTGGGTTTTCTGATTTAACAAATGTAAATCACTGACTTCAATTTCTGATTCATATTACATATTTTCATATGGATTAGTTCATGTCCTAGATTTTTTTGGTCCCCATTAAGGGGGCTGAAAAGTTGGGTCCAAGTCCAACTAATGGTAGCTATATTCCATTGTGGGCTTGACCCTTCTGAAGACTGATATGTAGACATATTTGATTCATGCATGTCTTACGGTTTCAGTGAGTTGATAACAGTTTGCCTGCCATGGAACAAGTTGACCATGTATTTTGCTGATAGCATGTCTATACTTACTGCAGAATACTTCCTTTTTGTCATCCATCGTTGCAAAGAAAGATGATGCTGGATCTGCTGGCAGCAGGTCCTTAAGAGCACTTGCATTAATTGGTGCTGGTGTATCGGGGTTTTTGAGTTTTGCAACAACAGCATCAGCTGATGAAGCTGAGCATGGCCTGGCATGTCCAAGCTATCCATGGCCTCACGAGGGCATCCTCAGTTCTTATGATCATGCTTCGTGAGTTTGACTTGAATTTTACCTATATTTTATGTTTGAATATATGAAATTTTTCTCATAATATTGTTATTGTAACTTAATATTTTAGAGTATCCTGGATTATCTCGTAGGATTTATTTTCCATCTATTTTTCCTGATTTGTTTCCTAAATTAATTAGAACCAGGACTCTAATATTAGTATAAAAAGAACTATTGGTTTGGTCCTTTGTATCGTCTCATCACATTATCATCATATTAGTATCAATATCAATCTCTTTATTCTAAGCCTCCATTCTCTCATTTCCTCCTTCCTTACCTAAAGCCCTCCAATTCAACATGGGGGAGTGATGCCATCCTCTCTGACCTATTCCGCCCTATCGCTATTTTGTTGTCGAGTTTCCAAAAAAAAAAATCGGAACTATGATTAGCTACCTCCCACATGTTCTCTTTGTGGGACCCTCTCTTTCTCTCCACTATCCTTTTTTTCTCTCCTTCCTTGGTCATTGTCTCCGTTCTGCACTTATGTGGTCTGTCTCTTGTCCGATCAACCCCACCACGGTGTTCGCTCCCCAAACTCAGCCAGCCCTCGCCACTGCCCAGACTTGCTCTAGATTGTGTGAAATAGCGTTTTCTCCTCTTTTCTGGTTGTTGCTTCATTGGCCTTCACTGACGAACCTTTTTCAGCCATCTTTGGCCCTTGTCTGTCCAGATCCTGCTACTACATTTGGTGTTAGGCTACCCACATCTGCAGTTTGTTGTCTTTGATTGCATTTTTGGGTTAGTATCAGATTTTGTGGTTTCTTTTGTTTTTCAGATCTCTAGCCACCATTGTTGTTAAAATCGCGAGTGGGATCGTAGACGTAGAATAGTGTGTTTTTACGATTTCTAGGGACTGTGGTGTGCAGAATCGTCAGCGGCCAGGATCGTGGCGGATCGACCATCTTCCTCTCAAAGGTCGTAGGATTGGTGAGTTTACCATGTCGGTCAATCCTCAAATTCGACACGCGGGTTGTTTTTGACCCATACGAAATAACAGGTATTTTTTACCCAGTCGGTTTTTACGAGTTTTCTCCTAAAACCCCTAAAACGCCGTTTCACCCACACTTTTCAACCCCGTTCAAACTCTTTCTCTCTATTAGAGTATACAAAAGAATATAGGCAAACTTGTAATGGCTGAGTTAATCCTCTCAGTCAGTTAGTTAGGCCAAGTAGTTATGATTCTGTTGTTACAACAGTTAGTTATGATTCTGTTGTAGTTAGTTAGATGATAACTGCTAGTCAGTTAGTAGAGTAGGTTATATATAAACCTTCTTGTAACCGTTTTCAGATTGAAGAAGAAATCATAATACATTTTCTTTGATTCTCTCATTCTGTTTTCTCTCTTTCTCTCTGAACTCTATTATGGTATCTAGAGCTTCTTTCTGGGCCTGATTGTTCATGGCGAATCCTTTCACTGAACACGATGCTGGAAATGCATCTTTCTCTGCTAATTCATCTTCTTCTTCTTCCTCGAACTTCAATCCTCCACTTTCAGTGAAACTTGATGATCAGAATTTTCTCTTATGGAAACAGCAAGTTGAAGCTGTTATTATTGCTCACAAGCTCCATCGCTGGGTTGTGAACCCTAATATTCCTCCGATCTACAATTCCGAAGCGGATCGCACTGCAGATATTGCGTCAGAAGCATATCAATTATGGCTAGTCCAAGATCAGATGCTGTTTACATGACTGCTGAGTTTGATCTCGCCGACAGTGCTCCCTTGATTCCTCAGTTGCAAGCACTCGTATCAGATTTGGGACAAAGTGCACAAATTCTTTCACTCTCAGCTTCGTGCGAAGGTTCGTCAGTTTCGGTCAGAGCTCAAAAATACTCGGAAAGGATCGCACACGATGCAAGAATTTCTGGTGCGAATTCGTGCCCTAGTGGATTCGCTTCATGCGATTGGTGACTCTGTGAGTGATCAAGATCATATTGACACGATTCTCGAAGGATTGCCTGAAGAGTATAATTCATTCGTGATGATGATTTTTGCTAGGGTTGATCCGATTTCGGTTGAAGATATTGAGTCGCTTCTGATTGTCCAAGATGCGCAATTGGAGAAATTCAGACAAGAGCTTCCATCGTCCTCTGTATCTCTCAACCTAGCTCACACTGCAACTGCGGTTTCGTCGGATCAGCCAAACAGTGTAGAGTATGCTTCAGGTCGCAGTGCCTCTCAGGGAATTACTAGAGGTCGAGGCCGTGGTACTAGAGGACGTGGTAATCGCAGTCGTGGAGGTCGAATTGGTGACAGTCGCAGCAGTAATAGACCTACTTGTCAACTGTGTCACAAGTATGGTCATGATGCTTTCAATTGTTGGCATCGCTTTGAACATGACTTTGTTCCCAGTCGTCCTGCTGCTCCTACTGCTCAACCAGCTACTCACTTTCCATATCAAGGTCAAGTCCCTGTTCAGACTCAGTTTCCCTTGGTCTTGCCTCCTCGACCACCTTCAAATGGCACAGATTCCACCCCATCCTCTCAGCCACTTAGTCGCTCGTAATCGACTTCACCTTCTTAACTTCTCGCCAGCCTCGATGACGCGCCGGTTTGGTACTCCTCAACCGCTCATACACTCGTGCACTTACACCATCTCATATGTGGTACCACGACTGAGCTTCACACCATCTTCTTAACGATTCTCGAAATTTCAGCTATAGTTCACCTTTTGAAGGATAGGATCAAGTCCTCATGGGTAATGGGCAAGGTCTCCCCATAACCTCTACTTGGTTTTTCTAAAATTACTACTCCAAATCACCCACACACCGTTCTTTCCCTCAATAATCTGCTCCTTGTTCCCTCTATAACTAAAAACCTTGTTTGTGTCTAAATTTGCTCAAGATAACAATGTTTATTTTGAGTTTCATCCTTACTCCTCGTTTTGTCAAATCACGGGATCTAACAAGGTTCTACTTGAAGGCTCTCTAGGAAATGATGGGTCAGTATTGCTTCAAGCACATCAATATTATAAAGGAGCCTTCGGCCCAATAAGTTTTCTCCTCCTCCTCCTCCGGGTCATACTTGTAATAAGTCCGATAGTAATATTCCAGATTAGTATCAATACTGATGTTGTTTCTAATTCCTTTTCTACTTGGCATAATAGATTAGGCCATGCCCATCCTAATGTTGTCAAAACTGCTTTCTGACTTTGTAATATTCCTTGTTCAAATAAAATGACAAATGATTTTTGCAATGCCTGCTGTTTGGGAAAGTCTCACAGATTGTATGCTCCACCCTCCCCTACCGTTCATACTAAAGCTTTTGAACTTATTCACTCTGACCTTTGGGGCCCAGCACCTTTTACTTCATCAAATGGCTACACTTATTACATAGCCTTTGTTGATGCTTTCACTCGATTTACACGGATTTATTTTCTTAAAAGAAAATCTGATGCTCTAACAGCATTTAAACAATTTCACTCTCTTGTCAAAACTCAATACTCAGCCTCTGTCAAGGCCATTCGCATGATTGGGGGGTGAGTTTAGACCTTTCACCAATCATTTGATCGAGTTGGGTATTGTGCACGAGTTAACTTGTCCACACACTTCCCATCAAAATGGCATCAGAGGCGTAAACATAGGCACATTGTCGAAATGGGATTGACCTTACTTTCCCATGCCTCCATGCCATTAACCTTTTGGGATCATAGCTTCACTATGGCTGTCTACTTAATAAATAGACTCCCCACTGCAGCTCTCACTTCCTTTTCTTCTCCCTATCATGCTCTCCAAGGGTCTATTCCTAAATATACTCGCTTAGAACTTTTGGTCGTGCTTGTTTTCCTCTCTTTACGTCCATATAATCAACACAGGCTGCAGCTTTAGGTCCACCGAGTGTGTCTACCTTGGCATTTCTCCCCAACATAAAGGCCACAAGTGCCTATCTCCTTCTAGGCAGAATTTTTGTTTCAAAGGATGTCTTGTTTAATGAACTTAAGTTTCCTTATCCCTCCCTTTTTCCTTCTCCTCTCTGAGAACCAAACTCAAAAGATTCCACATTTCAGTTCCACAATTCCCACTCTTCTCCTTCCTCCTTTGAATGTCTGTTCCTTTAAATCGCTTTCCTCCCCCTCTTTCTCCCTCACCCTTATCCACTCCTCGGTTCCGTTCCTGTGTCTACCAACCACACGTCCCCAGCCTTCGAAAACTCTGCACAATCAAGACTGTCTTCCTCTCCTCATTCACCTAGTGTCTCCCCACAACCAGCCAGCTCTTCCTCCCTCATCCACCAGGTCCCTTACATTCTTCTACTCGTTTCACCCAACCAATGTTCCCCAATGTCTCACCATCCAGGCCCCCTCATCCTATGTTAACACGTTCCAAGACCGTGTTGCCTACCACCTAAGTCTGTATCCTCGAGTAAATCTTGCCTATGCAGAGCTCGCCTCGCTTAAACAGTCAGTCGCCCAGCCTCCTTGGCTTGAAGCTATGAAAGTAGAGCATCGCCCTTCTTCAAAACCAGACCTGGTCCTTAGTTCCTCTTCCTCCGAATAGGAAAGCCATTGGGTGCAAATGGATATTTCGCATCAAAGAAAATCCTGATGGCACTGTTAATAAATATAAGGCAAGGTTGGTTGCCAAAGGCTTTCACCAAACTCATGGATTTGATTTTCATGAGACCTTCTCTCCTGTCATCAAACCAGTCACAATCAGAATAATTCTCACCATGGCTCTGTCCTCCAACTGGGTGATACAGCAGATTGATATAAACAATGCCTTTTTAAATGGTGTTTTGAGTGAAGAGGTTTATATGACTCAACCTCCTGGTTTTGAGGCTAAAGATAAAACTCTTGTTTGTAAGCTTCACAAAGCACTTTATGGGCTCAAACAAGCCCCAAGGGCTTGGTATGAACGCCTCACTAGCACACTGTTACAGTTTGGTTTTGTAATTAGTCGTTGTGATCCCTCACTCTTCATCTACTCTAAGGGAGCTGTGTGCCTCTATGTTTTGGTTTATGTTGATGACATCATTCTCACTGGCACTTCACCAAATCTCATCTCTGACCTTATCAACAGACTAAATGCAGCCTTTGCTCTTAAAGAGCTTGGCTCTATTGACTATTTTCTGGGGGTTGAAGTCAAGCATCTATCATCGGGCTCCATCTTACTAAGCCAGACTAAATACATCCGAGACCTTCTTAACAAAGCCAATATGTTGGAGGCCAAAGGTATATCTTCTCCTATGGTCAGTGGCTGCAAACTAAGCAAGTTTGGCACAGATTCGATTCTTCGATCCAGGTCTTTACAGATCCATAGTTGGGGCATTACAATATGCCACATTAACCAGCCGGAAATAGCCTACGGTGTTAACAAGGTATGCCAATTTATGGCAAACCCCCTTGAAACGCATTGGCAAGTCAGAAAAAGAATCCTTCGGTATCTAAAGGGTTCCATGCATTTTGGTCCTTTTCTGACCTTCTTCTATTACTCAAATTTCTTCACTATTAAGGCATTCTCGGATGCTTGATTGGGCCATGATCCGGATGACAGGCGTTCTACCTCTGGATCATGCATCTTTCTTGGTCCAAATCGATCTCTTGGTGCTCCAAGAAGCAACCTCTAGTAGCACGGTCTAGTCTTAAGCCGAATCATCAAAGCATGGCTAATACAAAGAAGAAACAAACACTGGATTATGCCCTTACTCACCGAGCCGCGAGTTCCATTTCACACACCACGCATTTTCTCGTGATAACTCGAGGAGCAGATGCAGTGGCTCATAATCCCGTTACGCATTCTCGAACGAAACACATTGAGCTTGACCTTCATTTTGTCGAGAGAAAAGGTTTTGTCTGGGGCCCCGGCCGTGCATCATGTTCCAAAGATTCGAGCAAATAGTCGATCGCTTCACAAAGCCATTGTCCTCCACCGTTCGATGAATTACGAGCCAATCTCAATGTGGTTGCTGCTCCTCAACCACCTTGAGATTGTGCGGGGGATATTAGAGTATACAAAAGAATATAGGCAAACTTGTAATGGCTGAGTTAATCCTCTCAGTCAGTTAGTTAGGCCAAGTAGTTATGATTCTGTTGTTACAACAGTTAGTTATGATTCTGTTGTAGTTAGTTAGATGATAACTGCTAGTCAGTTAGTAGAGTAGGTTATATATAAACCTTCTTGTAACCGTTTTCAGATTGAAGAAGAAATCATAATACATTTTCTTTGATTCTCTCATTCTGTTTTCTCTCTTTCTCTCTGAACTCTATTACTCCCTCTCCCAGCCATTTTCGAACTCCTTCGGTCCTTCCCTCTCTCAGCAACAAGAACTCCTTCCCTCTCTCCCCGTTTCGAACTTCTTCCCTCCATTCTACTTCTATTTTCGGCTTTGTCATTGCCATCCAGTTCTGCTTCTCCTTTGCGACTCTGCTCTGTTCTGATTTGAAGAGTAATAATGTCTTCAAATGCTCCTGCTAGTGGCAGTAATAGTAATGAAGTTGAAGGGAGTGGCAAGAAAAATCTGAAAGTTGTTGGGATGAGGATTGATATGGCATGGCAGCATGGGGTTTCAGTTGATGGGGATGCAAGGAAAATAAAATGTAAATATTTGAGAAGGTGATAACAGGGGGAGTTTATCGTATGAAGCATTATTTGGCAGTGACCTCGAAGGATGTCGGAGCTTGCAGATAAGTGCCTGATGCAGTTAGGAAAGAAATGTGGGACATTGTGGCTTCATTGCAAAAGAGACTCATTACTAAATCAAGCCAAAATGAATATGAAGGAGGTAGTGGCAGAGCAGTAACTAAATCAATCGATGAAGGTGGATAAAGAAAAAGGGAAGAGACTCCTGGTGATATTTTCAATAAGAGGAGAGTTAGCTCTCAAGCCACAATCAACAATATATTCAAGATGAGCTTGAGAGAGGATGCATGCCTAGAAAAAGGTAAATTCATTTACAACAATGCCATATACCTTTTAATGTGGTAAAGAGTGAAGAGTTTCCGAAGATGTTTGAATTAGTTGCCCGACATGGTATAGGATTTAAGCCACCATCCTACCATGAGATTAGGGTGAAGTATCTGAAGCAACAAGTTGAACTTACTAATCAAAGCTTGGAGGATCATATAACTTTTTGGAAGAAATCTAGTTACACGATAATGACTGATTGATGGACCGATAAGAGGAGGACTATATTGAAGGTCTTATTTAATAGTCCTAAGGGAACAATTTTTTTGAAGTCTATTGATGCATCCGACATTACTAAGACAGCTGACAAGACTTCAAAAAAAGTTGTCAGTTGTCTTTGTAACGTCCCAGGCTGCTTTACAAATTGACGACTGTCCACAAACCAACACCGGTCTTTTTCAAATTAGCTTTGTCCTCACTCACACGCTTCCCGAGAAATTTTCGAAGGAGGTCACCCATCCCAGAATTGCTCAAAGTCATGCATGCTTAACTATGGAGTTCTTAAGTGATGGGCTCCCGAAAAGAAGATGCATCTTGTTGATATAAGTAGTACCAATCAATTCTTATAAGTCATACTCAACTGTATAGTCCCATACCTACACAGTCTTAGGATCACTCTCATTCCAGTGTGTAATCGATTCATTCATGTGTCCCTCCACCTAGAAGTCTGCCAGGAGCTGCTCCTTGTCCATGTCTTCTCGCACCCGCGACCACTCCCTGCCCTCGTCAGTCCCGGGTGTCACATACCCACTAGCTTCCCCTTGGTTCGTCCACAAACCACACCATACCGGGGAGACGTGCCGCTCTGATACCATTTGTAACATCCCAGGCTGCTTTACAGATTAACAATTGTCCCCACAAACCAACACGAGTTTTTTCAGTGTGCTTTGTCCTTACACGCTTTCTGGGAAAACTTCCCAGGAAGTCACCCATCCCAGAATTGCTCCAAGTCAAGTACACTTAACTATGGAGTTCTCAAGTGATGGGCTCTCGAAAAGAAGATGCATCTTGTTGATATAGGTAGTATCAATCAATTCTTATAAGTCATTCTCAACTGTATAATCTCATACCTACACAGTCTCAGGATTCCTCTTATTCCGTTATATAATCGGTTCATTCATGTGTCCCTCCGCCTAGAAGCCTACCAGGAGCCTCTCATTGTCCTTGCCTTCTCGCACCGGCGACGACTCCCCGCCCTCGTCAGCCCCGGGTGTCACGGTCTTGGTTATGTCGGATGCATCAACGGACTTCAAAAAAGATGTTCCCTTAGGACTATTAACTATGAACTTCAATATTGTCCTCCTCATATCGATCCATCCATCTGTCATTATCGTGCAGCTAGATTTCTTCCAAAAGGCTTTATGATCCTCAAGTTCTGATTAGTAAGTTCAACTTGTTGCTTCAGATACTTCACCCTAATCTCATGCTAGGATGGTGACTTAAATCCTATACCATGTCGGGCAACTAATTCAAACATCTTCGGAAACTCTTAACCACATTAAAATGTATAACATTGTTGTTGTAAATGAATTTGCCTATTTCTAGGCATGCATCCTCCCTCAAGCTCATCTTGAATATATTGTTGATTGTGGCTTGAGAGTTAACTCCCCTCTTCTTGAAAATATCCCCAAGAGTGTATTTCCTTTTTCTTTTTCCACCCTCATCAGTTGATTCAGCTGCTGCACTTCCATTACCTGCTTCATACTCTTTTTGGCTTGACTTAGTAATGAGTCTCTTTTGCAATGAAGCCACAATGTC
The DNA here is from genome assembly GCA_030762895.1 of Sophora flavescens. Lineage (NCBI taxonomy): Eukaryota > Viridiplantae > Streptophyta > Magnoliopsida > Fabales > Fabaceae > Sophora > Sophora flavescens. The sequence continues at coordinate 102,435,432 of CM061066.1, read as the reverse complement.
CCATATTTCTTTCCTAATCGCATCGTGCACCGATCTGCAAGCTCCGACATCCTTCGAGGTTGCAGCCAACCGATGCTTCATACATTAAACTCTCCCTCGTTATCACCTTCTCACAATATTTACATTTTATTTTTCTTGCATCCCCATCAACTAAAACCCCATGCTGCAATGCCACATCTGTCCTCATCCCTAAGCTTTCAAATTTTTGTTGTCACTCCCTTCAGCTTCATTCCTATTACTACCACTAGCAAGAGCATTTGAAGACATTTAAATCAAAACCGAGCAGAGCCAAAAAGAGATGCAGAACTGGATTGCAATGACAAAGCCAATAGAGAAGCAGAACAGAGGGAAGGAGTTCGAATCGGTGAGAGAGGGAAGGAGTTCTTGTTGTTGAGAGAGGGAAAGATCGAAGGAGTTCGAAAATGGTTGGGAGAGGGAGAAAGAGTTCGAACGGGGTTGAAAAGTGAGGGTGAAATGGTATTTTAGGGTTTTTTTAGGAGAAAAACCCTATAAAAACCGAGTGGGTAAAAAATACCCGTTATTTTATATGGGTCAAAAAACGACCCGTGTGTCCAATTTGAGGATCGACCAACTTGGTAAACTCGCCGATCCTACGAGCTTTGAGATGAAGATAGTCGATCCACCACGATCCTGGCCGCTGACGATTCTGCACACGATTCAGCTTGCCACAGCCCCCAGAAATCGTAAAAACACTATCCTACAATCCCACTTGCGATGTTAACAACTATGATTATCATATTAGTATCAATTCATATTATTCTAAGTCCCTATTCTCTCTTTTCCTCCATCCTTGCCTAAAACCCTCCCGTTTAACATTTCCCTTTCTAGTTTCTGCTCAACAATATCATTTGCTAAGTTAGCAACTAGTCACACTCAATCTTGCCCCTGCTGCATTTAAAAGGTGATTTCCCGGTAAGAAATGCTTAGTTTATTTTCTTTTTAATTGACCTTATTTTATCATTTATCCCATTCTGTAGATCGGCAGTTCATTCTTTCTATTTTGCCTTGTTATTTCATTTGCCTTTGATGTGTTGTAGCATGGTTTAAAATTTAAATCTGGCATGTGTTACATGTTGATTATAATATTTATTCAAGCAAACAACTATTCTGGACTTCCAACCTAAGGAACAAGTGTCATCACATCGGTCCTCCTTTTATAGATGACATCAAATTGATCCTTCATACCATATATGACATTACATTTGTGATTTGTCCAACCGCCACAATCCGTTAAGAAGCCATTACTGAGAGACCCATATGACATCATCTTTCTATGCGGCACTTTGTTTTGTGCCTCATGGAGTGAGGACCTAACTCCATGAGGCACAAGTGGATACCAATGTGATGATACTTGTATCTTTGGAGGACCAAATGGTGGTTTACTCTATACATTATGCGTTGATTGGTAGATTATAAATTATTTTTTTCCTAGCAAAACAGTAGCATTCTAAATTCTGCCATAGCCTTTAAGGGCGTTTTCTCGGTGTAAGGTTCATAACTGAAAAATGTACATTCTGCTGCTATCATGTATTTAAAACAGATTTCACATTAATGCTATTTTAACATTAATAGTATTACTATTTCGTGTCTTAATATTTTCAATTAATATTGTATGAGCAGGATTCGTCGTGGTCATCAAGTTTATACACAAGTCTGTGCTTCCTGCCATTCTATGTCATTGATATCGTACCGTGATTTGGTTGGTGTCGCTTATACAGAAGAAGAGGTAAAGGCTATGGCAGCTGAGATTGAGGTGGAAGATGGCCCTAATGATGAGGGTGAGATGTTTACACGCCCTGGTAAACTCAGCGATCGTTTTCCTCAGCCATACTCAAATGAAGCAGCTGCTAGGTTTGCTAATGGAGGAGCTTATCCTCCAGATCTAAGTCTTATTACCAAAGTAATGAAAATTACTTGCTAGTGATGTCTTTAGAAATTTCTATTGTATGTACGTTAGAAATATATTTAACCTTTCACTTTTTAGGCCCGTCACAATGGTCAGAACTATGTATTTGCCCTTCTGACTGGTTATCGTGACCCCCCTGCTGGTGTTTCGGTAAAATCTTCTTTACTCTCTTAAATCTTTTTTTTTTACTAGAGTAACTTTTGTAGATTTTGCATGTTGTCTGATGGAAAATGCTAGGCCACCTGATTTGTTGTTATGAACTAAATAAAATGCGTTAGTAATCTGTTAGTGGTTTTGAAGTAAGTGTAAGCAGTCAACAACAGTCAAATTGATTTATTTTTTTCATTTCCTTTTTTTGTGCACACTTATGAGTATGTGCCTGTGTGCATAGTAGAGTTGGGGACTGTGAAGAGCCTTTAAAGGCTCTATCTTGATATTGCTTTTCTGGACAGCACTTCATGAGCATAATATGCTCATATGATGCTTTTTGACAGTAAGCACGAGTTCGTATTATGCTTTTTGAAACTAAGCACGTGTTCTTTTGGATATCATATAGGCCATATTCAGTTTCAACATGATTCCAAAATGATTAAGCATGTTATGGTTAACAGACACTAACATAACACACACATTGTTGAATTAGTGTTTGAGAGAAATTGTGTGTACTGCTTACACACAGTACATCACCCAGACTACATCATATAATTCTTTTTTTATAAAATCTAATTTTTTTATAACTTCAACTATTGAATTTAAACCATCTATCGTGTTGATCTAGCAAATAGTGAAATTTTATGGGCATTATCTATATGATATGAACATTTAATCCAGCACTGCATTTTGTGAATAGTCATCCAAACAAAAGGTGTTCAATGGTGTAAGATTGATTTTGATTTATACAGGTGTCCCACTGTCAGGAATCTCTTTAGAGAGTAGAGAATTTCTAACAATGATACCCCACAGAACCAGGAAACAGGGGAAAGAACACACCCTTTACTGAATATACCTCTATATTATTGAAAGAATTACAAGAATAGAATGAAAGTACACAAAGGAGCACTCTCCATTCACACTAGAAATTAATCCAGTCACAACAGTGAAATTCATAAGCTGCCTAATACAGTCAAAACTAACTACTTATATAGGGGTAGGTTCTAACAGAAATAACACAAATAATCCCCTGCTAACAGCACTAACAAATATAACTAACTGATAGTTTTTCCCTACCCTTTTGGGTCCTTTTGACCCCTTCTCCTGTAGTAAACTCTCAGTGTATTTGACTGGGTCTCCCTAGGTGATTGAGGCCTAACAATGCCTCCCTCTTCCGAAAGAACCTTGTCCTCAAGGTTGAATTCTGGAAACTGCTGCTGGATTGTAGAAGTTTCTTCCCATGTTGCTTCTTTGGGTGGTTTATTAAGCCACTGCACTAACATTTGTGGAACTTGAACTCCCTGCTGAGAAATGATGCGTGTCCCTAGGATGTTGGCTGGCTGGAAAGAAGATGGACTACCCTGTAGATTGGTAGGCAAATCAGGTTCAAACGGATGCTGTCCTACTGCAAGCTTTAACTGCGAAACATGAAAAACCGGGTGGATTCGAGCATGATCAGGCAACTGTAATTGGAATGCTACTGTCCCAATTTGTTTTAAAACCAAGTAAGGACCATAATATCTAGCTGATAGTTTGGGTTGAATTTTTGTTGACATAGATCCCTGCCTATGAGGCCTGATCTTCAAGTATACCCAATCCCCTACTTTAATCTTTGAGGGTTTCCTATGAGCATTCGCATACTGAGCCATTTGTGTTTGAGCTCTCCCCAAGTGGAACTTTAATTGCTTTAGAGCCTTATCCCTGTCCATTAAATCTTGTGCTACTGCTTCCACCAAAGTTTCTCCTGGAATAAACCTGGCCAATGAAGGGGGAGGCCTGCCATAAACTACCTCAAAAGGGGTGCAGTGAGCTGCACTCTGAAAACTGGTGTTATACCAGTATTCCGCCCATGGTATAAAATCCACCCATGCTCTTGGTTGTTCAGAGCAAAAACAGTGCAAGTAGGTCTCCAAAGTCCTGTTTAACACTTCTGTTTGTCCATCTGATTCTGGATGGTAGGCCGTGCTCATTCGGAGTGAAGTTCCCTACAGCCTGAACAATTCTTGCCAGAAGTGACTGAGAAATGTGGTATCTCGGTCACTGACAATTGACGTGGGAATTCCATGTAGGCGCACTATTTCTTTGACAGAAACTTCAGCGATAGAAGTATAGAACTAGCTGAATATGGATGTTTAATGAGAATAAAATGTCCATACTTACTCAATCTATCTACTACCACCAAAACATCATCATACCCTTTTGCTTTAGGAAGCCCAACCACAAAATCCATACTAATGTCTTCCCAAATGGCGTTTGGAATTGGTAATGGTTGTAATAGACCCGCGGGAGATGAGGCTTGATATTTACTTCGCTGACATATATGACAAGAGGCCACAAAATCTGTAATTGCTCCTTTCATACCAATCCAGTACACCGATTGAGCAATTCTGCGATATGTTCTGTAACTGCCCGAATGCCCCCTGTTGGGGATGAACGAAATTCCTGTAACAATTTGGGAATCCAAACCGAGGTTGCAGACAACACCAGTCTTCCTTTGTAGTATAGTCGATTGTGTTCTATAGTATGTTGAGGGTGTGTATTTGGATCTTTGCTCCAAATCTTTTTTGATTTTGGAAAGCACCGGATCAGCCAATACTTCATCATCAATTGCTGTCACTTCTTGCCAAAAAGGCTTAGACAATACCTGCAGCTCCTTATCTTCATCCTTCCTTGATAGAGCATCGGCCACCTTGTTGCCTGCCCCAACCTTGTATATTATATCGAACTCATATCCAAGTAGTTTGGCCAGCCAATTTTGTTGATTTTGAGTAGTATTCCTCTGTTCCAGCAAGTGTCGCAGACTCCTTTGTGTCATTAAACACAGTGAATCGCTGTCCTAGGAAGGTAGGGCCTCCAATGTTGAATGGCTAACACCAAAGCCATCAACTCTTTTTCATATACAGATTTTGAAAGAGGTGTCTGCCAAAGCTTTGCTGAAAAAAGCAATGGGCCTCTTATTCTGTGATAGGACAGCACCTACCCATTTTCCTGAAGCATCACATTCGATTGAGAAAGGTTGAGAAAAGTCGGGCATGGCTAACACGGGTGCTGTGGTTATAGCCTCTTGCAACCTTCTAAAAGCTTCCAAACTCTCTTCACCCCATTTAAAGTTTCCTTTTTTCAGTAATGTGGTCAAAGGACGAGCTATTTTCCCATAATGCTGAATAAATCTGCGATAATATCCTGTAAGACCCAGAAAGCCTCTTACTACCTTTATGGTTTTGGGTATTGGCCATTCCATTACAGCCTCTATTTCTGGGGATCCATAAAGACACCAGCCTTGGAAATAATGTGGCCTAAGTACCCTATTTCCCTTTTTCCAAAACTGCTTTTCTTTGGATTAGCATAAAAACAGTGTTGCTGTAATGTCTTTAGTACATGCTTTAAATGCTCCAAATGTTCTTTCCAAGATTGACTATACACAAGTATGTCGTCAAAAAATACTAAAACGTACCTCCGAAGAAAAGGTTCAAGGGTTGAGTTCATGGCACATTGAAACGTTGCTGGAGCATTTGTCAAACCGAATGGCATGACTAAAGATTCATAATGCCCCAAGTGAGTTCTGAATGCTGTTTTAGGAATATCCGCTTCGTGCATCCTTATTTGATGATATCCCGCTTTTAAATCAATCTTGGAAAAATAGGAGGCTCCATTCAACTCATCCAATAGATCTTCGATTACGGGAATGGGAAACTTGTCTGGCACCGTGGCTTTGTTGAGAGCTCTGTAATCTACGCAAAATCTCCAGCTGCCATCTTTCTTTTTCACTAGAATTACCGGACTCGAGTATGGACTGTTACTTTGTCTAATAATTCCAGCAGCAAGCATCTCAGTTACTTGCTTCTCAATCTCGTTTTTTCTGCAAGTAGGGATATCTGTAAGGCGGTACATTCACCGGATCAATCCCAGCTTTGATAGGTATTCGATGGTCCACTTCTCTTGGAGGAGGTAATCCTTTTGGTTCCGAAAACACTTGTTCAAATTCATTCAGAACCTGCTGCTCTTCTTCTTCTATTGATAGTTGGGACTTTTCTGTTCTGGTTTCCACACAGCTTTTTTTTTCTACCAGCCATAACATCGCCATGGCTTCTACCTCGGCTATTGTCATAAGTGCTCTGGATGATATCGAGCTTTAGAGAGACTTGGGTCTCCTCTAATTTCTAAGTTCCGTCCTTGATGATGGAAAGTCATGGTGAGGGTCCTCCAATTAACCTTTACTTCTCCTAAAGTCTGCAACCAGGCTACTCCCAATATTGCATCTACTCCACCCAATTCGAACACAAAGAATTCCCCTACAAATTCATACTCCCCCAATGTTAATTTCATATCTTTGCAGTGACCTCGAGTACTTTTTCCCTGTCCATCACCCAATCTCACCTTGTGTGGCGTTGTGGGCTCAACCAACAATCCTAATCTCTGTACCAGCTTGGTATAGATGAAGTTGTAGCTTGCCCCACTATCAATTAACACCAATATTTTCTGTCCTTGTACCACCCCTTGCAACTTCATAGTTTGGGGCTGAGTCATGCCACCTGCTGAGCAAACTGACAGTTCCATCCATTGGCACGTTGTCTCGAGGTCCTTCTCCTTTCTCTTCTTCGATTTCTAACTGAATGATTTCACCTTCTTCATTGACCTCCTCGTCCTCAGCTAAAATGACAATTCGAAGGCTTTTTTCTGGGCATCTATGCCCTTGTCCGAATGCTCCTCCACAATGGTAGCATAGCCCCCCATCCCTCCTTTTGACATATTCTTGATAAGGTAGGGTTTGGGTTGCCCTCCTTCTTGAAACCCAACCCCCAAAACCTCCATTCTTGGCCACTGACACTGCTCCGCTTCATTGCCCGACGTGACCTGACCCATTAGAGGCCTGGGTGCTGCTCGAACTTCCATAACTAGTTGTTCGGTCACCTGACCACCTCCTTGGGATCTGAAATTCGCGCCCATGCCTCGACTTGAGTTTCCCCCAATATTGCGCGACTCTTTCAGGGCCTCTTCCACATCTCGAGCTATCTCCATGGCCCGCAGCAATTCTTTAGGATTATGGGGTTGCACCTGACCCCGTATGTCGTGGTGTAATCCGGCCATGAAATATCCGAGAAGCTGGTCATCCTCTGTGGTGGTGGTTTGCGCCACCAGCAGCTCAAACTCCTGCACATATTCCTCCACTCCTCCAATCTGCCTCGGAGATGCTAGCCTTTCGTACACAGTGCCCCTACCATTCCCTCCATACCTCTGTATCAGTGGTTCCACGAAATCCTTCCAAAAAGGATTCTTGGCTTTCTTCCTCCAAAATCGGAACCAGTGCACTGCGTTCCCTTCCATGCTGACGAAAGCCAGTTGAAGCTTCTCCGAGGACTTAATTTGCTGAACCTCGAAGAACTTCTTTGCCCTTGCCAACCAACCCAAAGGGTCGTGTCCCTCAAAGGTGGGTAACGCCACCTTTTTTGTCCTAGAACGAATCGCCATGCCTCCTTCCTCCTCGGAATCGCCGCCCTCCATTTCATCTTCGGAAGATTTATCTTTCTTCTTGACCAAATTGTCCTCTACTTCCGATGGTGCCTTCTTGGTTGTCATTTCTAACAACATCTTTTTGATGTAGCCCATATCAGTCTTTAATTCCGTCACCATCTGCTCTAACGTGTCCATTCGATTTTCCATTGCTAAACTGATCCGGCAGGTCGGACCAAACTTGTCAGGAATCACTTTAGAGAGTAGACAATTTCTAACAATGATACCCCTTAGAACCAGGAAACAGGGGAAAGAACACACCCTTTACTGAATATACCTCTATATTATTGAAAGAAATAAAAGAATAGAATGAAAGTACACAAAGGAGCACTCTCCTTTCACACTAGAAATTAATCCAGTCACAACAATTAAATTCATAAGCTGCCTAATACAGTCAAAACTAACAGCACTAGGGGTAGGTTCTAACAGAAATAATCCCCTGCTAACAGCACTAACAAATATAACTAACTGATAGTTTTTCCCTTCCCTTTTGGGTCCTTTTGACCCCTTCTCCTGTAGTAAACTCTCAGTGTATTTGACCGAGTCCCCCTAGGTGATTGAGGCCAACACCCACCATGACAAGTTTAACTAGTTTCTTCCTTTTGTTACCGAACCATCGCATAGTCATGAACACCTTGAGCTTCATCCCTCTTCATGATATATCTGTATGTGTTTGTCTGTGAGAGAGAGACTCCAGTTCTCTGCCATGTACGTGTATGGATATTCATCATGTTGTGATTAGCTTCATTATGCTTTATATAATTGATAATTCTCATGAAATCTAAATATATAGTAAAGTTCACTTGGATTTTTGTCCCTATACCAATGTGACAATATTGTGTTTAAAATTTTATTTATGGCTATCTTTAAATTTTTAAATGTAGATTAGAGAGGGACTTCATTATAATCCTTATTTTCCTGGTGGAGCAATTGCCATGCCTAAAATGCTTAATGATGGTGCTGTTGAGTATGAAGATGGTACCCCTGCGACAGAAGCTCAGGTATTAATTTTGTCTATGGAGGAATGGTTTTAGTAAAGAGTTTAATTTCTATACACTTTTCAGTGTAAAGGAGTTTTACGATGACATCTAATGATATTTTGACAAATCAGTATTATTGTTATTTTTGTCTCTTAGTTATTAAGATAAAAACATAAATATCAAAATATTAGTAGAGGTCAGTGTAAAACTTTTTACAGTGACAGCACGTATTACTTTAATTCTTTAGTAAATCTTACAAATGCATTATTAATGGACTGAAAAGAATCAAGCCCATTTTTTTCCCTTTGTTTTGCTGCAGATGGGGAAAGATGTTGTGTCATTCTTAAGTTGGGCCGCAGAACCTGAGATGGAAGAGAGAAAACTGGTTTGTTTCCTTTGATATCCTTTTCACACCAGATCTAGTAAGACTATATGCTATTTTCTAACGACACTATATATATGCAGATGGGATTTAAATGGATTTTTGTACTGTCACTGGCATTGCTTCAAGCCGCCTATTACCGTCGCTTGAGATGGTCGGTTCTAAAATCTCGCAAGCTGGTTCTTGATGTTGTCAATTAGCTGCGTCCAAGTTTCATTTTCACTTCAGCAAAGATTACTCTTGGCAATAATTATTGTCAGATGATTAAGTTGTTTCATCATGTCAAATTTGTTCAACATAGTTAGTGGTTAATGGTGCAACTGGAAGGGTGTTCTAATTTTGTTTGAGATAGAAATAAGCTGTTCAATATATGAGATACGTTATGTTTACTTTTTCAACCCCATCTTGGACCTGTGTATTAAACATTCTCTGAGAGGTACTCCTATTTCGATTCACCCTCGAGTTTTAATAAGAATTTGCCTGTCGTTGGGGTTTTATGTTGGCGTTAATCTTCAACCCAAAAAAAAAAAGATAAGGTCAATTTCCCCTTTGGAATCTGGAAAACGTGGTTTCTTTTAGTTTCAGTGTTGTTCTGTTGGGGTACTAGTGGTGCTTGCCATTGAGGGTGTGTTTGATATGCACTGTATGTTAGATAGTGTACCACACCATTAAGCTTAAATTCAGAAGAATTATTTTTGTACACAAAATGGGGACATTTTATGGTGTTCATTTTGTTTTTTGAATGTATTTTCGAGAAGCGTGTATATAAAGAAGATAAAATGTAAGTGAGATAGAGATAAACGGTTTTTAAAATTTGTGTTTAAATATCATAACTCTAAATTCATGACATTTCTCTTATGATCCAAGGGAAATTAGTTGATCTAGGCAATGATTAAGAAATGGAAATCTGGTTTTGATTGGGAAAAAATCGAAGATCACTTAAACAACTAAATCGGCTTATCTATAAAATGATTCCTATTAAAATTATAAAATTAAATAAAAACACTTCTATTTCGTTCCAAACTGGTTGAAATATTCAGTAGTTATGGTTTATTGAGGACCAAAGCAACTTGCTGTTGAGAACATCTTTTTTCTTTTAGGCGTCGTTTGTCCCCAATAGTAGACATTAACTTTGTGGAAATCCATTTTTGGCAATCGCATTCTTGAAAATGTTATTACTAGAAATGCTATTGTTAATTATTTTGAAAAAATAATGCTTTTTAATTTGGACTCATGATAGTGGAAAAAAGAAATGAGAGTGAAAATTAATGGTTAAAGGTGGCAATACGGGTTATTTAGCATAGCCATTAGTTATATCGAGTCGAGTAAAAAATCTCGGTTTTAATTCTGTCTAACAAAATGGTGTCCAAGCCTAACCATATGTGGGCTACGGGCTTGTTTGGCCTAACTCGGTCAAACCCGACATATTTTTATTTTTTAAAAATCTTTTTCACTAAAATCAAGCACAATTGCACAAACTAATTAATATCATAGTCCAGACATAAACTATCCTTTTGCAATTATAGCTAAAAGTACATTTTTGTATAGTAAAGAAAAGTGTTAAACCAGTCATTTGGTCATTACACATGACATTGGTTTTAAATTTAGTCATTATATATAAAAAAAATTTAAATCGGTCATTATATGTACAATTATTTTTAATTTGGTCCTTGTTTTTAATAATACAAGAAGGGGGATTTGATTGTACTTTTCTTAAACTTTTTCAAAAGCAGATAAATTTTCTCAAACTGTAAGGAGGAGGTGCTTCAAATGAACTATAGATGCTTGGATGAGTCTGAGGTTTTTCAAGAACTTAAAACATAATTGTTTTAGATTAACGAACTAAACCGCAGTTAGTTGCACAGATAAATAAGCAATGCGGAAATAAGAAGTTTAGGGAAAGAGAGATTCATTCTTGAGGATTTTATCCCGATTTACCCTAAACCTTGGGCTAGGTCCAGTGGCTTCACCAAAATTTTCACTATAACTGACTTAGCTACGGACAAGTATTCTTTTTTCACCTAGCCTCTTTAGGTTCCTACGAGTATTGTTTTCACATCTAGCCTCTCCAAACTCAACATAAGTACTCTTTTGGCTAGCCTCTTCAGGCTTACAATCGTAGAGTGTTTTATGAAGCAAAAGCTTCAAAATACAACTTTGCAAGTCAATCGAATAACACTCAAAGAGTGAATATTAATGAAGTTTGGTATGACTATAGAAATAACTTCTCTTAATAAATAAAAATGATTGAATGAGAAGTATTAATGAAAGAATGAAATAATATGAGAGCTTTGGGTGCACAGTTTGTTCACAATGAATGTGTTTGTTAACTATTGCAAGTGCCTTCATTGCCTTATTTATATAGTCATCAATAATAAATCCGTTGAGAGACATTCTCCTTGGATCAATGCTTTGTTCTTTCACCCATTAATGTCAAAGAGTCATTCTGAGCTTCCATTTAATGTTTATGGACATTGGTAGGGTTTTCTGGCTTGAGAGCGTACTTCTTTGCTTGCTTTATCAAAGTGCAGGCATGATTATGAGCAGGGGCAGATGCTTTTCTGACTTCAAGTGGTGCAACTTCCTCTTTTGTGTAATAGTGAGATATGACATAGAAAAGTTCTTTCTGTTGTTGCATGCAAAATGAATATCAGACTTGCTTTATACTTTATCATCGTACTTGAGTCAACATATTTGAATTTGCTTCGAGTCCAATGCTTTAACTTAAGTGATGAGTCTGAAAGGTGCTTTCGGACGCTTGATCATGTATGGTTCAGTTTCTTCAGCAGTCAACAACTGACGCATAGGCAGGTGCTTGATTTAGTAACTTCTGACGCTTCTAACTTTTCAGATGCTTAGTTCACTTTTGTGAATTTTGTCTAGGAAATGATTGTTCCTACACACTTGTTAGTAAATTTCAGATGATTCATATAAATCATTTGTTGTAAATGTTTGGATCCATAAAATCAAATGTAACAAAGCTTTAGACGCTTAGAGACTCAACATACAGGTCAAACATGGGCCTACAAATACAATAAACATGGGTTGAGTATAAATCTCAACAAGGGATCCTCAAGCACAAAAAATCAGATATGTATAATTCATCGCAACATACAAAACCACATATTCGCATATATAAATAATTTCATAGGACATCAATATACCATAAGGACAACTGGCTACTTGTGGAATGGCTTAACCTATCGATCTTTTTCATTTCTCAAGTGCCGCTCACACGGGGGAATCATATACATGTATATTGATTCTTGTTAAGTCTCTAAAATGTCTGATGTGCATTTTCCTAAGTTTTGATGAGAACTAAACAGTGGTTAATGATTTAATTAACCTTGATATTGGTTTCTAACCTATCTATCGAGTGTGCAGATTAAATAATAGAATCATCCGTCCAACACAAATGATAGAATCATCCATCCAACGCAAGTAATTGAAACGCACGTCCAACACTGTAGTGATAGAAGCTCACGTCCAACACTGAAGTGATTGAAGCTCACGTCCAACACTGAAGTGATTGAAGCTCACGTCCAACACTGAAGTGATAGAATCTCACGTCCAAACTATAGTGATAAAAGCCAGCGTCCACTAAAGTAAAAGCCAGCATCCACTAAAGTGATGAAAGCCAGCGTCTACTAAAGTGACAGAGGCGCTCGTCTACTAAAGTAACATAAGCGCTCGTCTACTGAAGTGACAGAAGTGCTCGTCCACTAAAGTAACAGAAGCGCTCGTCCACTGGAGTGATAGAAGCACTCATCCACTGGAGTAACAAAAGCGCTCGTCCATTAAGATAGCAGAAGCGCTCATCCACTAAAGTGGCATATGGAGCTCGTCTACTAGGATTACGTTCTTTAGACTTGCTAATACCTTAATGAGAGTATCTGTCCAATGACATGCCATATGAAGCTTGTCTACTAGCCCGTCCGTATGTAAAATCTTAAATGGGTAGATGGACACGGTTATTTTCAAGATGGACGTGCTAATCCTATGAATGCGAATTCTCTTAGAATTATCAGAATCTTATTTCAAGAACCAGAATCAAGAAAAGTCAGAAGTTACTCTCTCAAGCAACCTCGGTTATCAAAACCAAAGACCAGTTAAAGAATGCTTCCAACATGCTTTATTCCCTAGTACCTCTAGTCCTTACACGAGAAGGGAATTGTACTCAGCAAAGTACAAAAAGCTCTCTGCACAACTCTGATATGGTTGTATCACGATGCATAAAGCCATGATCCTTCATGTTAGAGTACAACCAACGTTCATATTGCATTTATGGCTGCCCAGAACGACTCTATTGCATTTAATGAAGTTCTGCTTAAAGCCAACATCTGAGGGAACGTCTCGAACGGATCCTAAATGCTTGAAGACTATAAATACAGAAGTCATTGAAGATGAAGGGTGGTGAGAATACACATAGAATCAAAGAGCCATTACTCTGCGCATTAATTTCTTCATTATTTCATTCTGTATTCTTCAATCATTTGAAGTTACACGCAGACTTTCCTAAGCTTTACATTTAAATCACTCTCTTAGTATTAGTGAAAGATCTGTCTGTGAGAAATTGTATTTATTACAAACCAAATCTCACAAACAAACCTGAGTGAGCCTGAAGAGGCTAAGTGTGGAAAGAATACTTGTCTTTAGCCTGAAGAGGCTAGGTGTGCAAAGAATACTTGTCTTGGAGCCGTAAGAGGCTAGGTGTGCAAACAATACTTGAGTCTGGAACCTGATCAGTGTGGATAAATCTTGGTGCTACCAAGAACAGGACGTAGCTCTTTGCTTTGAAGAGTGAACCGGGATAAATAATTGTGTCAATCTCTCTTTCCTTAAACTCTTTAGTTGCTTTAGTTTTCTCACGTATATCAAGTGGTGTGTTTGTCAAAAGTCACTCGTCCATCCTGTATCCTTCCACTCGTCCAAACCTAGCTTCTGTTTTCGAAAAGATTTCAACTTTGCTTAAATTCTTCAAACCTAAGCCTTGATCGGCACACCGGCTTACAATCCTAGCCTGGCAAGCCTATTTAATTTAGAGGTATACTTGAATGAAAGCTAGTATTTTTACAAAAATTTTGACAGAGTCTCCTTTGTAATTCGAACATCCCAGGTAAAAGAATACCTGTTAAAATAATCACATTTTTATTCCAGAATTTCAATTACACCAAATACCATCAGGCAGTAATATACTAAAAATAGTTACATCAATAAGTTATACATGACCAAAAGGAAAAACTTAGGTTTTCATTCAAAAGATATGCTCTCCGAGCCATAAACATTCCATTTTAAACTAAAGACTCTCTGAGCCATACTCATACATACTTATCAAAAATCTAAGTCTCAAACCCTAAGCTGGTCGTTCTAAAAGTTATTCCTGAGGAAAACTCGCGTGGTCATTCCACAATCAAATACTTCATCAAACAACTAGATATAAGTCTCTGAGTGACTTAGGAAGACTCCTCTGCACCATCTGTACTAAAGTACCGAGGGTACCACAGCGAACCAGAAGAAACCTGATATATCTGTAAGGGTGAGATACCGACAAATGGATATATCACACAACAACCATATACACGATACATACATCACCTCGGCATATTAACATTTAATTATTATTCAGAGATAAAATGACAAGTGTTATATCAGTGGGTCTCATACCCGAACACTCGGTTTTATAAAGAGAATGCATGACACTTCAATAATTAGGCTCTAAACTTAATCTCATGAGATATCATCACCGTTTTATCATTTAGAAATAAAGAGTTGATGAGGCTCATAGGCCACGTTTGGCAACAACCATATACACAACAAATGGATATATCACACAACCAGAAGAAACCTGATATATCTGTAAGGGTGAGATACCGACAAATGGATATATCACACAACCATATACACGATACATACATCACCTCAGCACATTAACATTTAATTATTATTCAGAGATAAAATGACAAGTGTTATATCAGTGGGTCTCATACCCGAACAATCAGTTTTATAAAGAGAATGCATGACACTTCAATAATTAGGCTCTAAACTTAATCTCATGAGATATCATCATCGTTTTATCATTTAGAAATAAAGAGTTGATCAGGCTCATACGCCACGTTTGGCAAGTTGTCTCCGTCACCTCATGTACCCGGATCAACACCATCACGAATCCTTTATAACGGCCATTTGGATGTATACATCATCAAATACCATATCTTAAGCGGGTATTCGGTAACTCAAGCACGTCTACCAAGGGGAAATGCATATGAATAAAAGACTTTTCATTATCGAGACATTTCTTGTGTTCACTCTTTTTTGTTGTCGAAACTCAAGGCTAACGACTATTCACAATTTTCATCACTTGAAAATCAATAACACAGGACGCGCAGTCCGAGTACTCAATCACAACACCTTAAACCGATGCCGCAGTCCAAGGTCGTGGTCGTAGAAACAATTATACTTTTATCCATGTTTTATTTCAACATGATAAGGACTCCTAGCCCATAACAACGGAATTAGGACACACAGTCCTCAATTCCAAGATTAGGACTCCTAGCCCATAATATCACGATTAGGACCCCTGGTCCATAATTCTTGACACGGATCCCAGATCACGTGCATACAACTGAATACTAGAGGCTACGTCTTGCGAATTAGTATTCTCTTTCACGTGTGCTTACTTTTTGCTCAGTGAAAATTAAAACCAAAACAAAACCTCGGTCACTACTCCAAGTAACCGGAACGTTTCTAAACCATTTAGGAGAAAATCATTTTCCTTTGCAAAATCTTTTCTAAAACATTTAGGAAATTCGTTTGCTTTTGAAATCCTTGATGGAATAAAGTCAAATATTTTCAACGGGGCTTTCCTTCATAAAACACACCGTTCGAAAAGGTTTTCTCTCGTACAAAACTTTTGATCATAAAAAAGTAGTTTCTTTCAACTTAAAATCACGTCAACATTTTTCTAACAACAAAGATCTCATTCTTCTGAAGTAAGCACTTTAAACAAGGAACTTTTATAAATGGACCCAAAACTTTCAAAGTTCTATTCAAGGCTTATTAAGGCTTTTAATCCTTATAGTCATTGGGCATAGACTCAAGTCCGGCTTCTCAAACTTCAATCAACAGTAATATATCCACAACAATAATAATATCACAATTAATGACAGTTCATCACATATATATAATTCATAGCACTTTAAAGCAAGAAATGTTCAACTTCAAGTAGTAACCACAATAGTTCAAGTAAACAAGTTATTCAAGTATTGACTCAATATCACAATAATATTCACAACACTCAATTACATACATACACACATGCATATAGTTATTGAATATCCCTAGGCAAGCTCCCCTTACCTTTGAAGACAAGTAAATGATCCTCGTCTTAATGCTCACGTTAGTTCCAAGAGTGCAAACTCTACTCCACCAAGTAAGCATAGTTGTGTTCCACATCACGGAGACACAAACCAAGCATGATAACACCAAACAAATTCACCAATTCAATTTTTCATCCTTAAAACATATAATCAAAAGAAACCATACATTTAATTCAGTAAATAGAATCGATTTCTCAATAATATCGATTTGGGTAAAAAGGATCCATAATTAAAATTGGGGAACATTTGATTTGGTTTGAGAAACATGAAATTGAACTTAGAAATCTCAAATTAAAGGTCCTAATTTGAATAAAACATAGTTAATTTCATAGAAACACAATCGATTTCAAATAAAATCAAATTGGGGTTTAGGGTTCAAAGAGCAATTTGGGGAAAATTTGATTTAAATAGAGAATCATAAAATTAACCTTAGAAACCATTAATTACAAGTCCCAAATGCACTAAAACTGAACCAATTTCATGATTAAAGTAAGATGAAAAGTTAGGGTTTCAAAATCAATTTGGGGATTTTTGAATCTAAGCAAAATAGACGAGGTTTTCACTTACCCAAGGAAGAAGAAGATGTCATGGTGGTTGTTGAAGGCCAACCGGTGCGGTGGTGGCGGCGACGACGGAGATACCGCATGGATCTCAAACGACGCGAGATGAAGAGCCGAGACGCACGATTCTCCTCTTCAAGCAAAGGGGTCGACTATGGTCGACGGCGACAATGAAGGAGGAGACGGCTCCAACACTTCCGCAAATTGGCGTCGAATGGAGGATCAAAAGAACCAAAACGTGCTAGACAAGGAGGATGAGCTTCTGGTCGGCTTCTTCATCCTTGGTGCGGTCGAGTGACGGCCAGAGGCGAGCTGAAAAGTGGCGGCGCGCGACTGGTGGTGGTTCGTTCTAGCGGTGGAGCACGTTTCCCGCACGGCGGAGCTCGGTCAAACGCAGCAGGGATGCGGCGATCGAAGGAGGCGGACCGGATGCGTGGGTCGCGCGGCTCTGGTGACGGTTCAGGCGGCGT
Organism: Sophora flavescens; assembly: GCA_030762895.1. Taxonomy (NCBI): domain Eukaryota; kingdom Viridiplantae; phylum Streptophyta; class Magnoliopsida; order Fabales; family Fabaceae; genus Sophora; species Sophora flavescens. The sequence continues at coordinate 102,418,076 of CM061066.1, read as the reverse complement.
GGGCGGTGCTGCTATGGTGAGAGGAAGGAGGAAGATGAAGTTAAGGGAGAAATGGGTTTTGGCTTAAACAAAGAAGAAAAGAAGGAAATAGAGAGAAAAGAGTTGGGTGGGGTGGGGTGGGGTGGGGTGGGGTGGGGTGGGGGGGGGGGGGGCGTCGAGTGAGAGGGAGAAGAGAAAGTTGAGTTTTTAACTTATTATTTAGTGATAAGTACAAAAATGAGTGATAAATATTGAGTCTAAAATTAAATACATTTTTGGCTTTTGAATCTAAAAATAAAAGGTGACAAATATATACTTTCAAAATTTGAAATAAAGTGGAGATTGATAGTTGAATTGATCAACTAAGAAAATCCACAATCCAACATTTAATCTCTGATTAATGTCAAACCAATTTATTTTCAAGTCTGAAATTAAATAGGATAAAATATGAAAATACTTTTCTTTCAATCATATTATTTAAAACGTTTTTCTGTACTGGTAATAATAGTGACAATAACGTAAATTATTGTCTAGTAAGTGTGCATTCACTGAGATAAGTCAGTGCTAACGCACCCGACAAAATAATTTGAAGAGAGTAATTTAATTACTCAAACTAAACCACATAACAAAATAAACACAAACATCCAAATAAAATAATTAATCATGTGTAAAAACTGTGTTACAGAGCTCACTTCTGATCTTGCCAAATTTGTTAATGGTAGAGACAATCTGACTAAGCTACTTGGCAGTTAGAGACACTCTCTTAACAAATAAGGTATTGGATATGTCCATCAGGCACATCATAAAGTATCAACTAAAGCTTCTACAGTATCTGTTAAGTCAACTGTAACCAAATCTACACCTGTTTGTAACTTCTGTGGAAAAACTAGACATGTTATGTCTAAGTGTATCCATAAAAAGAGAAGGAAGTCTTCACAGACTCCTAGAACTAACAAAAAAGGACCCAGAAAAATTTGGGTACCTAAAGATCAAATAATTTTTGTTGCAGATGTCCTCAACATGACAAAGAAAACACCACCGCCGTTGCACTGGACAAGGTGGGCTGCTCGGGTCATATGACAGGAGAAAGGTCCATGTTCCTAGACCTCCAACTTAAGAAAGGAGGACACATTGCCTTCGGAGGGAATCAGAAAAGGAAAGTTATAGGAATTGGTACTATTGGTGGTAAACCCCCTCTTCCCTCTATATCTAATGTTCTTATGGTTAAAGGATTAAGACACAATTTGCTTAGCATAAGTCAATTATGTGATAGTGGTTTTGATGTTTACTTTACCAAGGATGTATGCATAGTTAAAGACTGTTGTGGCAAAACCCTCTTTTCAGCTAAAAGGCAACAAAATCTTTATAAGATTGAACTGTCTGATCTATCAGATCAAAGTGTAACCTATCTGATGTCCAAAGAGGATGAGAGATGGTTATGGCATAAAAAACTAGGACATGCAAGTATGAAACTAATTTCTGAATTAAAAAGGAATAATCTCGTGAGAGGATTGCCTGATATTAGTTTTAAGAAAGATGTCTTGTGTGATGCATGTCAGCGAGGTAAACAGATAAAATCAAGTTTCAAATCTAAAAACCAAGTATCAACCTCTAAATCTCTTCAATAGTTACACGTGGATCTGTTTGGACCAATTAGTGTTGCCAGCCTGGCTGGAAGAAAATATGGATTTGTCATAGTTGATGACTATTCCAGATACACATGGGTACTCTTCCTAACACACAAGGATGAGTCTTTTAAGGCTTTCTCGATTCTCAAAAGAGTACAAAATGAGCAGGGTTTCTGTATTTCACTACTACAGAAAAGGGCTTTAATGACGTTTTTTTTTTTTTTGCTTTTAGTAGCACTTACAAGCGCTATCTATTCACCCGCTACTAAAGGTGAAAAAAAATAGGCAACGCTTAAAAAAGGCTATTGAAAGTGTGAATAGGTAGTACTGTCTAACGTATGCAATAGATAGCACTTTCTCAAGGAAGCGCTACCTATTCCCCTTTTTTTATATTATTATTCACTTTGTTTTTCTACATTTCCCACCTGCACTTAGCAATTCACGGTATTTTATTTTGCTAAATCAAATTTGTATTGAAAGAGTACTAGAAGTACTCAAAAACAACCACACATATATAATGTACAAAGCTTACATACAATATTGGTAAGTATATATAAACCAAACCAAATATCAAAATAATGCATATAATAAATTAACTAATATAATTTAACACAATTCACAGTAAGGCTTATACATAACCAATTCTAATATTTAAGTCCATAAACCAACAAATCGCTAACCTACACTAGATAATAACCACGCACTACTAACAATGTATACAAACTAATCAACACACTATACACACAAGTCTAATATTATAGGAGAGACACTAGCTAGCATAGTATCAGAGTATGTAGTATCCTTTAATTGTTGATAAAATTCATAACATTTATCATAGCCAAACTTCATGTATTTTTTTGATGATGATAGCATTAGATCCAAAACTCACTAAAAAGGATAAGACAGCCACCTATTCAAACATTTATGAAATCAAGCCATAAAACTTATCAAATCAAGCCTAAAGTATTAAAATAAATGACATTTTCTTTCATGAACACAAATAGGACCATCAAAGTGAAGAAAAACAAAAGCACATTCTAGAGGAGACAAGGCAATTGCGTGGGACAGAAATGGTTGATAGAATCTTTCTCATCTGAACTGAACCACACTATTGCAAATGTACCTCTTGTGTTAAGACGCCCCTCAAGCCAAGATTTATGAAATATGAACAATATGATAAAATAAGAAAAAAGTTATCATTTAAATATAATTCATCAATATAAATTTGAAAATAACAACAAAATGTGGTGGCAGAATGAATGAAAATGAATGGCATCAAATGAGATTATCATAATGTCAAGTACAACAAAAATAGTGACTAACTTTGCTACAAATAGATGTCACGTGGGACAATATTTTACATATCTGGCGGTACATAATTTTAATTATTTTCTCAAGACAGTTCTGCACTAAGCAATCAATCTTATTAAACCTCATCCAATGGTTTCTTTTCATTAGTAGTAATTTGTGTATCTTAGACTAATCTCTCCAAATACAAAGAGATGGAGAGTGGAGGAGGAGCTACCTAATGTCAATGCAGCCATATCATTCATTAATAGGATTCATCATAAGATTTCTCCAAGTATGATTCCAGAGTCAAACATGATTATATTACTTCTGGCTGCCAACCAGCTTGCCTTCTGCTACTTGCTTACACTAATGGGAAGATGCAAAAATTCAATAAAATAAAAAAAAAAGCATGGGTTCAATTTACCAAAAACACATGGGATCTCACATTATGTTCTTCTTAAAATGGAACGTATACAAGATTCTGCACTAGAAATTGTTTTGCAATCAAAATTTATTCACATGGAGATATCACCATTTCCTATCAATATAATAACATGGAAATAACTAATATACAATTCCAATATAGACACATTTCTCCCCAGGGATTTTCAAATTCCAGTAAAATATTAACTTTACTCATGATCTTGACAATATAGTCAAAGTGAGAATGTGTAGAACAGACCTTGATTTAAACCAAACCTCTTCCTCCTGAGTTTTAAATCGTTCCTCAGCATGCAATGAATCAGCCTGCAAGATAGATCAAATGATCATCAATACACGGCTCTCAAATATGAAATTTGTACAGAAGGCATATATCTGATGCCTAATCAAATAGTTCCAATTATGTAAAAAGTTATAAACTATCAAAATAAAGAACTAACAGCAACTCAAGAAATTCAAATGAGGTATTGAAGTTTTAAAAGGGAAAAGAGTAATGTACCCGACAAAATTCGAACAAGTGAAAAACAAACCTTCATTAATATTGTAGATAGAATACATTGCAGATGAGTTTATTTTCCTGACATTCATTTATTCGATTCTCACACTCTTCCACGTACAACTCTCTTCCTTCAATTTTTTATTGTTTTCTTCAAGAACCAATTCTGCAATCAAATTATCCCACAAAACAAAATACAGAAAAGGTTTCTCAACAAAAAATGGATGTACATAACAGAAACAAGTTTATGGCACAGAAGATGGTAGAATTAGATATCAATACATCTTGGTAATGATGCACATAACGTGAATTAAAAATTTAATCAATGCACACACTCAATTTAGATAAAAGTAACCAGATGCGTGTTGTTACCTAAACAACCAATTTTGAGCTTGATTTGCTGCATTTCGGAGGTGAAATCAGTGAAGAACAGAGTGTGAAACCTTTGGAGCAAGCTTAGATGCGAATCGAACGATGGACAACAATGTCGTTGATCTGATTTGGATCCAAAGTCAAATCCTTATTTGGCCAACTTCCGCGATGATGTTTCCGTCTTTGACGAATGCTCCTTCACAGTGTGATTCAAAGATGGAAAAACAAAAATCACATTGTCAATTAAAGTGAGAGAGAGAGAGTGTTTGTGGATAGTGATGCTGAATGAGAGAATGAGACTTTCATAGAAGAGGTGATGCTGGTTTTCTGTTGGACGTTTTTTGTTGTTACATGAGTATGAGGTTGATAAAATATTTTTGCAGTTACCAGTCATTTATGATAAATTGTCGGCATTAAACGATTTATTACCGGTTAATACTAATTAGTTGCAGCTGCTTTAATTTCGGGATGAATTACCGCCCATTACTCTTTTGTCATTGAATAATTGCCGCTGGAAACAAACTTTGTTGTAGTGTTCCTCCAAAAGAGCACAAACTAAGAAAGATATGTTTCCTGTAACATCACCCATACTCACAGCACCCTTTAATGATAAAATGTATAACAACTACAGGTTCAGTTCACAAATCACAGTTTCACAGATCACAGTGTTGTACACTTCAATTGGTCACATACAAGCAGCAAGTAAATAACCAAAGCAGCAAGTAAATTGACACGGTTCATAAATCACAGTATAGGTTCAAAAAAAAGCAAAGGAAATCACAAATATAAGCACACGGGTCACAGTAAATCGCCAAGTAAATACCTAAAGCAAATGACAAGTTGAAGCAAAAGCAAAGCCCCAGGAAAATCACAAATTGAAGCCTTCAACAGAGCAGAGGTTGAAGGAGAGAAGGAGATTGAATGAGAGAAAAGGACGAAACGAATCTGTAAGATGAAGGACGGCCGATGACGGATGGTGGACAGCTGAGGGACGGCTAGGGTTCACTGAGAGAACTGGGAGAGAATGGCGCAACAGTAGTTCGACACGGGGATGGCGGCGACAGTGACTACAACGAACGTTCACCACGAGAGGATTGGAAGGTGAGGACGAGGACAACGGCAGCGGCGTAGAAAACGTACGGCGGTCGCGAGGTAGTGAGGATTTCTCTGAGCGAAAGAGGGAGACGGCGTAGTGGTCTGTGTTGCCGTTGCTGGACAGAGGCGCGAACGAGGGAGACGCGAGCAGTGAAAAGTGAGGGAGACGCGAGCAGTGAGGGCGACGGTAGCAGGAGAGGTCACACGAGCAGTGAGGACGTGAATGAGCTAACATAATTGAGGGGCGAAAGTATTTTCAGAGTGAGGGAAAAATTGCTTGGATGGGAACAGTATACGTTCTAGGGAGATGAATAGATATAGCACTCTCTGACAAACGCTATATTAGATAAAAAATAGACCGCGATATCTATTTATATCTTAAAGATAACGCTTTCTTAAGAAAGCACAATCTATTCTCACATGTCAACATTTAATAGCATTTTCTTGAAAAAACGTTGTCTTAGGATATACATTTGATAGCGCTTCCTCAAGGAAACGCTATTAAAAGTGTTTCGCCTCTTTTTAAATAGCATTTTTCAATTAAGCGCTATTGAAGATGCGCTATTAAAACCCTTTTCTGTAGTAGTGTCTCTACCCTTAGAAGTGATCATGGGGGAGAATTTGAAAATGAGCAGTTTAGACAATTCTGTGAGGAGAATGGAATCTCTCACAATTTCTCTGCACCTAGAACTCCACAGCAAAATGGAGTGGTTGAGAGAAAGAACAGATCTCTGCAAGAGATGGCTAGATCTATGCTCAATGAAAATAATCTACCTAAGTACTTCTGGGCAGAAGCTGTAAACACTGCTTGTTATGTACAAAACAGAATACTTATTAGGCCTTTTCTAAATAGGACTCCTTATGAATTGTGGAAAAGAAAAAGCCCTAACATATCTTATTTTCATGCTTTTGGATGTGAATGTTTTATTCTGAATACCAGAGATAATCTTGGAAAGTTTGATTCTAAGGTAGATAAAGGTATTTTCGTAGGATATTCTGAAAAGTCTAAGGCTTTTAGAGTATACAATTCAAGAACTTGCATTATCGAAGAATCTGTTCATGTTAAATTCAATGATGGATTATAGACTGATAAAGAACTATCAGATCTAGAATATGATCTTGCAGGTCTTGATATAAACAAGCCAGAAAGTCAACAACCATATCTAACCAAAACAGAACGTGTGCCTGAGGCTGAAAGACAAGTGGAACAGACGAGTCAGCAGACAAGTCAAGATCTTCATGATGATCTCAAAAGGAATTGGAAGTTCAACACTCATCATCCTAAGGATCTTATTATTGGAAATCCTTCTGAAGGAGTAAGAACCAGATCCACATTAAGAGAATCAAGCAATGTGGCCTTTATTTCAGATTTGGAGCCTAAACGCATTGAAGAAGCTCTTGAGGATGAAAGCTGTATTCTTACTATGCAAGAAGAACTTAACCAGTTCACCAGAAATGATGTCTGGACTCTTGTCTCTAAGCCTAAAAACAGGTCGGTTACTGGAACAGGATGGGTCTTCAGAAACAAATTGGATGAAGATAGTAAAGTTGTCAGAAATAAGGCAAGGTTAGTAGCTCAAGGCTATAACCAACAAGAAGGTATTGATTATATTGAAACCTTTGCACCTGTAGCTAGAATAGAAGCCATACGCATTTTAATGTCATATGCTGCACAACACCAAATTACCCTGTTTCAAATGGATGTAAAAAGTGCTTTTCTAAATGGTATAATTGAAGAAGAAGTGTATGTTAAACAACCCCCGGTTTTGAGGATACTGATAAAGCAGACCACGTTTTCAAACTTAAAAAGGCACTATATGGTTTGAAACAAGCACCTAGAGCATGGTATGATAGACTCAGTTCTTTTCTCATGCATAATGGTTTTACTAGAGGACAAGGAGACACTACTCTGTTCAAAAACTGCTCTAAAGAGAACTTTATTATAGTTCAAATATATGTTGATGATATTATTTTTGGAGCAACTGATGAAAAGCTGTGCAAGGAATTTTCAAATCTAATGCAAACTGAATTTGATATGAGCATGATGGGAGAATTGAAGTTCTTCATTAGATTACAAATCAAGCAGACAAGTGATGGAATTTACATTCATCAACAAAAATATATCAAGGAGATACTCAAGAAATACAAAATGCAAAATGCATAGCTCATGAAAACCCCTATGCAACCCAATGCAAAACTAAGCAAAGATGATGAAGGTAAAAAGGTAGATCAAACTGTCTACAGAGGTATGATTGGCTCTCTACTGTACTTAACTTCAAGCAGACCTGACATTCAATTTAGTGTCTGTATGTGTGCTAGATTCCAATCCGATCCTAGAGAATCTCATCTTAAGTCTGTTAAAAGAATATTTAGATATTTGCTTGGAACTACTAATCTTGGTTTGTTGTATTTAAGATCAAAAGAATACAGATTAGTGGGATATTGTGATGCTGATTTTGCTGAAGACAGAATAAAAAGAAAAAGCACCGGTGGAGGATGTCACTTCATTGGAGCAAGTTTAGTCTCATGGTCAAGCAAGAGGCAGACAACCATTGCCTTGTCTACTGCTGAAGCATAATACATCTTTGCTGCTAGTTGCTACTCTCAACTCTTATGGATAAAACATCAACTTGAGGATTACTCTATTTATGAATATAACATATCTGTATGGTTAGATAATTCCAGTGATATATGCTTAACTAAAAATCCAATTCAGCATTCTAAGGCTAAGCATATTGAAATCAAACATCATTTCTTTAAGGATTATGTTCAGAAAGGCATCTTAGATATTAAGTTTGTTAAAACTAAAAATCAATGGACTGATATTTTCACTAAACCCCTCGCAGAAGAAAGGTTTTTATTTATTAGAGATAATCTAAACATGCATTGCATTATTGAATGACATGTCTGAATGTTAACCTGTCTGTGCTAAATCTGTCATTACTCCTATATACATGTTCTTTTAACTAAGCATTAGTTCAGGGGGAGTGATGATACAATAGTTTAAGTGGAGTATGTCTCATATGCTTGCTGCATTACTATGATTTTCTTAACATGTTATCTTGCCCTTAAACATATCTCATAAATAAAACTTGATAACCATTTTTGATGTTGACAAAATGGGGAGAATGGGATAAATGAGAATGGGAGAAATGAGAAATGTGATAGAAATGTGTTATAGAAGAATGAATATGATATGAATCTTAAATAATACATGGACATGAGTATACTCTGATAGTTGCCATAATTGCTCAGATAAATCTTAAGTAAGATCACTCTGATAATAATTTCAAAGTAAAACAAGTCAAACTTAATGTCTGATCTAGCATCTGCATGACCTGTCCGCTTAAGAAAATTTCAACCTATCTGATATATGTTATTTTCTTTGTTGATATTTTCTGAGGTTCATTAAATCATCTCAATGTTTGTCATCATCAAAAAGGGGGAGATTGTTAAGTCTCTAAAATATCCGATGTGCATTTTCCTAAGTTTTAATGAGAACCAAACATTGGTTAATGATTTAATTAACCTTCATATTGGTTGCTAACCTGTCTATCGAGTGTGCAGATTAAATAATAGAATCATCCGTCCAACTCAAGTGATATAATCATCCGTCCAACGCAAGTGATTGAAACGCACGTCCAACACTGTAGTGATAGAAGCTCACGTCCAACACTATAGTGATAGAAGCTCACGTCCAACACTGAAGTGATTGAAGCTCACGTCCAACGCAAGTGATAGAATCTCACGTCCAAACTATAGTGATAAAAGCCAGAGTCCACTAAAGTAAAAGCCAGCATCCACTAAAGTGATGAAAGCCAGCATCTACTAAAGTGACAGAGGCGCTCATCTACTAAAGTAACACAAGCGCTCGTCTACTGAAGTGACATAATTGCTCTTCCACTAAAGTAACAGAAGCGCTCGTCTACTAGAGTGATATAAGCACTCGTCCACTGGAGTAACAAAAGCGCTCGTCCATTAAGGTAGCAGAAGCACTCATCCACTAAAGTGGCATACGGAGCTCGTCTACTAGGATTACGTTCTTTGGACTTGCTAAAACCTTAATGAGAGTATCCGTCCAATGACATGACATATGAAGCTTGTCTACTATCCCGTCCGTATGTAAAATCTTAAATGGGTAGATGGACGCAGTTATTTTCAAGATGGACACGCTTCTCCTATGAATGTGAATTCTCTTAGAATTATCAGAATCTTATTTCAAGAACGAGAATCAAGAAAAGTCAGAAGTTACTCTCTTAAGCAACCTCGGTTATCAGAACCAAAGACCAGTTAAAGAATGCTTCCAACATGCTTTATTCCCTAGTACCTCTGGTCCTTACACGAAAAGGGAATTGTACTCAGCAAAGTACAAAAAGCTCTCTGCACAACTCTGATATGGCTGTATCACGATGCATAAAGCCATGATCCTTCATGTTAGAGTACAACCAACGTTCCTATTGCATTAATGGCTGCCCAGAACAACTCTATTGCATTTAATGAAGTTCTGCTTGAAGCCAACATCTGAGGGAACGTCTCTAACGGATCCTAAATGCTTGAAGAATATAAATACAGAAGTCATTCAAGATGAAGAGTAGTGAGAATACACATAGCATCAAAGAGCCATTACACTGCACATTAATTTCTTCATTCTTTCGTTCTGTATTCTTCAATCATTTGAAGTTATACGCAAACTTTCCTAAGCTTTACATTTAAACCACTCTCTGAGTGTTAGTGAAAGATCTGTCTGTGAGAAGTTGTATTTATTACAAACCAAATCTCTCAAACAAACCTGAGTGAGCCTGAAGAGGCTAAGTGTGCAAAGAATACTTGTATTGAGCCTGAAGAGGCTAGGTGTGCAAACAATACTTGAGTCTATAACCTGATCAGTTATAGTGGATAAATCTTGGTGCTGCCAAGGACTGGACATAGCTCTTTGCTTTGAAGAGTGAACCAGGATAAATAACCGTGTCAATCTCTCTTTCCTTAAACTCTTTAGTTGCTTTAGTTTTCTCACGTATATCAAGTGGTGTGTTTGCCAAAAGTCACCCGTCCATCCTGTATCCTTCCACTCATCCATACCTAGCTTCTGTTTTCGAAAAGATTTCAACTTTGCTTAAATTCTGATAAACACAATTCAACCCCCCCTTCTCGTGTTTATAGTTGTCTATTTCAATTCTTTGGGCCCTCTTTAGGGTTGGTTCTCTGATGACCCCCTGCCTTAATAATTTTAGTTTAACATCGTGAAGATACCACACCCTCCGACCAAAAATATTCGTCCTAAACTCTAGGGTTATTCACTAGGGTCTGCAGCCTTGATGGTATTCATTTATATCTTTGAGCTACTGTTTGAAATGACGCGAAACATCTCTAGGAGGGGGGTTGAATAGAGTTTTCGTAAATCTGAGTTTTCAAAGCACAAAACAAGATTCAGTGCAGATAAGTCGCTTTATGACAGACGTCTGTTTCAGCAAGCTGAATCACTTGAAACAACTATTAACACTCCCCAAAATATTAGTAACAGTTAATAAACAATTCTAAATAATGTAAAGAGTCAGGGAAGAGAGTAATCAGGGATTTATCCTGATTCACCTACAAACTTTTGGGCTACGTCCACACCTTGGTTTTACCAAGTTTTATCACTATAACTGATCAAGGTTACAGACGAGTATTATTTGCACACCTAGCCTATCCGGTCTCAACTACAAGTATTGTTTGCACACCTAGCCTCTTCAGGCTCAACAACAAGTATTCTTTCAACAAGCCTCTTTAGGCTCAAGGAGTTTGAGAGTTGTTTGAAGCACAACTTCAGTATTACATAAAAGCAATTCAACCCAAAATAACACTTCAAAGAGTGAATAAGGATTTATGATCATGTAGATTGTAGAATGAGATCTTCTCTAAATGATTTGTGATTTGGAGAGAAGATTGATCAGAGTGTGAGAGCTTTCAGCTTAATGTAATTTTTGTTATCACCTTTACAAAAGTTAATAATATCATGAGATTGATATAATTTGTGAGAGAAAAGATATATAAAAGAGTTTAATTGTTATGCACGGTAAAAAATTTTATATAGTCAACCAATCACCAATCAAGACATAAATAATTTTTATGGCAATTACTATAGAAGTAAAAAGAATTTACTGATGTGATAATTTATATTTAAAGTTGTTTGGCATGACCAATCCGCTAGTTTATAGTAAATGAAAAAGTAGCTCCCTTTGATAACTGTTGAACATATGATTATAATCTTTGTCATTAATTGTATAGGTTTAGGCATATAATATCATATATTGTAAATAGGAATAGAATCTCCTATATTCATTGTGTAATTATTTCATTAAACCTATATAAAACGGACTCTATTATGTAGTTGAGACACACGGTTTCACCATCTCTATGCCTCAGTTTTCTCTCTTTCAACATGGTATCAAGAGCCAGACAGAGGCAACCCTAAAACCATACTTACCTTGTGGACCCACTGTTCTCCGGTGAGAAATTTTCTTGGCAAACCGTGTTCCTATTTCGGTTTGCCCATTTTCACTGTCGTGACGTCATTTTGGCACCCTTTTTCAGTCATTTTTGACCTCTGCCGCCGTCAGCTGCCACCTTTACCGGTAACCGTTGTAACACCCAGGTGCCGACGAGGGCGGGGGGTGGTCGCCGGTGCAAGAAGGCACGGACAAGGAGCGGCTCCTGGCAGGCTTCTAGGCGGAGGGACGCATGAATGAACCGATTACACACCCGAATGAGAGGGATCCTGAGATTGTATAGGTATGGGACTATACAGTTGAAGATGGCTTATAAGAATTGATTGGTACTACCCATGTCAATAAGATGCATCTTCTTTTCGGGAGCCCATCACTTAAGAACTCCACAGTTAAGCGTGCTTGACTTGGAGCAATTCTAGGATGGGTGACCTCCTGGGAAGTTTCCCCAGGAAGCGTGTGAGTGAGGACAAAGCACGCTGAAAAGACCCGTGTTAGTCTGTGGAGACAGTCGTCAATCCATAGAGCAGCCAGGGATGTTACAAATGGTATCAGAGCGGCACCTCCCCCACTACGGTGTGGTTCGGGGGCGAACCAAGCGGAAGCTGGTGGGCATGTAACACTCGGGTGCCGACGAGGGTGGGGAGTGGTCGCCGGTGCAAGAAGGCACGGACAAGGAGCGGCTCCTAGCAGGCTTCTAGGCGGAGGGACACATGAATGAACCGATTACACACCCGAATGATAGGGATCCTGAGACTGTATATGTATGGGACTATACAGTTGAAGATGGCTTATAAGAATTGATTGGTACTACCCATGTCAATAAGATGCATCTTCTTTTCGGGAGCCCATCACTTAAGAACTCCACAGTTAAGCGTGCTTGACTTGGAGCAATTCTAGGATGGGTGACCTCCTGGGAAGTTTCCCCAGGGAGCGTGTCAGTGAGGACCAAGCACGCTGAAAAGACCCGTGTTAGTCTGTGGAGATCGTCGTCAATCCACAGAGCAGTCAGGGATGTTACAACCGTTCCGTCCGACCACCCCACCATCAGAACTGAGCCATCCTGCGCGGCCACACCCCGAGACCTAGCCGCAACAAACGTCTCACGTGCTCACACGTACGTCGTGAAGCTTAAGAGCGCAACTCCTTTTGGCGGCGCGTGGGGGCTCCTTTTCGGTCCATCTTTAAGGCGTGGTGGTCGCCTCTCTCGGGCAGTTCCAACGCCACCACTCCCAGGCCAATACGAACACTTTTGCTACGGACGCACTGTGCACGCACGCCATTTCGGGTTTTCCAGGTATTGTGTTGTCATCGTTTTGGACATTTGTTACTGATCTATGGCTTTCTCTTCTTCCATATATCCTCCTAAGACTATGGGTCCTCCAAAGACCTCTCCGGCTAATTATGAAGATTTTCTCCAGTGGTTTGAGCATCGACAATCCTCCAAATCCACTGCTTTGGTTGCACATAGTGGTAATTCATCTGCTTGCACATCTCATTCGCCCTGCCTTGGTCCTTGGGTTCTTGACTCTGGTGCATCCGATCATATCTATGGTAATAAGGCTCTTTTCCCCTCTCTCTCTACATCGGGTTGTTTACCTACTGTCACTTTAGCTAATGATTCTCAAACCCAGTCTCAAGGTATTGGAAGTGCCCATCCACTTCCTTCCCCGTCAGTTGATTCTGTCCTTTATGTTTATGGGTGTCCATTTAATTTACTCTCTGGTGATTATTTAACCCGTTCTCATGATTGTTTAATTACCTTTACTAAAGAGACCGTTATCCTATAGGACCCGAGTTCGGGACGGACGATTGGCACCAGATGTGAGTCCATGGCCTTTACCAGCTCTCCACCCCATCCTTGGTTTTCTCTGCCACAGATTCCCATCTTACCACACATGCTCGATCGGGTCACCCTGATATCCCCAAACTCCAGAAATTGGTGCCGAGCCTTTCCAAGTTATCATTGTGAGTCGTGTCAACTAGGAAAACACACTCGTAGTCAGTTTCCCGCTCGCATCAATAAACGTGCTTCATCCCCTTTTGCTTTAGTTCACTCAGATGTATGGGGTCCTTCTCGTACTATTTCCACGTATGGGTCCAAATACTTTGTTATGTTTATTGATGATTTTTCAAGGTGTACATGGTTATTTTTAATGAAAAACAGGTCTGAATTATTTTCAAATTTTCAGCAGTTTTATTAGGAGATTAAAACTCAGTTTGGTGTCTCCATTCGCTCTTTACGTAGTGATAATGTCCGAGAATATTTGTCCCAACAATTCCAATCTTTTATGGCTTCCAATGTCATTCTTCACCAAACGTCATGTGCTCATACACCTCAACAAAATGGGGTTGCCGAATGCAAAAATCAGCACCTCATTGAAACCACTAGGACCCTTCTTCTTCATGGCAATGTTCCATTTCGATTCTGGGGGGATACTGTTTTAATAGCTTCCTATCTTATAAACCACATGCCCTCCTCTGTCCTTGATGACAAAGTACCTCACTCGGTTCTTTTTCCCCATATTCCTCTCCATTCACTTCTGCCATGTGTCTTTGGGTCCACATGTTTTGTCCACAATCTAGCTTCTGGTCTTAACAAGCTTTCGGCTTGATCACTCAAGTGTGTCTTCCTTGGTTATCAACGGACCTTAAAAGGCTATCGTTTCTTTTCTCCTACTCTTCGACGCTACCTCATATCTGCCGATGTTACCTTTTTCGAGTCTGTCCCTTACTTTGAGTCGACTCCCTTACCTGTCCCTTACTCAAAGTCGACTCCCTCACCTCCCGAGCAGTTCTCTATCGTTGTTCCTCTTCCTTCGGCTACGATACCTCTCGAGTCTATCCCACCGGCAACTCCACCTGTGGACCCCCCCAGTTGCTTGGTGCACGTCCCTGCAGCTCCTCCTGCTCTTGAGACCATGATTGATTCTTCCCCGGCACCAACTCCTTCACCGGACCCGGCCTCGCCTCCTGAACCAGACCTTCCCATTGCTCTCCGTAAAGGTAAACGATATACTCGTAATCCATCTCCCCATTATATTGCTTTGAATTATCATCAACTTTCTCCTCTGCATTATGCTTGTCTTTCTTCTTTGTCGTTTGTCTCTATTCCTAACTCTCTAGGTGAAGCTTTACCTCACCCTGAATGGCGGCAAGCGATGATTGATGAGACGTGTACTCTTAAAAGAAGTGGTACCTGGGAATTGGTCCCTCTACCTCCTGGGAAGTCTTTAGTTGGTTTTCGTTGGCTTTATACTGTGAAGGTGGGTCTTGATGGTAAGATTGATCGGTTTAAACCGTTTGGTAGCCAAATGCTACACTCAGATATTTGGGCTTGATTATAGGGATACTTTCTCTCCTGTGGCCAAAATGACCTCTGTTCGACTTCTCCTCTCCATTGCTGCAATTCGTCACTGACCTCTTCATCAACTTGACATTAAGAACGCCTTCTTACATGATGATCTTGAAGAGGAAGTCTAATGGAGCAACCACTTGGGTTTGTTGCTCAAGGAGAGTCATCTACCATGATCTGTCGGCTTCGCATGTCACTTTATGGTCTTAACCAGTCTCCTTGGGCTTGGTTCAGTAGATCCAATACTATAGTTCAACATTTTGGTATTGTTCGCAGCGAAGCTGATCACTCTATACTCTATTGCCATTCGGCCCAATGATGCATTTGTCTGATTGTTTATGTGGACGATATTGCTATAACTAGTAATGATCATCATGACATACTACAAGTGAAACAACATCTCTCGCATCAGTTTTAGACTAAAGACCTTGGTAAGCTCCGTTATTTCTTGGGTATCGAGGTAGCTCAATCTAAGAATGGTATAGTGATTTCACAGAGGAAATATGCTATGGATATTCTTGAAGAGACTAGACAATTGAACGTCAAGCCAGTTGACACTCCTATGGATCTAAACGTCAAACTTTTACCTAATCAGGGGGAGCCACTGTCAGATCCAGGAAGATACAGGAGATTGGTTGGGAAATTAAACTACCACACAGTCAACTATTCAGACAACAGTCTCTATGTATTATTGTCGTCCTAATTAACAATAATACTCGACTACAGATATTTAAGAATAGAGTTCTTATTATTTAATGAGGTCTCACGATTAAGTCTCCTACTTAATGTCTCATTTAATGAACTACATATTCTAAGCGCTTTATTACGCTATTAAAACATATAAATAACATAATAAATTATATATATATATATATATATATATATATATACATATATATATATATATATATATATATATAACCCAAAGTCATGATACAAATGTAAATCTACTAATATAGATTGGTCACTAGGGCTTATATCAACAACCCATTGATAGACGATCTACTTTTGGGTACTGTGTACATAGAATGTGTTTGGAAAAGATAGATTGTTTGCATTTTAACCGTTTTTACTCTAAAAAGTTGTTTTGTAAATCATCTTTTATGTTTGGGTGAAAAACTTACTTTTTTAAAAAGTTTTTTTAACACAGATAAGTTGTTTTGTAACCATCTAATGGGGAGGACGGTAAGATGAAATGATTTAGGTTATTCCTTAAAGTCATGCTCCTTTTTCTCATAATAACACGTAATAACCCCCCGGTCTGTGGTTCCTCTCTCTCATCTTATCTCCCAACAGTAGCTGCATGTCTTTAATACTTGCATTTTTTTTACTATTTCAAGTTAAGGCAGAGTAGGTTTAAACCCATTTTCTTTCTTTTTTATTTATTATTTCAAGGTATTAACCCATATCATAAAAAAATTATAGATTTTAAAAAATTAAATATTATTTACTTTTCCACCAAATTTTATAAACAAATAACCACTTCCCCTTTTAGTAATTTATTATGTAAAAGTGATTTTTTTCACCACCCAAACGAAATAGATTATTTTTAAAACGCTTTTCAGTAAAATACCCAAACAAAAACAGATTATGATTATAATCGATAATAATCAATTATACAAAAATCGATTATCAGCATAATCTTTTTTTTTAGCTTTTCCAAACACATTCTTATCAGAGGAAACCTGATATCTTGGAAAAGTAAGAAACAAAATGTAGTTGCAAGATCCAGTACAGAAGCTGAATATAGGGCCATGACATTAGTGACTTGCGAACTCATTTGGCTGAAACAATTACTCAAAGAACTTCAATTTGAAGAGACTATACGGATGACGTTAATATGTGATAATCAAGCAGCATTGCATATTGCCTCTAATCCTGTTTCATGAGGGACCAAACATATTGAGGGGAGTGTTGAAAATATGATTATAATCTGTCATTAATTGTATAGGTTTAGGCCTATCATATCATATATTGTAAATAAGAATATGATCTTCTATATTCATTGTGTACTTATTTCATTAAACCTATATAAAACGAACTCCGTTGTACAGTTGAGCCACATGGTTTCACCATCTCTATGTCTCTGTTTTCTCTCTTTCAACAATAACGTTTGAAAAAACTGAATTTTTTCCATTCCACATGTTTTATTTCCAAAAAGCTGTTTTCAAAATAATCTAACATGTTTGACATATTGCTTAAATTTATAAAAATGTTTTTTTTAGAAAAAAAGTTGTTTTATGCTATTAGTTTGTTTTAGGTTAAGATTGTTATGATTTGATTATTTTTATTCTCAAAACTCTCTTCCCTGTTTACCCCTATTACAAAACTAACTTCTAAACAAATATTATTAAATTATACAAATAACTTCATATTCATTTTCATAATTTAGTTTATAAAATTAATTTTTTTACATCATCCAAACAAAATTAATTATTTTAAAACCACTTTTCAATAAATAGACCTAAATAAAAATCGATTATTACAATAATCAATTATACAAAATCGATTATCAACTTAAATTTTTTTTTCCATTCACAAACACACTAGATCAACTAGAAGATGAGAAGATTCTGTGTAATTTCCCGTCCTATAAGGACAAATATTATAAAATGAAAAACGAGGCGAGAAGTGAGAGGCTCGCACTCGCACTCGCACTCGGATCCGGCTTCTCCTCTCTTTCGCTCAATCTGGAAGCTCGCTCTCTTCAACGGCATCGTTCTCTTCTTCTTCGTCTTCTTCGTATACTCCCAGATTCAGAAGTAACTGCAAGCTTAGCTCTCGTGCTTTCGAGAACGCGTTACTGTCTCATTAAGCTGTTGACTTCAAATTCGACTAGGGTTTCGCCACTTCTGCTGTGTGATCTTCCTATCTTGTCGCTCCTTTTGTCAATTCTCGCATAGAATTTCTGCCTCTGAATCCTCAGTGCTGTTTTCAGTTAGTTGCTGGTAAATTGTTTTGGGTCTTTGGTTCCATTTCAAATCAACTTGTGTGGTGGAAGTGATGTAACTAGTAACTACACCACTTATTATAATAATTACTATTATTACTACTACTGTTATTGTTTTAATTCTTTGATTTGGGAGAATTAGCTTTGGAACTGGAATTACCGAAGTGGCTTTGAATTTGTAGCGATTCTTTAAAATATAATTCCTTCCAGTTTCATTAATTTTTGCCACTTTCATCTGAGAGGCTAATTTTGTAGTAGGGTTCCAAGGAATAAAGTGTACCTTGTTGAATTTTAGTGTTTTCTGTTATGGGCATCTCTCAACAGTTATTCTGAACTACACCAAGTTATTATTAGGTTTGGTTGGAGAAGCCAAGAGAAATCACGTCTTTTGGTTTATAGTCTTTGAAGATTATGATGGCAAAGAGTAGACTCTCTGGGGGTTATTATGGCAATGCAATAGAGACAGCTGGGGAATCAGAGGGGTCTGGTACCTCGGGACGAATCGATACCGAAATTACTGTTTCGGAGGACTCTAGTATCCCGGCAAGGAAATGTATTAGTTTGAATTCGAGCCGGTGTGAGGCATTTGGTGTTCCCATGCAAGTTCTTCCATTGTCAAAATTGTCATCCTTTAAAAGAAAAGATCTGGTACATAAGTTAAGATCAGAGCTTGAACAGATTCGGGTACTTCAGAAGAAAGTTGAATTGCAGAAAGCAAGTGGTGTTACATTGTCATCTTCCAGTGATATTCTTAGCTGTAGCAATGGGCAAAATGGGACCCGAATAGAGAACTCGAGAAAACCATCAGTTTCTCGCTCTGTACCAGGGAATAAATCGAAACCTTTAGGTCAGAAGCCTCGTGGGTGGAACGGGGGCTCTTCTGGAAAGTTTGATACTGCAACTCAGACTTCTTCACCAGGCACTGCAAATACTTTGCTGATGAAAGATTGCGAGTCACTGTTAAAACGATTGATGAATCATCAGTATGGTTGGGTTTTCAACACCCCTGTAGATGTAGTGAAGTTGAATATTCCAGATTATTTCACCATTATTAAGCACCCTATGGATTTAGGAACAATAAAAAGCAAGATGGCTGCAGGAGCATACTCAGGTCCGCTGGAATTTGCTGATGATGTGAGGCTTACATTTTCGAATGCAAAGACTTATAATCCCCATGGGAATGATGTCCATGTCATGGCTGATACCCTTAGTAAATATTTTGAATTGAGATGGAAGTCAATCGAGAAGAAACTGCCAAGAAATGATGCTCTACCATTGCCTCCAAGGCAAAAAAATAGTGAAGAGGTGAAAACTGCTAAACCAATGCCTCCTTCAAAAAAGAGGAAAATTGCCTCATTGCCCCCTCAACCTGAAGTAATGCCGCCTGCTAAGCAAGTTATGTCAGATGAAGAGAAGCTCAATCTAGGCAGAGAGTTGGAGTCTTTACTGGGAGAAATGCCTGTCAATATCATTGATTTCTTAAGAGCACAGAGTTCAAATGGTAGAGAATGTGGAGAGGATGAGATTGAGATTGATATCGATGATCTCAGTGATGATACACTGTTCACATTACGCAAGCTTTTGGATGCGTATTTGCATGAAAAGCAGAAGAAGAAAGCAAATGTCGAAGCCTGTGAAATAGAGGTATCGCCCTGCTACCTTACTCTTTGTTAATTATGCTAGTATCACATTTTGTCTGAACTGTGGAGTGTATCCAACCTCCCTCTTCATAATGAGATCTCTGTCTTACAACACACGATTTGACTTCTGGTTTTCTATGGTTTCTGCTGCAGCTTTTGAATGATTCTGGACCAAGCAATTCCTCATTGCAAGCATTTAAAGGTTATACTCTGTGAATGCGTGTGTATGCATACTCTATTTTTTTTATCCATTTAAATTTGTTCTACTTGTAGGTAATGATCCAGCTGATGAAGAGGTGGACATTGGTGGAAATGAGCCCCCTGTTTCGAGCTATCCTCCTATGGAGATTGAAAAGGATAAAACTTTGAAAACGGACAATCGTCTAAGTCCAGGTAGCTCCTCTGGTAAGTGAGGTTTGCATTTCTCTATGATGCTTTTGAATACTTCAAGTGATCCTGTGATTCTTGTAGGATATGAAGATTTGTTCATAGGATACATTTTGGTACATGATTTGGGAAAAATATGTTTATTTAAATTTATATTTTCTGCATGTTTTAATTTTTTAATTTTAGTATCCCTCTTAAATCTAACTTCAAATTCATGCTGTTTGTGTTAACATCTTCAATCTTTACTTCTGTCTTTTCTCTCTTGCTTGTTTATGTAACTTTTTGTTCTTTGGATAACACTATCTTAGAATATCTTCGTCCTATTTGTACTATGAATATCTCAAAAAAGCAACCTTGGGATTCAAAGTTTACATTATGCATATCTTGCTCATTGGTTTAATTTTATAAGATTTGTCATGTTAGATCAACAAACAATTCAAAAGTCAGATTTATCTAAATCATTTTATAGAAAGAATATTAGATGGTATAAGTGTGACAAAAAAGGATGAGTGATTTTATATAATTGCTTGGAATTCATAGGATAAATAATGAAGCTTTGTTTCTTAGTGATTGCTGTAGCCTGTATCAACGTGGCAGTGCTTCCTAACTACTTTTGTAGTTAGGTGAAGCTGGCTGTTCTTGTAAGGGACTACAATTAGTACAACAAGGAAATTTTCTTATTTTAAGACATGTTGATTAATAATGTGTCATTCTTTTTGTTAGGGTATTGGCAACATCACGGTTTGTGACTGTTTTGTGTTTATGTGCTTGTTTACATGTTAGTGCTACTTGAATTGTAGAATTCGCTGCTGAAGTTCAAAAGAGCTGCTATTTTTAGAATTATTTTTGATGGAGAAGAATAAATATGATTAGAAGAAAAGATGAGATGCAAAAGAGGGAGGACAAGGAATCCTCCTATGACAAAACTAATAAATAAGAAACTAGCCACCAAAAAGAAACAGCCACTCCAAACCAATTTATTAATGCCAAATGGCTCTCCACTCCCTTTGAAAACCTATCAAGGGGACTGGTCAGCACACCAAAGATAAGCCAAGTAAACAACCTTGTAACAAAGCATGACTAAGGTTACAAACCTTCCTTTAAACGTACAAGCATTCTTTTCCAGCCATAGGCACTGCCAAACATAGGCCCTGTTCGGGTAAATACCTTATTTAAGTGCTTATATATAAAGGACTTATGTGAAAAGCTTTCATGCCATAAACTCATTTTAAATTTAAGTTTTTTAGTGTTTGGACACATACTCAAACAAGTGCTTTTAAAATATATAAAACAACTTCCCGTATGTTTTAGCACAAGGTTTTTCAAGAAGCTGAAAAAATTGGTTTTATCAAATAAGCTAATAACAATTTTTTGGGGATTAATAAGTTACTTATTTAAGCTTATCCAAAGACTCGTTTTTTTACCATTAAAGTACTTATACGAGTAGAGAAGCTCTAATAAGATGTAAGCTAATGAATTATTCCTTAGGTTTCCAAAATTTTTGAATTTGATTAGGAAATGCTCCACTTTTTTTTATTCACCCCCGAGGTTCACCAAATTCTACAAAAGCCTACTCCAAGTTTAGCTTGCTATCAAACAACTAAAGCAAATGCAATGTATCAGACATGTATTAGAGAAATTTCTAGAAGGTTTCAATTAACTTCAGAGTTCAAAAGCTTGCCTCAACACTCAGGAAAATGGTTCATTTTACCAGCATGCTAATACTGCCGTTTTTGTGACAAGGAGCTGATGAAAAAAATCTCTGATCTGCATGTCTGATAGTAGTTGATGGATTTGCTCACATGACTGGAGTTGTGTGTCTACTGTTTGAAAACATGTGAAAATATACTCTCGTGCCTACCTAGCTATGAAGCATGGAGACTCCTTTTGAGGTGTTGAATTGTCGGACACACCTTTTACACCGAGACTTGTGTGACACGTGTTGGACAAGACCCACCAGGTGTCCAATTAAAAAAAATAATTTTTTGTTGGCTAGACACATGCTGGACACCTGGACACCTCTGGGACATGACTGGGACACCTAGCGGACACCTCAAAATGGCATGACACTTGAAGAACACAACTCTTCTCAAAATATTTCAAAAAATCTCTCTTTTCACAAATCTTTTCATATTTTTTGAGTTGTATGTGAATAGATTGGAAGTGAAAGATAGTTCATCTTCTTATTTTGGAATACTTAGAGACAAAGTGCTTTTATTTTAAAATGATGCCTGTTAGTAGTTTTTGGTCAGACTTATTATCACAGGGAAAATGCAAAGCTTAGAAAGATGTTTTAAGGCATGTTCCAATAATGATTACTGTTTAGAAATATTTTTTAGGAAATTTTAAAAAAGGAAATTCTTAGTAAAATATTTCTAAGCTGGGAACAATCAACCACTGAAATGATTAATGATATCCAAAGACCTTTTCTGATAAAAAAATTATTGACTTAATTAACCTCTTGCGTGGTTACTTCCTAAACTGGAAATATACCACAAATCCCTTTTATGTAATTTTCTTCTTACCTTTTTAATTTTCAGTTGTAAAAAAAATTCATGTCGTTATTTAGTTATCATTATGTTATTACGTCGACTATTTCTGCGTGAAGTTCTGCTTGTCCTCAAAACCCAAGTCCCACCTTGACTAGAGATATAGTATCTAATAAGAGCTTATAAGTAGTGTGCAATCCTCATCCTATGAGCTAGTTTTTGGGATTGAGTTAGGCCCAAAATCTAATATGGTATCAGAGCTATCCTAGATCCATTGTTGGGCCACCTACCATGTTATCCACGTACCAAGCCCAATAGTGCTGGGCGTGAGGGGGTGTATTGGGAAAAACCCAAATCTCATATTAACTAGAGATAGTATCTAATAAAAGCTTATAAGTAATGGGCAATCCTCATCCTATGAGCTAGCTTTTGGGATTGAGTTAGGCCCAAAATCTAATATTACACAATCTATATTATTGTTTTCTTCCTTAGCCTCAACTTTATAATTCATAAAAGATGATCGAGCTAGTCTCCGATGTCATTTCACATTCAGCTGTGTCTCCTGTTATATCATATCTTTTTAAACTAGTGTCAGAAGCCTAGGGTAATAAGTGATTATTTTGCTATTATATACCACAGCCGCTTGATTGTCAAATATTGGAATGAGTTTTCACTTTTCAGTATTAGTAGTGTTACAATGTTACGAGATATGTTACAGATATTTTAACATATCTCATAATGTTTTATCAAGTAGGTTGACTCCTGCCACTTGTGTTTCCATAAGGACTGTTATAAAACCAATCTTGTGCCTTCACCTGACGGCTTAAGCTTGTAGGAGAGTTGGTTCTTGACTATCAGAGCTTCTGTGACCTAATGATCAGGAGTTCATTCCATGCCACCCTCATTCCTCTACAAGGTGGGTGGATCACATGGGGGGTGGGGGTGGGGGTGGGGGTGATTTTGTAAGTCTCATCATATTTGATATCAGTGTTTAAGAACTGAACATGACTAGCTGGTTCAACTGATTGGATTGTGAATTGGCCGTGTCGGTTCGGTTAAGCCTTTAAAACTGGCCAAGCTATCATATCGATGTTGAACAGCTGGAATTGCAATGAACCATTTTGGACTTTGTCTTGTTTGGACTGGATCCAGTTTTTAAACACCAGCTGAGGTCAGGGGCTGCTACACGTTCTGAATTTCCATGCTGTTCTGGTTCTGTTATTGGCTTCAGTCTTGCCACTACCCTCGTTCTGATTATGCTCTTCAATTTCATCGTCAATCTGGTCTTGCTATTGTCTGGTGAACTAGTTGCACCTCTTTGTTCTGATGCAGTAGTGAACGTTTTGTGGGAGAGTGAGAGAGACCATGTTTGAAAAAGAAAGTGTAAAAGAAATCTAAAGTCATGATAGATAATTTTTGTTTGAGGTCTTGGTATTTTCTAGGAGCGATTTGCATCTAGTTTTGTTTTTGATGTTTAGTTGGAAATATTCTGTATATTATTTAGTGGCTACATCTAATGTGTACATTCTGCAGGTACAGACACTAGTTCTTCTGATAGTGAATCTGATGATGTTAAAGTAAGTCCTGCAAATGCAGCAAAGGTCTGTCTTGATTAAGTGGAAGATGTTATCTCCTTTTCAACTTAAGAACTGGTTTTTTAATAGTTGATACTGATTTGATCCTGCCCATGGTTTCTTTTCTACATATTATATTTATTCATTTGGGTTCTTCTTCAGGTACCGGAAAATGTGGGTTCTGGAGTTCAGTTGGATGAAAAAACCAAGGCTGCTAATACTTTTGAAAGAAATCGTGAGTAATTGTTCTTGGTTTATCATTTTGTGTTATTTAAAGGTGATCTAGTTTGATCTGCAGTTTGAAAAATAGTGCAACTTATACTACTAGAACTTGAGTTTTTCCCATTGTTGGTCTCCTCCTACTTGTGTTATATGGTTTGCTTCTTCTGCATGGCTTCTCAGCTTTTCTCTGTAGAATCTTGAGTTGGATACACTTTATTGAATGTCATACTTAATGTGCTTTCTGGAATTGGTTGCTGCAAGATAATTTATTTTCAGCATACATATCTGGGAATCTAGCTGTGGAAATATCCCTCGTTGAACCAGTGTTATCAAATAGCGGCCATGGCGGATTGCGGTGGCGGATTTTTGCCCAACCGTTATGGCCAATTTGTGAAGGATGGCGGCGCCATGGCGGCCATGGTGTTTTATGGCGGCTTAAAATGGCGGATTTTTGGCTTTCCGCCATCCGCTATCGATAACATTGTGTTGTACTGATATTGTTTAAAGATCTGTATTAATCTATGTAGTCAATCCTGGATAGCGGCGTGGAGCGGCCAACCCCAAAACCGCTAAAGCGGGATAGCGGATAGCGGGATGACCGCTATTGCGAAGACTAGAAAACATTATACACCGTTAAGAACCTTCTTTCAGAGATTGGAAAAACAGAACCTTACTAGTGTAAAACAGAACACATCAGAGAGAAGAAAGATTGGAAATACTTCTTTATTGAATATAGAATGAAAACAGTCACAAAGACCAAGGTTTACATGTATACCATCAAAGGTGCACTCTCCTTTCACACTAGGAATAACCCAGTCACAATTTAATGATTACAAAAACTGCATTATTACACTTTAGAAGTCTTATTTATAGACTCCACCTTAACGACCTTCTAACTAACTTGTAACTAAGTTCTAACTACCTACTAACTAAGGCCTAACAATACCACCCTTATCAGAAACAACCTTGTCCTCAAGGTTGAAATCTGAAAATCCATTTCGAAACAGTGCAACTTCTTCTCCCACCCACTGAATAGTTGGTCCCACTTCATCTTCATTGGATTGGCGCATTTCAACTCCAGTTTAGCCTCCTTGCAATAGCCTGTATCAGGTGGTTTAGGCGACGGTAAAGGGTTGGATGGGTTGCACAAAATCTGGAGATCCGATGGGTTGCACAAAATCTGGAGATCCGTTTTGGGCTCGTCAAATAAGGTGTGGGTAAACATTAGGTTTTGTTGAACATATTTGAAGGAAATTCTACTTTTATCGGACCCATTCCACACTCTAGCGAGGCCTACTTTCTCTCACTAATGAGTTGGGCTTGGCTCAGTAAACAAGAAAATGATCTCCCATCCGAAATTTCCAGTGTTGCCCTATAATGATTTGGGCCTGGCCCAATATGGAAAAAAATTGACCTAATTTTTGTAATTCCTTCTCTGCCCCATTCTCCCTCACGTGTATGCTGTCGGCTGCCGTGAGTATATTCAAATCCGGCGTCGTCAGTTCTGGCGATGGAGGCTCCAGTAATGGCAGTCCCTGCGACGACGGTTCCGACGGCTTTGAGTCTGGCGGTGGTGGGGTAGTCGGACTGCTGCCAACCCCCATCTCTGTGGCTCTCGAACGATATGATATGATAATATTCTCTTGTCCAATGGCTGCAAATCACCCACCTGTTCTGGCCAAGGATGGTTCCGATCTGACGGCGCTGGCAGTGGTAACGGCTTGTCCGGATTTTTCAATAACCAAAGTTTCCTGGCCTCATACACAGATCATTAGTCATCTGAATATTCCGATATGCTGTTTTGGTGGTGGTGGGTAGGCTGGAATTTTCCAATCACAAAACATTCTGGCCATCAAAGGGTACTTCTGCCCTTGCTCCACTATCGTATATAGTGTTGTCTGCATCTTCGCTCTTTTGTCGACGCCGAGATATCGCCGTGACGATGTTGGTTTCTGCCCATGCTCGCTCGCTGCATACAAATCTTTCTCCATCTCGACCCTATGTCAACAACAAGATACAACCATGTCTGCGGCAATTTTTGTTTCATTGAAGCAAGCCCTTTCTGATGTTCTTCCATCGTCCTCTCAACCATATCTGAATTCTGGAAATCTTTAACAGTTGTTGTATCTTCACCTCCGACTCCCCCCTTATCAGTATATTCTGTTAGGGTCCTCTCAACTATATCTAAGTTCTGGAAACCTTCAAAAGTGGTTCTTTAACCAAGAATGGGTGGTGCCTATGAAGCACCGACTCTGACACGGACACCGCAACACGACATGGACACCGCGAAGCGGCTAACTTCAAAAACATAGGACATCAGGACACCGCTTATATATATATATATATATATATTGTTAAGCTTTACAATTTTCATAATGACCCTCACAAAGAATACTAAGAATAAGGAGTCATTTCACAATGCAATTTTTACAAAAATAATATCAAGATAAGAAAATGAATCATGTTTTATAAAACAACTAGTGAGGTCCTATGGTAATGAGTTTCACAAAAAATGTTAAGAGGCATCCTTTTGTTTTATGTCTTAAAAAGTAAAAGATCTAATTTGGGGTTGGTGACCCATGACCTTTTTAATAAATATTTGTTTAAAAAATATTTAGGTTTGTGAATTTTTTTTATGATATGAGTGTCCGAGAAGTGGAGTCGTGCCCGAGAAGTGTGAGAGGTGTCCGAGCCGAAAAAAAATATTTTTTAATTGAGACACCGCAGAGGGGTGTCCGACACGTGTCAGAGGCGTGTCCGTGAAGTGTCTGTATCCGAGGCGTGTCCGACACGCGACACGGCACTTTGGAAGAGGTGTTCGTGCTTCCTAGGGTGGTGCCCATTCTTCCTCATCCGTATCTCCGCCATCAGCTTCCTCCTCCGAGGACTTGTCATTTTTGTTAACCAAATTATCCCCTACAACACAGGACAGCATTTCTTTATTGAATCTTGAACCCAACACCTCCACAAGCAATTCTTTTATGTAAACCATGTCAGTTTTCAACTCCGTAAATTTCACTCCTTGTTCGCTGGCCATCTCTTCCAATGGAGCCACCCGATTCTCTGTCACGAAAGGGATCAGGCAGGTCGGACCAATTTAAGAACCTTCTTTCAGAGATAGGAAAAACATAACCTCACTTGTGTAAAACAGAACACAGCAGAGAGAAGAAAGTCTGGAAATACTTCTTTATTGAATATAGAATGAAAACAGTCACAAAGAACAAGGTATACAAGTATACCCCCAAAGGAGCACTCTCCTTTCACTCTAGGAATAACTCAGTCACAATTCAATGATTACAAAAACTGCATTTTTACACTTTAGAAGTCTTATTTATAGACTCCACCTTAATTATTCCTAACTACCTACCAACTAAGGCCTACTCAAAAATAGAAAAGTACACAACTATAGAGATTGTCATAATTAAGAATCAAAATTCATTGTCTTTGTCGCTAAGATTCAAATCTAACATAACTTAACTACTAATCTGTGTTCTAAAAGTATTCAAAATAAATATGAAGAGGTTAGAACTGATTTAGAGGTGACCAGAGGGTGTTCAAACTGATGTAGAACTGATGGTGAGCAGAACTGGTGCACGTCTTCGCAAAAGGTGAGCAAAGGGTAGGGGACCAGAGAATGGGTCTTCGCAAAACTGATGCAGAACGTCACTGTCTTCAGAAAATGAAGAGGGTAGGGGAGTAGAGAATGGGTCTTCGCAAGCAGAGGGAAGGATGGTTTGTCTTCGAAAACATAATGGGTCTTCGAATAAGAGAAGCTGCTGACCTAAAACTAAAAGGGATAGGGAAAATTACCAAAAAACGAAATTAAAATGAGGGAATGGATATAAAAAGGGGTAAAATAAGGCTTTCACATTGTCGTCCCCACTTGAAAACCGCTCCGCACCCGAGTTATGTGTTGCGGTTACCCACTGTTCCATTCTGCTAAACGGTGAATTGCCGCATTATCGATAACATAGATATTGATTATCGACTATTTTAAAGAGTAGCTGATTGTGGGGATCTGCTCTGCTGATGTAGATTCTTTTGACAATTCTGAGGGGGTTTATTTGAAATATAAATTTATCTTTAGGTAAATACATCAACAACAGCCAAACCTTTTCCCTCTAGGCGGGGTTGGTTATATAGATAAAACGATGCCACAATGTTCTATCATAATTCATAAGTCATGTTTATAGAGAGACCATTGACTTCTAAATTCTTCTTGTTGGTTTCGCTTATAGTTTTTCTTGGTCCTCCCTCTCCCTCTGCTTCTAGTGATTGGGTTGCCTTCCATTTTTTCTACTCTCCTTACTGGGGCTATGTTTGTTTTGCTACAAAGTCATACATAGCTAGTCCCTAGCCTGGATAAAAGGAGAGGGTTATGTTAGGCAGCCGACACTCGACAGCCAACATAAACCTTGGTTGAGTGTCAATGATATGGATCAAATTTATCACAAGGTAAATAATAGATGAATTTCTTACGAGGACTGAATTTAATTTAAATGTTGTGGGCTAGCAGAATAAGTCAGTATCTAGGCCAACATATGCCCCCTGATATTAGTCTTTGATGACTTTCTCAGTTGTCATGCTCTTGGATAATGATTAATGAAGATGTGGCAATTGTAATTTGATAGCTATAACTGAAAATTTTTAATTGGCTCAGCTCAACCCTCAAGGAAATAGCTTCTTAGCAAAGGACCATGTAAAAGGTCAGGTTGGTGATGGAATATTATATTGATCCCTACCTAAATGCCTGGATAGTGTATGGCTTAGTAGGAATAAAGCTTGGTTGTTTTTGATGTGTTATTCATATCATTGTGAGAGCAAAATGATTCTGAAAACTTATGGCTAAATCTGTTTGAATTTCTGGCTTCAAGGGATAACCCGTAAAGAATCTGTCAAGATTTCGGTTACCTCTGCTTTTTTCTTTTCTTTGTATCGTAATTATGAGCTTTATTTTCATACAATAATGATTAATTGTGAAACCTTCTATGTTCTCATTGAGACGTTTTAGACTTGGATTACGAACTAATATTATCAATCTTGTGATAAACTATTTATATATATATATATATCCTTGAACTTCTTTAGCTGTTTCTTTAAGTCAACAATAAAATATTTCTTGGTTATTGCTGTACTGTCTTAGACTATTACCCTGTATTTCTTACAGAATCTGGTAGTGGCTTAGATCAACTTGAGGATAACTCTCAGCATATGCCTAGTTCTTTTGATTCTGACTTCCATCAAGATGGTAAGATAAGAGTGCATGGATTATGAAAGATATTTTTTCTCACTGTTATATTGGATAACTACAAATACTTGTCTTATTAATGTTGTAGGGGACAGTGGTACAACTGAGAGACAGGTCTCCCCTGATAAACTTTATCGAGCTGCCTTATTGAAGAATCGATTTGCTGATACTATCTTGAAAGCTCGAGAAAAGACACACACACAGGTAATTGACATCACATATTTGAGTTACATGAACTAACTCCGCTTTTAATTATCCTTCAGATCATTCTGTATGTGATTTGAATCAATTTAATTTCGCTGAGGTCAGGGTGAGAAGGGAGATCCTGAGAAATTGCGCCTTGATAGGGAAAAATTGGAGATGGAGCAACGAAAAGGTCGGGTGTTCTTACTTGTGTTCTTTTATAAGAGTACCATGCCCATACTGTCTGTTCAACCGAAATCTTAACTATCTGTTGATTCAACTCATTGAGCAGAAAAGGCAAGGATACAAGCAGAAGCAAAGGCTGCTGAAGACGCCCGAAGGCAGGCAGAAGCAGAAGCTGCTGCAGAAGCCAGACGAAAGAGGGAGCTTGAGCGAGAAGCTGCACGACAAGCATTGCTACAGGTAAATAGGAAATGTCTATCATGCTGAAATATGTTACGTTGTTTGCTCTGGATTTTATTGGAGCATATGCTGGCATCTATGCAGATGGAAAAGACTGTTGAAATCAATGAGAGTTCTCGATTTCTGGAAGATTTGGAAATGCTTAGAGCTGTACCTGCCGAGCAATTACCAAGCTCTGTAGATGAGACGAGTCCTGATCACTCTCAGGATGGCCTGGGTAGTTTCAAGTTTCGGGGTAGTAATCCCTTGGAGC
Organism: Sophora flavescens; assembly: GCA_030762895.1. Lineage (NCBI taxonomy): Eukaryota > Viridiplantae > Streptophyta > Magnoliopsida > Fabales > Fabaceae > Sophora > Sophora flavescens. The sequence continues at coordinate 102,387,566 of CM061066.1, read as the reverse complement.
AACTAGGATTGTATATTAAAGTTGACGATGAAGAGGAGGAAGGAGAGCCACCATGTGTTCCAAATCCTGTAAATGATGTAGAAGAGGGAGAGATTGATTAAGTTATGCACATTTTATATGGTTGGTCATGGAGCAAAGTATAATTATCTTGATCCCAAGAAAACTCCCCTAGTATATGGTTCTCGTAATGCATGAATGACTAATCCAACACAAATGGGACGGAGCTTATTTTCTTGTGGCAGGTTTAAGTCTCTAGAACTAGGACAATATTAATTTAGGTTTGGTTGTTTAGCAACAGAGGGGTGGTTTGAACAGAAACCAAGGTACGTTTTCGTCCCTTTGCAGTACTAGCTATTAGCTAGTAGGTTGAGCATGCGTCCCTTCATCAAGGTTAAGTTGTACTCAAAATAGGTTTTAAGTTGTCTTTGAATCTCTGAACATTGAAGGAAACCCATCTATCTAAATACTTTATGCTTGTATTTACGATTTACTATTTCGTTTAACTGTTAAAATTTTGGTAAGTTTTAAGTCAGTTTCATTCATTGACGTTTTGGTGAATATCATACCTGGGGCTAGGGTTGAGGCAGTTTTATCAATAATGTTATTTACAAACCCAAATGGGACACCTGTTAATCACATAAATATTTGGTTAATTTAGTTCATTATATGGTTAATGGACTTATTTTTCATAATCATGTAAATATTTAGTTAATCACATGTAAATATCTGGTTAATTCATTTCTTTATATGATTAATGAGTCATCATGAATTAATCAAATATTTTACACGTGATTAATCATATAATGAACTGAATTAACCAAATATTTATATATGATTAACTAAGGTGTTTCAAATGGGTGTGGAACTCACATAACTGTTGTTTTATTGAAGGAAGGTTGCAAAGTGTGGAAAGAACTATTTATTTATTTATTTATTTATTTATGAGGAGCCTCTTTTTTTTTTTGATCAGGAGTGTGGAAAGAACTATAGAATCGCAAGTAATTAATTTCATTATCTTGTTCAATATGGTTTTATTGTGCGAAATTCTCTTGGTTAAACTTTGTTCGTAATCAGCTACCTAATAACAAAATCGTTCAAAATATTGTCTCTATGGAAAATATTAACGAGTGTTTTAAGGATATTGTTTAAGTAATAAAAAAAGAGTAACCTTTTATGGAAAGTGATGTATTTTTTTTTGGAAAGTGGTGTATTTTTTTTTATAAAGATTAAGACATGCTTATGCATTATTATAGAAAAAGACATTCCAACTAAATTGGTATCTGAGACTCTAACAATCATTTGCAGTACGCCTTAAAATATATTGATAAAGAATGAACAAATACATAAAGAGTGGGAGGCTATAGCCAAAACCCACCAAGAATGAAACAAAAATCAACAAAATCTATAATTAGGAATATCTGATTTATTCCAAAAATAAGCCTCCCTAATAAAGTTTGGGACTTGGTCCCACCAAGAGAACCTACTATTAACAAAGTCAAAAGCAGCTAATCTCTCTAAAAATATGTGTAGCCCAAAATTGCATTTGCCGACAAATATACTTGCAATTCTTCCAGCTAATTCTAAAATGCCATGGAATAATGTCATCTGAACAGAAAGCATCAATCACTAACTTGGAATCGCATTCCAGCCAAAAAAAAAAAAAATTCACATACAATTTGTGGACATAATAAAAGATTATTTTTATTAACCTCTACTCTTCTTTACCCACTGAATTTAGAAAAATATTACATATGTGAATTTTAAACATATGTAATATTTCTCTAAATTCAATAGGTAAAGAATAGTAGAGGCTGATAAAAATAATCTTTTATTATGTGCACAAATTGTTACAATTTGTATACATATACTTGAATTATTTTTATCAACCTCTATTCAGTTTTACCTACTGAATTTAGAAAAATATTATATATGTGAATTTTTTTGTCAACCTTTTTCATAAGCAATCTCAACAGAAGAAATGGCAGCTAATAGCTCAGCATTAAAGGCAGACGTGACCCCAAAGAAATTGGCGAAACAGCCCAGGAAATTCCTATTCGAGTCTCTAAACAAACCACCCCCCTGAGGCAAAACCCGGAGAATCTAAACGATTGTTTTCATTATTTCCTGTACAAATTTTTTAAAACATGATATAAAATGAAAAAAAGTGACAGTTTTTAAATTATTTTTAAAAACAGAAAATGAAAACAGTAAACTGGAAACAAAGCAAACAGGCCCTAAACAGACCCCAATGGTTTATTTGCTTTGTTTTCAGTTTCCTGTTTTCATTTCTAGCTATTTAGAAATAATTATAAAACTGTCACCTTGTTTTCGTTCTGTTTCTTTTTTTTCAAAAATTTGTACAGAAAACAGTAAAAATGAATAAAATTTGATTTCAATGTTTTATTTATAAATCTTTGAAAACAGTAAACCTAATAAAAATAAGATGGTAATTTTATAATTATTACATGAAACTCTAAACAAAACAAAAAAGCATTAAACTTACAAAATGTTTTCAGCTGCTCGAGAAAGCAAAGACGAGTGTATTTCAATTATTCTGGTTATACAAACCGTTTTTTCTTGGTGTTTGGTTCAGCGTCAGATCTTTTTAAAGATGTGGATTTACGTTTTCCTGTATGTATAATTAATGGATTTGGATTGTCTTATGTAGGGTGCTGTCTCCAGCATAAATCTCATCCATTCATTTAATCTAATGGTAAAAAAAAACATTTTAAACATAAAAAATAAAAATAAAAAATTAAAGTCTGATGTAATATTGAAGTTCTGATGTCAAGTTTCAAGAAATGGAGGAAGAAGCTACGTTGCCACATTTTTCCTTTCAATGACACTGTTAGATTGAAGAAAAATCATGTTTTGAGAAATGATCAAATTGAAAAGAAAAGGGGAAAGGAAATGGCGGTTAGTTAGTGTATAGAATGGTCCTGGGCGTGGAGGGTGGATGAACAGAGCAGGGAGGGTCACCGACAGCGGCGTTTTGTCGTGGCCTGCGGTAGGGGTGTTCATCCAATGCCAACCGCACTAATCGAACCGAAATAACCGAAAATCGAAAAAACCGAAAACCGAAAAATATCGAAATTTTTTATTAGATTGGATCGAATTTCGGATCCTATATGTAAAACCGATCCAATCCAAACCGAACCGAAATTATTTAGTTCAATGAAAGTAATTTGATCTTTATATTATAAAAGTAATTATTAGTCTTTATATTTTTATAAGTTATCACCTAATCCTTATATTAGAGAGTTTAATTGGTATGTAAATATAATGTTAGTGTAAAAACTTTTACACTGTTAACCAATTATAAATCATGTTATGAGTGACTTTCAGTATATTTAGGATAATAATCAAACATTTATAATGATTTAACAATTTATAATTAGGTGATAGTGTAAAATATCTTTAAAGTGTGGTATATCAATTCATGTATATCATGTTAAAACACTTATTAGAAATTGTCAATATAATATTTTAAAATTAATTTTTATTTTAAATAAGTATTTTATTGTCGTTAAATATTCGATCAAATCTAAATCGAACCGAAATATTGGATGTTCTTTGATGTAAATAACTATGTAAATATGTATCGATAAAAACGAATTTAATCCAATCCAAACCGCATTTGGTTGGATCGGATCGTAAAATGAAGAAACCGATTAATCTAAACCGCAGTTGTTTTTATCATTGGGATCGGATAACCTTTCAAAACCGTCCAATCCAACGTAACAAGATGCGGTAACATGTGGTAGTGAGGTTGGAGAGGGATGTCAAACAAAACAAGAATCGAGTTTGGGTGTTAGGAATTTTGGGGATTTTTTTAATATTTTAAAAGTTTTTTTTTGGATCATTAGATTAAATGAATGGATGAGATTTGTGCTGGAGAGGGATGCTAGAGACACCCCAGAGACAATACAAATCCATAATTAATGAAAGGTTCAAATGTAAATTACGAGTAAATTGGTAGGAAATTATTCGGTTCATTTAGTTCAATATCTCTATTTGTATAATTAGTAACTCATTCCTTATACTTGTGAGATTTTACAAAGGTGCTGGTTAGCTCTATTATTTAACTCATTCTCTTGTATTTGTAAGATCTTACCTTCATCTTTCTTCATTGTTCTTTGTAATTTTTTTTTTGAATCAGTGTAAATATTAGGTTTAATTATTGAGTTGGTCTCTGAATTATTTGAGAATTTTCAATTAAGTCCCTGAACTTATATAAAATTTTCAATTGGGTCCCTAAAATAAAAAGTTTCTAATTAAGTTCCTGAACTTATATAAAATTTCAATTAGGTCCCTAAAGTAAAAATGTGACTATATAAAAAGTAATAAAATAATAGATGATGAAATTTAGGGAAAAAAATATTGTTTGACTTAATAATAAAATGACAAAAGATGAATATGAGAGAAAAAAACTCACTATTTATAATAATAATAATAATAATAATAATAATAATAATAATAAATGAAAAATAAAGCTTAGTGAGAAAAATTATTGTTTAGCATAATAATTAAATAAAAATAGATAAATTTGAGAGACAAAATTTAGTTCTTAAAATGATAATAACAAATAATGAAATGTGAAATTGTGCTAGAAAATCCATGTTTTATAACAAAATATTAATAGATTAATCGATTGATAACATAGAGCATCTCAAGAAAATTGATAATAAAATGAGTTTAATTTATATGCACTATAAGCGTAAAAGGATTTTTACACTAACATCCAATAATATATTTACAAATCAATATTATTTAGTGGCGAAGCTTGACTGAGATTTTTGAGGGGGCCAATTAGTTAAAGAATATATATATATATATATATATATATATATATATATATATATATATATATATATATATTGATATATCAAAAACATTAAACAATTATTTTGTAGCGCAATTGGTAGGTTTCTCTCGTTTAAAGCTTGAGTTCTGTGTTCGAATCTTGCTTGGACACATTTTTGTGTGATCTCGTTTACTTCACTTGGCTGATAAGGTTTGTCTCTAGGATCCGAACCCGTTAACTTTAGTTTATTGGCGAGGGCTAGGGTGGGAGAGCTGGACATATCTCCCACCGTGAGCGGGGGTCTTTTAATAAGTTTTCATTTTATATTTCAGGCCATTTATTTTTTAAATTATAAAAATTACCCATTCCCTCCCCAATCCCTTCATCCCTCCGGCACTACCTCCACATCGTCGGCGAGTATAAGCCATCACCGAGCAACACCACAACTTCACACCTCCCAAACCCAATGAAGGCTTCAATCTCACCAGAATAAAAGACAGAGCAATCTCATGAGCAAATCCTCAAATCTGCAAAAAAAAAAAAAAAAAAAAAAACAGAGCAAGATCTTGAAGGACCTTAGATCTACAACGATAAACAACAAAATCACAACAACTTTCATCACCTCCACCGACCTGTTATGAAGAGGAATCAAAGACCTCCACAATCTCCACTCCCACCATGAGAGCCACCGAGTGTGAGCATATGCAACTCTCTCTGGCAACGCCTCCACATACTTAGTGAGGACCAACTCCCAGTCCACAACAACATTAATCGCGTTCTTAACGTTAAACGTATATCCCGAAAAATGAAGATATTAAAATCTTAAATATAAAACATACAACTCTGAAGGATAAACCATCACACCATAGATATAATATACTTACACAACAAAAGTCTAACCATCAGGAGTGGGATGGGTGATGATGGGGGGAGGGGGATGGGTGGCAGAAGAGGGAGGGGGGATGACGGAGGAGGGAGGAAGAGAGAAAGGAAATGAGTTAAGAGTAATATTAGTTTTTGTAAACGAGGGCTTTTGATACTATCTCACTGTGAGAGACTTGTAAATATAGTCCACCCTAGCAAAAGCCTTAGTTTATTTAAGCTTTTATTAATTTAAAAAATCTCTTATGCTTATTTAACTTATTTTAAAATATATTTGTTTAATCCATAACTTCTCAATTCATTGCAGACAAATATTATTTTTAATTAACACGTGTCATGTGTAACAAATTCTGATATGGTTTTATCATAATATTTTTTTTTTGGCATAAAATATTTTTTATTTTTTGGTGAAAGGTTTTTTCATAATATAATCAACAAATTTTACACAACTCACAGTGAGTGAATCAAATAAAAAAAATATAATAAAACCACCCATTCCTTTCTTGTAGGGGTGTTCATATTTAAACCGGTTCAAAAGAAAATTGAAAACAGATTAAAAAAATTGAAAACCAAGCAAAACCGATGTCTATTGGATTTTTTTGGATCTTGTTTTATGAAAACTATAACGTCCCAAGCTGCTTTATAGAATGATGACTGTCCCCACAAACCAACACGGGTCTTTTTAGAGTACTTTGTCCACACTCATGTCCTTCCTGTGAAAACTTCCCATGAGGTCACCCATCTTAGAATTTCTCCAAGTCAAGCACGCTTAACTGTGGAGTTCTTAAGTGATGGGTTTCCTAAAAGAAGATGCATCTTGTTGGTATAGGTAGTATCAATCAATTCATATAAGTCATCATTAGGATCTCTCTCATTCCAGTGTGTAATCGGTTCATTTACGTGTCCCTTCGCCTAGAATCCTGCTAGGAGTCGCTCCTTGTCTGTGCCTTCTTGCATCGGCGACCATTCCCCGCTCTCATCAGCCCCGTGTGTCACATGCTCACCAGCTTCTGCTTGGTTTGTCCCCAAACCACACTGTACTGGGAGAGGTGCCACTCTGATACCATTTGTAACGTCCCAAGCTGCTTTATGGATTGAAGAATGTCCCACAAACCAATACGGGTCTTTTCAGCGTGCTTTGTCTTCACTCACACGCTTCCTGGGAATACTTCCCAGGAGGTCACCCATCTTAGAATTTCTCAAAGTCAAGCACGCTTAACTGTGGAGTACTTAAGTGATGGACTCCCGAAAAGAAGATACATCTTGTTGGTATAGGTAGTACCAATCAATTCATATAAACCATACTCTACTGTATAGTCTCATACCTACACAGTCTCAGGATCTGTGACACCCTCTACTCCGCATGTATTTAAAAAGTGATAACATAGAAGGAATATTCAATATTTGAAATTAAGATAAACACATGCATATAATTTATTATGAAAAGAAAACCAACAGGTAAAGGACACCACGTTGTAACAAGATCTCATAAAGCGGTAATAAAAACAGTTTTAAAAGGAAACATAACTAGAACATAAAAACGAAACCCAACCCCGATGTCATATTACAGAGCTGGTATAACCATATTGCGAACATTCGGATAAACAACATAAACTAAACATAAGTCCTAACTACGAGTAGTGACTCCTCAGAGTCACTCAGCTGCTCACTGACCTCTGCATAACATAAAAGGGTACATGCAAGGCAACAACAAAAGACGGGGAGTAAGAAACATATATATGAACATAGCGACATGGAAGCAGTTAGCAAGATGAGCATGCATCACATATAACATATACAAAGCATATAAAAACATAACAACATCCAATGTCTCACAATCATATCATATCCATCATATCAACAATGTATGCTATGCGATGATGCACTACTTCACTACTCCACTATGCACTTGGATCCAATCTATCTCAGAATGTCAACTTCGGAGTTACATATCTACATTGGCCAATAAGCACCAACGCCGGGGCAGTTCACCTTACCTTTGGTGGACCCCTTGGATAGCCGGTGCACCTTACTCTCGGATGCGCCACCACGGGTGTACATGATTCCCTTTTCGGACGAATCACCGCGGACGGCCATATCGCCTTACTCTCGGACGACCTCCCCTATGTTGAACATCCCCCAGTAACAACTCTGATGCATGAATGCGTGATCAACACAAAACACAAACAATAATCACCATCTCCGCTAGGGCCACCAGGCTACCCAAGTTTATCACCATCAACACCTCGACCACTTGGCTATTGAGGTTCGACGTAACCTTTAATCTTTTATCTTTCAACACTCTGGTCATTAAGCACCAGAGATTACCACCTCGAACACTCGGCTATCGAGCCCCCCTTGGCCACTAGGCTACCAAGATAAAACATTAACAACACCTTGACCATCATGTATCAAGGCCCCCTTGGCCACTCGGCTACCAAGGTACAACATCTCTCACTTGTCCTTTTGTCTTCAATGTTCGTTTGGTGTCTTATTAGATTACTAAATAGATTTGGGGTGAAACACCCCTATTACTGTTCTGCGTTCTATTCTGGGCAGGGAAGCACGGTTGTGCTCCCCTTCAGCATGGGCGTGTTGAAATTTCAGTCAAGTACGGGCATGCTGACTATCAAGCAGGATCGTGCTTGGGCAGTGTGACCTTTTTGATTTTGAAACTGGAGCACAGGCGTTCTCCTTGTTAAGCACGACCGTGCTAATTGGAGCATGGCCGTACTGGTCTGGGCAAAATGGGTTGGGAACCCTTGCCAAACCTCTCGGGGTAATTCATAGATTGAACCTATTGGCTTTTACTAAGTCGTTGAGCCTTAAATTCATTACTTATGGCTTAATCTCCATGTCTTATAATTAAGGGGAATTAATCCTTTAATTCTCAATTTCATCTTAAATGTCCCTAAACACTCATGGATCAATCCCTTGGGTCTAGCCAAGGACCATCAAACATTAACCTCATCTCTCATTACTACGATTCAAGTCTTTTGAGCAAACTGGGAAACATCCCTTAATCATTAATGGTTTCAATGTCTTATTAACATCTTCATCGTTGATCGTTTCATAACATCATCCAAACAGCCAATAACAACATTCATTCATAAACTTGAATAAACAAAACATCATTAATTCATACAACAACATCATCAAGATTAGTTTGCAATTTAAAGCATACCAACAATAAGGAATCATTAACAATAGTCATATAACAATAGTTAACATGTAATCAAATAGCAAACAAATAGGGTCATGGGTTAACCCTTCATCTTACGCTACCCCCTATGCCTACATGTTCATACTATCCCTTTTCTCCATACATGGTATGAAGATCAAGATTCAAAAGAGAGAAAGAAGTTCCACTAAGGTCCCGTCTCACAAGCGCTTGTCTACAACCTCAAGAACGTCAAAGAAACACCTTGGTTCAACTCTAAGATCAAGACCTTGAAAGAAAGAATCACAAGGGACAAGGTGCACGAATTTTACCTTTTCTAAAGCTCCAAACAACAAGTTAAAGATGATGAAAGTTGACGCGAATGAGTGTGCATTAGCGGCGATGTTCTTCTATCAAATAATGGCGAAGAATGGTACAAGAACGGGTTCCCTTGAGAGAGTTTTCTAGAGAGGATTGATGGAAATTGAGAGAGAGAGAGGAGGCAGTTTCTAAGTGTTGGGACGTGATATACTAGTGTTTAGATCGTGTTTTAGGGGTTATAAAAGGTTTAGAACACGATTTGGGCTTAAAAAGAACCTAAAACGTGTTTTCTGGTTCTGTACGTCTCGCAGGGAGAGCTCCCATTCGCAGGGCGAGCCAGAGAACCAATTTCTGTCAACAGAATTCGCGGGGCGAACCCGAGAGTGCAAAGCTGAATTTTAGATTTTCGTGGGCCGAGCCTAAAACAATTGAATTTGGCCAAAACACCTGTAATAAGACTTGTAGATAATTCTCCTAGCTTTCCAATGCATCAACGATCACCCTAAATGGACATCTAGAACTCAAGATATGGCCAAAACGATGAAACAGGTTATTAGGACTCTAAAACGATTGAACCTTTCTAAGGCTAAACCTCCCCAACCATAAACTTAGACATCGAAAACAAACATAACAAACATATATATAGCATATATAAACGCATTAAGCTTATTTACAAAAAATGGGGTGTTACAGGATGTAACGTCCGTGCTTTTATTATTTTGTTTTACGTATGATGATGAGGTTTAAGACTAAGAATAGATGATTAGTACGTCGATAAAGGCCTAGGAAGCTTTGCATGGAAAGTACGCGACCGACCGGATCGAAATAGAACGTAAATATAACTTAGGGTTTCCGTATTTTGTATAAAAAGGCGCAAGTGTGTGAAATAAAAAATTTGGATTTAAGAAAGAGATTAGCCATTTTTACGGGTTTGAGAGTGTTCATTATGTCTAAACGAGTCTATATCTCAAATTTGAGATCAATCGGACGTCGAACGAACTCAGAACGTGACGAAACATGGAAGTAGGTTTTCTGGTCAACGATCAACGCTCAAGCGTGACCTTTCCCACGCTCAAGCGTGGAGGTCAATAGACAAACTCTGGAGTTGACTCCAAGTGGCAAGCTATGATATGTTGCATGCGCAGTGCGATTACCTACCCACCCTCAAGCATGGAGGTTCCCACGCTCAAGCGTGGGCACGCTCATGAGTGAACCTTCCCACGCTTAAGCGTGGCGTGGCAGATCAGTAAAAATAAAAGGGGTATAAGTGAACTTAGTTCACTTTCACCCTAAGCGAAAAACAGAAGCTGAGAGCAGAAAAGAGTGTTTGAGAGGGCCAGAGAGAGATAGAATGAGAGAGCTAGAGAGAGAGAACTTCGGTTCGAGAGTCTGAGCAATCCGATCGTCCCGACTCGATTTTGAGTATGCTGTTGTGATCGTGACAATGACGTCTTCACAATTCTACCTTTCTTTTCTTCTCTAGTGAAGGTAATTTATACCCTTTTTATGTAGAAATGCCGTCGGTGATGGTATTAGACTTATCTTTCGTTTCATCTATCGGTTTTCAATTCTGGCTTCGAATTAGGGTAACCTGTAACGTACGCTTCGTAATGTGGTATTCAAGTGAATTTTTGGAGGTCCGGAGACCCCAGAACTGCAGTGGCAGAAATGATAGGAGTTGAGTAGGGCTCGTTCTGTTACGTTTAGGTTATCGTACGACTTGTCAGGTGGGGGAAAGAAGCCATCTAACATCGGAAACGGCTAAGTATCATTTATTTCAATAATGGCGTAGGGCGACCTAAACCCTACAAGGGAGCGAATAACGGACAATATTAATATCACATTGGAGACTACTTAGTGGTACCAATGATGATATTGAAATTGTAGGTTTATCACCAATCGGTTAAAAATATAATATTCAAGGTTGCATGGTTTGTCTGTTTGACTGTTCATGGTATGCTGTGTGAAATATGAAATGATGGTCTGCCTGGATTAATGGGGTTTATTTTATTATTGGATTATACATATATTTTATATATATTTGAGATCCCTTAGAATGATGATATGATTGGTGGCTGTTATTGTGTTTTTAGAGATTTTTAAGTATTGATACATGATGATTTATGGTGATGTATGTGGGGGTACATGACATATGTTTTCAGAAGTGCATAACCGAGATAATTTTTGTGGTATTATGATGAGATTGATGATAGATGATTGTTGAGGTTATCTATGAGATAGTGATGAGAGGTTAAGGTGCTAGGGGATGACCCGAGAAATGGTCCATGATATTATTCATATGCATGGGGTGTGTTCCCGAGATTCAGAGTTATGGCAGGACTGTCCCATTTTATTATTGGGGTTGCCACTATAGCTTTATTGCGTTGCATGAGCACCCCCGCGATAGAACCAGGGTGTGCACCGACGGGAGATGTGCGACTATAGTTGATGTGATCAAGACATATATCACCAACATTTTAGGATCATTCTTTGATTTCAATTGCTAAAAATTCAAGATCAAACACAAAACAAGAACAATTGATATGAAGCTTGATCTTCAAGTGAAGAATCAAGAGAAACAAAAGGAGTAGAAGAGAATAACAATTGATATATGAACTAGAAAGTAAATTGCAAGAAGTAAATGACAAGAATTAAAGAGCAAGAATTAAAGAACAAAATAGAAAATGGAAGAGGTAGAGAGGAGGAGGGAAGGCACCACAAAGTCATTCTTCTTGGAGAAGAAGATTGAATTTGGTAAGACAAAGGAAGATTCACCACTTGAATATGGAAATTCAAGATAAGAATCAATGGTTCAACTCATGAACCAAGAAGAGGAGACTCTCAACTCTCTCTAGCAATCTCAAGTGTTAGAAAACTCAATTATATTCAAACTTGTAAAATGTTTTACATGAAGCTTATTTATAGTCTCATCCTACTTAAGGTGCAAGGTAGTCTAACTTAAAGTGCAAGTTACTCTTACTTAAGGTGCAAGTTAGTCTAACTTGAAGTGCACCTCTCTAAGTCCTAATGGGCTTGGAATACTCTTAAACCCAATTACAAGCCTAACTAAATCAAAACCCATACAGAATTTCGTTCTAAACTTGTAGCCCAATTTTAGTCATGATAGACACCGAATTAGCTCTTGAGTCAAAAATAAGATTTGTATATAATCTTCTAAGATTTCCAACGCATCCAAGATCACTTCAATCGGACATATACAACTCAAGAAACAGCCAAAATAGTGAAGCAGATTTGATTTGGATTTGCTTCAAAGCTGATTTGCTCCCATTGGCCTATTAAGGATGTGCTTTCTAGGATCACATCATCCCCTCCTTCTTGAAGAAAATTCGTCCCGAATTTTAATCCTACATTAAAGAGAAGATGTTTAGGTTTATTCAGTTATAAAGATCCTAAAAAAAGTTTTGCGAAGGAAACTCCCTTATTTGGGATGGCAACTCTCTTATTATCGTTGTAATTTTCAACCCATCCTCCCGGGTCAAAAACCACCCTTTTGAAAAACAAGTTTTGTGAACAACCCTTTCAAATATTTTCTACAAGGTGTAATCCCTTCAAGGTTGTTTGGTAATGGTTGTCCACTATTGAGAGAAACATATGGAAAGATATTGAATTTGTGTTGTAGTTCTCTCAAAGAATAGGAACCTTGATGGATGTGCATTAGTTTCAATGTTTTTATTTTTGATATGATCCTAAAAAGGAACATGTAAATTTTTGGATCTATCCTCGAGTGACAACCAAAATTCGAAGAACAAGAACAAGAACAAAAATGGAAAAGATAAGGAATGGAAGGTATGCACCACAATTCCAAGGGAATTGATAAGCCAAGGTGAGGATCGCCACAAGGGTCTTGGACTCTTGATAAGATCAAATGGGCTGGCTCAATGAAGATCCCAAGAGAGAACACTCTCACAATTGGTAAAAACCAAATTGAACATCAAAGTTGTATTTCATCATGTAATATGTGTGTACATATAGCATAGGGAAAGAAAAACCAAAGGTCATCATAAGATGACATAAACTCCTAAAGGAGTTACCTAGGCATGCAAGCCAAAGGTTGCTATCCTTTGTAAGTTCCAAAAACGTGCCAACCACCATTCATAATGAGCCTTTCTCATTCATCAAGTTTAGTGTAGCCCAATTAACATATAAATCATTTAAGGTCCAACAATTCATATTAAACTTACAGCCCATTTTTCACCATGATAGAAGCCGAATCTGGTCAAAAGTATAGAAATACGATTTGTAGAGAATTTCTTTAGCTTTCAAACCCACCAAAGAATGTATAAATAGGAGATCTGTAGTGCAAGTTACAGCCAAAACAAGTATACGGGTTCACCATTAGTGAAAATTAAATTTTCATCAAAGATCAATTTGGCCTTGAATTGGATATCATTCTTGGTTTGCATCAATTTTCAAAGTAGATTTAATGCACATAGGTAAAGTAGAAGTATTACTAGGCAAGCAAACATCATTAGTTTTAAAATCATTTATTGATTGCTCTACTAAGAAAGCATCCTTTACCTCTCTTTTAACCTTATTAATATGCACACTTTTAGCACTTTCAACATATCCCATAAATTCCACTTTGGTGGTTCAAAAAGTGTATTTTTCAAGATTAGAAAAAGGTTTTTCTTTCATAAGTAATAACAAAACACATTTTAATTGTTCAAGAAGATTTTCTTGTGTTTTGCTATGTACCAAGATAGCATCATTGGATATTACCACAAGCCTTTGAATTTCTTTAGTTTCTTTAGAAGTGACTTGAAGTTTATCCAAAAGAAACTCAAAGGTAGTAGGTAAAGAAAAAGATGGAAGAGACTTGTTACAAAAATTGTGGGAGTAAAGCAAACACAATGGATGGGTTTCCAAAAGTATTTTCTTTACTTGTTTTTCCTTTAAAGCTATGCATTCTTTGCCATCTTGTTCTTTAACCTTATGGTTTTCGCAAAAGTTTTGCTCACTTGTGCCAATTGCCTTTTCCATATTATTTGGTGGCACATTATTTTCTTTTGCATTTATATCTTTTTCTTTTTTGTCACTCTTGGCTTTTCTCTCAAGCTCCCTGTTCTCTCTCATGTTCTTTTGATTCTTACTAGTTTCATTTGTAGAGAGGGGTATAAGAGTAATATTTTTGTTGTGGTGTATAGAAGGAATATAAAAGGTAGAAGTGGAAGGTTTAGAGTTAGGAAATGTGGCCTTTGATCCACTTTTACCAACAACGTCAAGTTGTTTTGATGAGTCACCCTCCTTCTTGAAGGAGTTCTTTCTCTTCACTTGGGCTTCAACCTTCATTGCATGGTGTAGGTCTCTAGTGTAGCTTGAAGGCACATATCTTTTTCTCAAAACCCGCTTCATTTCTCTCCAAGTACTAATTGGTTCCTCATCATACCTTCTTCTCTCTTTACACAATGGATCCCACCAAATTAAAGCATAATCATGAAATCCTAGACTAGCTACCTTTACTTTCTTTTCTTCACTATAGTAGTAGCAAGAGAATATTGGCTCCAATTTGGTCTCCCATTCCAAGTAAGTAGCGGGATCACTCTTCCAATGGAAGCTAGGGATCTTCATCTTCACATTATGCAACTTATCATCCTTCTCATTCCTTCTTCCTCTATGTTCATGTCTATGTCTTCATCTATCAAATCTAGGTCTATGTTCATTGTCTTCCAAATTTGATGAGCCTCTATGTGAGTTGTCATGCCTTGATCCTTTTTGTTCTCAAGTACTTCTAATCTTTCAAACACTCTTTCTAAGTTCCTTGTCATTCTATCCAACTTCCTATTCAAGTTCCTTGTTCTTGGTGATGATGGAGGAGAATCTTCATTGTCTGCTTCATGTAGTGAAGTCATGGTGCACTTACAATTTGAGAAATTACATACAAATTCCAGAGAATTGAAAAGTACACAAATCAAATGAAGATTACACCAATAAGAACAATTACACCACCAAAAATCAAAAGAACTAAGTACAATCCAACAAGGAACAAATACACTTAAAGAACAAGTGAAAGAAAAGAATTACAAGTCAAAAATGAATATTACAAGGACCTCACCACTCACTCAACATTCACTCAAATATTGCCACTCGTTTATATCACTCAATGTAGACTTTTACAAGATGATTTTCTCTCGTCACTTTCCACTCAAGAGTTTCCTCCTCAAGGGATCTACAAGTTGAAACAAGATCTCAACAATAAGTCTCCATTAAACAAATGACAAATCAACCAATAGGCAATCAATTCAAAGAGGTCAAGAATTTTGAAAACAACTAATACAAAACTAATGGAGTTTAGAAGACAAGCAAGAAAAGTTTCAAGAAGAATTGCACACTCAAATTGATGTGAAGAAGACAAGTTGAAAGAATTCAACAAAGTGTAATTCAAATTTAATCAAAGTGTAGTTGAACAAGTAATGATCAATGTGAAATGTGCTACACCAATTTGTGAAGGATCTATACAAAGACAAGCATTTGAAAAGGTGGCAAGTCTTTTACCTTTTTCTGGAATTTTTCAGAATTTGCACTTTTGCCCCAAAATTTGTATATTTACGATTTTTACCCACTTTTTCTTTTTACACTAGATTTTTTTTTTAAAACTTCAGCCACTTGACTTTTTCTAATTACAATTTCATAGCAATTACACTTAATTTTCGAATTTACAAAAAGATCCTTCAATCATGAACAAATTTGGACATAATTGGTGTAATACTTGGAAATATGAACAATTCAAGTAGTGTAAAATAATTTCCAAGTGAATGATCACAAATCAAGTAATTAGAGACCTAGATTTTTCATTCAATTGGATGATAAACACATCATTTCCACAATTTGAATTTCATGAAAACTATTAGGTTCTAAAAATTTGAAATCATTGAAGCACTTTTGATTAAAATTAGAATTAATCTTACTAATGTGAATTGAAATTTGAATTTGAATTTTCAATTTGTTCAAATTCACAAAGTAAGGCAAATAGATCTATGATTGAATTTTCAATAAGGAACCAAAATCACATGTGATGGAAGGCACATGTAATAGTTGGCACCAAAAATTGAGTGAAAATATGGAGGGAAGAAAAAAATTTCACCAAAAATTCAAGCAAGATCAATTCAAACACATTTCAAATTCTAGATCCATGACAACAATTGGATTCAAATTACTTTTCATCATCCAATTCATGTGGTAAATGGCGCCACTACTAATGAATTTTTCATTATGAATTTGGCTCCAAATCAAAGATCATCATAGAATTTGAAAATTTTTTTTTATCAAAAAATCAAAACAATTGAAGATCAAAGGTCTAGCTCTAGATATCACTTGATGTGATCAAGACATAGATCACTAACATTTTAGGATCATTCTTTGATTTCAATTGCTAAAAATTCAAGATCAAACACAAAACAAGAACAATTGATATGAAGCTTGATCTTCAAGTGAAGAATCAAGAGAAACAAAAGGAGTAGAAGAGAATAACAATTGATATATGAGCAAGAAAGTAAATTGCAATAAGTAAATGAAAATAATTAAAGAGCAAGAATTAAAGAACAAAATAGAAAATGGAAGAGGTAGAGAAGAGGAGGGAAGGCACAACAAAGTCATTCTTCTTGGAGAAGAAGATTGAATTTGATAAGCTAAAGGAAGATTCACCACCTGAATATGGAAATTCAAGATAAGAATCAATGGTTCAACTCATGAACCAAGAAGATGAGACTCTCAACTCTCTCTAGCAATCTCAAGTGTGAGAAAACTCAATTGTATTCAAACTTGTAAAATGATTTATATGAAGCCTATTTATAGGCTCATCCTACTTAAGGTGTAAGCTAGTCTAATTTGAAGAGCAAGTTACTCTTACTTAAGGTGCAAGTTAGTATAACTTGAAGTGCACCTCTCTAAGTCCTAATGGGATTGGAAAACTCTTAAGCCCAATTACAAGCCTAACTAAATCAAAACCCGTACAGAATTTCGTTCTAAACTTGTAGCCGAATTTTAGTCATGATAGACACCGAATTAGATCTTGAGTCAAAAATACGATTTGTAGATAATCTTCTAAGCTTTCCAACGCATCCATGATCACTTCAATCGGACATCTACAACTCAAGAAACAGCCAAAATAGTGAAGCAGGTTTGATTTGGATTTACTTCAAAGTTGATTTGCCCCCATTGGCCCATTAAGGTCGTGTTATTGTGTTTTTAGAGATTTCTAAGTATTGATACATGATGATTTATGGTGATGTATGTGGGGGTACATGACATATGTTTTCAGAGGTGCCTAATCGAGATAATGTTTGTGGTATTATGATGAGATTGATGATATATGATTGTTGATGTTATCTAGGAGATAGTGATGAGAGGTTAAGGCACTAGGGGATGACCCAAGAAATGGTTAATGATATTATTCATATGCATGGGGTGTATTACCGAGATTCATAATTATGGCAGGACTATCCCATTTTACTATTGGGGTTGCCACTATAGCTTTATTGCGTTGCATGAGCACCCTCACGAGAGAACCAGGGTGTGCACTGTTGGGAGATGTGCGACTATAGTGTCTTTGCTTTGCATGGGCATTCTCACTGCGGATGAGAATGCACACCAGATTTTGGGGACATGTCGCTACTGTTTGAGCATATGAGGTATATATATATTCGAATGGGTGGCAGCCATGTTATCATACATATTTCATTTGCATCATGGTGAAGGGTAGAGGAAAATGGTGTGTTTTCGACGATGATTTCATAAGTATACCTAGAGATATGTCGAGATGCATGTTTTGTGTGCTGTTATTGAATAGATGTTATGAATCATTTCCATGTTTTGATGTTAAATAGTTTCTTATCCCCGTTTTCCTTTATGTTGTGTTTGTTTCCTATCATTAAACCTACAGACCCGGATACTTTTGATGGCTCACTGGGGGCACCCATGGATGGAGGCTCCGGTGGGGTTCCCGCTAACGAGGAATTTTGAGCTCGAATTCGTAGATGAGAATGGGTGGCTTGTGGACCCAGTCACTCATTTCGTTGTGTATACGGGTCCAGTGTTAGTGACCTCAGGTGTGGGGAATGGAGCACCATTTAGGATGGTAGGTTCATTTAGAGTGGGACAGACTCTCCCATTCCCTATCGGATTCCCGGAGGCACCTATACCCCCTATGCCACCGATGCCAGATGTTGTTCCAATTCCCATCCCTGTATCAGTTGAGGCACCTGTACCGGTACCAGCGCCAGCACCTGCACCCACACCAGTACCTATGCTTGCACCAGCCCATGAGGATGATCAGGTTGTACCCGACATTGATCTTATGCTTGCCATAGAGGTACCTGAGATTCCAGATGTGAGGGAAGTAGGGTCTGAGTCCTCCTGGTTGTTGTCTAGAAACAACATACCTTACCGACGACTGTTTCAGAGGCAGTCTGGGAGGAGCTATTCTAGTAGCAGCAGAGGAGTAGTGGGACCCTCTAGACCCAGGGGCGACAGTGAGGGTAGCAATAGTAGTATGTGATAGTACCGGCCAGTGATATCCATGTAGGTGTACATAGGTGGGTGATGAGAGCATTTTGATGTATTTTTGAGAGATGGGACTGGGTGTAGTTAGAGTGGCAGCGAGGTTTTTTTGTCAGACCTTTTGATGTATTTTATTTTATTACACCGGTTTGTATATATTTGTGATCCTACTAATGGGATTCCCTCTACAACACTTTTTGTTTATACGTAGACGATGCTATATATATATGTATACGTGTGAAGTATATGACGATTACTAGTTTTTTATTTAAGTTTTTATCTTTCCGTTGTTTTCATATATCGGTTTAACGCTAATATCACGATTAGGTTCTAAATAAAATATGGTTCTATTTAATGGGACATCGGGGTATCTCATTTGGTGGTATCAGAACAATTTGATTATGTTCAGACTGTGAGGTAAGGGTGCACTGGCCATTTTAGTTGAATCTACATCAGATATCGACTATGCTTAGAAGTTGGGTAGTGTGTCCAGATAGGACGCCGAACCCACCAAAATTAAAATAACCGAATTACAACCCTACTTGCAGTAAGGGTGTCAACCCGAATCGTCTCTCAAAGGACCAACTCAAAAATTCAATCAAAATAAGAAACAAAATTAAATGGTTGGGGGGGTTTATTAGCACGAAAATTAACAAGACGGAGACTAACTAAAATAGGAAACAGTTATGCAGAAACAACAAATCCAAGGGATTCAACAATTATCGGGGTTTAATCAATCCTTAACCACAAATAAACATCATGTTAATTTCATCCTTGGTTTTGAATTACAACAGTACGCCTAACCATAATCCACAATTTCCCTACTAGAAACACTTCTAGAATAAAGATTAATCAAGGTAAATGAATTACGCAAACATCCAACCAAGATTAAACTTAAGAACCAAAATTAACCAAGCTAGGCAATTCATCAAACAACTTCAATGCATAACCTAGAATCTATTTTTCCCTCTTTAAAAATGAGTTAATCAAGCCACTAACACATACATTCAATATTCCAATTCATTTAAGCAAACAAAGAATCAAGAATGAAAGAGAGGAAAACAATGAAAAACGAAATTAACCATTAACAAACCATATATGTTGTACCCTAATGTGTCCTCTTCACAATGATCTTGGTCTCGGGTGTATCTGACCTCTACAGCCCAAGTTATGGCCCAAACACTGCTCCATATTCAGTTTCATGCAACAGCACCTCCGGTATCACTTTCAGCTCCGATTTGACCAACTTATATTCCGAATTGGATTTTGAGCTCTTCATGGAAGTTGTAGATATTTTCCTTAGCTTTCCTAAAAAATAATAATAACAATTTTCCAATGTCTACATCCAAAGTTATTCTTTAAATACAGAAGCAATGTCAGGATGCCAATTATGCTGAAAAATGCAATTAGGCCCAATTTAGGTCCAAAGTCATGATATACACCCAAGACCCACCAATTAAGCTCAAATGGTGTTTAAAACAGCAAGTATGAGGGTTAAATAATATTTCAAAATCATGTTCATCATATCCCGACTCGACGCGATAATTAACATTGATGTGACACATAATATTTATATTCCAGTTTTATTTAGTATTAAATGTCATATTAATGTGGGCCAATGTTTTCTTTTAACAGGATCATGGCTCGTGGGAGAGGACATGGGGGATGTGGTGGTGGTAGAACTACAGAGAGGGACCGTAGAGTGGGTAATGGAGATGCTTCTCATACGGGTGGAGGAGCTGGAGGTGGAGAAGAGTCATCTGAGACTCTTCACACCATTCGTGAGTTGGCATCAGCACTGTTGCAGCAGACACAACAGAACGCTCAGAGGATGCAGAGAGACAGAGTTATAGGAGCAGTAGTACATGAGGAGAGCTGATGAGGCCGCGGATGCAGGGTTGGATACCTTCCTGAAAGGGAAGCCACCCCAGTTCAAGGTGATTATGTTCCAGAGCGAGTAGAGTGGTGGATCCAGGAGTTGGAAAAGATATTTGATACCTGTTGTTTTGGCTTCAAAGACTCAAGAGGGAGGGTGAATTGAGTTTTCAAAAATTCTTCGTTTTCGAAAACTTTACTTTTCAATTCAGAGTTACCTCAGGATCTTTTACAAAAATAGTGAAGGGCTTTTTATGAAATCTTGAATAGAAGGTGATGAGGTGAATCAGTTCACAAAGATAAATCAGTGCTTCTGTCACTTTAGTGGACGAGCGCTTCTGTCACTTGTGTGGACGAGCGCTTCTGTCACTTTAGTGGATGAGCACTTCTATCACTTGTGTTGGACGAGCACTTCTATCACTTTAGTGGACGAGCGTTTCTATCGTTTGTGTTGGACGAGCGCTTCTGTCACTTTAGTGATTGAATCAAATAGAAAGAAGTTCAGTTTCAAAACTCAGTAATAACAGAATACAGAAACTGATTAAACCTTTAAAGATTAAGAACAAGTTATGCAAGTTTCTGATACAATTATTAACAATCAAGAACAAACTTGCAGGTTTCAGTTTCAGTCATTAAGAAACAGAAATTCAGCTATTCGAATTTGATCACATATGATGCAAGATTCAATTCAAATATTGATCCTTAAGAATAGAATTGAATACACCGTTATTATTACAGTTTACTCAAGGTTTAATACTGATTATGCAGATCAAGAACTGATATCAATTGAAAACTTAGAACATCAAGATCATAGTTATATGCGCAAGACATAAATTAAAGAGTTTGAGTTTAGAAATACCACACAATCAGTTTTATCCTGGTTCAGTCACCACCACTGTGACCTACATCCAGTCCCCACTCCTCCTGTGGGTTTTCACACACTAACACAACAAGCTTTAGCCAGGTATCTTGAAAAATCTTTACACCACAGAGCACTCCTTCACCTCGAGATACGACACTCTTGTGATGAGCCTCAATGTTCTTCTTTAGTGATACCTCACCCTAATCACACAGAGAGACTCCCTCTCTATTTACAATCAAATAGAACTAAAAGATTGATTCCTAAACTCTCAATAGTCAGATATACAAATTGAAGTTCTTATGAGAATTGAAACACTTTTTTTCACAATAAGCTCAAGAAAGATGATGAATGATTTTCACAATTGATCTCTCAAATTGATTTCGTATAATTCTGATATGTTGTTGATTGATATATCTTTAAAATGTTCCTTGGATCCCTCTATATATAGAAAACAAGTTATAGTCATTGGGATCAATTAAAACATATTTGGGTCTGATAACAGAATCTGTTTTCTTGATTCTGGTTCTTGATTAGGGGTTGAGTACAGGATTGTATTAACCAATTTCATACTGATAGTTCTGATAGTTTCTCAAAATCTTGAACTTGGTTAATCCATCAATACATCCATTCAATACATCTATGTATTGAATCAAGAACCTTAAATTCATTTGTTAGTTACTGTAGCAGACATACATCCATTGATTACATGGCTGTACCTGACAAATAATTTTCTTATTTCCAAAATTCATTTTCATTAAAAAAAACTTATTCCTTTTAATGCAGGTTATGAAAATTGATTTTCTTCATGCATCTTTATAGTTGAGCTATCTTGTGATTAAGAGATTTATTTCTCTTACAAATCATGTAAGACGTAAATCTAAAATTCTCCTTTAAGCTTGGTCTTGATGATCCTTTGATTTTTGACTTTGCTCTTTTGATTTCTACATGCAACTCCTTGATTCCTTCAAGTTCTTCCTTGAATATTTTCCTTTAATTTGCTTAATGAACTTGTTGATCACTGCTTGATACTTGTCTTTGCAATTTGACACTAAAACACTTGCACACACATTAAATTGTATTTGTCATATATCAAAATCTCTAAGTCATTGAGTCTTACAAACTCCCCCTTTTTGATTATGACAAATCTTTTAACAAATTATAAGATCAGAGTATAAGTATAGCAAAAGCTAAGTGATTTTGATAGATTTATATCATGGTATCAGAGCAAAAAAATATTATCATAGCAGAATTTGATTTACTCCCCCTTAATCATTTAAATATTATCAGAGTAGAATTTGATTTACTCCCCCTTAATCATGTAAGCTTATAAGCTCCCCCTCAACATATGCATGTATAATTTGTTATTATCCCCTTTCTCTATATCATACCTTTTCTCCCCCTTTTGGCATTATCAAAAAGGTAAAGAAAAGAAACATTCAAAGTAATAGAGAAGGCAAGCATTTAAACATTCAAACATAGCATATAAAATTGTTCATGATAGAGGGACAGGTGCTGGGACAAAAAAAAAAAAAAAGAATAGAAACCATCAGCCAAAATTATAAACTAAGGCATTTTACCTTTCAAAAACAAAGTTCTAATTCCTGTGAATTCCTAGAACCAGCTGTTCCTTCTTGATTTTCTTTTGGTTCGGTCTTTAGGTGATGGTTCTTGCCATATTATGGTGGTTTGGGTACAAGAAGGATTAAGGTTAGCTCTGCTAGGGTTGCGGAATTAGGTGAAGAAAGAGTGGGTTTCAGAAGATTTGAAGTTTTGAAATAAGATTCTACATCGGCGTCGTCTTCAATCCTTAGGGCTCGTAGTTGAAACTAAGCTCGTCCATCTTACCACGTCAGTAGACGGAATTACTAAAACATAGTAACCTAGTAGACGAGCTCCATATGCCATGTCATTGGATGGAGCTTCTCATTAAGGACTTAGCAAGTCCAAAGAACGTAACCTAGTAGACGAGCTCCATATGCCACGTCATTGGACGAAGCTTTTCATTAAGGACTTAGCAAGTCCAAAGACTTGTGTGGGCGAGCAGAATTAGAATCTTGTGTATTATGAGTTTATCAGACTAAAAACCCAGGGGATCAATTCCTGATCAAATCTATTTCTTCTGAAACTCTTTTCTAATCATTCATAGATATTACAAATCAAATCATTCAAGAATCAGAGCATATTTACACAAAGATACAGTCATATAAACAGTTTCTTTAGATATTAGATATAGGATTGATCGATTATGCCCAATTCTCTTCTAATGAAAAAGAAGCTTTCCTTGTTCAAGGGCTTGGTAAAAATATCAGCAAATTGTTTAGTTGTATCAACATATTCAATCTCAATTTCTCTACTTTTAATATGATATCTAATGAAATGATGTCTGATTTCTATGTGTTTAATTCTAGAGTGCATTATGGGATTCTTAGTTAGGTTAATTGCACTTGTATTGTCACATCTAATAGGAACTTGGTTTAGTTGCACACCATAATCAACTAATTATTGTTTCATCCATAAAACCTGTACACAACAGCTACCAGCTGCTACATATTCAGCCTCTACAGTGGATAAAGCCACACTAGATTGTTTCTTACTGAACCATGATACTTCTTACTGAACCATGATACTAATGAGTTTCCTAGTAAATGGCAAGTTCCACTAGTACTCTTTCTATCTAGTTTACAACCAGCAAAACCAGAGTCTGAATAGCTAATTAAAGTACATGTAGCTCCCTTGGGATACCATAATCCCATGTCTTTTGTTTCTAACGGATACTTAATTATCCTTTTAACTTTTGTTAAGTGTGATTCTTTTGGATTTGCTTGATACCTAGCACACATGCATACACTAAACATGATATCTGGCCTATTAGCAGTAAGATAAAGTAGTGAGCCTATCATACCTCTGAATTTAGAAACATTAACAGGTTTACCTTGCTCATCCTTGTCCAGATAACAGGGGGTACTCATTGGAGTAGCAATCTCCTTAGCATTTTTCATGCCAAACTTCTTGATCAACTCATTGCAGTACTTGGTTTGGCTAACAAAGATTCCATTTTCAGTTTGCTTTATTTGCAGTCCAAGGAAAAAGTTCAACTCACCCGTCATTGACAATTCAAACTCACTCTGCATAAGACTTGCAGACTCATTGCACAAATGCTCATTAGTGGCACCAAAAATTATATCATCCACATATATTTGTACAAGTAAAATGTTGTGTGCCTTTTTCTTAGTGAACAAAGTTGTGTCAACTTTTCCTCTTTTAAATCCTTTTTTCAATGAGAAAATTACTTATCCTTTCATACCAAGCTCTAGGAGCTTGCTTTAAGCAGTATAGTGCTTTAGACAGTTTATAAACATGGTTAGGCAATTCATTATTCTCAAAACCAGGTGGTTGACCAACATACACTTCCTCTTGTATAAATCCATTTAAGAAAGCACTCTTAACATCCATTTGATACAATTTAAATCTCATTATGCAAGCATAAGCAAGTAGCATTCTTATAGCTTCTAATCTTGTTACTGGTGCATATGTTTCATCATAATCTATGCCTTCTTCTTGGTTATACCCTTTGGCTACCAATATAGCCTTGTTTCTTACAATTATATCATTTTCATCTAGTTTATTCCTAAAAACCCATTTTGTACCTATTACTTAACAGTTCTTGGGTTTAGGAACTAGTTTCCAAACTTGGTTTCTTTCAAACTGGTTTAACTCATCTTGCATAGCCATCATCCAATGTTCATCAATTATAGCATCATCTATGTTCTTAAGTTCTACTTGAGACACAAATGCCATATGATTACAAGCATTTCTAAGAGATTGTCTAGTAGTTACCTCCTTTGTAATTTCACCAATGATGTTATCAATTGGATGATTTGACAGTCCTTCATTCCTTTGGTAGGTCAGACTGTTGTTCTGTTTACTCCTGCTACAGCAATTCATTCTTTAAGCTTTCATATTCTTCATTGTCCTGTTTCTCTTCTAGGAGATTTTTCTCAATTGAATCTGCAAGATCATTAATAATAGAATCCTTTCCCAACCTTTTGGGTTTAGACTCATCAAATGTCACATGCACAGATTCCTCAATAGTTTGTGTTCTCTTATTATATATTCTAAATGCTTTAATAGATACAGAGTAACCTAGGAAAATTCCTTCATCAGCCTTTGCATCAAATTTTCCAAGATTATTCTTTCCATTGTTAAGAACAAAGCATTTGCAACCAAAAACAAGAAAATGTGCTATATTTGGTTTTCTTCCTTTGTAAAGCTCATAAGGGGTTTTCTTTAAGATTGGTCTTATCAAGACTCTATTTAGCACATAGCAGGTTGTATTGACAGCATCTGCCCAAAAATGTTTTGGCAAGCTAGAGTTGTTCAACGTAGTTCTTGCTATCTCCTCTAATGATCTATTCTTCCTTTCCACTACTCCATTTTGTTGTGGAGTTCTAGGAGCAGAAAAATTATGTTTAATGCCATGCTCATCACAAAAGTTTTCAAACACTTCATTTTGAAATTCTCCCCCAGGATCACTTCTTATAGAAACAATTTTCATGTCCTTTTCATTTTGCACAATTTTTGCCATTTTCTTAAATGCAGCAAATGGATTAATCACTCTTATGAGATAGAAAATATGTCCATGTATATAGAGTAATCATCTACTATTACCAATGCATACAAGTTACCACCAAAGCTTTTGGTTCTGGATGGACCAAATAAATCCATGTGTAAAAGTTGCAAGGGTCTAGTTGTTGAAACAATGTTCTTTGGTTTAAAAGAGACCTTAACTTGCTTTCCTTTTTGACATACATCACATAGTCCATCTTTCACAAATTTCAGTTTAGGCAAACCAACTACAAGATCTTTACAAATCAGTTTATTCAACTGGTTCATGTGAATGTGTGCAATTCTTCTATACCAAAGCCAATTCTCTTCTTCTTTTGAAATAAGACAGCATGCAGTATTTGAAGAGATATTATCTAAATCAAGCATATAGATGTTATCTGTCCTATGTCCAATTAATTTCAAATTTTCATCATGCTGATTTTTTATTAAGCAACTATTGGAATTGAATGTTACCTTGAAGCCTTTGTCACATAGTTGACTGATACTTAATAGGTTGTGTTTCAGTCCTTCAACATATAGTACATCCTCAATGATTGTTGTTGAGTCACTTCCAATGTTGCCAATGCCAAGTATTCTTCCTTTATTGTTGTCTCCATAGGTAACACTACCACTTGACTTGGGGGTAAAGGAAATGAATTTGGTTTTATCTCCAGTCATGTGCTTGGAAAAGCCACTGTCAAGATACCATTTCACAATTTTGGCTTTCCAACACACCTACAAAACATAATCATGTTTGTGTTTTAGGTACCCAAATCTTTGGGTCCTTTTGAGTTAGTCGAAGCAATAGTTCCTCTAGGAACCCATATATACTTAGATTTATTGTATGCTGATTTTCTGTATTGACATGTAGAAGCTGTGTGACCTTTTCTAGCACAAAAAATGCATTTAACAAATGGTGTGTTTGATGTCTTAGGTGCAGCAAAAAATTTCTTGAAAGATTTCTCTTGTATCTTAGGTTCATAGCCTATTCCAGCCTTATCATAAACACATTTTTGCTGTCCTAATAAAGCATTCAAGTTATCTCTACCATTTGTGAACTTGGTTAAGTCATTTTTCAGTTTTTCAACTTCTTTAGTCAATGTACAACACTTAGAACAATTAGATCTAGATGCAATCAAGACCTTATTCCTAGCTTCTAGTTCTCTTTCTTTCATTTTCAAGCATGCATAATCATCACGTTGTTTAGCAATTATTTTTCTAGATGAGACAAGTTTTTTAGCAATCTTAAGATATTCAGCATGTAACTCATCAAATGCATCTTGCAATTCATCAAAAGTAGGTTGTGAATCAAAATTTACCCCACTCTCTGAATCACTGTTACTGCTGGCCATCAAGCAGAAGTTTGCCTCCTAAGATTCAGATTCTTTAGTGGAATCTACATCATTATCATCCCAAGCAATGTAGCCCTTTCTTGGCTTTCTCCACTTTTTGTCCTTTGAGTCAAACTTTTCTGTTTTGTCCTTCTTTTACAGTTTTGGACAGTCAAGCTTCATGTGGACAATCTTTCCACATTCATAGCATGTGATGTTGTTGGAAGAGTTGTCACCTTTGCTGAAATTTCTCCTTTGAAAAGTGGATGACTTTCTTTTGAAGTTGCCTTAGGAATTTATTGAATTTTCTAACTAGCATTCCCATCTCTTCTTCAGATTCTGCCTCTTGTGCTGAATCATCATCATCATCACTATCTTCTACTTCTCTGACTTATGATTTCAGAGCCAATCCCTTTTTCTTTTTGTTAGTTTCTTCATTCTCATTCAGTCTGTTCAACTCCAATTCATGATTTTGCAATTTTCCAAACAATGTGGCAATGGTCATTGATGAGAGGTCTCTATGTATCGAATCAAGAACCTTAAATTCATTTGTCAGTTACAGTAGCAGACATACATCCTTTGACTCCATGGATGTACCTGACAAATAATTTTCTTATTTCCAAAAATCATTTTCATTTAAAAAAACTTATTCCTTTTAATGCAGGCTATGAAAATTGATTTTCTTCATGCATCTTTTTAGTTGAGCTGTCTTGTGACTAAGAGATTTCTTTCTCTTACAAATCATGTAAGACTTAAATATAAAATTCTCCTTTAAGCTTGGTCTTGATGATCCTTTGATCTTTGACTTTGCTCTTTTGATTTCTACAAGCAACTCCTTGATTCATTCAAGTTCTTCCTTGAATATTTTCCTTGAATTTGCTTAATGAACTTGTTGATCACTGCTTGATACCTGTCTTTGCAATTTGACACTATAACACTTGCACACACATTAAATTGTATTTGTCATATATCAAAATCTCTAAGTCATTGAGTCTTACAATACCATGAGGTGCAGAGATGATAGGAAGGTGACTTATGCTGCTTTCATGCAGATGGGAGGAACAGAGTCATGGTGGAGAGGCAAAAGGAGATTGCTGGAGGCCGAGGTCCCAATGATTAACTGGGAGTTGTTCAGAGATTTCTTCTTCGAGAAGTACTTTCCACGGTTGGTCAGACGCGAGAAGGAGAGAGAATTCATGAGTCTCTGACATGGTAACATGACTGTTGATGACTATGCGGGCAAATTTGAGGCTTTGATACAGTTTTCTGAGTTCTATCATAGGTTTCCGGATGAGGATTGGCAGTGCCGGAGGTTTGAGGAGGGGTTACGGCACGAGCTGTGGAGGGCTATATTACCCTTGGACATTTTGAGTTTCCCTGAGTTAGTGGAGAGATGCGGTGCTATCGAGAGCATGGATCAGAGCCAGACTGCAGAGCAGAGACAACAACAGAGTAGAGGACCTATGAGATCAGGTTTTCAGAGGACATTTGGTACCGTTTCTCAGTGGAGGCGAGGACCTTACACTAGGCCAGTACAGAGTGGTCAGACATCTGCACCAGTGGATAGAGCGGGCCTACAGCAGAGGTGCCCAGTCTGTTTCATATGCGGAGGTCTGCATTATGTTAGAGAGTGTCAGGAGAGACCTTCTTGTTATTTCTGTGGGAAACCAGGTCACTTGGCTTGGGAGCAGGTAGAGAGACACAACAGCAAACAGCTGCAGGTAGAAGAGCCAGTACTTACAGAGGTGGAGCTGGGAGAGGAGTTCCAGCTGCAGGACAATAGATGGCCAGACCTCAGGCCACAGTGAGAGTGTTTACCGTGAGAGGAGCTGAATCCTCTCAATCTGCAGTCTTATTCAAGGTATGTGTTTAATATATAGTAGACTCTCGTCTGTGTTGTTTGACACAAGTGCTACACATTCTTTTATTTCACATGAGTGTGTGGATCATTTACAATTGCCCGTTTCTCATCTACCTTAGACTCTTACGGTATTTACCCCGACCAATGATTCCTTGATTACTATGTCTGTTTGTCTACATTGTCCTATAATTGTTGAGAATAGGAAATTCCTTGTGGATCTAGCTTCTTTGCCTATGTAGCCGATAGATATTATTCTTGGCATGGATTGGCTTTCATCTAACCATGCAGCTGGAAGCAGTGGGGAGCACCGATGTTGTTTGTTAAGAAGAATGACAAAAGTTCTAGATTATGTATGGATTACAGGCAATTGTACAAGGTGACGATTAAGAATAAGTATTCGTTGCCTAGGATAGACGATCTGATGGATCCATTGAAGGGAGCTTCAGTGTTTTCCAAGATTGATTCTAGATCAGGATACCATCAGATTAGGGTGAAGAAGGAGGACGTACCTAAGACAGCTTTCAGGACGAGGTACGGACATTACGAGTACTTGGTTATGCCTTTTGGTGTGACTAATGCTCCGATAGTATTTATGGATTACATTAACATGATTTTTAGACAGTTCCTCGACAAGTTTTTAGTAGTGTTCATTGATGATATCCTTATTTATTCCCGTAGCCGGGAAGAACATGAGGAACATTTGAGAGTTGCATTGCAGGTGTTGAGGGAAAGGTAGTTAATGCTAAGCTGTCTAAGTGTGAATTTTGGTTAGAGGAGGTTCAGTTTTTAGTTCATATAATCAATAAGGAGGGAATAGAAATTGATCCAGCTAAAGTAGAAGCGGTGCTTAAGTGGGAGAGACCTAAGTCAGTAGGTGAGGTGAGAAGTTTTCTTGGTTTAGCTGGATATTATCGAAGGTTCATAAAGGGTTTCTCTAAGATTGCGTTGCCTATGACGCAGTTAATGAGAAAAGGTACAATGTTTGTTTGGACGGAAATGAGCGAAGAAAGTTTTTAGAAGTTAAAGGAGAAGTTGACTACATCTCCCGTGCTGATACTACCAGATCCCTTAGGACAATTTGACGTGTATTGTGACGCGTCATATCAAGGGTTCAGATGTGGTTTGATGCAAGAAGGAAGAGTTACGGCTTATGCTTCTCGACAGTTGAGGATTCATGAAAGGAATTATCCAACCCATGATCTGGAATTGGCAGCAACTATAGTGTTCGCGTTGGAGATATGGCGACACTATCTTTATGGAGCTAAGTTTAATGTTTAAAATGATCATAAGAGTTTGAAGTACCTGTTTGATCAGAAGGAGTTGAATATGAGACAACGTAGATGGATGGAGTTTATCAAGGATTATGAATTTGATCTTCAATACCATCCTGGGAAGGCTAATGTAGCGGCGGATGCATTAAGTAGGAAATCTTTGCATGTGTCTGAAATGATGGTAAAAGAGATGAAATTGATTGAACGGTGTAGGGATTTGAACTTAGGTGTGGAATTGAATGAGGATAGAATGTGCTTAGGTATGATCACTATCGGTAGTGAGTTTTTGAGAGAGCTTAAGGAGAAACAAGTACAAGATCAGTATTTGCAGGAAGTGATTAGAGGTATAGATGATGGTAAGATTTCTGATTTCAGTAGAGGTATAGATGGCGTGTTGAGGTTTAATGACAGGATATATGTGCCAGAGGACTTAGAGCTTAGCAAGATGATTTTGGAAGATGCATATAAGAGTAAGTTGAGTTTTCACCAAGGAGCCACAAAGATGTATCAGGATTTGAAGAAGATGTTTTGGTGGCTAAGGATGAAGAAGGAAGTGGCAGAATCTGTTCTATCTTGTTTAGTTTGTCAGAAAGCTAAGATAGAGCATCAGAAGCCTGCTGGTTTGCTACTGTCCTTAGATATCGCATAGTGGAAGTGGGATAGTATAGCTATGGACTTTGTGGTTAGATTACCATGAACTCTGAAGAGGTATGATGTGATTTGGGTTATCATTGATAGGTTAACGAAGTGTGCTCATTTCTTGCCTATCGGTGAGAGTTACAGTTTAGAGAGGTTGACCCAAATCTATATCAAGGAAGTTGTTAGGTTGCACGGTGTGCTGTCAAGTATTGTCTCCGACCGAGATCCTAGATTCACATCTAGATTTTGGAGGCAGTTGCACAATGCTTTGGGGACAAAGTTGAGGATGAGTTCAGCTTATCATTCTTAAACGGATGGATAGTTAGAGAGAATGATTCTATCATTGGAGGACCTTTTGAGAGCCTGTGTGTTGGAACATATTGGCAGTTGGGAAGAGTTCCTACCTTTGATTGAGTTCACTTATAACAATAGTATCAACAGTAGTATCAGGATGGCACCGTACGAGGTTTTGTATGGAAGAAATTGTAGGACTCCATTATGTTGGTATGAGACTGGTGAGAGTCAACTGTTAGGTCACAATGTGATACAACAAACAAGAGAACAAGTCAGGAAAGAAAATGAAGGAAGCACGTGATAGGCAGAGGAGCTACAACGACAAGAGGAGGAGACCCTTAGAATTCCAGGAAGATGATCACGTGTTTTTGAGAGTCACTCCGATGACTCGGATTGGCATAGCTATCAATTCTAGGAAGCTTAATCCTCAATTCATTGGATCCGAGAGAATCTAGAATATGAGGCGCTACTAGTTAAGATTGCAGATAGAAGGATTAAAGAACTCCGCGGTAAGCAGATTCCTCTGGTAAATGTCATATGGGATGCTAGTACCGGAGATGCTGCTTGGGAACGGGAGGCAGACATGCAGCATCAGCACCCATATTTTGTTAAACAATATGGCACCTCAAGAAGGGGGGGGGGGGGGGGGTGAATTGAGGTTAAGTCACTTTCTTTCAAAACTTTGATTTCTTTAAAAAATTGTTCAAGAAAGACAATGTATGATGCAAAGAAATTGCATAGAAGAAGAGAGTGATTATGAATGAATGACCTCAATTAAAAATCAGAGAATTAAATCCACCACAGTTAACAAAATACAATAAAGAACAACAATTGAACAATAATTACAAGAACTACAAGAGTGAGGCAAGGTGAAGTTCACACAAACGATTTTACTGGTTCAATCACAACCTGAGTGATCTACATCCAGCTCTCAAGAACCCTTGAGAGATTCTACTATTTGAAAATTGTTTACAAGATTACAATTATCTAAAGAAACTAAAGGATACTCCTCCTTTAACTTGATTACTTTGAGATGCCCCACTCCAAGTAATACTTACCTCCTAAGGATGCCTCACCTTAGCTCCAAGGATTCCTCAAATGAGTGAATTAGGCCCAATTTACTGCAGGATACTTCAGGATCCGAACTCATTTTCCAAATCAATTTATATCATCAAAACGACATCATTTGGTTAAGTGATCTTCATAAAAGTTGTAGCATAATGTGTCATCTTCACAGTGATCTTGGTCTCGGGTGTATCTGACCTCTACAGCCCATGTTATGGCCCAAACACTGCTCCATGTTCAGTTTCACGCAACAGCACCTATGGTCTCACTTTCACCTCCGATTTGAGCCTTTTATAATCCGAATTGGATTTCGAGCTCTGAAAGAAAGTTGTAGATATTTTCCTTAGATTTCCTACAAAATAAGAACCACAATTTTCCAGTGTCTAAAGCCAAAGTTATGCTATAAATACAGAAGCAATGTCTGGATGCCAATTATACAGAAAAATGCAATTAGGCCCAAAGTCATGAAATGCACCCAACACCCATCAATTAAGCTCAAATGGTGTTTAAAACAGCAAGTATGAGGGTTAAATAATATTTCAAAATCATGTTCATCATGTCCCAACTCGACGCGATAATTAACATTGATGTGACATATATTATTTATATTCCAGTTTTGTTTAGTATTATATGTTATATTAATGTGGGCTAATGATTTCTTTTAACAGGATCATGGCTGGTGGGAGAGGACGTGGTGGTGGTAAAACTACAGAGAGGGACCGTAGAGTGGGTAACGGAGATGCTTCTCATATCGGTGGAGGAGCTGGAGGTGGAGAAGAGTCATCTGAGACTCTTCGGACAATTCGTGAGTTGGCATCAGCACTGTTACAGCAGGCGCAGCAGAACACTCAGAGGATGTAGAGAGACAGAGAGTTACATGAGCAATAGTACATGAGGAGAGCTGATGAGGCAGCGGATGCAGGGTTGGCTACCTTCCTGAAAGGGAAGCCACCCCAGTTCAGAGGTGATTATGATCCAGAGCGAGCAGAGTGGTGGATCCAGGAGTTGGAAAAGATATTTGATACCATAAGGTGCAGTGATGTCGGGAAGGTGACTTATGTTGCTTTCATGCTGACGGAAGGAGCAGAGTCATGGTGGAGAGGCAAAAGGAGATTGTTGGAGGCCGAGGGTGAATGATTAACTTGGAGTTATAAAGAGATTTCTTCTTAAAGAAGTACTTTCCATGGTTGGTCAGATGCGAGAAGCAGAGAGAGTTCACGAGTATCTGACATGGTAATATGACTGTTGGTGACTATGCGACCAGATTTGAGGCTTTGATATAGTTTTGAGTTCTATCAGAGGTTTTCGGAGGAAGATTGACAGTGCCGGAGGTTTGAGGAGGGGTTACGGGACGAGCTGTGGAGGGCTACAGTACCCTTGGGCATTTTGAGTTTCCCTTAGTTAGTGGAGAGATGCAGTGCCATTGAGAGCATGGATCAGAGGCAGGCTGCATAGCAGAGACAACAATAGAGTAGAGGACCTATGAGATCAGGTTTTCAGAGGACATTTAGTACCGATTCTCCATGGAGGCGAGGACTGATAAGCCTTCGGCTTATCTAGTTTTATAACTAGATGGACCGTGGTTTTTGTGCAAATTATTCGAGTTCAATCTCGTTTTCGCCCAAATTTGCCTTGTTTTGTTCCTAAGTTGGACTTTGACTCGTTTTGCGTCTTTTGTGTAGTTTTTAGCTTATTTTGGACAGAATTATGCTTTTGGTTGCTTTTGGTGTTTTCAGGTCAATAGGTGAAGCTCCGGGAGTCAAGGAAAGTCAAAAAGCAGTGGAAATTGCAAGTCTGGAGACACTCGCCTCGCGAGTGGATGCTCGCCCCGCGAGCCTGAAGGTCAACAAAGCAGCAAAAGTCATCACTTCTGGATCGCCCCACTAAAATATTCTCGCCCCGCGAAACATGAAGACCTGGGAGTCAGAGACAATCACAGCCTAGCCGTGATGAAGGTCACAGCCTAGAATTGAAGTCTCGCCCCGCGAGAGGTGTCTCGCCTCGCGAGATCCTGAAGACCCTGGAAGACAGAGACCATCACGGCCTAGCCGTGATGAATATCACGGTTGTGACAGATTAGGGTTTGGAGACTCGCCTCGCCAATCACAATTCGCCACGCGATCATTCAAACTCAGGATGGAGCCAAAACTGCAATTCGCCTCGCGAATAGACGCTCGCCCCGCGAGATCCAAGATTTGAATGCGCGCCAAACTAAAATTCGCCTCGCGAAGGAGTGCTCGCCCCGCGAGCGAGCAAGATTTAGAATCCTTATTTAAAGGCTGTTTCAGATCAGGTTTGGAGGAGGCTGGAGGGCTTTTGGAGGGCCGCGAATCCTAGTAGTTTTCCACTGTTTAGAGTAGCGTTTAGGGTAATTTCTTTTCTCTTTGGAGCTGCGTCTCCCTTTTTCTTATAGAGATTATGTCCGATTGTTTGTCTATGAGCATGAGGAACTAACCCCTCGTCTGAGGGAACAATGAAGCCACCCATGGTAGTGTAGATTCGATATGATGTATGTCTTTCTCCCTTTTTCTCAATAAATGTTTTCCAATTCTGATTTGATTGTGTTAATCATATGTGTTGCGTGATTGACTTGTTAACGTTGATGAGGCCTAGTCAGCGATTCGCGTTTAGAACTTGAATTGGGATCATCGATCGAATATTGCACGAGAGTGAGTAGGAGATCGGTGCAACCTTGTAGGGAACAAGAATTAATCAAATTCGAGATTAGGATTATGAGACCTAGCAAGTAATTAATCCAATCGTCGAATACGTCCTAATGAGCACGAGAGTGGATTTAGGAGAATTTAGGGGTCCCGGTTGACATTGTAATTGAACTTAGGGAGGAATTCATCATCACTTGGGTGTACATATTGGGTAGGTGGATTTGTGACCTTGGATATTTTAATTTCTGATTTTTAGTTAATTATTTTATTAGATTTGTTAATTGAATTTTAGATATTAATCTCTCTCTCTCAACCACTTCTGTAACTTGACCGAACGTATCTGATTTCCCGCGGATTAGTCGAATTGGTAGCCCAATCCCTGAGTTCGACCTCGGTAATTACTTACCTTGTTTATTTTATTACTTGCGACGACCCGGTACACTTGCCGGCGTCACCAACAAGTTTTTGGCGCCGTTGCCGGGGATTGCCACAACCAATTTTCCTAGTTTTAGGGAAGTTTGATTATTTGGTTAAGTTATTTTTATTTTTATTTTTATTTTTATTTTACTATTATCTCTCTCTACTTCCTTGATTCCACTTGGTCTTGCCTTGTTTTGTTTGCGAGGTACACGAAGGAATGCTTCCGGGTTGCGAATATTGTAATGGGAACCATGACACTTGGAGTTGTCCGTTCTACTTCTCTCAAGAATATGTGGAACCATGGCATAATTTCTATGACAGCGTGCCCCAGAACAACTATCAGAGTCAGAATCAGTATTGGGGTGATATGAGTAGAGACCATCCGGATTTCGCTTGGAGTAATGCTGACGATGGTCTAGCCTGGCAACCACAACCTCAACAAAATTGGCAACAACAACCTCAACAGAATTGGCAGCCACAACCTTGGGAGTTGGCTCTAGAGAGGATAAGTGCGGCAATTGATAAGACAAGTGCGGCAATTGATAAGATGGCCCAACAACAACAACCTTGGGAGTTGGCTCTTGAGAGGACAAATGCCACAATTGATAAGACAAGTGCGGCAATTGATAAGACAAGTGCGGCCATTGATAAGATGGCCACATCATTTGAGAAGACGAATGCGGCATTAGAGATGAAGATTGCCCAACTCGCAAGGCAACTAAATGAGCATCCCCCAGAGACCTTCCCAGTTGATACCGAGAACGACCCTAAGAACCAATGCAATGCCACAACAACTAGAAGCAGTGGGGTGTTGGGATATGACTGGGATGTAACTAGTTCTCGGGGAGTTGAGGAAGAACTACCACATGTTGAGGAAGAACAACCGGAGGAAAAGGAATTGACAAGCGACAAGGCCCCGGAACTACCACATGTTGAGGAAGAGCAACCTAAGGAAGAGGAGTTGGCAAAGGACAAGGCACCGGAGCAAGGGGGTAGAGATCAAAATGAAGATAAAGTGGTAGAGGATTCCACCATGCTTGTCAAGCAACCTGAAATTGCTGCATTGGATAACTATGTCGGCTTGCATGCATGTGTGGACATTGATAAGTTGGTCCCTCCCACTTGTCTGATACACTTCCTCGTGAAAACACCATTTGACCCAAGAGGAAGTGAGTTCATAATTGAAGAGGTCAATGGAATTTTCACACTCAGACTAGATGGAAGTATGGATAGAGTCATATTGCTCCTACAAGGGCCACTTCACAAACCATGGGATCCGGGTGGAGGATTTGATATGATGAGCGTCTCTTGGCCCTTGTACCACAGACTATGGGATCCAGGTGGATGCTTCTTAATAAGTCAGGCTCGGGACGTTAAACAAGCGCTTCTTGGGAGGCAACCCAAGCTAGGTATCCCTCTCTTTTCCTAACTTTTGTTTTGTTTTTGTTTGTGTTTTGTTTTTGTTTGTCACTCTTGAATAATTTGAGAAGATCAAGAGTTGTTGTATGAATGCCGAGTCGACAAGCTTGTTGGATTTTAATTAAATTGAGCATAAACTGATTGCATGAACTATTTGACCATCTATGATTTCCCCCCTAGGTTCTGAAATTAGAAAATTTTATCCCCACTTAAAAATTGAAAACTGAACTTTGAGAATTTTATTGTGATTACTTGATTTATGATAAGTTTGGGGTGAGGGGGTGCACACACTAGGAATCGTATCTCGGTCAAACAATTTGCAAAATGTCCAGGTGAGGATTTGAGCCTCCAACTCTGTTTTTGAATGTGTGAATCACTGTTAAGTTGCACTTTCCCGAATTTGCTTGAATCTCTATATGGTTTGCATGTTTATGTGTTGCATCAAATGATTTAGGCAATTTTCTTTGAATAACTACTTGGCCTAAAAAGGACCATCCCTAATGCATGTTCCCTAGTTAGCCAAATTGAGCCCAATTGACCTATTGTTTCTTGATGACCCTATATTACGAGCCAAAATCTGAAAAACCATGTTAACCCGATCTTAGGATTAGGAGAGCATGGAAGCGTAGCAAGAGAATGGTTGTGAGGAACTAAGTTTGGGGTGGCTACAAGGTGATGTGTCATATTGGGGGTGAGAAAAAGAAAAATAAAGGTTGAAAAAAAAAAAATTGCCAAAAAAAAAAAGAAAAAGGGCAGAACAAAAAGATTAGCAAGGAAAAGGGCTATAGTCACCCGAGACAAAAAGAAAAATGAAAAAAGGAATTTGAGTGGAATATGTGTAAAAAGGTTCATGCTCTCTTAGTTCTTAGGGACTTAAGCCTAGTATCCTTCATTATCCTACCCTTAGCCAGGCCCCATTACAACCTTTGAAAGACCTATTGATGTTGCATGCATGTTTTCGTGGGAACTATGTTTGAGATGAAAATCAAATTCATGGGAAGTGCTCTTAGAATGTGAAAGTGAGTGAAAAGTTGATAGCCTAGACAAACTTGAGCGAATGAGTGAAACACTAAATGCCCTTGTGAGGAAGGCAATTGTTTGAAATAGGTGATCTTCCTTTGTGTGTATCTTTGAGCCTCAACTTAGAGTAATGATGGCATGAATGATAAGTTCTCAATTGTTTAAAGTAAATGAATGCGGGGATTACATTAATGTAGGGGGGAGATCATTGGAGAAAAACTGTTTTGATTGCATTAAATTTGTGCGAAATCGATTGATTCCTTTAGGCTTGCCAAGTCTTGAGTCGTTTTTGAGTTTTAAGCTTGCTTGGGGACAAGCAAGGTTTAAGTTTGGGGTGTTTTGATAAGCCTTCGGCTTATCTAGTTTTATAACTAGATGGACCGTGGTTTTTGTGCAAATTATTCGAGTTCAATCTCGTTTTCGCCCAAATTTGCCTTGTTTTGTTCCTAAGTTGGACTTTGACTCGTTTTGCGTCTTTTGTGTAGTTTTTAGCTTATTTTGGACAGAATTATGCTTTTGGTTGCTTTTGGTGTTTTCAGGTCAATAGGTGAAGCTCCGGGAGTCAAGGAAAGTCAAAAAGCAGTGGAAATTGCAAGTCTGGAGACACTCGCCTCGCGAGTGGATGCTCGCCCCGCGAGCCTGAAGGTCAACAAAGCAGCAAAAGTCATCACTTCTGGATCGCCCCACTAAAATATTCTCGCCCCGCGAAACATGAAGACCTGGGAGTCAGAGACAATCACAGCCTAGCCGTGATGAAGGTCACAGCCTAGAATTGAAGTCTCGCCCCGCGAGAGGTGTCTCGCCTCGCGAGATCCTGAAGACCCTGGAAGACAGAGACCATCACGGCCTAGCCGTGATGAATATCACGGCTGTGACAGATTAGGGTTTGGAGACTCGCCTTGCCAATCACAATTCACCACGCGATCATTCAAACTCAGGATGGAGCCAAAACTGCAATTCGCCTCGCGAATAGACGCTCGCCCCGCGAGATCCAAGATTTGAATGCGCGCCAAACTAAAATTCGCCTCGTGAAGGAGTGCTCGCCCCGCGAGCGAGCAAGATTTAGAATCCTTATTTAAAGGCTGTTTCAGATCAGGTTTGGAGGAGGCTGGAGGGCTTTTGGAGGGCCGCGAATCCTAGTAGTTTTCCACTGTTTAGAGTAGCGTTTAGGGTAATTTCTTTTCTCTTTGGAGCTGCGTCTCCCTTTTTCTTATGGAGATTATGTCCGATTGTTTGTCTATGAGCATGAGGAACTAATCCCCTCGTCTGAGGGAACAATGAAGCCACCCATGGCAGTGTAGATTCGATATGATGTATGTCTTTCTCCTTTTTTCTCAATAAATGTTTTCCAATTCTGATTTGATTGTGTTAATCATATGTGTTGCGTGATTGACTTGTTAACGTTGATGAGGCCTAGTCAGCGATTCGCGTTTAGAACTTGAATTGGGATCATCGATCGAATATTGCGAGAGTGAGTAGGAGATCGGTGCAACCTTGTAGGGAACAAGAATTAATCAAATTCGAGATTAGGATTATGAGACCTAGCAAGTAATTAATCCAATCGTCGAATACGTCCTAATGAGCACGAGAGTGGATTTAGGAGAATTTAGGGGTCTCGGTTGACATTGTAATTGAACTTAGGGAGGAATTCATCATCACTTGGGTGTACATATTGGGTAGGTGGATTTGTGACCTTGGATATTTTAATTTCTGATTTTTAGTTAATTATTTTATTAGATTTGTTAATTGAATTTTAGATATTAATCTCTCTCTCTCAACCACTTCTGTAACTTGACCGAACGTATCTGATTTCCCGCGGATTAGTCGAATTGGTAGCCCAATCCCTGAGTTCGACCTCGGTAATTACTTACCGTGTTTATTTTATTACTTGCGACGACCCGGTACACTTGCCGGCGTCACCAACAAGGACCTTACACTAGGCCAGTGCAGAGTGGTCAGACATCTGCACTAGCACCCGTTACATCAGCACCACTGGATAGAACGGGCCAACAACAGAGGGCCCCAGTCTGTTTTAGATGCGGAGGTCCGCATTATGTTAGAGAGTGTCAGGAGAGACCTTCTTGTTACATATGTGGGAAACTTGGTCACTTGGCTTGGGAGTGCAGGTAGAGAGAGACAGCAAAAAACAACTGCTGGTAGAAGAGCCAGTACTTACAGAGGTGGAGCTGGGAGAGGAGTTCCAGCTGCAGGACGATAGATGGCCAAACCTTAGGCCACAGGGAGAGGGTTTACCGTGAGAGGAGATGAATCCTCTAAATCTGCAGATCTTATTCAAGGTATGAATTTAATATCTAGTAGACTCTCGTCTGTGTTGTTTTACTCAGGTGCTACACATTCTTTTATTTCATATGAGTGTGTGGATCATTTACAATTTCTCGTTTCTCTGCTACCTTATACTCTTACGGTATCTACCCCGACCAATGATTCCTTGATTACTATGTCTGTTTATCCACATTGTCCTATAATTGTTGAGAATAGGACATTCTTTGTGGATCTTGCCTGTTTCCCTATGCAGCAGATAGATATTATTCTTAGCATGGATTGGCTTTTGGGTAACCATGTAGTTTTAGACTGTTCCAGAAAGACCCTATATTTTCTTGATCCTTCAAGCATAGTATCTGCCAATGAAGGAATAACTATGAGAGGTGAAGATTCTCATCAGTATGTGATGCTTTTCACAGTGGAAGCTAAGGAGAATCCGAGCATAGATTCTATGCCTATCGTGAGAGAGTTTCTTGAGGTTTTTCCTTCCGATGTTCCAGGTCTGCAACCAGAGAGGGAAGTTGAATTCACGATAGATCTCATACAAGGGACATGACCTATATCAATAGTTCCTTATCAGATGTCACTTGTAGAGTTGGCAGAGTTGAAGAAACTGTTGGATGATATGATGAAGAAGGAATTCATTAGACCTAGTGTTTCGTCGTGGGGAGCACCGGTGTTGTTTGTTAAGAAGAAGGACGGAAGTTCTAGGTTATGTACGGATTACAGGCAATTGAACAAGGTGAATATTAAGAATAAGTATCCGTTGCCTAGGATAGACGATCTGATGAATAATTGAATGGAGCTTCAGTGTTTTCCAAGATTGATTTGAGATCAGGATACCATCAGATTAGGGTGAAGAAGGAGGACGTACCTAAGAGAGCTTTCAGTACAAGGCACGGACATTAATTACGTGTACTTGGTTATGCCTTTTGGTGTGACTAATGCTTCGATAATATATATGGATTACATGAACAAGATCTTTAGATCATTCCTCAACAAGTTTGTAGTAGTGTTCATTGATGGTATCCTTATTTATTCCCGTAGACGGGAAGAACACGAGGAACATTAGAGAGTTGCATTGCAGGTGTTGAGGGATATTGATGAGCCTCTGGCTCATCTAGTTTCCAGCTATAAAAGGGGTGTATTTTGTGCCTAATTGGGCGAGTCACCCTCGCTAATCTCCCAAATTGACCTTGTTTTGTTCCTAAGTTAGACTTTGACTCGTTTTATGCATTTTTAGTAGTTTTTAGTTTATTTTGAGTAGAATTACGCTTTTCGTTTTCTTTTATTGTTTCAGGTTAAAAGTGAAGCTCTTAGAGTCAAGGAAAATGAAGAAAACAGTGGAAAAGCAATTCTGGAGGTTTCGCCTCGCGAAACAAGAGCTCACCTCGCGAGCTTGAAGACCAGCCTGAATAGCAAATGTCACCCTCTCTGTCTCGCCCCGCGAATCACCATCCCGCCTCGCGAGTCTGAAGGTCTGACTGTGCCAGAAATGTCATCCTCTCTGTCTCGCCTCGCGAAACACTACCTCGCCTTGCGAGTATTCAAACTCAGGATGGATCCAAAACTGAAATTCGCCTCGCGAGAGGCTACTCGCCTCGCGAGACGGCGCAGATTTTGAAATCTATAAATTGCTGTTTTAGGGCAGATTGAAGACCTTTTTGTCAACCACTTGCTTTTAGATCATTTTTGAGATTCTCTGGAGTTGTGTCTCCTTATTTTATTTTCTTATTGTACAATCATGATGAACTCCAAGAGTTTGTGTCTTGTTACAAGCATGAGGAGCTAATCCCCTTGTCTAAGGGATCAATGAAACCACCCATGACGGTGTAGAGTTCAATGTGATGTATGTTTCTCTCCTTTATCTCAATTATTGTTTTCCAATTCTGAATTTATTTCGTTGATCATATGCATGTGTGATTGACTAGTTAACGTGATGAGGCTTAGTAGGCAATTCACGTTTAGAACTTGAATTGGGATCATTGATTGAATATTGCACGAGAGTGAGTAGGAGATCAGTGCAACCTTATAGGGAACAAGATTTAATAGAGTTTGATGATTGGGTTATGAGACCTAGTAAGTAATTAACTCAATTGTTGAATACGTCCTATTGAGCACGAGAGTGTCATTAGGAGAATTTGGGGGTCCTGGTTGACATTGTAATTGAACTTAGGGAGGGAATCATCATCACTTGGGTACTATGCATGATTGGGTAGGTGGAATTGTGACCTTAGATATTTAATTCCAGATTTTAAGTCTTTATTCTCTAATTGTTTTGTCGATTTGAATTGCGATCCTATTCTCTCTCTCTCCTCAACCACTTGCCTTGCTTGGTCAAACGTATCGAACTCCTTGCAATTTGGTAGAATTGGTAGCCCAATCCCTGTGTCCGACCTCGATAATTACTTACCGTATTTTATTACTTATGACGACCCGGTACACTTGCCGGTGACTCAACAAGTTTTTGGCGCCGTTGCAGGGGATTGGCACAACCAATTTTGCTAATTTTTGGGAAGTTTGATTATTTGGTTAAGCTATTTTTATTTTTATTTTTCTGTTATTTATTTACTAGTATTTCTCTCTACTTCTTTGATTCCACTTGGTCTTGCCTTGTTTTTGTATGCGAGGTACCCTTTCACAAGAGGACTTGCTATTTGATTCGGAGATCACCAAGACCGAGAAGCGATTAAGGAAAGAATCCAGAGAGCGAAAGAGGCTTGAAGCAATTGATTTTGAGGAGATGGCCGCAAATCCTCCTCCTCCTCCGTACAAGCCTCTCTTCGAGTACGATCTACCCAATTTGGAGGATTGTGCTTCTTCTATCGTGAGGGGTAACCTCAATACAGATTCCTTCAGAGTGGAAGGATGTGTCACAGCCCAAATCCGTGAGAATCAATTTGATGGGAGTGGCAAACAAGACCCTCATAGACACATCACTTGCTTCCTTGAAGCTTGTGACATGCAGAAGACAAGAGGAGTTACTCAAGATGAGTTTCGCTTGCGGCTTTTCCCTCTCTCTCTTAGGGATGTCACTCGCGATTGGTTTGACAGCTTGGATCGGAACAATATCAGAACATGGGAGCAAATGGCCCAAAAATTCCTCAATAAGTATTTTCCTCCTCAGAAAGCGGCACAAGCAAGAGTAGCCGTCACATCCTTCAGGCAGACAGAAGATGAATCTTATAATGAAGCCTGGGAGAGGTATAATGTGCTATTGAGAAGATGTCCTTCAGCTTTCTTTGACCCGGTCTCCAAGGTTCAACAATTCTTTAACGGGTTAAGGGGCGCTACCAGATGAATTGTGATGCCGCAGCTGGCGGCTCTTTTTCCTATTTATCAGTTGAGGATGGATGGGCGTTATTGGAAAAGATGTCGTACAATGATTACAACCGTGGTAGGGAAACCTCAAGTGGA
The DNA here is from genome assembly GCA_030762895.1 of Sophora flavescens. NCBI lineage: Eukaryota > Viridiplantae > Streptophyta > Magnoliopsida > Fabales > Fabaceae > Sophora > Sophora flavescens. The sequence goes on along the minus strand of CM061066.1, from coordinate 102,343,858 downwards.
GTCAGTTCTGCAACAATAGAAGCCATACTAGAGCAAAATAAACTGTTGAAGATGCAAATTGCGGCTTTGTCTGGGAACAAGAAGGTTAATGTGATACACGAGGGAATGCCTCCGGGTTGTGAAAATTGTAATGGAGATCATGACATTCAGAACTGTCCGTTCAACTTCTCTCAAGAACATGTGGACTCATGCCATAATTTCTATGACAGCGTGCCCCAGAACAACTATTAGAGGAATAGACAGAATGATTACAATCAGAATCAGAATAGGGGTTATATGAGGAGAGACCATCCGGGTTTCGCTTGGAGTAATGCTAGTGGTGGTCTAGCCGGGCAACAACAACCTCAATAGAATTGGAAAAAACAACCTCAACAGAATCAGAGGCCATACTATGGAATCCATCAACGCAATATTCAGCAGGCCTTTCCAGTGACTAATCAGTTGCAAACAACAGATGGTGGAAGGCAACCTTGGGAGTTGGCTATAGAAAAGACGAATGCGGCAATTGAGAAGTTGTCAATCAATACAAGCACATCCATTGACAAGTTGGAAACTCATACAGGGGCGGCAATTCAGAGCCTAGAGACGCAGATAGCTCAGCTCGCAAAGCAACTACATGAGCGTCTCCCAGGCACTTTCCCAGGTGATACCGAGAACAACCCTAAGAACCAATGCAATGCCATAGCAACTAGAAGCGGTAGGATGTTGGGATCTAACAGGGGTGCAACTAGTTCTCAGGAAGACAAGGCCCCGGAACAACCACATGTTGAGCAAGAGCAACCTGAGAAAGAGGAGTTGGCAAGTGACAAGGCACCGGAGCAAAGGGGAAGGTTAAAACTTGTAGATGAAGAGTTCAGAAGAAAGAAGTGGGTTGAACCCAAAGACCTCCTGCCCTTCATGAAGGTACCATATCCTGAAAGATTGAAGAAGCCTCAACAAGATAAACAGTTCAATAAATTCCTTGATGTCTTACGCAAACTTCAAATTAACATTCCATTTGCGGAAGCCTTGGAACAAATGCCATCTTATGCCCGGTTTATGAAGGAGCTTCTATCCAAGAAGCGGAAAATAGTGGATGAGGAAACTGTTGCTTTGACCAAGGAGTGTAGTGCCATTATTCAAAGAGAACTACCTCCAAAGTTGAAGGATCCCGGTTCTTTTTGTATACCATGCACCATTGGGGAGATGACTCTAGGAAAGACATTGTGTGATCTAGGGGCAAGCATCAACTTGATGCCCCTCTCTATGATGAAGAAGTTGGGGATCAAAGAAGTCAAGGATACACGGATGTCACTCCAACTAGCCGATCGTTCTATAAAATATCCTTATGGGGTGGTCGAAGATTTGTTAGTGAAGGTGGACAAGTTCATATTTCCGGCGGACTTTGTGGTGCTTGATATGGATGAAGACGCCGAGATCCCTCTCATATCAGGTAGGCCCTTCTTGGCCACTGGGCGTGCCTTGATAGATGTGCAATAAGGGAAACTCACTCTAAGGGTGCAAGATGAGAAGGTAGTCTTCAATGTCTTTGAAGCAATGAAGCACCCTGCTGAGAGGTCGGATGTGTATCGAGTGGATATGGTGGACTCAACTGTTAAGGCAAAGGCAACTAGAGAAGCCTATGGTTCTTCACTTGAACAAGTGTTGGTAAAATCCCATGATGATGATAGTGAGGAAAAAGACCCTTTGGGGGATGAGGACTATCTTGAGTGGTTAAAAGACATGGAAGCCTTACCGAGTCTCCCAGAGGATGAAGGTGCAAGGGAAAAGCTCAACAAGGAAGGAATGAAAGAAGCTGTGCGTGAAGAAGTGATTAAACCTCTAGAGTCCGGAATCATCTATCCAATATCGGATAGTAGTTGGGTTAGTCCAATTCATGTGGTCCCAAAGAAAGGTGGCACAACCGTGGTGGTCAATGGAAGCAATGAATTGACCCCAACAAGGACCATCACGGGGTGGAGAGTATGTGCCGATTATAGAGGGCTTTTGAACTTAAATGAGTTGTCCAAGATCCGCATGCAAGCATATGAAAATGCAAGAATCTACAAAGAGCGAACTAAGGCATGGCATGACAAGCACATCTTGCCTAGGAAGTTTGAGCCCGGACAAATGGTACTTCTTAATAGTTCAAGGTTGAAACTCTTTCCGGGAAAGCTAAAATCAAGGTGGTCGGGACCATTCAAGGTACTCCAAGTTTTTCCATACGGAGCAGTAGAATTAGAAGGGACCTCTGGTAACTTCAAGGTGAATGGGCAAGGGCTAAGGTACTACCATGGGGAATCAATCCCAAGTGACAAGCAAGTTCTTCTTCCGGATTAACCCTTAGGGGTAACTTGAGTCAGGCTCGGGACGTTAAACAAGCGCTACTTGGGAGGCAACCCAAGCTAGATATCCTTGATTTTTTTAGTTTCTGTCATTTAAATATATTAAAAAAAAACCAGATTCGCCTCGCGAACCCACAGTGGCCTCGCGAGACAGAAGCCCTGAATCCCAGAGGCTTACTCACGCTTCTGTATCGAGTCGCGAGTACCATTTTCGCCTCTCGAATCTGGGCATCATCAACAGTTGTAATTCCAGATTCGCCTCACGAGCTATTATTCGCCTAGCGATTCTGGAAAGTGTGAAGAATAATTTTTCCAGATTCACCTCACGAGTGATGTATCGCCTCGCGAATCTGTAATTAGTGTTTGTAATTTTTCCGGATCAGGAAGTGTTGTGGGAGTTCTTCCGGGAGTTGTCATTGGTCTAGTGCCCGAGGGACCATTTGATGAGGATGCAACCGTAGAAGAGCTTTCCTTGGAAGCGCCCACCTACACTACAACTTGATTAGGGAACACCTTCTCTTTTCCCTCTCTCTTATTTTATATTTATGTTCTTTCATTGAGGACAATGTATGCTTTAAGTTTGGGGGAGGGAACCAATTGCTTTGTTTTTGTTTTCTTTTCCCTTTTCCTTTTGTTTTTGAATTTCGCTCTTGAATAATTTGAGAAGATCAAGAGTTTGTGTATGAATGTTGTGTCGGCACGCTTGGTGGATTTCAATTAAATTTAGCATAGATTGATTGCATGAATCATGTTGCCCATTGATGATTTCCCCCTAGGTTCTAAAAATCGACAATTTGATCCCCATGTGAAAAATTGAAAATTGAACTTTGAGAAATTTTATTGTGATTGCTTGATTTTTGACAAGTTTGAGGTGAGGGGGTGCACACACTAGGAATTGTATCTCGGTCAAACAATTTGCAAAAATGTCCAGGTGAGAAATTGAGCCTCCAACATGTTCTTAATTGTGTGAATCGCTTTTAAGCTGCACTTTCTCGAATTTGCTTGAATCTGTGCATGGTTTGCATAGTTATATGTCGCATCAAATGATTTAAGCAATTTTCTTTGAAATAACTACTTGGCCTAAAAGAACCATCCCTAATGCATGTTCCCTAGTTAGACACATTAAGCCTGATTAGCCTATTGTTTCTTGATGACCCTATATTATAAGCCAAAAATCCGAAAAAAAAACCATGTTGACCCGATCTCAGGATTAGGAGAGCATGGAAGCTTAGCAAGAGAAGGGTTGCAAGAAAGTAAGTTTGGGGTGGCTACAAGGTATGATATGTCATTCTGGGTTGATAAAAAGAAAAATAAAGGTTGGAGCCAAAGGCAAAAGAAAAAAAAAGAAGAAAAGTAACAAAATGTCAAAAAAGGGTATTAGAAGAGAAAGGCTGTAGTCACCCAAGGCAAAAAGGAAAAATGGAAAAAGGAATTTGAGTAGAAGTTCTATGTGTCAAAATGCTCATGCTCTATTAATTCCTAGGGACTTAAACCTAGTACCTTTGAATATCCTACCTTTAGCCAGGCCCTATTACAACCTTTAAAAGACCTTTTGATGTTGCATGCATGTTTCGTGGGAACTTTGTTTGAGATGAAAATCAAATTCATGAGAAGTGCTCTTGAAATGTGAACTTGAGTGAAAAGTTTATAGCCTAGACAAATTGAGCGAATGAGTGAAATATTAAATGCCATTGTGAGGAAGGCAATTGTTTGAAATTGGTGATCTCCCTTTTGTGTGTAACTTGGATCCATTGCTCAGATTACTGATTGCATGAATGATGGAATTCTCAATTGTTTAAAGTAGATGAATGTGGGGATTACATTGTTGCAAGGGGGGAAAACATTGAGGAAAAATTATTGTGTTAAATTGCATGAAATCTGTGCAAAAATCGATTGAATCCTTTAAGCTTGCCAACTGTTGAGTCTTTTTGAGTTTTGGCTTGCTTGGGGACAAGCAAGGTTTAAGTTTGGGGTGTTTTGATAAGCCTTTGGCTCATCTAGTTTCCAGCTAGAAAAGGGGTGTATTTTGTGACTAATTGGGCGAGTCACCCTCGCTAATCTCCCAAATTGGCCTTGTTTTGTTCCTAAGTTAGACTTTGACTCGTTTTATGCATTTTTAGTAGTTTTTAGTTTATTTTGAGTAGAATTACGCTTTTCGTTTTCTTTTATTGTTTCAGGTTAAAAGTGAAGCTCTTAGAGTTAAGGAAAATGAAGAAAACAGTGGAAAAACAATTCTGGAGGTTTCGCCTCGCGAAACAGGAGCTCGCCTCGCGAGCTTGAAGACCAGCCTGAACAGCAAATGTCACCCTCTCTGTCTCGCCCCGCGAATCACCATCTTGCCTCGCGAGTCTGAAGGTCTGACTGTGCCAGAAATGTCATCCTCTCTGTCTCGCCTCACGAAACACTACCTCGCCTCGCGAGTATTCAAACTCAGGATGGAGCCAAAACTGAAATTCGCCTCGTGAGAGGCTACTCGTCTCGCGAGCGGGCGCAGATTCTGAAATCTATAAATTGCTGTTTTAGGTCCAATTGAAGACCTTTTTGTCAACCACTTGTTTTTAGATCGTTTTTGAGATTCTCTGGAGCTGCGTCTCCTTATTTTCTTTTCTTATTGTACAATCATGATGAACTCCAAGTGTTTGTGTCTTGTTACAAGCATGAGGAGCTAATCCCCTTGTCTAAGGGATCAATGAAACCACCCATGACGGTGTAGAGTTCAATGTGATGTATGTTTCTCTCCTTTATCTCAATTATTGTTTTCCAATTACGAATTTATTGCATTGATCATATGCATGCGTGATTGACTAGTTAACGTGATGAGGCTTTGTAGGCAATTCGCGTTTAGAACTTGAATTGGGATCATTGATTGAATATTGCACGAGAGTGAGTAGGAGATCAGTGCAACCTTATAGGGAACAAGATTTAATAGAGTTTGATGATTGGGTTATGAGACCTAGAAAGTAATTAACTCAATTGTTGAATACGTCCTATTGAGCACGAGACTGTCATTAGGAGAATTTGGGGGTCCTGGTTGACATTGTAATTGAACTTAGAGAGGGAATCATCATCACTTGGGTACTATGCATGATTGGGTAGGTGGAATTGTGACCTTAGATATTTAATTCCAGATTTTAAGTCTTTATTCTCTAATTGTTTTGTCGATTTGAATTGCGATCCTATTCTCTCTCTCTCCTCAACCACTTGCCTTGCTTGGTCAAACGTATCGAACTCCTTGCAATTTGGTAGAATTGGTAGCCCAAACCCTGTGTCCGACCTCGGAAATTACTTACCGTGTTTTATTACTTACGACGACCTGGTACACTTGCCGGTGACTCAACAGATATGCAGTTATATGCTAAGTTGTCTAAGTGTGAATTTTGGTTAGAGGAGATTCAGTTTTTAGGTCATATATTCAATAAGGAGGGAATAACAGTTGATCCAGCTAAAGTAGAAGCGGTGCTTAAGTGGAAGAGACCTAAGTCAGTAAGTGAGGTGAGAAGTTTTCTTGGTTTACCTGGATATTATCGGAGGTTCATAAATGGTTTCTCGAAGATTGTGTTGCCTATTACGCAATTAATGAGAAAAGGTACAGTGTTTGTTTGGACAGAAAAGTGCGAAGAAAGTTTTTAGAAGTTAAAGGAGAAGTTGACTACATCTCCCGTGATGATACTACCAGATCCCTTATGACAGTTGACGTGTATTGTGATGCGTCATATCAAGGGTTGAGATGTGTTCTGATGCAAGAAGGAAGAGTTGCGGCTTATGCTTCTCGATAGTTGAGGATTCATGAAAGGAATTATCCAACCCATGATCTGGAATTGGCAGGTATAGTGTTCGCGTTGGAGATATGGCGACACTATCTTTATGGAGCTAATTTTAATGTTTACAATGATTGAGGATAGAATGTGCTTAGGTATAACCACTATCGGTAGTGAGTTTTTGAGAGAGCTTAAGGAGAAACAGGTACAAAATCAGTATTTGCTGGATGTGATTAGAGGTATAGATGATGGTAAGATTTCTGATTTCAGTAGAGGTACATATGGCGTGTTGAGGTTTAGTGACAGGATATGTGTGCCAGAGGACTTAGAGCTTAGGAAGATGAATTTGGAAGATGCACATAAGAGTAAGTTGAGTTTTCACCCAGGAGCCACAAAGATGTATCAGGATTTGAAAAAGATGTTTTAGTGGCTGAGGATGAAGAAGGAAGTTGCATAATATGTTCTATCTTGTTTAGTTTGTCAAAAAACTAAGATAGTGCATCAGAAGCCTGCTGGTTTGCTACAGTCCTTAGATATCCCAGAGTGGAAGTTGGATAGTATAGCTATGGACTTTGTGGTTGGATTACTACGAACTCTCAAGAGGTATGATGCGATTTGGGTTATCATTGATAGGTTAACGAAGTGTTCTTATTTCTTGCCTATCGGTGAGAGTTACAGTTTAGAGAGGTTGACCCAGATCTATATCAAGGAAGTTGTTAGGTTGCACGGTGTGCCGTCAAGTATTGTCTCCGACCGAGATCCTAGATTCACATCTAGATTTTGGAGGCAGTTGCACAATGCTTTGGGGACAAAGTTGAGGATGAGTTCAGCTTATCATCCTCAAACGAATGGATAGTCAGAGAGAATGATTCAATCATTGGAGGCCCTTTTGAGAGCCTGTGTGTTGGAAGATATTGGCAGTTGGGTTGAGTTCCTACATTTGATTGAGTTCACTTTTAACAACATTTTCCACGGTAGTATCAGGATGGCACCGTACGAGGCTTTGTATGGTAGAAAGTGTAGGACTCCATTATGTTGATATGAGACTGGTGAGAGTCAAGTGTTAGGTCCTGATGTGATACAACAAACAACGGAACAAGTCAGGAAAATAAGAGAGAAAATGAATGAAGCACGTGATAGGCAGAGGAGCTACAACGGTAAGAGGAGGAGACCCTTAGAATTCCAGGAAGGTGATAACGTGTTTTTGAGAGTCATTCCGAAGACTAGGATTAGCAGAGCTATCAATTCTAGAAAGCTTAATCCTCGATTCATCGATCCTTCTCAGATTCTTCGACGAATTGGTCCAGTAGCTTATCCTTTAGCCTTACCACCTAACCCTTCTAATCTTAATGACGTATTTGACGTCTCCCAATTGAGGAAATATTATCCAGATCCTTCTCATGTAATTGAGCCTGGGTGGATAAAACTCCGAGAGAATCTAGAATATGAGGTGTTACCAGTTATGATTGCAAATAGAAGGATTAAATAACTCCACGGTAAACAGATTCCTTTGGTTATGGTCATATGGGATGCTAGTACCGGAGATGCTACTTGGGAGTGTGAGGCAGACATGATGTTACATGGGAGCGTGAGGCAGACATGCACCATCAGCACCCATATTTTATTAAACAATATGGCACCTCAAGGGGGGTGGGGTGAATTGAGGTTAAGTCACTTTATTTGAAAACTTTACTTTCTTTAAAAAATTGTTCAAAGAAGACTATGTATGATGCAAAGAAATTGAGTAGAAGAAGAGAGTGATTATGAATGTATGACCTCAATTAAAAATCAGAGAATTAAATCCACCATAATTAACCAAATACAATAAAGAACAACAATTGAAAAATAATTGCAAGAACTATAAGAGTGAGGGAAGGAGAAGATCACACAAACAATTTTACTAGTTCGATCACAACCTGAGTGATCTACATCCAGCTCTCAAGAACCCTTGAGAGATTCCACTATTTGAAAATTGTTTACAAGATTACAAAAATCTAAAGAAACTAAAAGATACCCCTCCTTTTCCTTGATTACTTTGAGATGCCCCACTCAAAGTAATCCTTACCTGCTAAGGATGCCTCACCTTAGCTCCAAGGATTCCTCAAATGAGTGAGTTAGGCCCAATTTACTACCGGATACTTCAGGATCCGAACTCATTTTCCAAATCAATTTACATCATCAAAAAGACATCATTTGGTTAAGTGATCTTCATCAAAGTTGTAGCCTAATGTGTCATCTTCACAGTGATCTTGGTCTCGGGTGTATCTGAACTCTACAACCCAAGTTATGGCCTAAACACTGCTCCATGTTCAGTTTCAAGCAACCGCACCTCTGGTCTCACTTTCAGCTCTTATTTGACCCTCTTATAATCCGAATTGGATTTCGATCTCTTAATGCAAGTTGTAGATATTTTCCTCAGCTTTCCTACAAAAATAAGAATCACAATTTTTTAATGTCTACAGTCAAAGTTATGCTTTAAATACAGAAGCAATGTCAGGATGACAATTATGCTGAAAAATGCAATTAGGCCCAAAGTCATGAAATGCACGCAACACCCATCAATTAAGCTCAAATGGTGTTTAAAACAGCAAGTATGAGGGTTAAATAATATTTCAAAATCATGTTCATCATGTCCCGACTCAACGCGATAATTAACATTGATGTGACATATAGTATTTATATTCCAGTTTTGTTTAGTATTATATGTTATATTAATGTGGGCTAATGATTTCTTTTAACAGGATCATGGCTGGTGGGAGAGGACGTGGTGGTGGTAAAACTACAGAGAGGGACCATAGAGTGGGTAACGGAGATGCTTCTCATACAGGTGGATGAGCTGGAGGTCAAGAAGAGTCATCTGAGACTCTTTAGACCATTCGTGAGTTGGCATCAGCAATGTTGCAGCAGACGCAGCAGAACGCCAAAGGATGTAGAGATACAGAGAGTTATAGGAGCAGTAGTACATGAGGAGAACTGATGAGGCTGCGGATGTAGGGTTGACTACCTTCTTGGATGGGAAGCCAAGCCACCCCAATTCAGAGGTGATTATGTTCCAGAGCGACCATAGTGGTGGATCCAGGAGTTGGAAAAGATATTTGATACCGTGAGGTGCATAGATGACATGAAGGTGACTTATGCTGCTTTCATGCTGACTGGAGGAGCATAATCATGGTGGAGAGGCAAGAGGAGATTGCGCAGGACGAATGCCGAATGATTAGCTAGGAGTTATTCAGAGACTGCTTCTTCTAAAAGTACTTTCCACGGTTGTTCAGACGCAAGAAGTAGAGATAATTCGTGAGTCTCCTATATGTTAACATGTGTGTTGGTGACTATGCGGCCAGATATGAGGCTTTGATACAGTTTTTTGAGTTTTATCAGAGGTTTCCGGATGAGGATTGGCAGTGCCGGAGGTTTGAGGAGGGGTTACGACACGAGCTACGGAGGGCTTTATTACCCTTGGACATTTTGAGTTTCCCTGAGTTGGTGGAGAGATGCAGTGCCATTGAGAGCATGGATCAGAGGCAGGCTGTAGAGTAGAGACAACAACAGAGCAGAGGACCTATGAGATCAGGTTTTCATAGGACATTTGGTACCGGTTCTCAGTGGAGGTGAGGACCTTACACTAGGCTAGTGCAGAGTGGTCAGACATCTGCACCGGCACCCGTTACATTAGCTCCATCACCCGTTATGTTAGGGGTTTGCGAACTGGTAGTTTCTAGACCAAAAATCGAGGCGGAGAACTACACTATACCGCCTATGCTAATTAGCATGATTAGGCAACATCAATTCGGAGGATTACCCTCGGAGGACCCGACTGATCATGTGGAGACATTGTTGGAGTTCACCGATGCAATTAGAATTCATGGTGTCCCGATTGATGCTATTCGCTTAAGGTTGTTCCCCTCCTCTCTTTGTGGAAAGGCAAAAGCTTGGCTGAAGCAAGTGCCCGCTAATACCTTGTCGACTTGGGACCAACTGGAGCAGGCATTCTTGGAGAAATTCTTCCCTCCATCCAAGACGGCTTACCTACGAACTCAGATCACCGGCTTCTTCCAAAAGGACGGAGAATGCTTATCCGAAGCTTGGGATCGCTACAAGGGATTGCTGGAGTCTTGCCCACATCATGGGATCGAGAGATGGTTGCTAGTGCATACCTTCTACAACGGATTGGGTTACTCTTCGAAGGTGTCACTTGACTCCGCAGCTGGTGGAGCCTTTATGAATAGACCTCTGACTAAAGCATTCAATATCATTGAAAACGTAGCCACCAACTACCACCAATGGGGTTCGGAAAGAGGTAATAACCCAAAAAATCTTTCGGGGGGTAAGTTTGAAATGAATAGCACTGATCTAATTATGTCTAAAATTGACTCACTGAATAAACGCTTTGATCAGCTTGAAAAGACTAATGTGAGTTCAATAGCTGCTACTAATATTGTTTGTGAGAGTTATGGAATGCAGGGACATGTCATAATGGAGTGCCCACATGGTATGGCTCCAGGATCCGGTGCTTCGGGGGAACAAGTGAATTCTTGTCACAATTTCTATGACACGAACCCGAAGTTTCCAAACTATGTTCCCCCAAATTCTTACAACCAAGGAAGGAAGAATAGCCTTTACCTCTCCTACGGGAACTACAACAACACGTTGAACCACGAATTCCAGGAAGGCCAAGGTAATAGGAAACCCGCATTGGGGTATCCTCAGGTACAAAAGTCTAGACTTGAGTCTCTTTTGGAAAATTTTGTTTAAACTCAAACAAAGCAAAATGAAGAGTTTAGGCAACAAGGTAGGGCAGTCAATGAGGCAATAAAAGAGTTAGCATCTAAGGTAGATAACTTAGCCATCCATAATAAAATGTTAGAAACTCAGATTGTCCAACAAGCTAGTACATATACCAGAACTAAGGGTACATTCCCAGGACAACCCGAAGTTAATCCCAACGAGCACTGTAATGCTATATACTTAAGGGATGATAAGCATGGGGTAGTTGAAAATGATGTGGAATGTGAGGTGGACATGAATGAACATGAAGAGATAGAGCCAAAGTATGTCCCTCCACCATCGTACCAACTTCCATTACCTTTCCCACAAAGGTTGGTCAAGAAAAAGCAAGTAGAAAAAGAAACTAAGAGCTTAATTGAGGAGCAGGATGCCATGATAAAAACTAATATGCCTCCTAAACTAAAAGATCCAGGAAGTTTCTCTATTGCTTGCTCAATTGGAGAGGTGAAAGTAGACCAAGCCTTATGTGACTTAGGGGCTAGTGCGAGTTTGATGCCGCTCACTATCTTTGAGAGGTTAGGAACCAAGAAATTGAGTCCATCCGAAACCTCTTTACAATTTGCGGATGGCTCAACTAAAACTCCTCTAGGCATACTAGAGAATGTTCCCATAAAGGTAGGGAAATTTTTCATTCCTACCGATTTCATGGTGTTGGATATGAACAAGAATTCTAAATTCCATATCATTCTTGGAAGGCCATTCTTGGCCACAGCTGGAGCAATAATAGATGTAAAGAATGGCAAGCTCTCTCTGAATGTAGAGGAAGGTAGGGTAGATTTTGATTTGACTAACTCATATAACAACCCTCCTTTTGAGAGTCATGTGTGCAGGATCGAGATAATGCCACCAGAGGTGAAGGAAGAGCCTAATATGGAAGCAACTCCCAAACTTTGCATGACGAATGATGCACCAAATGGTGATGAAGTTGGAGTTGCTCCTTATGTGGAGATAAAACTTCCGCCGGGAGGAAGTAAGGCCATGAAACTCAGAGTGAAAAGAGAAAAACAAACGCGCAATTGGGCATATGAACAAAATAGTCTCTTTGGAGGACTCCCTTGGAAGAGAAGTGTTCTTGTACTTCCAAGCCCAGTTGACCCGGTTGATTGAAGGGAGTATGGTCAAGCTTAAGACCGTAAATAAGCGCTTCTTGGGAGGCAACCCAAGTTTCCTTTCCCTTTTCCATTTGTTTTTTAATTTTATTTTTGAATAATTAGAGAAGAACAAGAGAAGAAAGGTCACTAATTGATGGTTTTGCCAAGTATTTTCAGGTTATGAAAGCAGTAAGAGCAAAAAGGCAAGGAAAAATAAAGTCAGAAGTCATCACGCCCAGGTCGTGACGGTGGTCACGGTCGTGATTAGCTAACCACTGAAGATCAGAAAGGATCACGGCCCATCCGTGATAGCCCTCACGGGCATGATGAGAAGGGCAAAGAAAATCAGAATGTATCGAGGCCTAGCCATGATGGAACTCACGGCCGTGAGAGGCCAGCTTCTATAAACCCGAATTGATCATGGCCTAGCCATGATACACATCATGGCCGTGACATGTTTTCCAGCAGCTCTATGACTGGCATGTGAGCTAGCACCCTCCACCACCTAGGTGATTTGTTCTATTTTTCTCCTCTCTCCGACTTGATTATTTACATTGGGGACAATGTAAGTTTTTAAGCTTGGGGTAGGGGTATTTTTACATTTTTCATGTTGCATTCATTTAGGGTTAGTTTTGCATGATCACATGATTAGATTGCCCCTTACTTAGAGTATGCATCCAATTGTGAGAACTTTGTGCCAAATGAATTGAGACAGTAAATTTTTGAACCCAATTTTTATATTCTTGAGATAGGCTAAAAATAAAAATGCTTGAGACGATCTTTTGATAGTTGATAATTAGCATGTGGTTCCTTAGATTTGTGTTTCTCATTGATTTTAAACAACTAAATGTGAGAATTTTGAGCCTAAAAGGGGTACTCACTAAATCTACCCCATTCTTTGTGATTAAGTGTTTTATTCCTCTTGGATTGTATTCTCTAGAACTTGACTTGAAACCGTTTTGAAAATTAAAAATTTTTGAAAACATTTTTGAAAATGATTGAGGCACTAGGTATTTTTCTGGCCTTCTGAGCTTTGATTGATTAAATGCTACTCCTTAGTTGCCCAATTTTGAGCCTAAAAGAATAAAATACTTTTCTTGGTACCTTGATTTATTTTGATGAATAATGCTTGGTATGACACCTTTTAAAGTATTACAAAAAGGGTAAAAAAGTAGTTTGAAAAATAAATTGTGGGATGAGAAAGTTAGAAAAATATTTCTCTTAAGTTGAAAATCTCCCCTTCTCCAAATAAATGAAATAAAGTAAAAAAAAACAATGGAGAAGGGGATGAGAAAAAGAATGTGAGAAATAAAAAGTAAAAAAAAAAGGAGAAAGAAAGGTGGAAAAGTGAACTAAAACCCAAAAAGGTATTTTAGAAGGTTGTCATGCTTTGCATTGTTTGATACTTTGTTTAGCCTTCTTGAATTTTCCTTTTCTTGATTTCCCCACCCGACAATTAATCCCATGGCCGTGATGGCCATCACGGCCATGATTGAGTGGAGCTGAAAAGAAAGAATGGAAAAGTCAGAGCTGGTCACAGCCAGGCCGTGATGTCCATCACGACCGTAACATGCCAACTGAACCAGACCCTCACCGGAAGAACTGATCACGGCTAGTCCGTGATGGTGGTCACGGCCGTGACAGACCAACCAGCAGAGCAACCTACAAGGCAGAATCCGTCACGACCTGGCCGTGACAGCAATCACGGCCGTGACGCGCAATATATGGATCTTTAGAAACTGATTTGCTCTGAAATTGTGATTGCCTGGGATTCAAGTTACCCTAATCTATAAATAGAGCACTTAGACTCGAAAAGAGGGGAGACTCTTAGAGACTTTTTGGGCTGCTCCCTTAGGAAAAATTAGGATTTTCTCTTCTTCTTCTTCTTCTTCTTCTTCTTCTTCTTCTTCTTCTTCTTCTTCTTCTTCTTCTTCTTCTTCTTCTTCTTCTTCTTCTTCTTCTTCTTCTTCTGTTCTCTTAGGTTTTAATTCATGTTTTTGTTAATCAAGCTTGCCATGACCATGGCAATGCTTGAGTAGTAGTTTTATTTCTAGGTATTGGGGCTATGCCCAAGATCTGTTTTATGTTATGAATTGATATTTTCCCTTTGTTAATTTCGATTTCACTTTCGATTTGGTTTCTATCGCATGAATTACTTGTGAATCTGGTGCGTACTTATTTGCATGTCATAGATACTCTAAGGAGGAACCTAGCAGTGAACTTAGGTATTGGATCTGTAGGAATCAGACTTAGGACTTAAATCACGAGAGTTAGAAGCAGTCCTTTTAGGATTCACGAATTGTCACAAAACTTAAAGGGTTCGATTTAAATTCATCTACCACGAGAGTAGGGGTTGGTTTAATTGGGCACGGTTTTTGTAACCCGAGAGGGAGCATTAACTTATTGAGGATAAATTCGCCTTCAAAGCAATTTTGATAATTAATAAGGGGTAGTCAATTTGGTAACATGAACAATCTTGTTGGTAACCCAATTCCTAGGAATCCCTTTGGATTTGAAAACCCCCTAATTGATTTACTTTCCTATTTTAATTGATTGCATTCTTAAATATCTGATTTTCTAAGTTATTTCTTATTACAAAAAACAAATCTTTTCGAAATCCTTTTTTTTATATAGTGCAGTTTAATTGGTTTAATAATTAGTTGTTATTTGAGATCACGGTCTCTGTGGGATCGATCTTTTTATTACTTGGCGACGAATCCGATACACTTGCCGGAGTACACATCAAGTGTCAGGAGAGACCTTCTTGTTACATCTATAGGAAACCAAGTCACTTGGCTTAGGAGTGCAGGTTGAGAGAGACAGCAGCAAACCAATGCTGGTAGAAGAGCCAGTACTTACAGAGGTTGAGCTGGGAGAGGAGTTCCAGCTGCAGGACGATAGATGGCCAGACCTCAGACCACAGGGAGAGTGTTTACCGTGAGAGGAGCTGAATCCTCTCAATCTGCATATCTTATTCAAGGTATGAATTTAATATCTAGTAGACTCTCGTCTGTGTTGTTTGACTCAGGTGCTACACATTCTTTTATTTCACATGAGTGTGTGGATCATTTACAATTTCCTGTTTCTCAGCTACCTTATACTCTTACGGTATCTACCCTGACCAATGATTCCTTGATTACTATGTTTGTTTGTCTACATTGTCCTATAATTGTTGAGAATAGGACATTCCTTGTGGATCTTGCCTGTTTGCCTATGCAGCAGATAGATATTATTCTTGGAATGGATTGGCTTTTGGATAACCATGTAGTTTTAGACTGTTCCAGAAAGAGCCTATCTTTTCTTGATCCTTCTAGCATAGTATCTGCCAATGAAGGAATATCTATGAGAGGTGATGATTCTCATCAGTATGTGATGCTTTTCATAGTGGAAGCTAAGGAGATTCCGAGTATAGATTCTATGCTTATCGTGAGAGTGTTTCTTGAGGTTTTTCCTCCCGATGTTCCAGGTCTGCCACTAGAGAGGGAAGTTGAATTCACGATAGATCTCATACAAGGGACATGACCTATATCAATAGTTCCTTATCGGATGTCACCTGTAGAGTTGGCAGAGTTGAAGAAACTGTTGGATGATATGATGAAGAAGGAATTCATTAGACCTAGTGTTTCGCCGTGGGGAGCACCGGTGTTGTTTGTTAAGAAGAAGGATGGAAGTTCTAGGTTATGTACGGATTACAGGCAATTGAACAAGGTGACGATTAAGAATAAGTATCCTAGGATAGACGATTTGATGGATCAATTGAAGGGAGCTTCAGTGTTTTCCAAGATTGATTCTAGATCAGGATACCATCAGATTAGGGTGAAGAAGGAGGACGTACCTAAGACAGCTTTCAGGACGAGGTACGGACATTACGAGTACTTGGTTATGCCTTTTGGTGTGACTATTGCTCCGATAGTATTTATGGATTACATGAACATGATCTTTAGACCGTTCCTCGACAAGTTTGTAGTAGTGTTCATTGACGATATCCTTATTTATTCCCGTAGCCGGGAAGAACACGAGGACCATTTGCGAGTTGCATTGCAGGTGTTGAGGGATAGGTAGTTATATGCTAAGCTGTCTAAGTGTGAATTTTGGTTAGAGGAGGTTCAGTTTTTAGGTCATATAATCAATAAGGAGGGAATAGCAGTTGATCCAGCTAAAGTAGAAGCGGTGCTTAAGTGGGAGAGACCTAAGTCAGTAAGTGAGGTGAGAAGTTTTCTTGGTTTAGCTGGATATTATCAGAGGTTCATAAAAGGTTTCTCGAAGATTGTGTTGCCTATGACGCAGTTAATGAGAAAAGGTACAGTGTTTGTTTGGACGGAAAAGTTTGAAGAAAGTTTTCAGAAGTTAAAGGAGAAGTTGACTACATCTCCCGTGCTGATACTACCAGATCCCTTATAACAGTTTGACGTGTATTGTGATGCGTCATATCAAGGGTTGAGATATGTTCTGATGCAAGAAGGAAGAGTTATGGCTATGCTTCTCGACAGTTGAGGATTCATGAAAGGAATTATCCAACCCATGATTTGGAATTGGCAGCAACTATAGTGTTCGCGTTGGAGATATGGCGACACTATCTTTATGGAACTAAGTTTAATGTTTACAATGATCATAAGAGTTTGAAGTACCTGTTTGATCAGAAGGAGTTGAATATGAGACGGTGTAGATGGATGGAGTTTATCAAGGATTATGAATTTGATCTTCAATACCATACTGGGAAGGCGAATGTAGTGGCGGATGCATTAAGTAGGAATTCTTTACATGTGTCCGCAATGATGGGAAAAGAGATGGAATTGATTGAACATTTTTGGGATTTGAACTTAGGTGTGTAATTGATTGAGGATATAATGTGCTTAGGTATGATCACTATCGGTAGTGAGTTTTTGAGAGAGCTTAAGGAGAAACAGGTACAAGATCAGTATTTGCAGGATGTGATTAGAGGTATAGATGATAGTAAGATTTCTAATTCCAGTAGAGTTATAGATGGTGTGTTGAGGTTTACTGACATGATATGTGTGCCAGAGGACTTAGAGCTTAGGAAGATGATTTTGGAAGATGCACATAAAAGTAAGTTGAGTTTTCACCCAGGAGCCACAAAGATGTATCAGGACTTGAAGAAGATGTTTTAGTGACTGAGGATGAAGAAGGAAGTGACAGAATATGTTCTATCTTGTTTAGTTTGTTAGAAAGCTAAGATAGAGCATCAGAAGCCTGTTGGTTTGGTATAGTCCTTAGATATCCCAGAGTGGAAGTGAGATAATATAGCTATTGGATTAACACGAACTCCGAAGAGGTATGATGCGATTTGGGTTATCGTTGATAAGTTAACGAAGTGTGCTCACTTCTTGCCTATCGGTGAGAGTTACAGTTTAGAGAGGTTGACCCAGATCTATATCAAGAAAGTTGTTAGGTTGGACGGTGTGCCGTCAAGTATTGTCTCCGATCGAGATCCTAGATTCACATCTAGATTTTGGAGGCAGTTGCACAATGCTTTGGGGACAAAGTTGAGGATGAGTTCAGCTTATCATCCTCAAACGGATGGATAGTCAGAGAGAACGATTGAATCATTGGAGGACATTTTGAGAGCTTGTGTGTTGGAACATATTGGTAGTTGGGAAGAGTTCCTACCTTTGATTGAGTTCACTTATAACAACAGTTTCCACAGTAGTATCAGGATGGCACCGTACGAGGCTTTGTATGGCAGAAAGTGTAGGACTCCATTATGTTGGTATGAGACTGGTGAGAGTCAAGTGTTAGGTCCCGATGTGATACAACAAACAACGGAACAGGTCAGGAAAATAAGAGAGAAAATGAATGAAGCATGTGATAGACAGAGGAGCTACAACGACAAGAGGAGGAGACCCTTAGAATTCTAGGAAGTCGATCACGTGTTTTTGAGAGTCACTCCGAGCACTAGGATTGGCAGAGCTATCAATTCTTGGAAGCTGAATCCTCGATTCATTGGACCTTTTCAGATTCTTCGACGAATTGGTCAAGTAGCTTATCATATAGCCTTACCACCTAACCCTTCTAATCTTAATGACGTATTTCACGTCTCCCAATTGAGGAAATATTATCCAGATCCTTCTCATGTAATTGGGCCTGAGTGTATAAAAATCTGAGAGAATCTAGAATATGAGGCGTTAACAGTTAAGATTGCAGATAGAAGGATTAAAGAACTCCACGGTAAGCAGATTCCTTTGGTTAAGGTCATATGGGATGCTAGTACCGAAGATTCTACTTCGGAGCGTGAGGCAGACATGCAGCATCAACACCAACATTTAGTTAAACAATATGGCACCTCAAGAGGGGGTTGAATTGAGGTTAAGTCACTTTCTTTGAAAACTTTGCTTTCTTTAAAAAATTGTTCAAGAAAGACTATGTATGATGCAAATAAATTGAGTAGAAGAAGAGAGTGAGTATGAATGAATGACCTCAATTAAAAATCAGAGAATTAAATCCACCACAATTAACCAAATACAATAAAGAACAATAATTGAACAATAATTGCAAGAACTAGAAGAGTAAGGGAAGGGGAAGATCACACAAACGATTTTACTGGTTCGATCACAACCTGAGTGATCTACATTCATCTCTCAAGAACCCTTGAGAGACTCCACTATTTGAAAATTGTTTACAAGATTACAATTATCAAAAGAAACTAAAGGATACCCTTTCTTTACCTTGATTAGTTTGAGATGCCCCACTCAAAGTAATAATTACCTCCTAAGGATGCCTCACCTTAGCTCCAAGGATTCCCCACCTTGGCTTCAAGGATTTCCCACCTTGAAATTGACTTGGATTCCCCACCAAATCAATGTTGCAATTATCCTATTGCTTACAAGAGAATTGTTTCCAAAAAAGGAAATACAAGAAGAAAACTATAATTGCCTTTTACGAGATAAAGTATGAAAGCTCTAATGATTTTTATGGAGGTATTTTGGCAGAGTTTTGTTACTTGAAAACTTGTTAATTTTCATGTCAAAATAACCCCTATTTATAGAGAAAAAGTTTAGAAGAGATTTTGAAAATTTGAAGAATTTTAATTCCGTTTTCATGAAGTAGTCGACTACTTTATAGTAGTAATCGAATACTTTAGTGTAACAGAACCAAGATTCAAGAATTTCAGCTGAGTAGTTGACTACCTGACTGAAGTAGTCGATTACTTTGATTAAAACTCGTTTCTGGAATGCTGAAGAACAAAGTAGTAGACTTGTTAACACAAGTAGTCGACTACTTGCCTTTTTCACATGAAAAATCAATTTTTTCTTTTCAAAGGCAAGTCCTGAAACTTGTTTTTAATATCTTGAATCCATTTGTCAAAATATTCTAAACATTTTAACTCTAAAACACTTATTAAATCACTTACAACTTATATTCCAATCTTAAAGGCAATTTTACAAAATATTCCTTAAGAAAATATTAAACCCTTCAACAATTGGAGTTTCTTCCTTGGTGTGCATTTGAAGATCATCATCAAAATCATATGTTGAACTTCAGTCTCCCCCTTTTTTATGATGACAAATGCTTTAAGCTCTTCATATCATTTGTTAACTCCTTTGTTGAATGAAGATGTGGAATATTTTTGGAAATACGCTTAGTCACAAAAACTTTAGCACTCCCCTTGAATTTATGCATTATATCTGGAAAAAAAAATTACAAGACCTTTCTCCCCCTTTGACATTATCAAAAAGGAACCATTAAATGCATTGGAGAAAAGTATGAAATGGAAGCGCATAGGGAGTAAAGAGTATAACATGACAAGCAAAACCATCATTTGTCTATAAAATCTCATACCAATCAAGCATATTTCATATATTGAACACATACAAATCATGCACTTATCATATTAACAACAAGAAAGGAACATAGAATTCAATGGAGACTAGGATCATCAATTATACCAAGTTCTCTATGGATATAAAAGAAATTTTCCCTACCCAAGGGTTTAGTAAAAATATCCGCCAATTGTTTACTAGTCTCTACATATTCCATTATGCAATCTCCTTTTTGTATGTGACCTCTTATGAAGTGGTGTCGTATTTCTATGTGTTTGGTTCTAGAATGTTGGATAGGAATTTTAGAAATATTTATTGCACTTGTATTATCGCATCTTATGGGTATATTTGTTAGTTTAATACCATAGTCTAAAAGTTGTTGTTGCATCCAAAGAATTTGAGCGCAACAACTACCGGCGGCTAAATACTCGGCCTCGACGGTTGATAAGGCTACACTAACTTGTTTTTTTCTAAACCAAGAAACAAGTGAGTGACCAAAAATGTGACAAGTGCCACCTGTGCTTTTCCTGTCTAATTTACATCCGGCAAAATCAGAATCGAAATATCCAATTAAAGTATAACTAGAACCTTTATGATACAATAACCCCACATTAATTGTTCCAGCTAAATATTTTAAAATTTCTTTTAACAGTTGTTAAATGTGATTCTTTGGGGTTTGCTTGGTAATGTGCACACATACAAACGCTAAACATAATATCGGGTCTACTTGCGGCCAAATAGAAAAGTGATCCGATCATACCTCGATACTTGGTTATTTCTACGGCCTTACCACCTTCATCTTTATCTAGGTAGCAAGATGTTCCCATTGGTGTTGTAGCATGATTTACATTTTCCATTCCAAAGCATTTAAGCAACTCCTTGCAATATATTGTTTGATTGATGAATATCCCACTCGGAGTTTGCTTTATTTGTAATCCGAGGAAGAAGGTTAACTCCCCCATCATTGACATTTCGAATTCGCTTTGCATTAACTTGGAAAATTCTCTACACAAAATATCGTTAGTGGCACCAAAAATAATATCATCAACATATATTTGCACAATCAAGATATCTTTGTTTTTCTTTTTAATGAAGAGTGTTGTGTCAACCTTGCCTCTATTAAACCCTTTTCAAGTAAAAATTTACTAAGTCTCTCATACCAAGCTCTTGGAGCTTGTTTTAAACCATAGAGAGCCTTTTTGAATTTATAAACATGATTTGGGTTTTCAAAATTCTCAAAACTGGGGGGTTGAGCAACATACACCTTTTCATTAATTAAGCCATTTAAAAAAAACACTTTTAACATCCATTTGAAATAATTGAAAGTCCATAAAGCATGCAAATGAAAGTAAAAGATGAATAGCTTCCAACCTAGCAACCGGGGCATAGGTTTCATCATAGTCAATTCCTTCCTCTTGATTGTATCCTTTAGCCACTAACCTAGCTTTGTTTCTAACTATTATCCCATTTTCATCGAGTTTATTGCGAAAGACCCATTTAGTTCCTATTATTTGATTATCATTGGGTCTTGGGACTAATTCCCAAACTTGATTTCTAGTGAATTGGTTTAATTCTTCATTCATCATTCATAGCTATTAGCCAATGCTCATCTAGAATGGCATCGTCTATGGATTTAGGCTCAAATTGAGAAACGAAAGACATACAATTACATAATTCCCTTAAAGAAGACCTTGTTGTAACTCCCTTTGATATATCTCCAGTTATATTATCAATTGGATGGTCTTTGGCAAATCTCCATTCTTTGGGTAGTCATTCATTTGTTTCTTCAATTCTTGATTTTTGGTTTGGTGCTTCATCATCATTGGATTGTTTCCCTCCACAAGGATTATGAGGAATATCTACAAAATCATCAATAATACATTCCCCATCCTTTTGGGGGTTAGTCTCATCAAAAGTATCATGAATAGACTCTTCAACAATCATAGTTTTGTTATTAAACACTCTAAAAGATTTACTAGATGATGCATAGCCTAAGAAAATTCCTTCATCCGTCTTGGCATCAAATTTGCCAAGATTGTCTTTTCCATTATTCAAAATGAAACATTTGCAACCAAAAACATGTAAGTAAGCTATGTTGGGCTTTCTTCCTTTATATAATTCATAGGGAGTCTTTTTAATTATTTGTCTAAATAGAACCCTATTAGTTACATAACAAGCGGTGTTGACCGCATCGACCAAAAAATATTTTGGTAAATTTGATTCACTTAACATGGTTCTAGCTAATTCTTCTAGAGACCTATTTTTCCTATCAACAACTCCATTTTGTTGAGGGGTCCTAGGTGCCGAAGAATTATGAGTAATGCCATGCTTTTCACAAAAATTTTCAAAATCATGATTTTCAAATTCACCTCCATGGTCACTTCTAATACATGCAATTTTTAGATCCTTTTTCATTTTGAATTTGTTTAGCTAATTTTCTAAAGGCATGAAAAGTATTATTTTTATGTGCAAGAAAAAGAGTCCATGTAAACCTTGAAAAATCATCAACAATAACAAGTGCATAATAATTTCCACCTAAACTCATAGTTCTAGATGGTCCAAATAAGTCCATATGCAAAAGTTGTAGAGGTCTATTAGTAGAGACTATATTATTGGATTTAAAGCTAGTTTTAACTTGCTTACCCTTTTGACAAGCATCACATAAGCCTTCCTTTTGAAACTTTATTTTAGGGAGACCTATAACTAAATCTTTAGAAATTAATTTGTTAAGATGCTCCATGTGAATGTGTGCTACCCTTCTATGCCATATCCAAGCCTCGTCATTTTTACTTAACAAGCATTTAATAATATTATTGATGTCATCTAGGTCTAGCATATAAATGTTGTTAATTCTTTTTTCCAACAAATTTAATTTCATTGTCATGCAAACATTCAATCATGCAACATTTACTATCAAACACAACCTTATAACCTTTATTACAAAGTTGGCTTATGCTAAGTAAATTATGCTTTAAACCATCTACTAAAAGAACATTTTCAATGGTAGTAGACTCATTTCCTATTTTACCAATACCAAGAATTTTACCTCTATTGTTGTCACCATATGTTACATGACCACCTTGCTTTGGGGAGAGATGAATGAACTTTAATATGTTTCCCATCATATGCTTGGAGCACCCACTATCAAGATATCATTCATTTCCTTGGGTCTTCAAGCAATCCTACAAAACAAGTTTAGTTCTTAGGTACCCAATCTTGATTGGGTCCTTGAATATTAGTCTTGGGTACCATAATTTTTGGAACCTACATCATCTTGGCCTTCTCAAGACCAATTCTTTTAACATAGCATCTTGGAGAAATATGACCATGTTTACAACAATAATGACATGTTACTTTATTTCTAGCATTTTTACTAGATGGAACAGTTATTGTTGAATGTGTTTCTTTCTTAGAAAAAGAATTATACCCTAAGCCAGTTTTTACAGAAGGTGATTGTTGATTACCAAGCAAATTATTCAAATTCCTTCTACCATTTGTAAATTTAGCAAGAGTATTCTTTAAGTCTTTATTCTCCTTTTCAAGATACATGCATTGATCACATTTTGAGGAACTAGGTATATCATTTCTAGAACTAGCATGCATCAAGGTCATAGAATTAATTTCTAATTTCAAGTCATTTATCTCCTAGCTAATTTTACTTTATCATTTTCATGCATTCTATAGATTCCTCATGCAATTCTTCAAAGGCTAATTGCAATTCATCATAATTGAAAGACAATGCATATTCATCATCACTTACCTCTTGGTCATCCTTTTGACTTACCGCAAAGATTGGAGGCTTCATCTTCCTTGCTCACATCACTTGATGAACTAAGGTTGTTGTCCTCCCATGCTATATATGTCCTTCTCCCCTTCTTTAACTTCTTAGGCCTCTTGTCACCTTTATCTTTCTTTTGGAGAGTAGGACATTCGAATTTGATGTGCCCGGGATTTCCACATTCGTAGCATAGAGGTGTTGATGATGGTGCACCTTTCTTGGTAGGTTTCTTGGAATTGTTGAATCTCGTCCACTTACTTTTATTCTTGAAAAACTTCCCAAATCTCCTCACTAGTAGATTGATTTGTTCATCTTCCTTGTCATCTTCACTAGAGTCATTGCTTTCCTTTTCACTTTCATCTCTCTTGGAGGAAGAAGCGATAAATGATATTCCTTTGCCCTTTTTATCTACTTCTTCATTCTCCTCGAGTCTTGTTAATTCCAACTCTGGCTCCTTGAGCTTTCCAAACAAAGTTTCTAGAGACATTGTTGTTAGATCCCTAGACTCCATGATGGTCGTTACCTTTGGTTGACATTCTTTACTAAGACACCTAAGTACCTTAGTCACAAGATCTTCATTGTGAAAGTTTTCTCAAAAGAAAGCAATTGATTTGCAATGACTTGAAAACGATTTTGAACCTCATTAATAGATTCACCGTGATTCATTCTAAATAATTCATATCGATGCATCAAGGTATTTATCTTTGATCTAGTAACCTCACTAGTTCCTTCATTGATCACTTGTAAAGTGTCCCAAATCTCTTTTGCACTCTTGCTATTAGATATCCGAAAGAATTCATCAATTGACAAAGCGGTGGTGAGGATATTCTTACCTTCAAAGTCAAGTTGAACTTTTTGCTTTTCTTCTTTAGTCCATAGACTTTTGGGTTTGTTTCTCTCTTCATCTCCAACACTTTGTTTGGGAGAATTTTCAACAGTATCCCACAGGTCTATGTCTATTCCTTCAAAAAAAAAATCATCCTTGCCTTCCAATAAGGATATCCTTCAACATCAAAAATTGGAGGAGAAGTGGTAGAAATATGTTTATGTTTCCTACTTTATTCAAGTTCATTTTCGAAAATAATCTTGAAAGATATTAAGCCTTATTCAAGACCCTAGCTCTAGATACCAATTGTTAAACAATATGGCACCTCGAGGGGGTGGGGTGGGGTGGGGTGAATTGAGGTTAAGTCGCTTTATTTGAAAACTTTTCTTTCTTTAAAAAATTGTTCAAGAAAGATTATGTATGATGCAAATAAATTGAGTAGAAGAAGAGAGTGATTATGAATGACTGTCCTCAATTAAAAAATCAGAGAATTAAATCCACCACAATTAACCAAATACAATAAAGAACAACAATTGAACAATAATTGCAAAAACTAGAAGAGTGGGGGAAGGAGAAGATCACACAAACAACTTTACTGGTTCGATCACAACCTAAGTGATCGACACCCATCTCTCAAGAACCCTTGAGATTCTACTATTTGAAAATTGTTTACTAGATTACAATTATCAAAAGAAACTAAAGGATACCCATCTTTACCTTGATTACTTTGAGATGCCCCACTCAAAGTAATCCTTACCTCCTAAGGATGCCTCACCTTAGCTCCAAGGATTCCCCACCTTGAAATTGACTTGGATTCCCCACCAAATCAATGTTGTAATTATCCTATTGCTTACTAGAGAATTGTTTCTAAAAAAGGAAATACAAGAAGAAAACTATAATTGCCTTTTCCAAGATGAAGTATGAAAGCTCTAATGATTTTTGTGGAGGTATTTTGGCCGAGTTTTGTTACTTGAAAACTTGTTAATTTTCGTGCCAAAGTACCCCTATTTATAGAGAAAAATTTTAGAAGAGATTTTGAAAATTTGAAGAATTTTAATTCTGTTTTTCATGAAATAGTCGACTACTTTATAGTAGTAATCGACTACTTTAGTGTAACAGAACCAAGATTCAAGAATTTCAGCTGAGTAGTCGACTACCTGACTGAAGTAGTCGATTAGTTTGATTAAAACCCTTAAACAATTGGAGTTTCTTCCTTGGTGTTCATTTGGAGATCATCATCAAAACCATATGTTGAACTTCCCATTTGTTTTCAGGTACGTAAATTCCGAGGACATAATTTCTTTTAAGGGGGTAGAAATATAATGTCCGTGCTTTTATTATTATTTTTTACGTATGATGATGAGTTTTAAGACTTGGAATAGATTATTAGTATGTTGATAAATAACTAGGAACCTTTGCATGGAAAGTACGCAACCGACCGAAGTGAAATCGAACTTAAATATAACTTAGGGTTTCCGTATTTTGTATAAAAAGGCGCAAGTGTGTGAAATAAGAAATTTGGATTTAAGAAAGAGATTAGGAATTTTTAAGGGTTTGAGAGTGTTCATTAGGTCTAAAAGAGTCTATATCTCAAATTTTAGATCAATCAGACGTCGAACGGACTCAGAACACGACGAAACACGGAAGTAGGTTTTCTGGTCCGCCTACGCTCAAGCATGACCTTTCCTACGCTCAAGCGTGGAGGTCAACAGACAAACTCTGGTGTTGAATCCACGTGGAAATCTATGATAGGTTGCATGCGAGATGCAGTTACCTACCCACGCTCAAGCATGGAGGTTCCCACGCTCAAGCGTGAACCTTCCCACGCTCAAGAATGGCATGACAGATCAGGAAAAATAAAAAGGGGTGTAAGTGAACTCAGTTCACTTTCACCCTGAGTGAAAAACAGAAGCTGAGAGAAGAAAAGAGTGTTTGAGAGGGTTAGAGAGATAAAGTGAGAGAGTTAGAGAGTTAGAGAGAGAACTTTGGTTCGAGAGTCCGAGCAATTCGATCGTCCCGACGTGATTCCGAGTACGTCGTTGTGATCGTGACAACGACGTCTTCACAATTATACCTTTCTTTTTTCTCTAGTGAAGGTAATTTATACCCTTTTATGTCGAAATGTCATAGGTGACAGTATTAGACTTATCTTTCGTTTCATCTATCGGTTTTCCATTCTGACTTCGAATTTGGGTTACCTATAACGTACGCTTCGTAATGTGGTATTCAAGTGAATTTTATGAGGCCCGGACACCCTAGAACTGCACGTGGCTGAATCGAGAGGAGTTGAGGAGGGCTCATTCTGTTACGTTTAGGTTATCGTACGACTTGCCAGGTAGGGGAAATAAGCCATTTAACGTCGGAAATGACTAAGTGGAATTTATTTCAATAATGGCGTAGGGCGACCTAAACCCTACAAGGGAGCGAATAACGGACAATATTAATATCACATTGGAGACTACTTACTGGTACCAATGATGATATTGAAATTGTAGGTTTATCGCCATTAGGTTAAAAATATAATATTCAAGGTTGCATGGTTTGTCTGTTTGACTGTTCATGGTATGCTGTGTGAAATATGAAATGATGGTCTGCCTGGATTAATGGGGTTTATTTTATTATTGGATTATACATATATTTTATATATTTTTGAGATTGCTTAGAATAATGATATGATTGGTGACTGTTATTGTGTTTTTAGAGATTTCTAAGTATTGATACGTGATGAGTTATGGTGATGTATGTGGGGGTACATGACATGTTTCCAGAGGTGCCTAACCGAGATAATTTTTGTGGAATTATGATGAGATTGTAGATATATAATTGTTGAGGTTATCTATGAGATAGTGATGAGAGGTTAAGGCACTAGGGGATGACCCGAGAAATGGTCGATGATATTATTCATATGCATAGGGTGTATTCCCGAGATTCAGAGTTATGGCGGGACCGTCCCATTTTATTATTGGGGGTTGCCAATATAGCTTCATTGTGTTGCATTAGCACCCTCGCAAGAGAACCAGGGTGTGCACCGGCGGAAGATGTACGACTATAGTGCCATTGCTTTGCATGGGCATTCTCACCGCGGATGAGAATGCGCACCGGCTTTTGGGGACGCGTCGCTACTGTTTGAAATATGTATGATAACATCGCTGCCACCCATCCTGATATATATATATATATATATATATATATATATATATATATATATATATATATATATATATCCTGATGGGTGGCAGCGATGTTGTCATACATATTTCATTTGCATCAAGGTGAAGGGTAGGGGAAAATGATGTGTTTTCGAGGATGATTGCATAGGTATACCTAGAGATATGTGGAGATGCATGTTTTGTGTGTTGTTATTGAATAGATGTTACGAATCCTTTCCATGTTTTGATGTTAAATAGTTTCTTATCCTCGTTTTCCTTTTTGTTGTGATTGTTTCCTATCATTAAACCTACAGAACCAGATATTTTTGATGGCTCACTGGGGGCAACCATGGATGGAGGCTCCGGTGGGGTTCCCCCTAACGGGGACTTTTGAGCTTAAATTCATAGATGAGAACGGGTGGCTTGTGGACCCAGTCACTCGTTTCGTTGTGTATACGGGTCCAGTGTCAGTGACCTCAGGTGTGGGGAATGGAGCACCATTTGGGATGGTTGGTTCATTTAGAGTGGGACAGACTCTCCCATTCCTTATCGGATTCCCGGAGGCACCTATACCCCATATGCCGTTGATTCCAGATGTTGTACCAGTTCCCATCCCAGTACCAGTTGAGGCACCTATACCGGTACCAGCGCCAACACCTGTACCCGCACCCGCACCAGTACCTATGCTTGTACCATCCCATGAGGATGATCAGGTTGTACCCTACATTGATCTTATGCTTTCCCCCGAGGTACCTGAAATTCCAGATGTGAGGGCAGTGGGGTCTGAGTCCTCCAGGTTGTTGTCCAGAAACAACATAGCTTACCGACGACTGTTTCAAAGGCTGTCTGGGAGGAGCTCTTCTAGTAGCAGCGGAGGAGTAGTGGGACCCTCCAGACCCAGGGGCGATAGTGAGGGTAGCAGTAGTCGTATGTGATAGTACCGGCCAGTGTTATCCATGTAGGTGTACATAGGTGGGTTATGAGAGCATTTTGATATATTTTTTAGAGATGGGACTGGGTGTAGTTAGAGTGGCAGCGAGGTTATTTTTGTCAGACCTTTTGATGTATTTTATTTTATTACTCGGTTTATATATATTTAGGATCCTATTGATGGGATTCCCTCTACGGCACTTTTTGTTTATACGTAGATGATGCTATATATATATATATATATATATATATATATATATATATATATGTATATATGTGATGTAGGTGACGATTACTAGTAATTTTATTAAAGTTTTTTTTTAATCTTTCCGCTGTTTTCATATATCGATTTAACGCTAATATCACAATTAGGTTCTAAGTAAAATATGGTTCTCTTTAATGGGACATCGGGATGTCTCATTTGGTGGTATCATAGTAGTTTGATTCTTTTCAGACTGCGAGGTTAGGGTGCATTGGTCATTTTAGTTGAATCCACGTCGGATATCGACTATGCTTAGAAGTTGGGTAGTGTGTCCGGACTCGACGTGATAATTAATATTGATGTGACATGTAGTATTTATTTCATTTTTATGTAGTATTATATGTCATATTAATGTGGGATAATAATTTCTTTTAACAGGATCATGGCTCGTGGGAGAGGACGTGCTAGACGTGGTGATGTTAGAGCTACAGAGAGGGACCCTAGAGTGGGTAACGAAGATGCTTCCGGTGGAGGAGCTGGAGGTGGAGAAGAGTTATCTGAGACTCTTCAGACCATTCGTGAGTTGGCATCAGTACTGTTGCAGCAGACGCAACAGAATGCTTAGAGGATGCAAAGAGACAAAGAGTTACAGGAGGAGAGCTGCTGGGCTGAAGGAAACATGGTTGGCTACCTTCCTGAAAGGGAAGCCACCCCAGTTCAGAGGTGATTATGATCCAGAGAGAGCAGAGTGGTGGGCCCAGGAGTTGGAAACGATATATGATACCATGAGGTGCAGAGATGACAGGAAGGTGACTTATGCTGCTTTCATGCTGACGGGAGGAGCAGAGTCATGGTGGAGAGGCAAAAAGGGATTGCTGGAGGCCGAGGGCTGAAAGATTAGCTGGGAGTTATTCGGATATTGATTCTTCGAGAAGTACTTTCCACGGTTGGTCAGGTGTGAGAAGGAGAGAGAGTTCATAAGTCTCCGACAGGGCAACATGAGTGTTGGTGACTATGCGCCAGATTTGAGGATTTAATACAGTTTTCTAAGTTCTATCAGATGTTTCTGGATGAGGATTGGTTGTGTCGGAGGTTTGAGGATGGGTTACAGCACGAGCTGCGGAGGGCTATAGTACCCTTGGACATTTTGAGTTTCCCTGAGTTAGTGGAGAGATGCAGTGCCATTGAGAGCATAGATCAGAGGTAGGCTGCAGAGCAGAGACGGCAACAGAGCAGAGGACCTACGAGATCAGGTTTTTAGAGGAGATTCGGTAGCGCTTCTCAGTGGAGGCGAGGACCTTACACTAGGCCAGTGCAGAGTGGTCAGACATCTGCACCAGCATCCGTTACATCAGGACCAGTGGATAGAACGAGCCAACAGCAGAGGGGCCCAGTCTGTTTCAGATGCGAAGGTCCGCATTATGTTAGAGAGTGTCAGGAGAGACCTTCTTGTTACATCTGTGGGAAACCAGGTCACTTGGCTCGGGAGTGCATGCAGAGAGAGACACAGCAGTAGACAACTGCTGGTAGAGGAGCCATATCTTACAGAGGTGGAGCTGGGAGAGGAGTTCCAGCAGCAGGACGACATCAAGAATAATAATAATAATACCAGTCAAGCATGATTTGATTTTGTGGATATTTTTAAAAATAAAATCAATTTAAAGGTGGAGGAACAATATTAGTAATATCAATTTAATGTAAAGCATTAAAGATAATAAATGGTTTACAATAAAAATATGCAAAGCAATAAATCATTCCTATAAAATAGTAAGATTATTTGAATACCAATCTGCTATAAGATTCAATACGGCTAGAGTAAATATTATGAAATTACCTTCTTACCTTTTAAGATTAAGATTACTCGCACACAACTTAAAAGTGTACATAGTGATCACGGGATATTTTTAATCAAAGTTCTTTTTATTTATTTATGATTTTCATAGTTTTTTTTATAATGATTTTCATAGTTAATTAAAATGCGGATAATAAGTATCGATATGAATGTTTAGATACCCGCAAATAAGATATAGATATTAAAATTGTTACTCATACGAATATGAATTCAAATACAATTATTATATAATTTTGAAATATAAGTATTCTATCTAAATCATATCCATTGCCATCGTATCCATAGTGCAGCACGCCCTTTGCTTTAAATATCTTGAAACTTTGATTTTCTCACCAACCTAATTCTCTCTCTTTAAAGAAATTGAACTATTTTGATATTTGAAGTGTTATCCCATGATTTATAAAATCCCCACATGGCTTTTGCTTCTTGAACAAAATTGGTGAACTACCCGTCGTTATACTAACCGCCTCGTACCATAAAAGTGCCACTTATTAACTATTATTAATTATTCTAAGAGCTCCAGTAAAAAAAAAATTTTATTCTGAGAGCATTTCTTTTTTATGTAGTTCATTAGATTTATTTAACTTTATTTTTCATGGGACCTATCATCTTATTATATATAGATTTCATATCACACATCTTTATTTATATTTATTTTATTTTAAAATATAAATTTATTTATGATTGTATTGTTGAATATTATATTTATCTCGCTCTTTTTTTTTTTCTTTTCGATATTGGTGATTTTATATAAGAACCAATTATTTATAGATGCAATCGCTCTATCATATGACATTTAACATTAAATTGCTCTAACGATGCAATCCACTAAAAACTTGTACTCAAATTTAAGAATACGTTACTCCGATCTGAGTTGAAATAAAAAGCCAACATAGTAAAGAAACAATAATAAATATTTAAAATTCATTTACAAATTAACCCTCGTATTTATGACTGTGTACACAATTGAATTTGATTTTTTGCTAAATCAAAATTTTTATTTGCAACATATTAAAAATAAATAGAATTCATGTTATCTGATATGAAAAAAAGGCTAATTTTTTTCCTAATAAAAAAAAACTAAATTATACTTTTGGTTTTTTATCTTTATTTTAAGTTTCAATTTGATTATTCTTTTATTTTCTTTGTTCTGTTTTGGTCCACTATCTTTATTTTAGATTTCAATGTGATCCTTTCCGATTAAAATGTGGTACAAAGAGGACCAAATTGATATAAATTTTGTAAAATAATGGGCAATTTTAGAACAAAAGAAATAGAAGAGGGACCATTTTGGAAAAAAAAAAGGACCACATTGGTTTAATTTTTACAAAATGAGGGACCATTCCGGAACAAAAAATAAAAGAAGGATCAAATTGGTATAACTTTGAAAAATAAGGGACCATTTAAAAAAAAAATTATAAGAGAGACCAAATTAAAGTCTAAAATAAAGATAAGGGACTAAGAATACAATTTAGCCAAAAAAATTGTTTAATTCCTAAGTTTTTTTTAGTGTAAAGAAGTTTTACACACATATCCAATTATATTTTGAAAATCAATATTATTGCTATTTCTTTATCTTAATTATTAAAATAAAAGTATTGTATATACTACCTTAGTAAAAAAAAAGAAGAAGAAGAAGAATTCATGTTATCTAAACCAGAAAAAAAGAAAAGAAAGAAAACGAATTCATGTTATCTAAAGAATTTTACATTCTTAGCCTTAATTATAAAGAATTTTATTATTGAAATTTTTGATTATTTCTTTTAAATTGGTATGAGATTAGACAGAGGGTGTGGGCAAACTATCAATTCAGTCAAGACAAACTTCATTTTATAATCAAATGCTCCCCAATCTCTGTATAACAATTTTTTTTTTGTGGTGATTAGCATTTTTCTTTTTTGGTAAATAATCCCAGCAACTCTGAATTCATCGAATCTACTAGATTTCTCCAACTCTTCATTCACTTTTTCTTACCAAAACGCATTTTGTTGTCTTCAATTTCAAATTTCTCACCCAAAAATCTTTTTCCTCTTCTCCAGACATACACCACCACTCATTCTGTTCCATATACATAAGCCACAAAATATATTCACTCTCACTCAAAAGCTAAGGCTAAGCTGAAAAAGTTATCCCCATTTACTCTCCAATCTCCAAAACAAAACAAACACAACACAGGAAATCATAATAATCAGAATAAAAATCAGAATATTCCTCCCCCCACCTCTAATCTTAAAATTCTGGACCACATCTAGAATGCTTTCATTTTCAACCACTGAAATGGGAACTTCAGGTTTAGAATCGTTTCTTGTTATCCCATTTTTCTTCATGTTCCTCTCAATCTATCTCATTGGCTATTTCATCGTTTTCCGGAACTGGAGCCCTAAGATCCGACCCGAATCAGCGAGCTGCCTGATCTCCCTCTTCCACGGCACACCCGCCGTGATCCTCGGATCCGCCGCCATCCTCTCCGACCCCAACCGCGGCTTCGCGGCCTCCAACACGGGCTTCCAGAAGCTCGTCCTGGACTACAGCACCGCCTACTTCCTCATGGATCTGGTCCACTACCTCGCCTTCTTTCCCGGCGACGTTCTCTTCATAGCGCACCACCTCGCCACGCTCTTCGTCATCGTCACGTGCCGCCACGCGGTCTCCCACGGCGCCTTCGCCGTCATCTCCCTCCTCGTCCTCGCCGAGGCGACCAGCGCGTGCCAGAACGCGTGGACCCTCGCCGGGTCGCGGAGGAGGGAGGACGCCGTGGCGGCGAAGGTGTATGATTCTTTGTCTCAGCCGTTTTATGCTCTGTACTCTGTCGTTAGGGGGTTTATTGGTCCTTATTTCATGTATAGGATGGTTGTGTTCTATGCTGGTGGGGGTGCCAGTGGTCTTGTTCCTATGTGGGTTTGGGTTTCTTGGGTGGTGGTTGTGATGATGGCCATTGGTGTTAGCATTATGTGGATTATCAATCTTTGGGTTGAACTTTATAGGGAGAGAACAAGAAATTTAGAGGAGAAAATAAGATAGGGATTGCAAGCATTTGGGTATTGTTATTGTTATTGTTATTGTTGTTGTAATTGTAATTATAATTTATTATTTGCACTGAAAATTTTCTAAATTAGTAAGATTGATTACTTTTCATGGTTTTTGGCTAACCAATTTCAGTGATGATATTGACATGTTTTTGTGCTTCTTTACTGTTTTAAGCATATTTAGTTGATTTTCTCAAAGGTTTCTTCTAGTGAATCATGTTGGGAAGCTGGTTTTATTTGGGTAAAAATAGGACTTCTTGCACTTCATATTGCAGCAGCTGTTAGCTGTTAGTGCTTTTTAGTTGATATGTTTTCTGTTCCACACTTTGGTTTTCTTATGTGATAGAGAAGTAACTTGTGGGTGAAGAATTATTGGAAACTTCCTCTGCCACCCATTTATCTACTCTGTTTGGAAGGCTTTTGTTTTGAGTGAGCTTGGTGAGGTCAAGCTTTCAGGTTGATCTCTCATTCATCCTCTTGAGAGCTTGAGCTTTCCAAAGACTCAGCTTTTGATTTTTAACCTTATCTGTGTGACATAAATGTTATTTTACCAACTATTCAGAGAAAGTAGCCAGATTGGTTGTGCAAAGTTGTAATCTTGCAGGAGAAATTTGATGTACTCTTTTCTAAACTTGTTTTATCATCTCTCTAAGACGAATTATTCGTATTTGCAAAACAAGCTTGGTGTCAGCATTGACGTATGAATGTATGATCAGGGGTGTGATTGTTTTGGCATTGCAAATCAGGTTGAGGGATACAAATCACAGTGGTAGTGGCAAAACTATTTTTTTTTTTTTATAACCAAAACGTGAAAGCTGCTTGAAGCAGCATTTGTGTGTGCCTCGGCCCTGGCTCGAAAACACACTAGAATGACTTGTCTCAATCCTCTCGAACATGTCATTGTATCATTGGCAAGTTTTCAAGCATTTAACTCATTCCAAGCTTCTTCTTTTTTTTTGACAAAAAAACTCACTCCAAGCTGATGCTACTTGCAATTATTTATTTTAAATTTTTTAGGTTTAAATAAGTTATTAGTCTCAACAAAGTTCATTGGTTTTAGTCCCTCTAAAAAAAATTCTTAGGATTTCGTTCCAGTAATTATAAAATTTTTGTAAATAGTCGCTATTATCACTCCTGGGTATTATAAATCATATCAGATGAAAAATTTTGTCAATTTTAATTATGTTACTCTAATGTATGATTTTTTCCCCTATTTTCTAGTTAAATTTTGGAGCAAGTCAGACAGGAATAAGAAATTACATCAATACCTCTGAGTACTAGATATCATACAAAACGAAAGAATTTAGCAATTTTAACATGTGGTCCCTAACGTATGATATTGTTTCTATTTACTGGCTAAATTTCATAATAAGTCGTACAGTAAAATAAAATTACTTCGGTATCCCTGAGTACTAGATAACAGAAAAATATTACGGTAGGGGCTATTTGCAAAATTTTTGAGATTACAGGGACGAAATCCTAAGAAATTGTTTTACAGGGACTAAAACCAAAATTGGTGAACTTTGTAGGGACTAAAAACTTATTTAAACCAATTTTTTATTATAAAGCCCCTGTCTCTTTTTGTCAGTTATTTTCAACATTATTTCTTATTTTTTGTATTTCTTATTTTTCGACCTAAGAAGAGTATAAAAGAGCCTATATCAACACAGTAAGTGAGGGGAAGATCCTTATTCGACACTAATATGCAAATTCCGTCCTGGCTGAACATACTCTAATCACATGTAAACTCAGATTTCTCATTAGAATTAGAAGATCACAAAAGCGTTATGTTACTTGAACGCAAATTTTAGATACTGTATATGATATCTTATATGTTTATCTCTATCTCTCACTTACATTTTATCTTCTTTATATACATGTCTCTCGAAAATACACATAAAGTGTCCCAATTTTATGTACAAAAATCATTCCTCGTTACAAAACCATTCCAGCACCTCAACCATTTTGCTCACTCAATTCTATACCTAGAAACTAGAAATTGTCAATAGCCTTGCGAAAGGCTTCGCGATTGATCAATTGCAAAAATCACACCTTAAGTAGCTTTTCGGCTGGGGCCGTGTCTTGAAATTTGGGACCTTAGGCAAAATTGCAGAGTCTTAGTGTAATGTAAATTATTAGTAGTCATATTATTCTTTTAATTTCCTGAGTTACTATTGAAAGACAGATAATATTTTTGTATAATCTGAATCTATTATTGAGTATTCAAAGGAATCGTGCTTACAAAATTCCAGAGGCAGCCCTTTTATAAAAGTCTAAGCCCTCAAAACAGAAAAGCTAGCTAAACAGAAAAGAATGATCTGATAAAACAGAAAAGAAGCTAACTACCCAACTGATACAAAAACTAATTACAACTAATAGAAGAACATACAAAACAGAATACAACTACAAAACAGAATGGGTAGAAGCCAATTTTAATACTCCCCCTCAAGATGGAGTGTGATAAGATTGAACGCCTATCTTTCTAGCCAAGTCTTTGAACAATTTTGCTTCTAATGCCTTAGTGAAAATGTCTGCTTGCTGCAACTTAGTAGACACATATTCTGGCTTGATGGCTCCTGACTGCATGTGTTGCCTAATAAAGTGGCAATCCACTTCTATGTGTTTTGTCCTTTCATGATATACTGGATTTGCAGCCAAGTGTATGGCAGCCTGATTGTCACAATGTAGAGTAGTTGGCATTCTACAATTCACTTTCAGGCCCTTTAGAAGGCTATGCAACCAGAGAATCTCACTTGCTGCATGGGCCATGGCTCTATATTCAGCTTCACTGGAAAATCTAGAAACAGTAGTTTGTTTCTTGGTCTTCCAAGAGATGGGAGCAGACCCTAGCTTCATTAAGTATCCAGTAGTTGACCTCCTTGTTATGGGGCAAGAAGCCCAGTCCGAGTCACAATAACCAATCAGTTGTAAATCATTTTCCTTTGGCAGCAGTATGCCTTGACCTGGTGTGCTTTTCAGATATCTTAGAACCCTGAGGGCTGCATTCCAATGTGTTTGTTTGGGATCCTGCATAAATTGACTTAAAGTGTGCATATAAAAACTCAAGTCAGGTATGGTTATGGTTAGGTAAATAAGCCTACCAACAAGTCTCCTATACTATGAAGGATTCTGATGAGGGTCTCCTTCATCTAGAATTAGTTTTTGATTTTGTTCTAAAGGGAACATGGCTGGCTTGCAACCAAGCATGCCACATTCATTCAATATGTCAAGAATGTATTTTCTTTGACACAGAAAAAGACCATTCCCGTCTCTAGTTACTTCTATGCCTAGAAAGTATTTAAGAGTACCTAAGTCTTTCATGTGAAACCACTTACTCGAGTATTCTTTAAAAGTGTTGCATTTAGTGTTACTGTTTCCAGCTATCACTAGGTCATCTACATAGACTAGAACAGCCAAGAAAACATTATTGTGATCATATATGAATAAACTGTGATCTGCTTCAAATTCAATGAAGCCATAAGTAATGAGGGACTGAGACAGCTTGGAGTACCAATTTCTAGAGGCTTGTCTCAGTCCATAGATGGACTTTCTCAGTCTACAGACCATACCCTTTTTAGGAATAGAATAACCTTGTGGAGGTTCCATGT
Organism: Sophora flavescens; assembly: GCA_030762895.1. Lineage (NCBI taxonomy): Eukaryota > Viridiplantae > Streptophyta > Magnoliopsida > Fabales > Fabaceae > Sophora > Sophora flavescens. The sequence goes on along the minus strand of CM061066.1, from coordinate 102,306,751 downwards.
AAACCTCCTCATCCAATTCTCCATGAAGGAAGGCATTGCTCACATCCATTTGATGGAGCTGCCATCCTTTTGCCACAGCCATGGATAACAAGCACCTTACAGTGGTCATTTTGGCCACAGGAGCAAAAGTTTCATTAAAATCTTCTCCCTCAATTTGGGTATAGCCTTTGGCAACTAACCTAGCTTTATATTTTTCTATTTCCCCATTAGCTTTATATTTAAGCTTGTAGACCCATTTGTAGCCCACAAATTTCTTATTTTTAGGAAGCTGCATAAGCTCCTATGTGTTGTTTTCTTCAAGAGCTTTAATTTCATGTTCCATGGCCTTTCTCCACTCTTTCTTTTGGACAGCTTCTATATAACTTCTAGGCTCATCTTGTTGAGCAATGGCAGCCAGGTAGGCTTTGTGTTTATTAGGGAAACTGTCATAGTCTATATATTTGGAAATGGGATATTCTATGTCAGTTTTGGATGCTGGCTGTAATGACATGAGGGTAGGATTGTTGGTAGTGTTATAACAGTAATAGTCCTTTAGATATGAAGGGGGCTGCCTTGTCCTAATTTCATTTCTTGTGGGTTGTTGGGTGGCCATTTGAGGCTCCCCCTGGTTCAGGACATCTGTTTCAGGAATCTCAAAATCCTGAATGTCCTGTTCTTGTTCAAAATAATCTTTGTTATGCTCCCTTTCAATTATTTGGTTATGTAAGTCCTCAGTTTCATGAACCTGAGGAACTTGGAAGGTGAAAGAATTGTCTTCCTGAGAATAACCTAAGTTGTTCTCAGCATTTGGACCAAAAGCAAAGATGTTTTCATAGAATATGACATCTCTTGACACACAAAAATCTTTAGTCTTTAAATTATATACTTTCCAACCTTTTTGCCCTAAGGGGTATCCTATAAAAACACATTTTTCAGCCCTAGCATCAAACTTATCTCTATGTTTGGAAGCATTTCTCATATAGTACAAACATCCAAAAACTCTTAGATTGTCATAGGATGGACTCTTGTTGAATAACATTTCATAAGGTGTAATCCCTTTGTTGGCTACAGTAGGAGTCCTATTTATGATGCAGGTGGCAGCTAGGATACATTCTCCCCAAAATCTTATGGGTAGGTTGGCTTGAAACCTCAAAGCTCTTGCCACATTGAGGATATGCCTGTGTTTTCTTTCCACTCTCCCATTTTGCTGAGGAGTGGCAACACAGGATGTTTCTTGAGCTATTCCTTCCTCTTGAAGGAAATTTCTAAGGGTGGAATTTAGAAATTCAGTTCCATTGTCACTTCTTAGTTTCTTAATGTTCCTATTATACTGTGTCCTTACCATATTGTGAAAAGACTTAAGGACATTACTAGTTTCTCTTTTATCCCTTAAAAGGTAAACCCAGGTTCCCCTTGTGTAATCATCCACAATGGTAAGGAAGAAATGGGATCCATTACTAGAGGGGGTATGATACTTTCCCTAAAGATCACAATGTACAAGACTGAAAGGTTCAGTTTCTTTATTTTTACTTTGATAAAAAACAAGCCTACACTGCTTTGCCCTGTGGCATACATCACAACATTCTACTTTATTGAATTTAAAGTTGCTACAAAGTAAAGGAGAGATACACTGCAAGGATTGGTTGGATGGGTGCCCCATTCTTGCATGCCACAAGTTAGTGAGGTCTTTTCCAGACATTGCCAAAACTGAAGTTTCTGCATCAATCTTGACCACATAGACTCCATCTTTCAGCTCACCTAATCCAATCCTCTTCTTCGAAATTTGGTCCTGTATATCACAAACATTCTTAGTGTAAATCACTCTACAGTTCAAATCGCAGATCAACTTATGAATTGAAATCAAATTACAATTAAATTTGGGAACATATAAAACATTATGTAAGGTTATATTTTCATTTAGCTGAAAAGTTTCAATTCTTTCAACCAGCACAGTGTCACCAGTTGGAACTGTAATATGAAAAGGCTTGTCAATCTTCCTAACTTCCTTCAGAAGAGTAAGAAGGTAAGTCACGTGGTGTGAAGCTCCACTATCAAGAACCCAAAATTGACTTTTAAGCCTATTCACAATACCAGCCATGTTTTCATGGTTAATCAGAGTTCTATGGAAAGCATGTCCCTTGATGTTTCCATCTGGTGACCCCTTGCTTTGAACTTCATCAGTATGAGCATGGTTTGCCAAATTCTGCCCTGTTGGCCTATTGTTGTTCCTCTGAGTTCTCCTCATATCCCAATTGGCTGGGTATCCAACGATCTCGAAACACTTTGCCTTGATATGGCCTATTTTCCCACAATGCTCGCATTTTGGTTTGGGGCCATCTTGATTCCTTTGCTTATTGTTCTTTGTATAGAATGCAGCAGCAGAGTCATTCTTGTTGTTCCTTTCTTTCTCAGCCACGAATCATGATTCTTCCCTCAAGACATGGTTAAAAGTTGTACGCAGTGTGGGTAAGGGTTCAGTGTTGAGAATGGTAGCTTTGACATGAGCATACTGCTCACCGTCTAGGCTGCCAAGAAAGAGATGCACCCGGTTTTCTTCTTCTCTCTGCATGAGAGCCCTTGTAGCTCCACATGAACATTCGGGAAGGGTCTCGAGTTCGCTCAATTCATCGAGATAACCTTTGAATTGCGTGTAGAAGTCTTTGACACTCATTCCCGGTTCTTGTTGAAGCAAGCAGAGGGTCCGCCAAAGCCGTCAGACATAGGTAAAAATTTTGAATTCGGTTCGGTTGTTGCTGCTGGTGCTTCTATGGGATCCTTTTTGTGCTTGTTGGTATTAAGTTCAGGTCGTGTCAAGATTGCACCTATGTTGTTTGATGGAAAGCCCCAAAAGACATGGGCATTTTGGAACAACATTGTACATACAAGACCATATGAAGCCGACACCAATTTCAGCATCCTCACTAAGCATCAATCGGCTTCCAAACAGGGGTTTAATCTGGACAATCTTGAGACCACCTTTAGTCGAAATGTGTCCGAAGAAGTCAAATAAATGATCCTTAATTGGATAGAGGAAAAGACTGGATTCTCATTTATTTGTTGTCATTGACCATGTGCGGAAGATTACGATAGGTCGATAGTTAGGATCTAGATATTGGTTTGTTTTAGCCCCTTTGGTTTCTGTTCAAACTATATGCAATATAGCCCATGTCTTGGTAGGCTTAGCTGATAGAGGTGAATCTACAATATGGATGGGGTATGTCCCAGCACAGCATGTTCAATCTGATTGTACTGATCTTTATTTCATCTAATGAAAGTAGTTGTTTAGTGTAAAAAAAAAAAGAGTGAGTTTTGGAAGATGATTGGAGAATCTGATTTTCAGCAGCCCATGATGATGATGGATTTTATTGGAGATTCTTCGGACTCTGCTATGAGGAACACCTTATTTCCTGAATCCTATGATCAAAATTTTGTGAATGAAACAAAGTTAATTTTTGTAATCAAGTACAGCTACAGTGCGATAAGTTCTCAAATCTTAAACCATAATATATTGTCAAGGATTTGCATGAGGAAGCAATGATGAAAATTTAGACGGCTCGGTTGGGAAAGAAAAAAAAAATATAAGGCCTAATACAAGACTAATGGATAATTTATTATTTCAGGATCTGTCTTTTCCCGCTGCATTTTGTATTTTCACAATGAAACAATAACAACAATATCTTTCGTTGCTCTCAAAAAAAAAGAAAAACAATATCTTTCATTATAACATTAATTTGATTACAAAATAATAATTTCACCAAAATATTGATAGCTAAATACCCTCGATTTTTCTTTCAAAACTCATGTTTTAGTTTTATTCGGGATGCAACAAATGAATGTGAGCACATGCTTTTATAGTCAAATTTCCTTGTAAATAGGTGGTTAACATGAATGAGAGATTTTCTCAATTTCTTTTCCTGTGGTTTCCTCCAATATCTCCCAAACGTACTTTCCTTTTTTTTTTTTCTCTCCACTCAGATATCTCGGAAATTTAGGTTCTTGTCAGCTTTGAGCCCACTCAGAACTACGTTTGAGCTATATCCATAAAAACACCCCTCTTTTAGAGATTTCGATCAATTATCTTGGAAGTCAGATTTTTGGACGGAACAAAAACATTATGCAATTGTGTTCTTGCAGTAATAATATTTTACATCTTAACATTTGGTGTGCGGATAAAATAGGATGGGCCGAGATACTGGCGGAGATGTTATGTTTGGTTCTCTTTGGTCCAATCATTTTTAGTTAAATCAAAATATAATCCTTATTAATTTTATGTTATAAATATTGCAAACATAAGATAAAACTCATATGTTCTGTTCTGTGCTGTTCTAACGTGTCTAGCAAATTATGCTTGAAAAACTCGGCAGCTGGCAAGTAGCAACAGTGTGTTGTGGTTGTGAACACATATCGAATCCAAAAGTAAAGACGGCGTAATAAACCACTAATCAGATATATAAGAAGCTGGTTTATTTTGTGAAACAATTTGGCAGCAATCTTGTTTCGTAGAAAAATAAAACTGGAGATATAGCGAAGCAGACTTCAATGTTTACATATATGCATGCTTAATAATAATAATATTTATAAAATGAAAGTTCAGAGAATGAATCTTGGGCTGCAAGAATTCAAGTGTAAAACCCATAGGTCTTGGCATTGAGTATGATATTCCTTAATCCACCAATAGGCGACAGAATCATCAGCAGGAGGCCAAGTATAATGCATATCTGAAAACATGGAAACCTAGTGAGTAAGCTACGTTTCAATCTCAAAAGCCACAAAATAAATTACAGATGATGATGAAGTTGAACATACCCAGTTGGTAAGCCAAGAGAAGCTGAATTTCTTTGGTTTGTAAATTGCAAGCCACATAATGCAGGGGAGCTAAAGAATGAGATTATGAGATTATGTTAAAAAAAATGCAGTCAGTGATATTGAAATCATATACAGCAATTATTTAAAAACAAATTAAAAAAAAGGGGGACTTTAAGGTTGGCTTACAAAGTATGTTGTTGGAGCAAATGCAAATCCTCCAAAGAATCCAAGAAGGCCCCCAAAGAAAGGGAATGTAATGCCCACAAACATTGTCAATGCTGAATCAAAATATTTAATATAATGAGAGGCAATAAATGTGGAATTTAAAGGCACATGAAATAAGTAAGGGAAAAAATTTGAAAAAGTAAAGAGGAGATTGTGCTTACCAACATAAACATTGCGAACAATGAATCGTAGCAGTCTGGTTGGCTTGAAATGCAATTTTTTAACCATTAGAGTTTCAATCATGTCAAAAACGGGCATGGCATATAGCTGTATATAGACACACCAACACAAGAAAAAATTAATGTTAGCAATTACTTGAAAAAAAATTATCATCTCATGCTATTTTTCTTACACTATTATATTTGATTAATGATATATAAGTTGGTTGTTAATCACGCGTACTGGATGGTTAATAGATTAACCACTAACCACTAATCACGAATTAATGTATCCATTAAACATCTAGTTAATCCTGCAAGACACTTGATTAATCATGTGTAGAAAATATATATATAAAAAAAAGTAGTATGGGAACTTTTTAGGGGATGTAATTTTGAGAGGGGAAGTGATTGTTACACACCTGGTAGCTTCCTATAACATGAACCACAACAAACAAATTAGCTGCTACAATAAGCCAAGTAGGCTTGTTAAGAGAGATGAGGATATTGTCTGCAACTGCATTGCCAAACATCCAATACCCAATAAGAGCAACAGGGAAGTAGCACAATGCCACAACTATATAGGCTATTATTACTCCCTTCCACATGGGTCCCTTGGATGGCTTCTCTGGGGTGGAAGGGATTGTTGCTTGAATCTCCAGAACCACATTGTGTCCAGCATAGGCAAAAGCAACATCACCTAAAGCACTGAGGAAATTGAAAAATGTTCCTGTTGAAGTGGTGGCTTTGTAGCCATACTGCACATCTTCCTGAACACCCTTGTGTGCTGAAGCCGTCCAAGCAATGGTGGAGTAACTGCGCATAGGAAACAAATCCCAAATATGTTTTCATTAAGTTGAATTGAAAACCAAGAAAATAAAACGACAAAATAGGTAAATTGGTCCTATACGTTTATTTTATTTTTCATATCAGTCCTATAAATTTTTTATTTTTCAATTTGGTCCTACACGTTCCGTTTTCACATTTGTCATTTCCGTCAATTTTAACCTAACGCCGTCAATTTTGATCTGACGTGACTATCACTTGAGTCCGACACGTGGCATCAAAACCGACAGCATTAGGTCAAAATTGACGAAAATGACTAAAGTGAAAACAGAACGTAACGTGTAGACCCAATTTGAAAAAACGAAAAACTTATAGGATTGATATGAGAAATAAAATAAATGTACCGGACGAATTTACCTATGTTGCCAAATATAATCAAGTGGAACGCTGACATAAGCAGGCTTTCGCTTATGTAAATAATATGAATTTGTTTTATAATTCTCAAAATTGTAACACAAATTTGAAAAGCATTATATGGAAGTTGGTTAAATATTTTCTGCAGTCCACCATAGTATAATTTAAAAAGAAATCTAATACGGTGACAAATTAACTTTCCAATTAACCTAAAAAATAAAAATAACATGTAAAGAAGTCGGTTTCGAAAAACTGATTTCTCAACTGATCTAAAAGAAATTATACTTTAGAAAGTCGATTCTCATCTAACCTAAAAAAATATATATATATGGCATTGGAAATCGGTTTAGAGCCACTTTAGAGGAAACTGGCTTTTCAATATTTCCTAAAATCAAAGCATTATGAGAAAAAATGTTGCAACCGTACCATTCTAAAAATTTCAAACAGCTTTGTTAATTGTTATTTTACATAAAAAAAAGCTAATATAAGTCTGTCAATTTTTTTTTCTGTACAGTCAATTATTATTATTTTTCACTAGTGGGGTAAATTGAAGGAAAATTTTCATGTTACAATTTTTTTATCACAACGTTAATTTTTTACTTCTAAATCTTGATCATTTATTATCTCCCTATTATTTTTTTATAAAGCAAAAATCTTTTAATCAATGACTATAAAATGTGTAAAAAAAGGTATGAACAAAAGTAGCATGAGAAAATCATGATTCAAATCGAAATCAAACTAAATAGGCAATATTTACCATTACTCATATTGTTTAACCCTGATATGGATGTTAGTAATGAAGACAAATTGCAGAAGGAGGAAAGAAATTTCCATGAATTTATTTTCCTTATCCACTCCTTCAATTAAGACGGTCCATTTTTCATTTTCAAATTATTAGATTCCATTTGAGGAAAACAAAAAGACAGAAAGCACAGGACCCGTTTACTCAAAAAGACTTTGACTAATTCAGCATGGCAATTGGCAATTGGCAATTGGCAAGGATTGTTACCTCAAAGACATGACAGCTGCAGCTAAGGAAATGCCAGAGATGGCATTGAAGTTGGGAAGGTGGGCGAGTACGAAGTGGACAGATGCAAATATCATGATGAAATAACTTGTCTTAATTTGTTTGCAATCCTTGCATACCAAGTTATGAATCTTCTGCAGTGATTTCCCTCCGGTTACCATATAGACTATGTCTACCCCAACTTCACATATCAGTTGTTGTGGCACCACAATCCATAATCCAACTTTTTCACCAAACGCATGCTGCCCCAATTCATGGTATCTGTCAAACCGTTTTCCAGGGACCATTTCATGCATCTCAACCATTTGCCACAAAGTGTACAGAGTTATTATCCATGATAGTACTAGAATAATCACACCAGGACCCCTGCAATTCCATATTATACAACATTAACTATCTTATAAGTAGAAGATTAAAGGTTCTGTAGGGAAAAATAGGCAAAAATAAATAGAAAAATTTAGCCAAGGCAATGACAAGATGTATTTTGAACGACGGACCCCAGATTTCATGCATTTAGGAATTTTCTACACTCATATATTCATCTTAATTAATTTACGGTCAAGATCTCATGTAGTCAAAATTCATTTTTGTATTTTGACAACTACAACTTTGACCGTGTTCTTACATCCCGATATTTAAGGCCGTAGAGAACATGCCGTAGAGAACCGGACGAGAGATATTCAGCATAACAAGTGCGGAAGATAAGATGAGAAGATATTAGGCAAATTGGGACGAAATATTTCCTTGCCGAGGATCAATGACCTTAATGACACTATCAATTGCCCTATATAAAGAGGGCTTCACCCCGAGAAGAAAGCAATCAATTACCAAATATTCAAAAACCTAATTTTGAGAACCTCTCTAGTTTCATGACCCTTAGTTCTTGTAAGAAGATGTCTTTAATTAATTTTTTTAAGTATATGGAGCCTTAGTTGTGGCCGTATCGCTTATTTTTGGTGAACAGAGAAACCTTAGAACATAAAATTATATACGTTACAGTACTTTTTTTTTTCTTCAGAAATAAGAATCATTTTTGTTCCGTGTAACATAGAACATAAGAACCACTTTTTCTTTTCCTTTTTGTTTGTTAGTAATAAACAAATTGTATGATGAGAAAACAAAAAACTAAAAAGTGTTGTTTGCAATTAGTATATATATGTATACCATCCAAGATTTGACATGGCAGATGGAAGACTCAAGACACCAGCTCCAACCATGGCAGTCACGTTGTGAAAAGCTGCATACCACCATTTTGCGTTCCTTGAAGAAGTGATGGGAAGCCAATCATCAATTTGTTTCTGCTCTGATGTTCTTTTGTCTATTATCTGTGATTCATGAAAAACGAAATATCTGCTAAGCAAATTCAACAACTATAAAACTAGTTTTTTTTTTTTTTACCAAAACACCCATTTGAAAAATGATAATAACAATATATATATAACAAACAAAACAACTAATAATAATAATTAACCAATTCATACAAAGACATAAGATGCTTTGTCTCCTTTACCTCTGGTGCTGAGAAAGAGACATTTTCATCCCATGAAGAAATAGGTTTTGGATTGGTAGCAGACTCAGTTTCCATGGCCATCAAGTTTGCTTGCTCCTCTATGTATGAGGACTGAGTTGGAGGATATGAAATGAGAGATATATTTTTTGTAACTAAAATTGATGTAAATTGAACAGAAAAGTATAGCGATACTGACAATGATGTAGTCAAGAGAAGTCCGCCTTAGTGTGTTAACAGAATGTACATATATGTATGTCAAGCCGGCAAGTAATTTGTTTCACATAAATATACGCATTTAAAGATATTTAAAAACTGATGAACGTTTTGTGAGCAGTTTCTAGCTGGATGGAGCAATTTTGGACCATGTGCAAAGAATCTTGAATAACTTTTTTGGTATGTTAAATTTTGAATATCCTTAATAACTTTGGTTAAATTTTAAAGAAATTTCAAGCTGGATGGAGTAATATTGGAATAATTGGGCCATGTGCAAGAATCTTGAAGGATTTTTTTGATATGTTAAGTTTGGAATAACCTTAATAACTTGGCTATTCTATTTTCTAAATAAATGTACGTGTTTAAAGATATTTTTAAACTCCTTAAAAAAATATATTTTTAAACTAATACTTTAATGATATCATTAAGATAATTTTGTTATGTTTCTTTAAAGAGTTTAACTTTTATATACCGTAAATGTAAGAATTTTTACATAAACGTCCAATAATATCTTGACAAAATAACATTGTTGTTATTTCTTTCTTAATTATTAAAATAAAAACATACACGAAGGATTAATAGAAATAGAGAGAGACGCATAAACCAATAGGGTTGGTCTAGTGGAAGCAATTAGCCCATATAAGGAAGAGAATCTGTGAAACGCGGGTTCAAATCCTTGTGAAGTCACCCCATTGGGAGGCTGATGTGAACAAGACATAGATCACTAACATTTTAGGATATTTCTTTGAATTCAATTACTAAAAATTCAAGATCAAACACAAATAAGAACAATATAATAAACTTGATCTTCACATCTTTGAGAAGAAGATTGAAATTGATAAGCTAAGGAGGATTCACCACTTGAATATGGAAATTCAAGATAAGAATCAATGGTTCAACTCATGAACCAAGAAGAGGAGACTCTCAACTCTCTCTAGCAATCTCAAGTGTGAGAAAACTCAATTGTATTCAAACTTGTAAAATGATTTACATGACATCTATTTATAGACTCATCCTACTTAAGGTGCAAGCTAGACTAACTTGAAGTGCAAGCTACTCTAACTTGAACCACAAGTACCGCCCCCCAGCTCCTTCCACCCAAGTGTGGGCTTTGTTTTGGGCCTAATGCCTTATACTATTATGCTATGGCCCAATAGGCCCAAACCCTAAACTAGTCCTAAGTGCTTTTTGAATAAGCACTTTTCATTACATAAACTCTACTCTATACAAGGTTCCTAGTCCCTACCTTTATCACATGAAGTCTAAGCTAAACAAGGGTCCTAGGTCCTATCCCTAACTAGGTGGTCAATAGCTCAATGCACAAGAGGTTCAAGGTGAAGCCCTCTTCATACCGTTGCCTATGAGTCAAGTGATTCAATTGCTAAAAATTCAAGATCAAACACAAACAAGAACAATAGAATAAATTTGATCTTCACATCTTTGAGAAGAAGATTGAAATTTATAAGCCAAGGAGGATTCACCACTTGAATATGGAAATTCAAGATAAGAATCAATGACTCAACTCATGAACCAAGAAGAGGAGACTCTCAACTCTCTTTAGTAATCTCAAGTGTGAGAAAACTCAATTGTATTCAAACTTGTAAAATGATTTACATGACATCTATTTATAGACTCATCTTACTTAAGGTGCAAGCTAGACTAACTTGAAGTGCAAGCTACTCTAACTTGAACCACAAGTACCACCCCCTAGCTCATTCCAACCAAGTGTGGGCTTTGTTTTGGGCCTAATGCCTTATACTATTATGCTATGGCCCAAACCCTAAACTAGTCCTAAGTGCTTTTTGAATAAGCACTTTTCATTACATAAACTCTACTCTATACAAGGTTCCTAGTCCCTACCTTTATTACATGAAGTCTAAGCTAAACAAGGGTCCTAGGTCCTATCCCTAACTAGGTGGTCAATAGCTCAATGCACAAGAGGTTCAAGGTGAAGCCCTCTTCATACGGTTGCCTATGAGTCAAGTGATTGACCACCACCTTCTTCAATGAGTCTTGAATTCTTCTAATCCTTGCCCTTGTTAAGGGTCCATGTAGGTCTTCAATGTTAGGTCCTTGGCTTTGATTGTCCATGCTCATATTATCCCCTCCTTCTTGAAGCACATTTGTCCACGAATTGTGTTGATCATCATCTGTGTCATTTTCAAAAAGACTGAGATCAAATACATTAAACGTGGCACTTACATTATAATCACCAGGGAGATCTATTTTATATGCATTATCATTTTTTTTTCTCCAATACTTGGAAAGGTCCATCACCCCTCGGTAGGAGTTTGGACTTCATTTGTAAAGGAAACCACTCTTTTCTTATTTGCACCTATACCGAATCACCTGGTTTGAGTAACACCTGTTTCCGTCCCTTATTTACTTGCCTTGCATTGTACTCCCCTTGTTTTTCAATATTCAATTTTACTTTTTCATGGAGCTTTTTAACAAATTCGGCTTTAGCAAGCCCATCTTGATGTAACAAAGATTGGTCAACTGGTAATGGAAGCAAATCAAGTGGGGTTTGTGGATTAAAACCATAGACTATCTCAAAAGGGGAGTGCTTAGTTTGTAGAATGTTGCACACGGTTGTGTCCAAACTCAATGAAAGGTAAACACTCTTCCCAAGACTTTAGGTTTTTCTTAAGGATGGTTCTTAGGAGAGTAGAAAGAGTCATATTAACCACCTCGGTTTGCCCATCCATTTGTGGGTGGCAAGTAGTCGAAAAGAGTAATTTAGTTCCAAGCTTGCCCCACAAAGTTCTCCAAAAGTGACTTAGAAACTTCGTATCTCTATTGGATACAATGCTTCTAGGAATCCCATGTAGTCTAACTATTTCCCTAAAGAAAAGGTTGGCTACATGGCAAGCATCATCACTTTTGTGACATGGAATGAAATGGGCCATCTTGGAAAATCTATCCACAACTACAAAGATTGAGTCATTCCCTCTCCTAGTCCTTGGTAATCCCAATACAAAATCCATAGAGATATCAATCCAAGAAGAAGAAGGACTAGGTAAGGGAGTGTACAACCCATGAGGCTTACTCTTTGACTTTGCTCTTAAACACGCGATGCATTTTTGACATAACTTTTGGAATTGAATTTTAATGTTTGGCCAAAAGAAATGTTCATGCAAAACCTCTAAAGTCTTATGAAACCCGAAATGCCCCATTAAGCCCCCTTGATGTGCTTCTCTTACCAATAATTCTGTAATAGAATGCCTTGGCACACAAATTGTCTTTAAAAAGGAACCCTTCACTTATGAAAAATCCTTTATGTGCCATGGATCCTATTTGAGTGTAAATTGTAGAGAAGTCCGGATCATTGACATACAATTCCTTTATGTGATCAAACCCAAGAAGTTTTGTTTCAAGAGTTGATAGCAAGGCATATCGACGTGAAAGTGCATCCGCCACAACATTGCTTTTGCCTTGTTTATGTTTAATCACATAAGGGAATTGTTCTATGAATTCCACCCATTTGGCATGTCCCTTGTTTAATTTTCCTTGCCCTATTAAGTGTTTTAATGATTCATGATCACTATGAATGACAAATTCCTTGGGCAAGAGATAGTGTTGCCAAACTTTGAGACTCCTTACTAGGGCATAAAGTTCTTTATCATAAGTTGAATAGTTCAAATGTGCCCCGGCAAGTTTGTCACTAAAGTAAGCAATGGGGTGTCCTTCTTGAAGCAAAACGGCCCCAATGCCTACATTAGAAGCATCGCACTCTATCTCAAAAGATTTCACAAAATTTGGAAGCGTGAGAATTGGTGTATTGGTTAATATCTCTTTGAGTATATTGAAGGAGTTTTCTTGGCTTTGGCCCCAATGAAATGACACATTTTTCTTTAAAACCTCATTTAGAGGGCTTGCCGAAGTGCTAAAGTCTTTGACAAATCTTCTATAAAAACTTGCCAATCCATGGAAACTCCTAATATCTCTAACATTTTTAGGTGTTGGCCAACTTTGGATGGCCTTAATTTTCTCTTCATCTACTTGCACACCTTGTGCACTAATAACATAGCCCAAGAATACCACTTTGGTGGTGCAAAATGTGCATTTCTCAAGGTTGCCAAATAGTTTTTCATTTCTTAATACTAACAAAACACACTTCAAATGTTCATGATGTTCATCAAGTGTTTTGCTATATTAAGATATCATCAAAATAGACAACCACAAATTTACCAAGGAATTCTCTAAGGACATGATTCATGAGCCTCATGAATGTGCTTGGTGCATTAGTGAGTCCAAAGGGCATCACAAGCCATTCATAAAGTCCATACTTGGTTTTAAAATCGGTTTTCCATTCATCCTCTTCTCTTATTCTTATTTGATGATAGTCACTTCTTAGGTCAATTTTTGAAAAGATTTGTGACCCATGTAGCTCATCTAATAAGTCATCTAACCTTGGGATTGGATGTCTATATTTGATGGTTATGTTATTAATGGATATACAATCCGTGCACATTCTGCATGTACCATCTTTTTTTGGTACTAAAATAATAGGCATTGCACATGGAGAAAGTGATTCTCTTATCCATTCCTTTTCCAATAATCCTTCAACTTGCCTTTGAATTTCTTTTGTTTCTCGGGGATTGCTCCTATAGGCCGGCCTATTAGGAAGAGAAGCACTAGGAATTAAGTCCATGTGATGCTCAATCCCCCTCATAGGTGGCAAACCTTTAGGAATATCTTTTGGAAAAACATCTTTGAAATCATCCAAAATAAACTCAAAAGGTTTTGGCAAAGAAAGAGATGAAGTAGAATTTTCATCATTATTTTTGGTGTAAAGTAAATATATTGGTTGATTGGCCAATAATATTTTATTTATTCCCTTTTCTTTTAGAAATAAGCATTCTTTGCTATCTATTTCTTTACCTTTATTTTTTTCAAAAACATTTTGCTCACTTGTGCCATTTACCTTTTTCATATTCTTTTGTTGCACATTATTTTCTTTATTTATTTCTTTTCCACTCTTGGCTTTTCTCTCAAGCTCCCTTTTCTCTCTCATTTTCTTTTGATCCTCACCAATTTCTTTAGGAGAGAGGGGTACAAGAGTAATCTTTTTGTTGTGGTGCATGAAAGTAAATTTATTGGAAAGGACATCATGTATGACTTTCCTATCAAATTGCCATGGTCTTCCTAGCAACACATGTCCCGCCTCCATAGGCACCACATCACACATCACTTCATCATGATAAGAGCCAATGGCAAAACTCAACAAGACTTGTTGGTTCACTAAGATTTCACCCTTTTCACTTAGCCATTGTAACTTGTATGGCCTAGGGTGTGGATTGGTTTTGAGACCAAGTTTGGTCACCAATCTTTGACTAGCCACATTGGTGCAAGATCCTCCATCTATGATTAGTGCACACAACTTTCCATGCACCATGCACCTAGTGTGAAAAATATTCTCTATTTGGCTCTCATCCTCTTCTTTAACCTTGACTCCTAAGAGTCTTCTCACCATTAACAAGTCTCCTTCAAGTGGGAGAACTTCATCTTCCTCACTCTCATTAGAAGACTCACTAGAAGATGCAGTTGTTACCTCTATATCCTCTTTTGTTCTAGAGATCATTGTTCTTTTATTGGGACATTGAGAAGCAATGTGTCCCTTACCCAAACATTTAAAGCATTTAATATCTCTAGATCTACTTGAAGAAGGAGTAGAAGTGGATGTTTTAGCGTTAGGGAATATGGCCTTTGATCCACTTTTACCAATAACTTCAAGTTGTTTTGATGACTCGCCCTCCTTATTGGAATGATCCTTCCAAGATGAGTTGTTGTTGTTGAAGAATGTTTTCTTGAAAGACTTCTTTCTCTTGACTTGAGCTTCAACCTTAATTGCATGGTGTACCAAGTCCTCTAACTCAACATAGTTGTAAAGCTCTACCGCATCTTGGATTTCATGGTTAAGTCCTCCCAAGAACCTAGACATAGTTGTCTCTCTATCTTCTTCTATGTTTTCTCTAATCAAGATGACCACCAACTCTTTGTAATATTCTTCTACACTTATACCTCCTTGTCTCAACCTTTGAAGCCTATGGTGTAGGTCTCTAGTGTAACTTGAAGGCACATATCTTTCTCTCAAAACCCTCTTTATCTCTCTCCAAGTACTAATTGGTTCCTCATCATA
Source organism: Sophora flavescens (assembly GCA_030762895.1). NCBI lineage: Eukaryota > Viridiplantae > Streptophyta > Magnoliopsida > Fabales > Fabaceae > Sophora > Sophora flavescens. Next base: position 102,291,491 of record CM061066.1, on the reverse strand, counting down.
TCTTTTTCTTTCTTTACATAATTGATCCCACCAAATTAAAGCATAATCATGAAATTCTAAACTTGCTACTTTTACTTTTTTTCTTCACTATAGTTGTAACAAGAAAATATGTGTTCTAATTTGGTCTCCCATTCCAAGTAAGCATCGGGATCACTCTTCCCATGGAAGCTAGGGATCTTCACCTTCACATTATGCAACTTGCCATCCTTCTCATGCCTTCTTCCTCTATGCTCATGTCTAGGTCTCCATCTATCAAATCTAGGTCTTTACTCATGGTTGTCTTCGGAATGTGATGAACCTCTATGGGAGTTAGTATGCCTTGATCGTTCTTTGCTCTCAAGTATTTCCAATCTTTCAAACATTCTTTCCATGTGGCTTGTCATTCTATCCAACTTCCTATTCAAGTTCCTTGTTCGTGGTGATGATGTAGGAGAATCTTCAATGTCTTCTTCATGTATGGAAGTCATGGTGCACTTACAAATTGAAAAATTACATACAAAATCCAGAAAATGAAAAAATACACAAAACAAATGAAGATTACACCAATGAGAACAATTACACCACCAAAAATCATAAGAATTAAGTACAAACCAAACTAATAACAATTACACTTAAAGAACAAAGAATTACAAGAAAAATGAAAAGTACAAGGACCTCACCACTCATTCACCATTCACTCAAAGATGGCCACTCGTATATATCACTCAAGTAGACTTTTATAAGATGATTTCACTCTTGTCTCTTTCCACTCAAGAGTTTCCTCTTCAAGAGATCTACAAATTGAAACAAGATTCTCAACTATTAGTCTCCAAAAACAAGTGAGAAAGCAACCAATAAGCAAATCAATTCCAAGAGGTCAAGAAAGTGGAAAAAAACTAATAAAAAACGAATGGAGTTTATAAGACAAGCAAGAAAAGGTTCAAGAAGAATTGCACGCTCAAATTGATGTGAAGAAGACAAGTTGAAAGAGTCCAACAAAAGTGTATTTCAAATTTAATCAAAGTGTTTGTGAACAAGTGATGATCAATGTGAATTGTGATACACGAATATGTGAAGGATCAATACAAAAATAATCATGTGAAATGGTGGCAAGTCTTTTACCTCTGCTGAATTTTTTCAGATTTTGCATTTTTTCCCCAAAACTTTATATATTTACGATTTTGGCCCACTTTTTCTTTTTTACACCAGATTTATTTATTTATTTATTTATTTAAATTTCATCCACTTGACTTTTACTTATTGCAATTTCACGGCAATTACAATGAAAATTTCGAATTACAAATGAGATCCTTCAAGCATGAACAAATTTGAACAATATTGGTGTAATGCTTGGAAATATGAACAATTGAAGTAGTGTAAAATAATTTACAAGTAATGAAGCACAAATCAAGAAATTAGATACCTAGATCTTTCATTCAAGTGGATGATAAACATAATTTCCACAATTTGAATTTCATGAAGATCTATGAGGTTCTAATAATATGAAATCATTGAAGCACTTTTGATTAAAATTTGAATCAAGCTTACTATTGTGAATTGAAATTTGAATTTGAATCTTGAATTTGTTCAAATTCACAAAGTAAGGAAAAGAAATTGATGCTTGAATTTCAAGATGCAACCAAAATTAAAATGTAATCTATGATTACATTCACATGTATGGCGCCAAAAGCTAGGGTGAAAAGTAGAGGGAAAATTTTTTTCCCCAAAATTCAAGCAAAATGAATTCAAACTCATTTCAAATTGTAGATCCATGATCACTTTTGGATTCAATTTGAATTTCATCATCCAAATCTAGTGACAAATGGCGCCTAAACTTAAATGAAATTGATCATGATAATGGCGCCAATTCATAGTTCATCATTGAATTTGATTTTTTTTTTTGATCAACAATTCAAAACAATTGAAGATTCAAAGAACTAGCTGTAGATACAACTTGATGTGATCAAGACATAGATCACTAACATTTTAGGATATTTCTTTGAATTCAATTGCTAAAAATTCAAGATCAAACACAAACAAGAACAATAGAATAAACTTGATCTTCAAGTGAAGAATCAAGAGAAACCAAAAGGAGTGGAAGAGAAGAACAATTGATATATGAACTAGAAAGTAAATTGCAATAAGTAAATGACATGAATTAAAGAGCAAGAATTAAAGAACAAAATGGAAAATGGAAGAGGTAGAGAAGAAGGAGAATGGCGCCACAATTACTATCATCTTTGAGAAGAAGATTGAAATTGATAAGCCAAGGAGGATTCACCACTTGAATATGGAAACTCAAGATAAGAATCAATGGTTCAACTCATGAACCAAGAAGAGGAGACTCTCAACTCTCTCTAGCAATGTGAGAAAACTCAATTGTATTCAAACTTGTAAAATGATTTACATGGCATCTATTTATAGACTCATCCTACTTAAGGTGCAAGCTAGACTAACTTGAAGTGCAAGCAACTCTAACTTGAACCACAAGTACTGTCCCCTAGCTCCTTCCACCCAAGTGTGGGCTTCGTTTTGGTTCTAATGCCTTATACTATTATTCTATGGCCCAATAGACCCAAACCCTAAACTAGTCCTAAGTGCTTTTTGAATAAGCACTTTTCATTACATAAACTCTACTTTATACAAGGTTCCTAGTCCCTACCTTTATTACATGAAGTCTAAGCTAAACAAGGGTCCTAGGTCCTATCCCTAACTAGGTGGTCAATAGCTCAATGCACAAGAGGTTCAAGGTGAAGCCCTCTTCATACGGTTGCCTATGAGTCAAGTGATTGACCACCACCTTCTTCAATAAGTCTTGGATTCTTCTAAGCCTTGCCCTTGTTAAGGCTCCATGTAGGTCTTCAATGTTAGGTCCTTGGATTTGATTGTCCATGCTCATATAAGAGGCTGAGAACCAAGGGGTAAAACCTTGCTCAATCAGCCGAACCAGAGATTAGTCCCAGAGCGAGCCCGAAGGGCCTAAGCTGTGGGATACTCTAGTGGACCCACTCGGCCCAAAGGACTAATTAGGGTGGGTTCCAAAAAAAAAAGAGACACAAACAACCGGTAAATGATAAAGACATATAATTTACTCCTTTAATCGAAGACTTGAAGAAAATGTGGGAGACAGGTGTCGAAATACAATGGGTTTAGAAAGAAAATTTTCGATTTGGGGGCTATGTTGTTTGGCACAATCAATGATTTTCCGACCTATGGCAATCTTTTAGGATACAGTACCAAAGGTTAGTGTGCATACCCTACATGTGAAGATGATACATATTGGATGCGACTAGAACATTGTAAGAAGAATGTCTTCCTCGGGCACTGTAGATTTTTTCCTCAAACGCATCGTTATCGGTGGTGGTGAAAGGCCTTCAACGAGAACTCAAAAGAAGGTAAAGCTCCTTTGCCGTTGACAGGTGAACAATTGTTTGAAAAGATCAGTGATTTGTCTATTAATTTTGGTAAACCGTTTGCGGGGGAGCTTGTCACAAGAGGGTGTAAAAAAGGTCTATTTTCTTTGAGTTGTCATATTGGAAGTCATTATGTGTTAGACATTTCCTTGATGTGTTGTATGGCGAAAAAAATATTTGTGATAGTGTCATCAGTACGTTACTCAATGTGCAAGGAAAGAGTAGAGATAGCATCAATGCAAGGCTGGACTTGGTTAGTATGGGAATAAGAATAGAAATGGAACCGGAAAAGAGGGAAAAACGTACATATCTACCTCCGGCGGCTCATACTATATCTAGAAACTAGAAAAGTCTTTTTATACGTTTCTTCATGGAGTTAAAGTTATAGAGGGTTACTATTCAAACATTAGGAACCTTGTATCAATGAAAGATTTGAAGTTAAAGGGTCTAAATTCTCATGATTGTCATGTTCACCTGGAGGATTTGCTACCAGTCGCGATACACTCCATTTTGCCCAAAAAAGTGCGATTGTCCACAACTAAACTATGTAACTTATTCAAAGCGATTTGTAGCAAATTGATTGACCCTATGAAGTTGTCAGCATTACAAAGAGGAATTGTTGTGTCTTTGTGTGAGCTTGAGATGTATTTCCCACCTTCGTTCTTTGACATAATGGTTCGTATGGCAGTTTGTAACACCCCATTTTTCGTATAATGTCTCTAAGTGTTTATATGTATGTTTTATGTTCTTAAGTTACCTTAGAAATGTTGTAAGAGGGCTAAGTGGGGCTTTTGAGGTGAAAATCCCCATTTCTGGTGCATGAGCACGACCGTGCTCATGTACCAGCAAGCCCGTGCTTGATGGCTTGCTCAGTGGCTAAGTGAGCCACGAGCAAGACCGTGCTCGTGTCGGAAATGTGCTCCATGTGACGTGAAAGTTGTTTTCTCGTGCTTAAACGAGCACGACTCCGTCCTCGAGTTAAGCACGACCGTGCTCGGGTCTGAAGTTATATAAATAGAGGAGGTAGCGAGGGTTACGAGTGTTAATCCTCAAATTGGCACTGTAGGCAATCATAGTGTGACAGAAACGTCTCCCCTTTCCATTCCCTTGAACCCTTTGAAGTTCTTGGTTTTCTTGCTCTAGTTTGGGAGAGATATCACACACGCTAGTGTCGAATAACAGGTAACCTAGTTATCCATCTTTAATATCCTTTTCCCTTTTTTCTTAAATTGGAGATTAATTGGTTAATCCTCTTGTGTTTGGCCAAGGCTTGAAGAGTTCGTCGAGCCGCTCGAGGGAACAAGAGTAGTTTCGTTTACGGTTAGCAAAAGGGCTTAGATATTCGTACCAGGTATGGGGAGAAGGGATAGAATAAACATCTAGGCATTGGGGGTAGCGTAAGATGAAGGGTTAACCCATGACCCTATTGTTGTTGTTTGATTAATTGCTATCCTATTTATGATTATACATTTTTAATTGTTATTAGTATGCCGATTGTTATTATGAATTGTATTTGATGATGCCATGTTTGTATTGATGATGCCACAAATGATGTTTGGTTGTTTATGCTATTCATGACTTTGGATGAATGAATGTTGAGTTGATGTTGTTGTTAATGTTTATAAGACATTAAAGATGTTAATAAAGATGATTGAAGTTAAGGGATAAATTCCTAATTTTCATAAGACTCGAACCGTAGTAAAGAGTGAGATTATTGCTCAAAGGCTTAGTTAAGACCCTAGGATTGATTCTTGAGTGTTTTAGGGACATTAATAATGAATCTGGAATGAAATGATTAACTCCCCAATAAGTATAAAACATGGAGATTAATTAAGTGTAATGAAACTGATATTGATGGTTAATAAAAGTCAATAGGATTGATCCTTGAATGCCCTAGGGAGCTTAACAAGGGTTCTTCAACCCTTATGCCCAGAAACAGCACAAACATGCTCCAGCAAGCACAACCGTGCTCAATAGTCAGCACGACCATGCTCCCCTGTTCAGAACATAAACGCAGAAACAGAATGAGGTGTTTTACCACAATTGTTCCCAATGATGATAGTAAGACACTAAACGCAGTAAAGACAAGTTAGGTAACTCAATGAAGACTTAACAAGGATAATTAAACACAAACGTAAAGATGGTTAAGTCGACAACGATGTCTACTGCACGTTGTTGTACCTTTGTAGCCAAGTGGCCAAGGGGGTCTTGATGCTTAATGGTCAAGGTGTTGTTAATGTTGAACCTTGGTAGCCTAGTGGTCAATAGGACCTCGATGGCAAGTGGTCGAGGTGTTGATGGTGTTAAAACTTGGGTAGCCTAGTGGCCCAAGCAGAGGTGGTGTTTCTTTGATTGTGTGTTATTGTTCATCACGCATTTATGCATTGAAGACGTTAGTGGGGGATATTCAACACATGGGAGGTCGTCCGAGAGTAAGGTGATCTTGCCGTCCGTGGCGATTCAAGTGAATCATGTACAACCGTGATGGTGCATCCGAGAGTAAGGTGTGTCGACTATCCAAAGGGTTCACCCTAGTTTGGTGAACTGCCGGTGTTTGTTCTTAATGGCCAATGTGGATATGTGATTCCGAAGTTGACTTCCTGAGGAAGATTGGATCCAAGTGCATAACAGAGTAGTGTAGTAGCGATGCATCACATTGCATACTTGTTTGAAATGATATGAATATTATTAATGTGTTGAAATATTATCATGTTTGATATGCTATTTGTATTTGTGATGCATGTTCATCTTGCTAACTGCTTCCATGCCATTATGTTTATATACACGTTTTTACTCCCTATTATTCTGTTGTTTTGTTTGGCATGTATATTTTATGCAGATGACGGTGATCAACCAGCTGAGGAGTGATAACCCTTTATGTTTGACAACATGTTGTATGCCTAATGCCTAAGTGTTATCTGACATTAAATTGTTTGTTGTTATGATATTGACATGATTGTTATTATTAGTTTAATGTTATTATGAACATGTTAATGTGATGATGCCATGATTGATTGTTTTATCATGATTATGATATGATGATATATTGCCTGTTGTTTGGTATTATGAACGCGTGGCGTAAATATGATAAATCTGTTAAACAACGTTAAGGGAGGTTTTTCCCCTTTTGATCATAATACCGAATCGTAGTAATGAGAGGCGAGGTTATTGTTGATGGTCCTTGACTAGACCCTAAGGATTGATCTTGAGTGATTAGGGATAATTAATGAAATGAAACTAAAGGACTAATTCCCCTTTAATGTGTAAGACATGAACATTAATTCAATGTTAACGAAACTGATGAATTATGGATTAGAGGAGCCTTAGGATTGAATCTGGGAATGTCCCAAACAAGTGGCAATAGGGTCTGTGACCCTTCTGCCCAGAACAGCAGGGCGCGTATTCGAGCACGCCCGTGCTCAACAGGGAGCACGCCCGTGCTCCCATTCAAACCCAGAACTGGGCGCGCTGCTTAAGCACGCCCATGCTCAATAGTCAGCACAACCGTGCTTGACTGTGAGCTCAGCACGACCGTGCTGAAGGGTGAACACGCTCGTGCTCACCTGTACAAAACAAAAACTAGAATAGTGCAGAAGCAGGGGTTTCGCCCTAAATGCTCTAAAAGACTTAATAAAATACCAACGGAACATGAAGACCAAATACAAGTGATAAGATTGTTGTACCTTGGTTGCCTAGTGGTCAAGGGGGCCTTGATGCATGATGGTCAAGGTGGTAATCTCTAGTGCCTAATGGTCAAGGTTTTAATCTCTAGTACAGAACAACTAGAGTGTTTAATTAATGAATACGAAAGACAACAATGAATTGATGGTGTTAAAACTTGGGTAGCCTATGGGCCCAAGCGGAGGTGGAGTTTGTGCTTGTGTGTTGTGTTGAGCATGCATTCATGCATCGGAGATGTTAGTGGAAGATGTTCAACATAGGGGAGGTTGTCCGTGAGTAAGACGACCTGGCCGTCCATGGGACCTGGTACCCCTGCGGTGGCGAATCCGTGAGTAAGGTGCGTCGGCTATCCTAGGGCTCCACCCAAGGTTTGGTGGATTGCCTTGGCGTTGGTTCTTATTGGCCAATATGGAAATGTAACTCCGAAGTTGACTTCCTGAGATAGAGTGGATCCAATTGCATAATGGAGTAGTGGATCAGAGTTGCATTGCATAGCATACCCGTTTATATTATGATGTATATGTGTTATACTGTTGCTTGCTATAACATGATCGTTTGATGTATGCTCGTCTTGCTAACTGCTTCCTTGCCATTATATTCTTATTCATGTTTCTTACTCCCTATCTCTATGTTTCTTATTGTGGCATCTATCTTTTATGCAGAGGACGGTGTGCAGCCAGTTAAGGAGTGACTCCGAGGAGCCGTGACTCATTAGTTAGGATTTCCAGTTTTTTCAGTAGTTAGTTAGTTTGTTCAGTTTGTATTCGAGGTTGTTTTTCCGGATCGGTTATACCGGCTCTGTAATGTGACATCGGGGTTGGGTTTTTCTTTTATGTTATGTTATGTTTTATTTTCCGTGTTTGAGACTTGACACAATGTGGTGTTCTCTACACGTTGTTTGGTTTTAATAAATAATGCATGTTTTATTTTTAATTATCTTATCTTTTAAAGCTTTGTATGTATGCGGGGTAGAGGGTGTCACATTCTATATCGAAGGAAGTTACGGTTAAATTTTGGGTTTAAAACTCAGACGAAAACCGGTCTGCGTTTTCGTTGATAATATAGTTTTGTAGCGGCAGAAACCCTAATTTGATCCGAAACTGAGAAATTCTAAATTTTATCATTATTTTAGTGATAAAGTCTATTTTAAAAATGTTCGCTCAAAATAAAATACTATATTTTATTAGGGCGAATCTTGACGAAAAACGATCGAAAAACCTAATCGGGTAAACGACGGAGCCGGTTTCGGAACAATGAACAAGAAAGGACAATAAGGTAACTTCACATAGGATTTTAGATATTTTGTTCAAAACCCATCATTAAAAGGGCGAGTCATGGTGGTGACTCACCATGTGACTCATCACTTGAGGTTAAATGCTTGTCCCATCAATTCCAGTATCCAGTTCTATCTCTGCGGTTCTGAAACTGGCTCCGTCGCTTACCCAATTAGGTTTTTCGATCGTTTTTCGTCAAGATTCACCCGAATAAAATATAATATTTTATTTTTTAGCGAACATTTTTAAAATAGACTTTATCACTGAAATAATGATAAAATCTAGATTTTCTCAGTTTCGGATCAAATTAGGGTTTCTGCCGCTACAAAACTATCCTATCAGCGAAAACGCAGACCGCTTTCTATCTGAGTTTTAAACCCAAAATTTAACCGTAACTTCCTTCGATATAGAAGGTCTCAACTATGATTTTTTTTATTCAAAATCATTTTCTAGATCCCCGGTAATAATATAAAATATAATTACCAGTCAAGACGCGAGAAAACAGGGTGTTACACTATATGCTGACGTGGCCACCACACAATCTTGTCACGCATCCCTCGTCTGATGAGGGAGATGAGTCAGTCATCCCATCGGCTCGTTCATAAATGTCAGGGTACACCCTCATTCCAGTTAGGGCGCTCATTCAAAGAATGACACTATTCCCCTATTCCCGTTAGAGAGTAGCTGCACAATATAAAAGTATCCTCATTTTAGTTAGGATACGGGACGGCTCGGCAAGGACTACAAGAGTATCACGGTAGTTTTCCCCATTCCCATTAATCGGATACTCTGACCTCGTGTGTTCCACTCATACTAGCTGAGAATAACACCATGCATCTATATGAGGCTCACCGACTTGTATCGAGTAATAACCTAGTGCCTCAACCTATCATCCTCATCTCATATCATATCTCAGTCCCACCACATAAACTCATCATGAATAAAATATTATTTAATAAGGTTAGGCACAACTAAATCTCATGTCGTACGCTTCCCAACATGTATCCCTCCAAAATATCATATGTCAATACCTAGAATCCCAACTAAGCAGATAACGACAAATATCGCATGTTATCATAGAGCATGTTATCAATAATAAAATAATAAATGAAATACTCATATTTCACAGATAAGCATACCAAGCATGTTAACACAAACAACATATAGCAAGCAGCTCAATGGGTAAAATCACACAACCTCGAATATCACAAAATTAACCTAACGGGATAAATCTACAATCCTCATATCATCACTGGTACCACTAGGTAGTCGCCAACGTGATATTGACATTGTCGATTACTCGCTCACTAGCAGGGTTTAGGTCGCCCTACGCCATTATCGTAAAATATACTACTTAGCTATTTCCGACGATAGGTGTCTTCTTTCTCCAACCTGAGGTAAGTGTAGCTACAGCCGGGACCATGAAACCAAGCTTCTATCCCCCCTGTGCTTTCTGCCATGTGCTGCCCTAGCACCCTCGGTGCCTAAAAAATTTACCCGAATACATGCACGCCTAGCGTACGTTACAGGTAACCCTAATACGAAAATGAAACGTAAAACTGATAATCGAATGTAGAGAAAACCTCAATACCGTCACTGATGGCATGTCAGCATGATAAGGACAAAGGCTTACCTCAGTCTTAGCAAGAAAAGGAAGATAGGGTTAGGAAGTAGACATCGCCACGAGTACGATGGTATAATCGGAATCGGGTTTGGACGAACGGATTGGTCGCGCCGAGCTCCGGAATATCTCTCTTTAACTCTCCTTTTCACTTTCTGTTTTCTGTTTTACGTTTAGGTCAGTGGGTTTGTCTCAGACTTTCACTCTTCTTTTAAAAATTTCCTTGCCAACTCTCGAGCTTGGCCTTCCTAGTGCTCAAGCGCTCTGGCGCTCGAGTGCCCCAGTCCCAACACTCAAGCATTGGATGCTGAGTCAAGAATTCTTCGCAAAGTCTTCTTGATGCGTGTCCTCTCCACGTGCCACCTCCTGACATGTGGCCTAATCCTTCCCAATGCTCAAGCGTGGCCCCTACATGCTTGCGAGTTCAATGTTGATTCTAAAACCTAATTTCAGTTCTCGTCCGATTCGAAGCCGAATAATTGGTACTTTTCAAACAAGGTTCCATATACTTAAACATGCATATTAGACACATAATTAAGGTCTTAAAACATGGATGTTACAACGAACAATAGAGCACGTTGGCGGCGCGGACTGGAGCAACATGGCGGCGTGGACTGGAGCACGACGGCGTAGTGTATTTTTGGCTCTATGTTTGAATACCAACAAATATGGTTGACGACGACTCGTAGTGGAGATGAAATGGAGGGTCAAGATGGGGAGTAATATTTTAAACTTACTACTGGAGTAAGTGGATCCATATATATATATATATATGAAGTTATTTGGATGATGTCATTTGGTGTAATATTTATTAATCGTTTGTCTTTACCATTTGTGAAAAGAAAATGAAAAGTAAATTCGTATTTTCAAAAGAATTATTTTGTTCCGTTATTCTCGGGCTAGCTTATAAATGTCAAAGACAATGTAGTGCTCAAGAAGGGTGTTACATTTTTTGGTGTCATAGATGGCCGAGTCTTTTAGGGTTTGTGGTTTAGTCTGTCTTTATTTGTGTTGTGTGTTCTCTGTATATTTCTATGCTATTATTTCTGAAGGGGGATAATAATTGTTGGAATGGTTGTATTGCTATCTTCATGACTTGACAATTTTGGTCTTCATTTAGTTACTTAAGATTTAGCTGTTAGAAAATGGGGTCTGGTCTGCAACAAAGAAGAGAAGAACAAGTGACATGCGCACCCTCCAAGGCGTGAAGAACACTAGGCTTTAGGTTCGATTCGCCCCCACCAATCTCTCCTCGTAGATTGGATGCAACAGGTGTAACCGGCGAATCCCCTTCAGGATACAATGGAGAACCTTAGTTTGGTTTGCACACCCTAAACCAAGCGTATCGTCAATGACATTTTACAGAATAATAGTTTCCTTAAATCTCTCTGCGCATTAAGGGAAGAAAGAAAGTGATTTGCCTTGCAGAAGTTTAGCCAATTTTTCAGACATCATTCTGCATGCACAAGTGGTTCTATTTATAGACCAACTTATGCCTCTTGGTGAATGAAATAACCTTTCATGTATTTGAAAGAATGATTGCAACCTTTCGTGAATGTACACTTAATGAATGAACACATTTAATTATGAAAAAACACACCTATTAGGAAATATTTAAAAGCCATGAAGAGACACACCTATTGGTGTCCTTCAACCTCTTTCCAACTTGGTGTCTTGAACTTCCATTATTTTGGAAATCCTTCACATTAACAACGTTGTAAATCATTCTGTAAAAATTTAACCAAACTTTTTTAGCTATTTATCTTTTTTTTCTCTAATAGTTTTGTACAACATTAAAATGTCTACCTCCCTTTAACTTATTTATGATACTTTTTCATCTTTTCGAATAACTTTTTTTATGCATCCAAAGTATTTTTAAAATAAAAAATGGTTGGTCTTTAATTTGTTTTGAAGGTTGAAAACAAAATATTTTTTTGCCCTTCAATTTATTTTTTATTTAATGTATTCACTTGGAGTAGAAACATAACCGGCTACTTTCATTATTTCTATAGAACAATTTCAAAGTATAACAAGGATCACATACAATAATGTCTTGTCCCTGGGAGGTGCACATCACCCATGTTATGCGAGAAGGTTTGCATGTTGTTGATTCTCCTCCACCTGGGTGTTTATATTTGTTGTACTAGGATGGTATTGGCGTTTCTTTTGCCCGTAGTGTAGCTGTTTAGCTGGGGTCTCCCTCCTTTTTACCAAAAAAAAGATCGCATACAACAATCAAGCCTTTTTCATTAGGTAGGGTCAGCTAGATAGATCATACTAGCTAGGTAGTAATGTTCTAGTGTAAATCATCTCTCTATATTAACATCTAGTTCCTTTTACTGGTTTTACCTATAGTTTTTCTCGGTTTTTTTGTTTTGGCAATTGGACTACCCTATACGCTTTATCTGTCAGCAACAGTTTATTTTCAGGGTATTTATGCTATGTTTTTTGGTAAATGATTCATTTCATTATTTGTTAGTTCCGTTCTGGTGTGTCTTTGTCGGAAGTGTTGTTTTTGTTAGTTTTTCTTTAATATTGTCCTTACCCGCAATTGAGAATAGCTTATTCTGTTTGCTTTCTTAGCAGTGAACTAAATGTTGTAATGTTTATCTATACTAGGAAGAATTGAAGAAACATAACAATGAAGCTGGAACATCTCAATCAGCCCAAAACAAAGGCATATGTCTTGGAAGGATGACATATATTCCCAAGTACAAGGACCTGGAAAGAGGAATCGTGTGCATTGTATGGGCAAGATTCCAAAATCTAAAAAATCAAAGGTTTTTTTGTCAGAAAAGGAAGAGTTACGTGCTAGATTTAAGCATATGGAAAGTTTGTTGGCAAACTTTACGACACCGATTCAAAATCGATTTTCTGGAGAAGATGTTAATGATATCATAGAGGCAACAAGACAGGTATATTATATTTTCCTTGTGAAGTTCATATTTCAATGTTCATTTTGTGACTTATATGGTGTATTATTTTGTTTTCAATAGGTTCCAGATGCTTCAAGTGTCCCTAGCCATTTGAGTTCTCCAAGTTCATACACAAATGAAGACAATGAATATGGTATCTACTTAGTATTGACTAAATCTCACTAAAATTGTTAATATTTCCTATGGCGAGTTATGCGAGTATTAATTTTTTTTTTTACTTGCAGGTGAAGATTAAGAAGCAAATTTGTTTTTGATGGTGCTAAGTTGGAAATTAAGTGAACACGATATGATTTCTTTGTAAGTTTTTTAGATTGTTATAAGACTTTATGTGCATACTATTGTTAGTATGCTACTTTTAGGTGGACATGTTTAATTATTATGCAATTTGATACGTTTGTAAGACTTTATATTAATTTTCAATATAAGTGAAGTTTTATTTTAATTTTGGTTCCTAAATATATTTATTTAGTTTATCATGTATTTAGTTTATTATATGATCAATGTTATAAAAGATCATGGGTATTTATTATTATTATTAGTATAAATATTTTAAGTAATTCTACAGTGACGGGACTAAATTGTGGGTATAGCAAATTATAATCTGTCACTAAAACCTGTACCAATGGAAGATAAATCGTAGGTATATGTTCAATTGTTCTTCTGACGGGTTTAGAAATCATCACTAAATCCTATAGTGACAGGGCCAAAATCGTGGGTATAATAAAACATATACCAACAGAAGATAAACCATGGGTATATCTTTATGTATTCTACCAACAGGTGAAATTCCATCACTAAAGCCTATAGTGACGAAGCCACAATCGTAGGTATAACATTGTTATAGACCACGGCTTCAAATGTTCCTAGGTATATGATTTTTTGCCTATACCTACGGTTTTTCACCTTTTACCTACGGTTTTCTGCTGTCACTAAATGGCTTATTCCTTGTAGTGTCTTCACGCATTCTCAAACTACTTAAGGTGAGAAGATATCATTTTCTCTACAATAGACTTTCTCTTTAATGTATTCCTTTCTAGTCCTGTCTTGTCTAATGTCTAGTATGTCCACTCATTTACTCTACAACATTCTCATATCTGCTATATTTAGTTTATTCTTTTATCGGTTTTTTACCGCCCAACATTTAGTCTCATGCTACATTACAAGTTTTATAGTTGTGCACTAAAATTTTCTGATAAGCTTGAGCTATACCTAAAAACAAAACATTCCTCCATTTTTATCCACCCGCTGTCATTTTTCATGATGTGCTTATTGTATGGTCTCCAATTTTCACATCCAAGATTGGATTGATGCACCTCCTAGTAAATTTACATTCCATCTCCATCTTACTATTGGGAAATACCAGCATAATTTCCCTCCTTTGTGAACTCAAAAATAGGCACTAAACGGAAGCGTAAAAATAAGTGTAATAACACCGGACAATTTTTAGCGTGGAAAAACCTCCTCAATGTGAGCAAGGAAAAAACCACGGGACCCGTAGGCCGCTTAAACTTCCACTATAACAATAATGGGAATACAAAAATACAAGAATATTGTATCCTCAATTTGTGGATAACACTCTCACAAATTGGCTCACTATTTTTCTCTCTGAGAAAACTCTCTCTAATGATCTCTCTACTTTTCTCTCACTCTTCTTAGTGAGGATTGGTGTGTTTAGTTAGCACCCCTTAAGCTTCTTTATATAGGCTTAAGGGGGCTCTCCAAGTTAGCTCCCATACAATGTGGGACTTGCTTTGGCTGAAATTTCCAACAAATCTCCCCCTTCAACCAAAGGGAAAATATCCTTGAATCAGTTTGGGGTTGATGCTAAGCCTGCAACTTCTTTACAGACTTCTATCTTCTCGTTCGGTAGGGCTTTTGTCATCATATCCGCCCCGTTATCTTTTGTGTGTATTTTCTCAATCTGCAGCAGTTTACTTTCCAACACATCACGGATCCAGTGATACCTTACGTCGATGTGTTTCGACCTTGAATGAAATGTCGAGTTCTTACTGAGATGGATTGCGCTCTGACTGTCGCAATAGAGAATATAACTTTCCTGATCCTGTCCTAACTCTTGTAGGAACTTCTTCATCCACAAGATCTCTTTGCAACCTTCGGTGATTGCGATAAATTCTGCTTCTGTAGTGCTTAAAGCAATGCACTTTTGTAGTCTTGACTGCCATGAGATAGCCCCCCTGCAAATGTAATTATATATCCTGATGTAGACTTTCTTGAATCCACATCTCCTGCCATATCTGCATCTGAATACCCAAGAAGCTTTAAATTTACATTGCCAAAACACAAGCAGCTTTTGGCAGTTCCTCTCAGATATCGTAGTATCCATTTCACTGCATTCCAGTGTTCCTTTCCTGGATTTGATAGGAATCTACTCACAACTCCGACAGCATAAGCAATGTCCGGTCTTGTACAGACCATTGCATACATAAGACTACCCACTGCAGAAGAATAGGGCACCTTGTTCATTTCTTCTTTTTCTTCTTCATTCCCTGGACATTGCGTCTTACTCAGTTTGAGATGACCAGGTAATGGAACATGCACAGGTTTGGCATTATGCATGTTGAACCTTTCAAGAACTTTCTGGATATAGTCTTCTTGTGACATCCACAGCATCCTTCTAGAACAATCTCTAGTTATCTTCATTCCAAGAATATTCTTCACTGCATCCAGATCTTTCATGGCAAAAGACTTGCTCAATGCCTTCTTGAGAGCAGCTATTTTCGCCTTATCTTTCCCAATAATTAGCATATCATCAACATACAATGGTCTGCGGAGGTCTTCTTGAAATTCTGTTGGGTCATGAAGAGATCAAACTCCTTGTACCATTGCCTTGGAGCTTGCTTCAGACCGTAGAGGCTTTTCTTCAAGACGACACACTAGGTGTTCCTTGCCTGGTTCTGCAAAACCTTCTGGTTGCTCCATATAGATTTCCTCTTCTAGGTCTCCATGTAGGAATGTTGTTTTTACATCAAGTCGTTCAATCTCCAAGTCTAGTTTTGCAACTAGACCGAGAATTGATCTAATAGATGTCATCTTCACCACTGGTGAGAAGATTTCTTCGAAATCTATGTCTTTCTTCTGGTTGCACCCCTTTACCACAATTCTTGCTTTGTCCTGGGGTTTGGGTTGTTCTCTTCCGTCTTGAGCTTGAACACCCATTTGTTTTTCAATGCCTTTCGTCCATCTGGTAATCCCACCAGGTCATACGTCTGATTCTCTTTCAGGGACTGCATTTCTTCTTCCATGGCTTGCAACCATTTCTCCTTATCATTCGTCTCAATTGTTTCTATGAAGCTTTGAGGTTCTCCTTCATCAGTGAGATTGACATATTCATCTGAATAATATCTTCTTGATGGTTGTCTGACTCTTCTGGATCGTCTTACTTAAGATTCTTCTTCTGTCTCATCAGTCTCCATCATCTGATCCTGACTTTGTTCTATCTGGTCAGGTTGTTCTGTCTGATCAGATTGTTCCTCCTGATCATGTTCATCATTCCTTTGAGGATTCTCTCCCCCTGAATTGTTTATCACAACAGGACTTGAATCAGAAATCACTTTGTGCTTTGTCTTCTCAGATTGCTTAATGTCTTGGATCGTTTGATCTTCAAAGAACACCACATCCCTGCTTCGAACAATCTTCTTGTGTGCGGGGATCCCATAATCTGAAACCAAGTTCATCTCTTGGTGAACCAAGGTATATGCATTCCTTCATCTTTGCATCTAGCTTTGCTCTTTCATCTTTAGGAATGTGGACAAATGCCCTACACCCAAAGACTCTCAAGTGACCATAAGAGGCTTTCTTTCCAGTCCATACTTCATCTGGAATCTCTCCATTTAAAGGTCTTGAAGGAGACATATTTATCAGATCAACTGCAGTTTTCACTGCTTCGCCCCAAAATGATTTGGGAAGTTTTGCTTGAGAAAGCATGCTTCTGACTTTCTCTGCGATCGTTCTGTTCATCCTTTCAGCTACTCCATTCATCTGAGGTGTCTTGGGAGGAACTTTCTCATGTCTTATCTCATGAGTTTTGCAATATGTCTCAAACAGACCTATGTATTCTCCTCCATTATCACTTCTCAAGCATTTCTGTTTTATTTCAGATGCTCGTTCTACAGAAGCATGAAACTCCTTGAAAGCTTGAAGAACTTGATCTTTCGTCTTCAATGGATACACCCACACCTTTCTAGAGTGATCATCAATGAAGGTAACAAAGTATTGAGCACCACCAACAGACCTTTCAGACGTTGAGCAAACATCTGAATGAACAAGATCCAGAATCTTCTTTCTTCTTCTTGCATCATCTGATCTTTTAAAAGATACTTTGTGTTGTTTGCCTGCTAGACAGTCTTCACAGGATTCAAGTGGCTGCCCTTTTATGTTTGGGAGATGATCTTTTGCAAGGATCTTCAGACCCTTCTCGCTCATGTGGCCCAGTCGTCTATGCCACAGTTCTTTGGTTGCGTCTTGAGCAACATTCGTCTCCCCCTTGCATATCTTTCCCTGCATAATGTACAGAGAGCATTCCTTTCTGTCGCGAGCAATAATCATGCTTCCTCGGCTGAGTTTCCATCTGCCGCTACCAAATTGGTTTATCATCCCGGCTTCATCTAGCTTTCCCACTGAGATAAGGTTCAGGCGCATCTCGGGTACATGTCTGACCTCCTTCAGCACAAGCTTATTTCCATTCTCAGTCATCAAAGTTACTTCGCCAATACCGACGATTTTACTTGTGACATGGTTTCCCATCTTCACCGTACCAAATTCTTCTTTTTAGTATGATGAGAAGAATTCTTCATGAGGTGTGACGTGGAAGGATGCTCCCGATTCAATTATCCATATGCAATCATCTGATGCAACATTTAGATAATTTTCTACTCCGACAAGAAATATATTCTCATCATTCGAGGCCACTGCAGTAGTTGTTCCATCTTATTTCTTCTTCTTCGGGTCAATCTGGTCAGGGTGGACTGTTCCAGCTTGTTGGTCTCTTTTCAAGAATCTACACTCAGGCTTTACGTGTCCTAGTTTGCCAGAGTAATAACAATTTAGTCTGGTTCGAGATTTGGACCTACCTTGTGATTTTCCACGACATCCTTTTCCACGATTCTTACTCCTTCCTCTATTTTCAACAACATTGGCTTCAAACTGATTCTTCAAACCTCTTTCCCTCCATCTTGACTCTTCATTTAGCAAACAATCATAATGTAAATCCATGCTAAGCTTTGCATGCGGAGCGAGTTGCTGAGAGTGACAACTAGAGTGTCCCAACTCTCAGGTAGAGAACTGAGGAGTAGAAGAGTTTGCAACTCATCATCAACACTCATGCTTGCCTTTGTTAATTGATTAACAATGCCTTTGAAAGTGTTCAGATGTTCGATCATATTTTGACCGTTCATATACTCCAACTTTACCAATCGTCTGACAAGGTGGGCTTTGTTCCTGGGCGTCTTCTTTTGAATCAAGGATTCAAGTTTTGTCCACAACTCATACGCATTGGTATAAGTTGATACATGCTCGAACAAGCTTCGATCAATATATTTCCGGATCATAGCCACTACTTTCCAATTCTGAAGCTCTCAATCTTTGTCAGTCTTCACATCCGGCATATCCTTCTGGGTAATTGGCAAATACAAATCTTTGCAGTATAGATGATCTTCCATCATCGGCTTCCAATAGGAGTAGTTATCTGCAGTTAGCTTGAACATGTCTCCATCATGAGTGGTAGCTCCCTCCATCTTGAGTTACACAGGCCAATAGCTCCTCCAACCAGGTGGGTTTTGATAAAAATAACACTATACGTGAATAGTGTCCTATAGGCGACTTGTACCGAATGCTGAAAATTACTGTAGTTTGTGAACAGTACGTATCGAGGAAGTTTCCAGGAAAGAGAGGTGGGTCAATAGACACACTTAAATACCAAGTCTTTCCTAGCCAGAACTTTTCTAGGCATGCACTTTCACACTACCACACTTTATTTCCAGCAACAAGAATAATTCTTTTCTGATGTGGAAGATCAGACAATGCTGCAGCCACAGAGCATACTAAGAATTTTCTTATAAATCCAACACCTAGTATTCCAGAGCTCTAATACCACTGTTGGGAAATACCAGCATAATTTCCCTCCTCTGTGAACTCAAAAATAGGCACTAAGCGGAAGCGTAAAATAAGTGTAATAACACCGAACAATTTTTAGCATGGAAAAACCTCCTCAATGTGAGCAAGGAAAAAACCACGGGACCCGTAGGCCGCTTAAACTTCCACTATAACAATAATGGGAATACAAAAATATAAGAATATTGTATCATCAATTTGTGGATAACACTCTCACAAATTGACTCACTATTTTTCTATCTGAGAAAACTCTCTCTAAGGATCTCTCTATTTTTCTCTCACTCTTCTTAGTGAGGATTGGTGTGTTTAGTTAGCACCCCTTAAGCTTCTTTATATAGGCTTAAGGGGGCTCTCCAAGTTAGCTCCCATACAATGTGGGACTTGCTTTGACTGAAATTTTCAACACTTACTTTTACTTGAACAAAAGTAGTAATGCGCTTCGAAAACTTGTCTCCACATCTCTAACTTCCCATTTATTTCATTTCTTAACTCTCCAAACCATGACTATATTATCTTCAAAAAAGCAAGCATCGTGGCACTAGTTATTGGATATCCTTAGCAAGCATGAAATAGTAGGTGTCATGACTCACCGGATGCTCTGTAAGAGCTTGATAATTTGATATAGTAGTAAAGAAAGTTTAAAATGTGGCTTCAATTTGTAGTGTATCACATAATTAATTACACTCGTCAATTCATAAAGAGGAAAATGACAAACAAATAAGCAATCTAGCAAATTCCCTTTAATTTGATTTGTGGCCATAATTTTCTGTACAATAACAGGCAAATTATGGATATTCCTCCAGCCATCATATCTAGAAGTATAGATAACTGGACGAGTTCAAATAAACCAGATTCTATCACACGATTAACTTCAACAGAATTAGCTTTGATACATTTTTCCTATTTGCACGATAATTCTTCCCATTGCTGATTCAGTGGGGAATGAGTTTAAGAGTAGAACTTGTAGGTCTTTGCATCAAGTATGATTTGCCTCAATCCTCCAATAGGTGATAAAATCATTAAACATAAGCCAAGCACAATGCAGACCTGTGATCAATGGAGTCAGATTAAAATCGGCTTAAAATGACACCAATTAAAAGAGAGAAATTGAAATAAAAACAAAAAATAAACATACCCAATTAGCACACCAAGACAAGCTGTATTTCTTAGGTTTGTAGATTGCAAGCCACATGATGCAGGGGAGCTGAAAATTGAAGTAAGAAAATAAACAATTAAGCTAAAATCATTCACCCATAAGGACTTTTAATTAAACTTTGGTATCTTGGCTTACGAAGTATGTTGTTGGAGCAAAAGCAAATCCTCCAAAAAATCCTAGGAGACCACCGAAAAATGGGAAGGTAATAGCAACGAACATTGTAAATGCTGAAAACAAAGAAAATGATATATCAATCCACGGATCATAGGAAATCCATTCGAATTGATCTGGGAAGAATACAACATAGCATATACATACGATACGTTATGGACGTGGGGAAGTCATAAATTTTAAAAATTATATGATACAGCATATCTCGTTACAAGATATATAAAACTAATATAAGATTAACTTAAAAGCAGTATTCATAAATTAAAAGAAAGAAATAATATTTTAAAAGTTAATATAAGTCATTATAAATATAATAAAATGCTAACATCAAATTACTGTGCCATTTCCATCAATAAGACTATAATGGTATAAAATTCAAAAAAAAAAAAGTCAAAATTTGTAAGATAAAGTTAAGATTAAGAGTATCAGAAAGTGTCCATAAAAAAAATAGATTACTTACCCACATACAAATTACGTACGACAAAACGAAGTATTCTGCTAGGTGGGAAATTCAATTTCTTCACCAGCACAGTTTCAATCATGTCAAACACTGGCATTGCATAAATCTACATCAACAAAGATACAACAGAAATTTGGTTACATTAGTGACTTTAATGTTGAACCAAAAAAAGTAGGGTGCTTTTAAAATTTAAAAGATTTTGCAAAAGCCTAAAGAATCAGACAAGTTGAAGTTGATCACCTGATAGCTTCCAATAACATGGATGACAACAAACATGTTAGCCATTGCAATAAGCCATTTTGGTTTCTCCAAAGAGATGAGGATGTTGTCTTTAACTCCATTACCAAACATCCAGTAGCCGATGAGAGCAACTGGGAAGTAGCACAAAGCCACAACTATGTAGGCAACAACCACTCCTCTCCACATAGGACCCTTGGATGGCTTCTCTGGTGTAGATGGAATTGTTGCTTGGATTTCCAGCACCACATTGTGTCCAGCATAGGCAAAAGCCACATCACCAAGGGCACTAAAGAAGCCAAACACTGTTCCTGCTGCAGTCTTTGCTTTGTAACCATATTGTACATCTTCTTGAACACCCTTATCGACTGAAGCTGCCCAGGCAATTGTAGAGTAACTGTAGTACAATGGAATCATCAAAGTCTAAGTTAACATGTTGACATTATGGCAGCATTGGGTACTGTTCTCTTATGTTCTGTTCTGTTCTCTTTAATTTCAAACAATGGAATGTAATATTTATTCGGATCCTTTCCATTGCATCTCCTTCCACAAATCCAAACATAGAATAAAACTCATACATTTTATTGTCACTACAAAAAAGGGAATTTAGTGACCGAATCTACAGATCGACTTAGCAACCATCAAATGATTTATCGACTAACTAGACAATCTGCTACCATGTCTGGTGGTCGTTAAATCAATCCCTAAATGATTCGGCAACCAAATTTTGATATTTAACAATCGAATTTGGTGGTAGCTAAACACATCTTTTTTTTTTGTTGTGTGTCACGTTCTCTACCAACCATACCTCCTATGTTGTATGCTCCTATTCAACCAGAGATTCCAAGCAGGTTTACCCTTGATAGAGATAATAAAAGAAGTATAAATATAAAAAAAACAGCTTGTACCTCAAGGACATCACTGCTGCAGCCAAAGACACACCAGAGATGGAGTTGAAGTTTGGCAGATGGGACAATACGAAGTGAACAGAGGCAAAAATCATAATGAAAAATGTCAATTTGATCTTTTTGCAGCTTGAACACACTGTATCATGGAACTTCTGCAACGATTTCCCCCCAGTGACCATATATACAACGTTCACCCCAATTTCAACCACAAGTTGTTGAGGCACCACAATATATAGACCAAGCTTTTCACCAAAGGCATGCTGACCCAGTTCATGGTATCTGTCAAAACGTTTTCCCGGAACCATTTCATGCATCTCAACCATTTGCCATAGCGTGTACAGAGTGATGATCCATGAAAGGACTAGTACAGTCACACCAGGACCCCTGAATAAGAACACATTGTGATTCTCAAATCAACAAATCATTGGTATACAAAAATGTTGCTTACCTTGCTACATATAAGAGGTTTGTTACTAAAGAGATATTTCTACTATTGTTTCAAACTCATTTAGTCTGAACCTCAAGGGTTACTTTATTTTGTTTTAGGTTTTTTGTTTTCATTTTTTATTTTTGGAAATAATTATAAAACTATTATCTTGTTTTCATTTTGTTTTTTGATTTCAGAAATTGGTACAGGAAACACTGAAAATAATTTTTTTCTGTTTTCGGTACAAATATTTGAAAATGAAAAACAGAAATAAAAAAACAGGAAACTGAAAACAAAACAAACAAGTCCCTAATATTACTATTTGAAAAGGTAATATGATAAAAAATCCATAATCTATACAGTAACTATAGTAATTTTGCATGATTATTTATGGGATTAAAACATCTTTGAAAGATCTTAACATTCTTCAACCTAAAAAAATAATTTAACATCCACTTTTTTTCTTGTATAGATGGGTCAAGCTAAATTGGTTCTTGTTTGGGTTTGAAAGATACCATCCAAGCTCGGACATGGCATAAGGGAGACTGAGAACACCAGCTCCAACCATGGCAGTGACATTGTGGAAAGCTGAGTACCACCATTTTGCATTCCTTGATGAAGTAATTGGAAGCCAGTCATCAATTGCCTTCTGCTTATCTGTTCTTTCATCAATCTATTTGACCAACAAACACAAATAAAATGAGTATTGCAAAAAAAAAAAAAATTATATTATTCCAAATGAATTAAGAAAACAATACTGAAAGACTGAAAAGGCTTATTTTGTAATTTTTGTATGAATGAAGGGTTTCATTTGATTTGATGGGGACACCCAATAAGATCGATGTAGCCTTAGTGGTCCCATACTCCCATACCTGACTATTTAAAGTCAACATAATTTTTTAACAAGTTTTTGTTTATTTATTTTCTAACGTCATAAGTTTTTTTTTTATTTTTTATTAATACCCTTTTGAGCCTTTCAGTGAAAGCATCCTTTCACAGCAGATGAAGAAATACATACGACTCTTCTTATTGGTACGTATATCACATGTAACAACAACAATTACAATCTTAGAATTTAGATAGAAAAGGTATAAAGACAAAAATTTAGGCTTAACATAGTTTTAAGAGGAACATTTTTTCAACATCTGAATGAGGACACTGTATTGACACATCATACGATGTCTCGTTTGTTTTTTTTTATATTTTTTATATACGTGTATATAAAGATGATAACAAATAAGTGAGATATATAAATAAATATATACGATATCCCATATTTGATAATAGCACAAATCCTTATCTTTGACTTTTGGGCATCGAATTACTTAATTTGATGATAGCTGTAACTGTAACGATGCTTGTATTCTAACTTCTAACTTATGGTCACGGATGAAGAGAAAAAACTTACGGATGAAGAAATTTTGCCAAGATTTAATTTTGATTTACTCGATTATTTTTTAATAAAAAACACAAACATATAAAAGAGGTCAAAATCCAAAAAGATATAAAAGTCCCGGTAAAACCAAAAATGGACCCTAAGCTAATTTAACTAGAGTGTTGCTGGATTGGATGGGATTAGTTAAAAATAAAAATCAACCGACTCTTAAAATCGACCTTTCTCCATACAATTCCACACTACAAGTCTACAATATTTCATTCTCATGTGAAAGCAAAACATTTACTACTTGAGTTAACTGGGCTGCACATATTTTATTTGACATGAGAAATTAATTTTATTTACAAACGTAACATAATCATAAATCTTGACTTATTGCTTTTTTTTTTGTCAAAAACTTATTACTTAATAACATATTGATATATAAATAATTCTTTTTTAACAATAATTACATGAAAAGTTAAACTATTTTACGTGACAATGTCACATGTGCTGTCAAAAAGTATAATAAATTTTTAAGTAAACTCGTGTCCGAATGCTTTTACACCGTCAAATTAAATGGGAGTCATATAACCAAAATAAGATTGGTTTTTTATTATTATTTATATGGTAATAATATTAGGGTCTAAAAAACAATAATAATAAATATGAAACACAATACTGAATTACAGTTTGTGCACTTAAGATTCTCTCAAAAATGTTAATCGTATATTAATTTCTCAAAATTAAACTCCTCCTTTATTCACAATAACAATACTATATATTATTTTCTGGAAAAAAAATATCCTCATGATAAAATATTTATCATGGATTGAAAATAGTCATAAAATTTTCACAAATACTTTTATCAGAATTTCTTTTTTATAATTACAATAGAGATTATGTTTTTTGACAAACAGATTTCATATTTTCATGGAGAGATGTACTCTATGAACTTTGATATAAATTATAAAGAGACACATCCCAAGGCGCAATGAATATGTAGAAGTGATTGATGCACCCAATTTTTTTCTAAAATATTGGTCACACTGAATTTTAAATAAAATTATCTAAGTCCTACTACCAATCCAATCTCATGGTTCAAGTAGTTTCGTCTTTAATTGTTATGTACGTTATAGAAGTCAATGTATCCAATTTTAAATATTTTTGCTAGATTACCGTGTCAGGAAGTTTTAAGAAATATCAATAGTTTAAAGATACGAAATTGCCACTGCGAGGATATTCTTCCTCAACAACGGGCTATAAACTTAGCAAGCAAAAATGATGAAAGAAGGCGGTGGATCATAGATATAGAAAATTAGTACCCAAGAGTTGCCAACTAAGCCATGTGAACAATTTTTCTTGCGTTGCAAAATCAAATACATAGCATAGGAGCCACATATCCATGTAAATTACCAGAACTAAAAGCATCTATGGATCCTCATCTAACTGGGTCATGCAAAAGAGAAATGTTTATAATTAAATACTTGTAGCTTCTTCTTCTTTTTTTAATTGTAAATAATTCTAGTCGAAAGTTATTTTATTCCCGTATATTGTCAAAAAATAATGGCAAAAATATTTTTAGTTTTCTTTTTTTGGTAATGAAAGATTTTTAGTTTTCATAATATGTACTTAAATATATAATTTCACATTATTAAAATTTTAATATATTTTTTATCAAATTAAGAATAAATAATCATTTATTTTTTAATTTTAGAAACAAACTCACTATAGAAATATCTAAGCATCATTCTCAAATAAAAAATAAAGTGAACAGGATGAGTCATTATAACGACATCTACCTATTTATTAAAGTATTAGTCAAATATTCGTTAAAAATATATATTACTGACAACAATGTGTAGCCCCACAAGCCATACAAATTTTTTTTCAAATGCCGTTTCCAGACGAAGCAAGAAAAATATAATATCAAACGCCAAAATGGCACCTCTGTATAAATATGTGCATAATTAACACATAATAGATACGGTAACTTTTTTTTTGTCTGACAAATAAAATAATTTTTTTTACGATAATTCGATAAAGTCAACTCTTGTTCATCAGTCTCTAACAAAAAACTCTTGTTCATCAATAGCGGTTCCTAACGAGTATTTATGTAACCAAAATAATCGGCGCAAGAAAATGACCAAAAGTATTTATATTCTTTGGATTCGTAAAATTCAAATAACTCAAACACTATTTAATATTAATATTTCTAAGTCAAGAAAATTAATCATTCTAATAAATTCTTTATTTATTTTTCTAAAAACATTACATATTCTCAAGGTAATTAAAGGGTAATTTATTTATTATAACTCATTTTTTACATAAATCAAGATAATTAAACTAAATTAATTAGCTTCTTTAATAAATATGAAGTTAATTAATTTTGCTTATAATTGATTCCGGAAGTAGTATTTTTTTTTTTTTTTGAAAAAAAAGTAAGCAAAAGATCAACGCATTTTGTTGCTTATTAGGAACCGTTTTTATTGAAAAACTAGAATTAAGTTTGGTCAAACATGGCTAAGGGACAGGAGACACATCTCATGCAATTGGTAGTCTTGCGTATGCTTAGAATACCAAAACATGAAAAGCCAAAGGTTCTGTGCTATCGAGTTTCTATTTAGCCTGTATCACGATTCTCTAACTAAAAGAAAAATGGGTTTCCGCAAAGTGAGACAATTTCCCAGCCAAGAAAGAGGTACGGAAAGAGAAGAAAGTCGACACCCCAACAAAGTAGAAGAGAAACAACCATGAATAGCCAAATAGGACTCTATAAGTCTTTTTTTTTTTTTTAATGTTCGTTCTACAAAGTCTTTTTATGATTTAAATTATCTTTTTAATTTTAATTATGTTGAAGCATTAGCAGAAAATGAAACAGGGTATGAATGAAAGATGCAGACAAAACAATGACAAAATTGCTAGAGAGAGAGAGAGAGAGAGAGAGAGAGAGAGAGACTTACCGTGTTGTTGCCATAAGAGTCTTGATCATTTGGTGCCTGAGTTCCCATAGCAGTGAAGAAAGATGATTCAATTGCAAGAGGATTGGAATGAAGAAATATGGTGTTGCTCTCTCTCTCTGAGCTTTGTAAAACGTGGAACGTGTCTCTGTATTTAAAGGGAGTTCCTACCTGACTGGCTAGTAGAATTTTCACCCGTACATAACGGGATACATATCAATGTATCACATGAAGAGAGGGTCCGTGAGTCTTTTAAAAGAGTGATATTTTCATTTTTTTAGTGTAATTTTATTTTATTAAAGTAGCACGTATTATCATTTATATCAACGTCCACTAATATTTTGACATGTGTTTTTGTTTTAATAATTATGAGAGAAAAGTAATAAATAATTAAAGTAGTATGTACTTATAATATAAAATCCACTAACATCTTGACATTTGTAATTTTATTTTAATAACTAAAAAAAAAAAAATAATATCGATTTATCGAGATATCATTCAATATCATTGTAAAACTCATCTACACTAACAAAGAATAGAAATTAAACTAATAATAATAATAATAATAATAATAATAATGACTTACTAAAATATTATTAAATGTCAGTATAAAATAACAATACATAGTTTTCCTGTTTTAAATTTAAAATAATAATATGTCAATTAACTACTAACTCGGTTTATACAATTGTGTAAATTAAATACTACATTCGATCCACAATATAATAAATAAAATCCTAAAGCACATGTACCAAAAAAATGTATTGGAATGAGTTAATTGTAATTAATACTTATATAAATTTCCAAAAACACCCCTTCTAATTTTAATTAATATTCTTATGGCCTATAATTAATTATAATAATTAATAAGGACAATATTGAAAATTAGCATTTAAAATGTGTGAAAATTGATGCATATTTATTATATTTTGGGCAAAAAAAAGACCAATTTATTTCTGATATTGTGGACCAGATTGGGAGAGGACAACCCTTAAATATCGTCCAAATTCCTTGACAGAGACTATTACGATAATTGATACTTTCTACCAATAATATGATGACCAAAAAATTAAATATGGATCATGATAGGAAAGAAAAAAAGAAATATTTTATTGAAAAAATTGACTATATCACTCCTTTAAATGTTGAACATAATAGTTTCGAACCAAAAATTTCTTTCCTTTCTTTTTAATTCGTTTGCAACCCTCATTAACCGTGTGTTGATTCCATAGTTGAAAGTTGCATAATTGATTTTGTGTTTGGTTCTATATTGGAGACATCAGAAGTACTTCTGTACCTATCAAACGTGATTCTGACAAAAAAATAAGTGTTTGGTTACACGTTTGGGGAAGCAATTTTGCATCCAAAATTGATTCTATCAGTAGCAGCTTGGAGTAGCTTCTGCTTTTGAATTGAAAAATTACACTAAATTTTACATCAAACTTGCTTTCAAAGTAAAAACATCCAAACATAAATAACTTTATTTCAACTCAATTTTATTGAAATCAACTTTACAAAATTAATTTCATTCAAAATCATGTTTGTCAAATGCTCATCCAAACAAATACTTTGTCTACTGTAACGCGGTTTTAGTAAAGAGGATGTGTTTAATTACTCGTAGATAAAATTCATTTTGATTTCAGAATTTATTTTGACCAGAAGCTAAAATAAAATAATTTTTGTATTGGGTTGAAAAATTTACACTAAATTTTATATTTTAAATTTGCTTTTAAAAAAAGATATTCAAACATCAATCAGTTGAATTCAGATTCAATTATAACTAAATTAACTTGTTTATCAATAAAACACAACTAAATATATGAAAGAATCTTTCGAGGAACATGGTGTTATTGTATTGACTTTTTTTTTAGAGAGATTGAAAGTCGCTTGGAATTATTGGCATACAAAGTCTTTGTGAATATTTGATGGATCAAAGTAGTATGTATTATTAATATAAAAAAATTTATATTAATATTTTGATATGTATATTTTTATTTTAATATTAAATAATAATAATAATAATAATAATAATAATAATTTGTCAAAATATTATTAGATATTTGTATAAAAATATTTTACAATTGCAGTGTATAATCGGAAAAATACGTCGCAATTTAAATGGAAAACGACGACTTTCAAATTTTGAACTTTCAACGTATCAGCTTCAGCCCACGCTTCGGTGTTTTTTTTTAAGTGAGCTGGAATCTTCAATGTTGCCGAATGTGGAAACGCGCCATTTGTTTTCATGTCATACTCTTACTCGTTATTTTGACTTAGATTAAAATAAATTTAATTGTAATGAATATCTGTATAAAAAAAATTATTGTTACTCTTTAATCAATTATATATCGATATATCATTTAAAATATTTGATTTTTATAATAAATATCTTAAAAGTCATATATTAAATAATAACAAAACAGGCTTGTATCAAATTGAACTCCATTAATTGATGGTTATAGTTTATATTTATTTTCAAATTAAATTTTATAGTTTTTAACAATTTAATTATAATATACAATTAGAGTAAAAGCTTAACCAAGCAGTTGGACACAAGTGGTTAATGTGCTACTGTTAAAAACGAATGGTTCATGCTTTATATGAGTTCGATCCTTAACAGCAATAACTCCTGATCAGGCTTTACTTATCAAAGATTCTGGACACCGGAGCGGGGGTCAAATACCCTCATGGCCAAAAAGAGTAAAAACGTTTTGCACTATTAAACAATTGTGTATTGCCCCATTATCCACGCTCAAGGCCCATTGGACCTGGGCATGAGTGGGTGTGTTGGAAATCCGCCTTAATTGCGATCTGTTTCTAGTCGCCTTAATTGCGACAATTTTGTGTTGCCTTCATTGCAGCCACCAGCACCTCATTGTGCTGGGTATGATATGTTTAGTCCCATATCGCCTAGAGATATGGGCTAAGTAGTGTTTATAAAACTTGGGCAATCCTCAGCTTACAAGCTAGCTTTTGGGATTGAGTTAGACCAAAAACCCAAATTAATATTAAAAATATAGGAATTTTATAATAACTATTTAAAAAGCCATCCGAGATGATGTATGAAAATGGACACGTAAAAAGCTTTACATCGAGAAGGCATCAAAAATAAACCTTTTGTTGATAATTTAATTATGATATAGAGTTATTGTATAAGTTTTTGCATTCTATCAAACAATTATGCGTAGTCATGTTATTGAAAATTTTGGCCCTTATAAAAACTATTTTAAAAGTCACGTGATCATACTGGTTGACAATACATTAGTGTAAAATATGTAATAAACAGGAAAGTTTAACGTCAGTTAACCAAAACTTAGATATTAAAAAGGAGGCGGTGTCAGAATTGTAATTATTAGAGTTATTTAAATCATTTTTAACGTCAGTTCTTGTCACTTTTAACGTCAGTTCTTTAAACAACTGATGTTAAAAGTGAACCTTTTAACTTCAGTTCTTTTAACAACTGAAGTAAAATGTTATTGATTTTTTTGTGAGTTATGGTTCACAGCTGTGTGGTTCACTCATCTCTCATCAATTTCATTTCTATCACTCACCATCTCTCTGTGTCTCTCCCACTCTCACTCTTTCATTCAGATTTCAGACCCGCAATAGAACCACCACCATAACTTCCAATAACCACCACCAAGTATATCAATTTTCCACCAAGATCTGCCTTTGCTTTCGTCTCGTGCGCTCTACCTTTGCAAGATCTGCGAAAGCCTTTATAAGACCAAGCCACCATTGCGTCGATTTCATCTCTCACTCTCTGCATCATTCGAAGCTTCTTCGGCGCCGCCACCAGCTTCACCTCCGGCCACCAACCCGTGCAAGGTGATGGTGTTGCCTTCAACGAAAAAATGGAAGCTTAGATTTTTCTGGGTTCTCACCTCAAAGAAAGTTAGGATTTTTCTGGATTCTAATCCAAAGAAAGTCTAGATTTTTATGAGTTCTTTCTGCCTTGTTGAAATTGTTTTACACTCATCTGTAAGCTTCACCGTTGATTTTGTTGAATCTGTTCTTTCTTTGCATTTGTCGAAATTTTGATTTTAATCTGTTTGAAAGTTTGGATCTTCTGGGTTTTTTCTAATTTGTTGGATGTGTTCTATTGTTCTTATCTCCTTCACCATCGATTTCTTCCTTTGGATTCAAAATTTCTTTGGATTCAAAATCGTGTACGCCCGCCCAACCCGGCACCGGACAACTTTTAAAAGTATAATAACTTTTACACTAGTGCAATAAGTGCTTTTTACGTCAGTTAAAATTGATTTTTTACGTCAGAATACTGACTGACGTAAATACAGCTGATGTTAATAGTTACTATTTTAACGTCAGTTGAGAACTGACGTTAAATATAACACTATTAACGTCAGTTCCTTAACAAAACCGACGTTAAAATAAAACTATTAACGTAAGTTCTTTAATACAACGGACGTTGATTTTGTTAAAACTAACGTCAGTTGTTATAAAGAACTGACGTTAAAGGTTTAATTTTAACGTCAGTTGTTATAAAGAACTGACGTTAAAGGTTTAATTTTAACGTCAGTTGTAATAAACAACTGACGTTAATATAGTACTGTATATTTTATAAAATACTATTAACGTCAGTTGTTTGATACAACTGACGTTAATAAGTTTTTTTTTTTAAATTCAGTTTTAAAATATCACTCCCCTCAGCTTTCCCTGCATTCAGTCCCAGTAACACAAAATATCACACACATTACAGAATTGCAAAGGAAAATTGAACAATGGGGGACTTAAAACCAAAACCCATGTATATATATAAATAAATTTTAGTTCCAATGTCTAAAAAACAAAACTGTCTAAGGATATATATATATACATGTTATTAATTAGTTTCTAAAGTCTAACAAAAAAACTATTTATCTAAGTAGTGCGGAGGTATGTTGGCAATTCCTTTTTCAGCCGCATACTTGAAGAAGAATTCGGTGAAGCGCATCCTCAAGTCTCTTAACTCATCTTGTTCAATAGGCGATTGGTCGATAAATGCCTAGACACGTTCAAATAATAACAATAACATCAATGCAAGTCATATTCAAAACTATAATATATAATTTAACAAGTTTTTTAAATATTACCTTCTTCCATCCTTCCGTAATAGATGCGGAGACTATGTTCAGCATATGAAGCATCACATAATAGCCGCACGACCAACTGTCAGGTTGAAATCGAGACTACCAACAAAATTAATTTCAACGTCAGTTGAATATACACATAAATTAGTAATTATAATAATAATTATTTGATAAATAAACTACCAAACCTTGAGGATGTTCCATGCAGGATTTGCTTTAGCCTTAGAAGTCCTACTTCTCCCGTTGGCGCAACTTATGCTACTCGCCTTCAGCGCGCTATCATAAACAAATAATCATGTCGATCAATTAACAAACTCATTTATCATGTGCGTAATAAACTAAAAACAACTGATATTAAAACTTAAATTTAATTTAAGATTAGTTACTTACATATTTACAGCTTCCACCACCTTCGGTGGCGGATCATGGTAGAGAGAGCAGAAGAATATGACAGTATGCCTAGACGGGTGAAGTACCAACAACTGCCAATGGTCATTCATACAGTAGGGAGCCAGATATAGTTCTTTCGGATTGTCTCCCAACACCTTCCCTATGTATTTACTCAATGCATCGCCAAAGAAAGAACTCGGGCAGAAGGATTGACGGATCTAAGAAACCGTAAACTGATGCAACGCCCTTATCAAGCTGAAGACGATGGAAATACCTAAGATATGAAAAGGGTGTGGATGTTAATTACATAATATATATATTGAAATTAAAATACATTATTAAATGGAAAAATACCAAAAATAAATAAGTTATAAAATTAAAATTAACTTACGTGCACCAGAGACTGATGACATTGCTGTTCATCCAGACGTTATTTCGCGAGCGTTCCCGAGATCGTCACCAACGAAGGAAAATATCCTCTCTTGAATTGGGCGTGCCACCCATCCATCGTGCTCCAATGGACATTCAAAAATCTCATACGAATAATCCTCACCAAGTGAGAACAAACGAGTGATAGGTGACAGCGGCACCGACGTCGACTTGGCCTTCAGTTTAGGAAAATAAAATATATAAGTTTTTGATAATTAAAAAAACACAAGTAATTATTTGACTATTTTGGACATTAATAATGAATAAATACCTTTGCTAACATTTCGAGCTCATGTCGTTTGGAGTCCAACTCAAGCTCACGCCTTTTCATTTCCAACTCATGCTCATGGCGCTGGACTTCCAACTCCCGCTCCCTAGCTGCCAACTCATCGTCCTCCACATGTGCCATACTAAAACTCTCTTTTGTGCTCACATGTGAAGCGTTGGCAAGCCTTGCGGTGTCCTGGGATGTACCGACGGAGGAAAGCTCTCTGGCAAGCGCCTACTTGAATTCTGGGTTGGCTATTAAGCCTTGCATCAGATGTGATGTAATATCTGGGTTGGTCATGAGGTGCTGAGTAATGTCAGCCAAAATTGATGCTTCATTGACCACCCGCTTTCGTGAAGCAGACTTGCCATAATATTTTTTGATGGTCACGTTCCCAGGAACACCGAGAACCCGACCAGGATGGTCTTTCTTGCCTAGAGCAGTCATCAAGATGTCCTGCAGTCCAGAAGGGACGAATGCGCCCTTGGAGGATTTTGCTTTAAGATCCATCTACAATGAAAAAAAAAATGAAAAAACGTGCAAGTGAAAAGTGTTGCAAGTATCTATACAAATATCAATTGAAATCAAGTTAATTATTTACTTACAATCTTATCTGCCACTTCGCGAGTGGCATCAGCTTTAAAAGATCCCGCCTTTGTCATGCGGCCGGCTAACCAGACATCCTCGCAGTCGATGTCCGATGGAGGACTTGATGGTGTGCCCTCAGGCACCTCTCCTCTTTCAATACTAGTAGAGTGCTCTTCCTGCTTCGCCCTCAGCCTATCCGCCATCATCTGCTGGATCCGAGTATGGTACCCACCCTGAGACATGGTGTGGCGGTGGACGTTCTTCGCTTGATTCTGCCGACCCTTATTTGCCTTAGCCTATTCAAACAAAAACACATAATTCAATATAGTTAAATGATCTATAATAAGCATACAAAATTAACTTAATCAACCAACCTGAAATTCTTCATCCCGTCGACTCCTGGCAAACATATCCCAAGTATCCTGATCAATCCAGGGATAATCCGAGAACATTTTATCAAGCCGCTTCTTCCCAGATAGATAGTACCTGGTAAGATCATGCTTGAACCCATTCCAACGCTTTGATGCCATTTTCATACATTTATGACGATGATCCTCGTCATTTGGCACGATCAAGCTACCTACACATTAGATACATATATAACAACTGGATGGATTATAACTCGGATAATTATCTGATAATGTAAATCAAACGAATGTAAAGGTAAAATACCGTGATAGCCTCCCAAATATGATCCTTAACGTTCTGTGGAACGTCATTCCAGTGGTTGTAGTTGATGCTCACGTGCTGCTTCGCTTGTAGAAACACCCACTTATTAAATTCTTTAGCACGGGGTACCTGTGAATTTTGATTAGCATCGAAGGACACCTCAAGCTTCTGTCCGCTCTGCCCGTCCTTCTCTAGTTTCTTCAACGAGGTGGCTCCTCTACCCCGTTTCCTATGAGCCTGTGATGTCTGTATGGACAAAAAAAAATGATAAAATAGAGGGTTGTAACATTATAAACTTACATTAACAAGAAGGACTAAAGACAGTATATAACATGCATGTAAACTTACACTAGAATCAGCAGGCGTAGGCGTGATCGGGTCCTGCGAAACCCCAACAGTGTCCTCCCGTGCATGTGGGCTATCCGACTGATCCATATGTATGCCTGTTCAAAAACAATATATATGTATTAACATAGGTTATAACTCAAAATAAATACAGAAGTATAAATAAAAATAACTAGATAGGTCCTGTAGATATACAAAACATCTATATATCCAATATAAGGACAATACGGGAGATTGAAAACTATAGTTTTTGAACATTGCCAAGCATTGGTCACGGCGTGGCCGTGATGTGCATCACGACCATAACGTGCCAATCGAATCGACCCTCATAGGCGGGATCGATCACGGCCTGGCCGTGATGAGCATCACGGCCGTGACAGATCAACCAAACAGAGCAACATGCACTCAAAACCAAAAATAGAGACATTCCAAACAACTCAAACTCACGGTTTAAAGTTACAACTACTGAGACTACAGTTTCAACATACACTCAAAACCAAAAATAGAGACATTCCAAACAACTCAAACTCACAGTTTCAAGTTTCAACTACTGAGACTACAGTTTCAAACCAGCAGAGCAACATGCATTCACTCAAAACCGTGAATAAAAAAATGTGCCCTAATTAAAGACTCACCAGAAATAGGCGCTCGCGTGGTGGTGGGGGGGAAGCTCGAGTGGTGGCCAACGTTCGATGTGGTTACTGAGAGCAGAGGGACAAGAAGAGTTAGTGCGCGGGAAGGCCAGGGGAAAGAGAGATGTCAAGTTATTGCAAAGAAGGAGCGGGAAAGACAGAGTTAGGGGTTAAGAGTGTACCTCACGGTGGTGGCGAAGAAGCCCTCGCGGTGGTTGCGGTGGAGATGAGCGCGCGATTAGGGCAGAGTGAGAGCGAGATTGAGGGTTGAGCGTGATGAAAAGAGAAAAGACGTAGAGAAGTGGAGAAGGCACGCGGGGGTAAACGTTATAATTAAAATAAAACAACATTTTACGTCAGTTTTTGGTAAAACCTGACGTTGAAGATCATATATTTAACGTCAGTTGTCTTAATAAACTGACGTTAAAAACTCTCACACTTATTACGTCAGTTGTTAGTAATAACTGACGTTAAATGTCATATATTTAACGTAAGTTGTATTAAGAAACTGACGTTAAAAACACTCACAACTTCTTACGTCAGTTGTATTACACAACGGACGTTAAAGGTTTATTAGTTTCTGCAGAAACATTCATTCCCTTGACTACTGTGCTACTTACCCATTCACCTTTGTACCTAATCCTCTTAATGAGCATTAAGTTTATAGATAAGTTTTCAAGAAAATCAGAATAACTAAGTAACTTCATCCACTGCTCCTATAAATAGCTTCCTAGCTTCCATCTCCTTTTAATTAATTTTCTGCTTCACAATATGGCTCTGTCGTGGAGATTAACTTCATCACTCTTTCTTCCTATTCCTAGACTCAAAGGTCTTTGTCTTAATGGTCAAACAACTTCTGAGTTTGAGTAAATTACATTGCATGGATATTAAGGTTGGGTGAATCACGTAATGTGATTCTCTCACTTTATTTGATCCCCGTCATCCCTTTCACTTTGCTTTGGAAGCAAGTGATTGTGGATTCAAGATGATGCATCATGGAACTCCACTGAAGAAGAAAGATGCAAAGATCCATTTCACTTTGCTTTCGCTGCTAGTGACTAAGGATTTACTTTGCATCTTGGAATTCAAGTGAGGGAGGTGATGCATCCATTGGAGTTTCTGATGACAGGACTGAGAAGAAAATGATGTTGATGCAGAAACTTTTATATATTTTAGGGCTATGTTGCAGAAATTTTTTATCTTTTAATCATGTAATTTAACTTATGAATCGCTTCAATTAATGTCATACGATTTGATTATACATATAACTTGTTTTATGTTAAGTGTTTATTTATTTTAATTTGCACAATAATTTGTTTACTAATTCAAGCTAATTAATAAAAATTAAAAATAAACTTGTATAAAAAAAAGGTTTAGAAATAAACTGCAGTACTATATGGAGTGATCTGCGTTAAGAGGAACAACAGGGACATGACAACCAATGAATAATTATTTACGTCAGTTATTTATAGAACTGACGCAAATAGTTTACCCACCACCTCATTTTTAACGTCAACTTATTTGATGACTGCCAAGTTCCCGTATATTAATTACATTATTTCCAATATTCATTCTGCACGTGTATAATATATAGGATTATTTACGTCAGCTATTTATTTAACTGAAGTAAAAATCAAACTTTTAACGTCAGTTGTATAAAAACCTGAAGTTAACAATTAATATTTTTTATTAAAAACACTTTTAACGTCAGTTTTTATAAACAACTGACGTTAAAAGTGTATAGATATCTGCAAAAACATTCATTCCTTTGACTGTACTGTGCTACTTACCCATGCACCTTGTAACTCAATCCTCTTAATGAGCATTAAGTTTATAGGTAAGTTTTCAACAAAATCAGAATAGCTTAGTAACTTCATCGATCCCCTGCTCCTATAAATAGCTTCCTTCCATCCTTTTAATTTTCTGCTTCACAATATGGCTCTGCCGTGGAGATTAACTTCATCACTCTTTCTTCCTATTCCTAGACTCAAAGGTCTTTGTCTTAATGGTCAAACAACTTCTGAGTTTGAGTAAATTACATTACATGGGTGATAAGTCTGAGTAAATTACATTATGTGAGTTGCTCACCTTATCACCTTCCGGAGAATCAGCTGCTGGAGGGCTAATCAGGTGCTCGGGGGTCACAGTTCCAAAACCTCAGCTTTGGCAGGCAAGTGACCGTCTTGGAAGTCTCTGGAACCACTGCCTTTGCTTGAAACGGATCTGGTGCACCTGTTTTTGCCTCTCTCTTGAGCTCTCTCATGACCCCGCTTTTACGAGGTCTTCGGAGTATATATAGTTTTCCCTTTGGCATATTTCATAAAACTCTCTGATGGGATGTAGCTTTAATGTTTAGGATTTTAAACCCTTTCAATGTAACTTTTTATAGGATTTTAAACCCTTTCAATGTAACTTTTTATAGGATTTTAAACCCTTTCAATCTTCTCAGACGATCGATCCAGTATTACACTTCATGATGAGATCCGGTTTGGGTTATTGATTCAACTTATACTTCGCACATATATTTTAGTTTTCAAAACAGAAACACAAAACATCAAAGCAATTCATGTGAAACTGAAACTTTGAGGAAGGCAATGCGGAAGGAATCGTATACTAGATAAAAAAAATTATTAAAATAACTTTTAACGTCTGTTGATGTAGGGACTGACGTTAAAAGTGAAGAGACTTACTTATAACGTCAGTTCTTTATCGAACTGACGTTAAAATGTTCACTTTTAACGTCAATTCTTTATTGAACCGACGTTATAAGTAAGTCTCTTCACTTTTAACGTTAGTCCTTAAAACAACTGACGTTAAAATTGAATTAATGAAGCCTGATATTTACAAAACTGCCACCGCCTCCTTTTTAACGTCTAGCTTTTGGTTAACTGACGTAAACCTTTACCGTCTAATGTATATTTTCCACTAGTGTTAACGTCAGTTATTTAATCAACTAACGTTAAATGTGAACTTCTTTTATGTCAGTTGCTAACAGACGTTAAAATTTTTAACTAACATAAAACGTGCTTCCTGCACCAGTGATATAAAAATCTTTACACTGATAATGCATCAAAATTAAAATCTTTGTTAAGAATTTAATTATAATACACAGTCAGTATAAAGATTTTTATGCTATCAAAAAGAGTTTAATTTTGATACATTGTCAATGTAAATTTGTTTTACATTTGAAACCAATCATAAATCATCTTATGTGTGACTTTTAAGTTAGTTGTGATATGAGTGATTTTTTTTAATAATATGATAATTTATTATTTGTTGACATTGTAAAAAATCTTCTATACTGATAGTGCACACCAATTAAATCCATCAAACATGCAATTGTCACGTCATTGAAAATATCTGACTTTTATAATAAGATT
This sequence comes from Sophora flavescens, assembly GCA_030762895.1. Classification (NCBI taxonomy): domain Eukaryota; kingdom Viridiplantae; phylum Streptophyta; class Magnoliopsida; order Fabales; family Fabaceae; genus Sophora; species Sophora flavescens. The sequence goes on along the minus strand of CM061066.1, from coordinate 102,252,973 downwards.
TATGATTTGTGTGAAGGGATTACCTAACTGATAGTTGGTTAAAGTCAGTTAGAGCTGTTAAGCTTCAGTTAACATAGTCGTGTTAGTTACTCTACTGATAACTCAACACTTGTACACTCTATATATAGAGTCAATCTCATACAGTGTATCACAAGTTCAATCACTCAATACATTACTCTTTACACACACTTTCGTTCTGTTTCTCTTTAGCCTTTCCTTATCTTAATGTGTCTGATACCTTTATGGTATCAGAGCACAAGATCCTGGAATGGCCTTAGCTCCCGCGCAAAGCTATCTTACGCATTCAATGATTCCAATCTCAATGAAGTTGGATGATGACAACTTCATTACATGGAAGATGTAAGCAATGGGCACTATCAAAGCTCACAAATGCTGCAGAAATACATATCAGAAGATACTTCAGGTGGAATGCCAAGAAAGTTTTCAAATGATGAGGATCGAATTCTGGGAAATATGAGTCAAGAATATGAGAATTGGGAACAACAAGATCAACTTGTGTTCACATGGCTTCTGGCTTCAATGTCGCAAAACCTGCATGCAAGAATGGTGGGCTGTGAGTTTGCATATCAAGTTTGGAAGAAATTGCAAGTGTACTTTACCTCACAAACAAGAGCAAAAGTGAGCCAATTGAAGACTCGGCTCAAGAATATCAAGAAAACAGGTAATATGAACGAATACTTGCTCTCAGTAAAGAAGATAGTTGATACCCTCACCTCTGTAGGCTCCCCAATTAGTGAGTCTGAACACATTGAGATTATGCTTGATGGTTTATCATATGAGTATGATTCAATAGTTACTTGGATTATCTCTAGAACTGATCCCTATTCTATACCTGAAATTGAAACTTTGTTAATGACAATTGAGGAAAGCATTGAAAAACATAAAGTGGCAAATTCTGATGCATTTTCAATGCAACCCTTGCAAGCAAATCTTGCACAAAATCAGCAGTCTGGTCAATATGGGAATCAGTATGACAGAGGCAATAACAATAAAGCTCCAAATTTTGGCTCAAATCGAGGTAGATATCAAAATGCTAATGGCAATTACGGAGGATGCTTTCAAAGAGGTAGAGGAAGACACTCAAGAGGTGGTGGCAGATACTACTCAGGCAATCAGCCACAATGTGATGTGAGCCCAATGGAAACCATCATGGATCAAGAAGCCATTCAAGGACTTGGTCGGCCCATGACAAGAGCTAGAACTAAAAAGGCCCAACAAGCTCTAAATCAAATGGTGGTTCTTTTAATGGACACAAGCCCAAGTGCAAGTGCAAGTAATGAAGACCATGAGCCCAAATTGATAACTTTGCTCATTCAAGTAGAAGAAGCATGAAGAGGGCGTGCAAGTCCATTTTTGGTTGTTTTCCTTTTATTTTCAATAAGTGTAATGGGTTGTGTGTTTGAGTCCAATTGTTAAGTAATGTTTTGGATCAAGCCCACTTCTCTCCTAGGTGTACATGAGTTTTAGTCTTACTTAGTAGGAGGAATCTTTAGCTTGCATGCTATAAGAATCTCCTATTTAGTGTGTGAATAATGTGCATAAATTATGGGGGGTTACACTTTTAATTTAAGAAGCAAGTGTAACCACCACATAATTAGTGAGAGAGAGTCATAAAGAGAGGGGGGGGGGGGGGGTGAACTTTATGTGGCTGAGTTATTTTGGTGAGTTAAGTGGTCATTTAGTTGGTAAGTTATGTGCGTTATTAGGTGGGAAGGTTATGGAATCTTGGGCAAACTAAGCAAACCAAAGTAGGCAGCCTTGGACCTTTATGTACACGCCTATTCCATGTAATGACACAACTTTGATGTTGATTTTGGATTAAACTCCATATTGTGAGAATTTGTTCTCCTTGGTTCTTGGTTGAGCCAACTCATGTTCTTATCAAGAATCCAAGATTCTTGTGGCGAACTTCATAGGCTTATCAAACAACCTTGTTTGTAGTGCCATTTCATCCCTAACCTCCATCCATTTTCATCTTTTCTTCTCTTTATTTTGGTTACAAACTAGTTTCTGAAAATCATTTGATAAAATTCAACCATAAGAGCATCAACAAGGCAACCTCACCATTTGGTTGTCATCAAATGGTATCAAAGCTTAGACTTTGGTTGAATTTTCTGAGTTTTTGTTATTCATCTTCATCTCCTTCTTTTCTTTCTTTTCTACCAAAACCCGAAATAAAAAAAAAAATTATTACTTTGAAGGGAATTTTCGTGGTATTTGTTATTGCTCTAAAACAAGATTAAAAGTGTGATTCTCTTCTTCAAAGTTTAAAACAAAAAAAATGAAGAAATATTGCACAGATTTTTTTTAAAAAAAATTGTGCAAGAAAGCTTTAAAAAAAGAAAAAGAAGAGAAAAGTCTATTTGAGCAATTTGTGTTCTTGAAAAAAATATTTCCCTTCTTCCCTTGTTCTTATTTCCAAATCTTTTCCTTTTCTAGCCTTTTATTTTGTTTGCTTTGTTTTTGATAAGTTTTGTGAGTTTTGTTACTTGAATTTTGGACTTTTTTGTGTGATTTGTGTTTGACCCTTCTAAGAACTAAAGGGGGACATTTGAGTGGAAAAAGGCAAGAATTACAAATTACATCTTGTGTGGAAAAAGTCAAACGAGTGAAATACATTTGTGTGTATAAGTGAAGGAGTGTGGTGAGGAAACTTATAATTTCTTCTACTCAAGTCATGGCAGCCCATGATGATAGTCCACCTCTTTCTCCAAGGTCAGCAGCTATTCATGCTAGGATGGCTACTCATGTTCAAGCCCTTACAAGGAAAATGGAGGAGATGCAAGCAAACTATGATAGACAACTAGCCCACCTTCAAAACAATGATGATTCAAGTGGTTATGAGAGTGAAAGAGGAAGACCTAGAGGAGGAGGACATAGAGGAGGAGGGCGTAGAGGAAGGAGGCATGATAGAGGACTTGAAGGGGTCAAGATTAAAGTTCCTCCTTTTATTGGGAAGAATGATCTCGAGGCATATTTGGAATGGGAAATGAAGATAGAATAAGTCTTTGATTGTAACTCTTATAATGAAAGAAAGAAGGTGAAAGTAGCCACCCTTGAGTTCAAAGAATATGCCCTTATGTGGTGGGACCAATTACAATAAGAAAGGAGGAGACATGGAAAGGATCCTATTGATACTTGGGAAGAGTTGAAATTTGTCACGAGGAAGAGATTTGTCCCAAATCACTACCATAGGGACTTACACAACAAATTACAAAGGTTGACACAAGGCTCTAAAAGTGTTGATGAATATTTCAAGGAGATGGAGTTGGCCTTACTTAGGTCCAACCTTGATGAAGATAGGGAGGCTACCATGGCTCGCTTCTTACAAGGATTGAATCAAGACATTCAAGACATAGTGGAACTTCAACACTTGTGGAGCTTGAATATTTGGTCCAACAAGCAATCAAGGTGGAGCAACAACTTAAAAGGAGAAAGTCCAATTTTTCTTCTTCTTCTTCTTCTTCCAAATTTCCATCTTCAAATTGGAAGGACAAATCAAAGAAGGAGGGTCCACCATTTTCCAAAGAGGTCGTGAGCACCCCTCAAGGAAAGAAGCCAATGGAAACAAGTTCTAGGAGCCGTGATGTGAAGTGCTTCAAATGCCTAGGCCATGGACACATTTCATCCTAATGCCCAACAAAGAGAACCATGGTGACAAGAAATGGAGAAGTGATTTCCCAATCCGAGGCTTCAAGTGAAGAGGAGAGTGAAGAAGAGGAGATCATTTCGGAATGTGACTTGTTTATGGTAAGGAGACTTTTAGGGAGCCAAGCAAAAGGACATGAAGAAAACCAAAGGGAGAATATATTTCACACTAGATGTCTCATTCAAGGAAAGGTATGCTCTCTAATCATTGATGTGGTAGTTGTGCCAATGTTGTGAGTTCTAGATTGGTTTCCAAATTGAATCTTGTTACTAAGGCACATCCAAGGCCATACAGGCTTCAATGGCTAAGTGAGGTTGGAGAAATGGTTGTGAATAAACAAGTTGAGGTTCCATTTTCAATTGGAAAATATCAAGATAGTGTAATTTGTGATGTGGTGCCTATGGAGGCAAGCCATATGTTACTTGGGAGGCCTTGGCAATATGATAGGAAGGCCACCCACGATGGGTTCTCAAATAAATTCTCTTTCATCTACCAAGACCTAAAGGTCTCCTTTATCTCCAAAAGAAGTTAGTGAGGATCAAATAAAAATGAGAGAAAAGAGAGAGCATGAGAGGAAATAAAGAGAAGGAGAGAAAAAAATTGAGAAAAAGAATGATGAAAAAGTAAAAAAAAAATCATGAGAAAAAAAGTGAGAAAATAGAGATGAAAAAGAGGGAAAAGAGAGCTATTTTGCATCAAAAAGTGAGGTTAAAAATTCTTTGATTTCAAGGCAGCCCCTATATATGCTTTATTGTAGGGAATTTTGTTTACATGCTAATGCTTCTAATGATCTCTCTTTGTCTAGTGGTGTTAAAAATATTTTGCAGGAATTTGATGATGTCTTCCCAAAGGAAGTGCCACACGGCCTTCCACCTCTAAGGGGAATTGAGCACCATATTGATCTCATTCCGGGTGCATCATTACCCAATAGGCCAGCCTATAGGAGTAATCCTCAAGAGACTAAAGAAATTCAAAAACAAGTGGAGGAGTTGATGCAAAAAGGATGGGTGCAAGAGATTTTGAGTCCATGTGCTGCCCCGATAATTTTAGTACCAAAAAAAATGGGACTTGGAGGATGTGCACGGATTGTAGGGCCATGAACAACATCACAATTAAGTATAGACATCCTATCCCTAGACTTGATGATTTTCTTGATGAATTGCTTGGTGCTTGTTTATTTTCTAAAATTGATTTGAAAAGTGGGTACCATCAAATTAGAATAAGGGAAGGGGATGAATGGAAAACTGTCTTTAAAACTAAATATGGTTTGTATGAATGGTTGGTAATGCCTTTTGGTTTAACAAATGCACCTAGTACATTCATGAGGCTTATGAACCATATTTTAAGAGATTTTTTGGGCAAGTTTGTTGTGGTGTATTTTGATGATATCTTGGTATATAGCAAAAACTTAGATGAACATCATGAACATTTAAGGGCTATTGTGTGGACCATGTAATTTTCTTGGTTTTTTGATTAATGCTAAAGGGGTCCATGTTGATAAAGAGAAAATTAAGACCATTCAAGATTGGCAACCCCCAAAAATGTGAGTGATGTGAGGAGCTTTCATGGGTTGACTAGTTTCTACAGGAGGTTTGTTAAGGACTTCAGTACTTTGATTGCACCTCTTAATGAAATTCTTAAAAAAAATGTTGGTTTTAAATGGGGGGAAAACAAGAGCATTCTTTTAAAGAACTTGAGGAAAAACTCACCCATGCACCAATACCTATTTTGCCTAATTTTGCTAAATCTTTAGAGATTGAATGTGATGCTTCTAATGTTGGTGTTGGGGCTGTTTTGATGCAAGAAGGGCATCCAATTGCTTATTTTAGTGAGAAATTAAGTGGAGTTACCCTTAATTATCCCACCTATGATAAGGAATTGTATGCCTTAGTAAGGGCTTTGCAAACTTAGCAACACTATCTTTTGCCCAAAGAATTTGGGATTCATAGTGACCATGAGTCCTTAAAATATTTGAAAGGGTAAGGAAAGTTGAATAAAAGACATTCCAAATGGGTTGAATTTCTTGAACAATTTCCATATGTGTTCAAGCATAAAAGAGGTATGGCCAACATTGTGGTGGATGCATTATCAAGGAGATATGCTTTACTTTCTACTCTTGAAACAAAATTGTTTGGACTTGAATGCATTAAAGATTTGCATGAGCCTGATAAAGACTTTTCAAATATCTTTGCTAATTGTGTGCATTCAACCCAAAATGGATATTTTAGGCACCAAGGGTTTTTGTTCAAAGAAAAGAGATTATGTGTGCCTAAAAGTTCCATAAGGGATTTGCTTTTGAAGGAGGCGCATAAGGGGGTTTAATGGGGCATTTTGGGGTCCAAAAGACTCTAGACATTTTGCATGAACATTTTTATTGGCCTCATATGTAGTATATTGTTCAAAAATATTGTGAAAATGCATTGTGTGCAGGAAGTCAAAATCAAAAGTAATGCCTCATGGACTTTACACTCCTTTACCTATTCCTGATTTTCCTTGGATTGATTTGTCTATTGACTTTGTTGTGGGATTTCCTTGATCTAGGAATGGTAAAGATTCAATTTTTGTTGTGGTGGATAGATTTTCAAAAATGGCACATTTTATACCATGCAAAAAAAAAATGATGATGCTTGTCATGTTGCTCATTTGTTCTTTAAGGAAGTGGTGAGACTTCATGGTCTCCCAAGGAGTATTGTTAGTGATAGGGACACCAAGTTCCTAAGTCACTTTTGGAGAACATTGTGGGGAAAGCTAGGTACAAAGCTTCTCTTCTCCACTTGCCATCCTCAAACGGATGGGCAAACTGAAGTTGTGAATATGACACTTTCTTCCCTTCTAAGGGTTGTGATTAAAAAGAATATTGAATCTTGGGAGGAATATTTGCCTCATGTAGAATTTGCTTACAATAGGGTTGTTCATAGTACTACTCAATATTCACCTTTTGAGGTTGTTTATGGATTTAACCCTTTAACTCTTGATTTATTGTCATTGCCTAACTCTTCAATTTTAAAGCATAAAGATGGTGGGACCAAGACTGAATTTGTGAGGAAGTTACATGAGCAAGTAAAGGTCCAAATTGAAAGAGGACCGAAAATTATGCAAGACAAGCCAACAAAGGAAGGAGGAACATGGTCTTTGAACCCGGAGATTGGGTTTGGGTACACATGAGAAAGGAAAGGTTTCCTTCCCAAAGGAAATCTAAGCTTCAACCAAGAGGAGATGGGCCATTTCAAGTGGTGGCCAAGATCAATGACAATGCCTACAATATAGATCTTCCTAGTGAGTATGGTGGAATTAGTGCAACTTTTAATGTGGCTGATTTATCTCTTTTTGATGTAGGTGATGAAGATTTCAATTCGAGGTTGAATTCACTTAAAGAAGGAGGGGATGATGTGAGCCCAATGGAAACCATCATGGATCAAGAAGCGATTCAAGGACTTGGTGGTTCTTTTAATGGACACAAGCCTAAGTGCAAGTGCAAGTAATGAAGACCATGAGCCCAAATTGATAACTTTGCTCATTCAAGTAGAAGAAGCATGAAAAGGGCGTGCAAGTCCATTTTTGGTTGTTTTTCTTTTATTTTCAATAAGTGTAGTGGGTTGTATGTTTGAGTCCAATTGTTAAGTAATGTTTTTGGATCAAGCCCACTTCTCTCCTTGGTGTACACGAGTTTTAGTCTTGCTTAGTGGGAGGAATCTTTAGCCTGCATGCTATAAGAATCTCCTATTTAGTGTGTGAATAATGTGCATAAATTATGGGGGGTTACACTTTTAATTTGAGAAGCAAGTGTAACCACCACATAATTAGTAAGAGAGAGAGTCATGAGGGGGGGGGGGGGGGTGAACTTTATGTGGCTGAGTTATTTCGGTGAGTTAAGTGGTCATTTAGTTGGTAAGTTATGTGAGTTATTAGGTGGGAAGGTTATGGAATCTTGGGCAAACTAAGCAAACCAAAGTAGGAAGCCTTGGACCTTTATGTACACGCCTATTCCATGTAATGACACAACTTTGATGTTGATTTTGGATTAAACTCCATATTGTGAGAATTTGTTCTCCTTGGTTCTTGGTTGAGCCAACTCATGTTCTTATCAAGAATCCAAGATTCTTTTGGCGAACATCATAGGCTTATCAAACAACCTTGTTTGTGGCGCCATTTCATCCCTAACCTCCATCCATTTTCATCTTTTCTTCTCTTTATTTTGGTTACAAACTAGTTTCTGAAAATCATTTGATAAAATTCAACCATAAGATCATCAACAAGGCAACTTCACCATTTGGTTGTCATCACAATATCAGCTATATGATAGATATGGGTACACTGCCCTGACTTGTTGGTACAGATATGATACAAAAAATCAAGATTCTAACAACTATCAAGGGAGAACAATGTTAGCTGGGAATTCTAATGATAAAAATTCTGCTATGTTAGCCTTTATGGCTGTCCCAAAGACTCTATATGACCATGCTTGGTACCCAGATTCGTGTGCCACAAACCATATCACACCTAAAGATGCTAATCTTCTTCCACTACTGTGTATCACACACCACTACAGCTATATACTCAGATATATGGGGTCCATCTCCCATTCCATCTACTAATGGTAGTAGATACTACATCCATTTCATAGATGTGCACACCAAATATACTTGGATATACCTCCTGCAACACAAATCACAAGCCTTGTAGTCCTTTGTATACCTCAAAAAACGCATAGAAAACCTAACTGGACACAAGATAAAGTCCTTACAAACAGATAATGGAAAAGAGTGTGTATCGTTTTCCAAGTTTCTTGCCATTCATGGAATTCAACATAGATTCAGATGCCCTTATATCCATGAAAAAAATGGATCAGCTGAAAGAAAACATAGTATCACCGAGATGGGCCTCATCTTGCTAGCCAATTCTTCTTTACCACTTCAGTTTCTGGGGAGAAGCATTCACAACAGCTGTACATCTAATCAATTGCTTGCTAATCCATAAGAAAGATTAATTCAGAATAGGTTCGGGTTCAAAACTCAATAATAACAAAATACAGAAACTGATTAAGCCTTTAAAGATTAAGAAGCAGTTATGCAAGTTTCAGATATAAGTATTAACAATTAAGAACAAACTTGCAAGTTTCAGTTTCAGTATTAGTTCAGTTTCAGCAATCAAGAATGATTTTGATCAACTCAGTTTTGAACGCAGATAACACAGACTTGATTACAATCAGACTCAGGTTTCAATACAGTTTATACAGATCAAGAACATAAATTATATTGAACTTTAAACATCAAAATCACAGGTTCTTGAACATAAACCGAAATTAAGGAGTTTGTGTTTAGAGATACCACACAACCAGATTTATCCTGGTTCAGTCACCACCACTGTGACCTACATCCAGTCCCCACTCCACTTGTGGGTTTTCACACACTAACACACAAGCTTTAGCCAGGTAGCTTGAAAAACCTTTACACCACAGAGCACTCATTCACCTCGAGATACCACACTGTTGTGAAGAGCCTCAATGTTCTTCCTTAGGGATACTTCACCCTAATCACTCAGAGAGACTCCCTCTCTCTTTACAATCGAAAAGTAAAACAAAAAATTGATTCCTAACTGTCAATAGTCAGATAAAAAAATTGAAGCACTTATGAGAACGAAACACTCTTTTCACAATAAGCTCAAGAAAGATGATGAATGATATGTGTATTGTGTTTGATATGTTATGTTATTCGTGTTGAATAAAAGTGTTCCTTTGATCCCTCTTTATATAGAAAACAAGTTATAGTCGTTGGGATCAATGAAAATAGATTTGGATTTGATTAACAGAATCTGTTTTCTTGATTCCGGTTCTTGAAATAAGATTCTACATCGGCTCTTATAGCATTCGCGTCCATCTTGAAAATAAGCGCGTCCATCTAGCCACGTCAGCAGATGTAAGTATTAAAACACAAAGTAATTGGACGAGCTCCAATTAGTAGACGAGCTCCATATGCCACGTCGTTGGACGGAGCTTCTCATTAAGGACTTAGCAGGTCCAAAGACTTGTGTAGACGAGCGCTTCGGTCACTTTAGTGGACGAGCACTTCTATCACTTTAGTGGACGAGCGCTTCTGTCACTTTAGTGGATGAGCGCTTCTGTCACTTTAGTGGACGAGCGCTTCTATCACTTCCGTGGATGAGCGCTTCTATCACTTGTGTTGGACGAGCGCTTGTATTACTTCAGTTGACGAGCACTTCTGTCACTTTAGTGGACGAGCGCTTGTATCACTTTAGTGGATGGGCACTTCTGTCACTTGCGTTGGACGAGCACTTTTATTACTTGCATTGGACAAGCGCTTCTTATGAAATCTTATTTCCAAAAATCATTTTTATTAACGAAAACTTATTCCTTTTAATACAGGTTATGAAAATTGATTTTCTTCATGCATCTTTTCAAATGAGCTATTTATGAATAAGAGATTTCTTTTTGTTGCAAATCATCTAAAACTTAACTCTAAATTTCTCCGTTAAGCTTTGTCTTGATGATCCTTTGATCCCCGTCTTTGCTCTTTGAGTTCTTCAAGTTCTTCCTTGAATATTCTCCTTTAATTGCTCACTGAACTTGTTGATTACTGCTTGATACCTGTCTTTGCAATTGACACTAAAAACACTTGCATACACCTTAAGTTGTTTTTGTCATATATCAAAATCTCTAAGTTATTGAGTCTGACAAACTCCCCCTTTTTGATTATGACAAATCTTTTAACAAATTATAAGATCAGGGTATAAGTGTAGCAGAAGCTAAGTGTTTTTGACAGATTTATATCATGGTATCAGAGCAGTTAGAGCAGAAGTATATCAGAGTAAAAAAAATATTATCAGAGCAGAATTTGATTTACTTCCCATTAATCATGTAAGCTTATAAGCTCCCCCTCAACATATGCACGTATAATTTGTTATTATCTCCTTTCTCTATATCATACTTTTTCCTCCCACTTTTGGCATTATAAAAAAGGTAAAGAAAAGAAACATTCAAAGCAATAGAGAAGGTAAGCATTTAATCATTCAAACATAGCATATAAAATTGTTCATGATAGAGGAGGGATAGGTGCAGGAAAATCAAAGTCCACACTTGTGTTATCTGTGAGTTTATCAGACTTAAAAATGCAGGGGATCCATTCCTGATCAAATCTATTTCTTATGAAACTCTCTTCTAATCATTCATAGATATTCCAAATCAAATCGTACAAGAATCAGAGCATATTTACACAAAGATACAGTTATATAACCAGTTTCTTTAGAGATTAGATATAGGATTGATCGATTATGACCAATTCTCTTCTAATGAAAAAGAAGCTTTCCTTGTTCAAGGGCTTGGTAAAAATATCTGCAAGTTGTTTAGTTGTATCAACATATTCAATCTCAATTTCTCTACTTTGTATGTCGTCTCTAATGATGTCTGATTTCTATGTGTTTAGTTCTAGAGTGCATTATGGGATTCTTAGTTAGGTTAATTGCATTTGTATTGTCACATCTAATAGGAACTTGGTTTAGTTGCACACCATAATCAACTAATTGTTGTTTCATCCATAATCTATGCCTTCTTCTTGGTTATACCCTTTGGCTACCAATCTAGCCTTGTTTCTTACAATTATACCATTTTCATCTAGTTTATTCCGAAAAACCCATTTTGTACCTATTACTTGACAGTTCTTGGGTTTAGGCACTAGTTTCCAAACTTAGTTTCTTTCAAACTAGTTTTACTCATCTTGCATAGCCATCATCTAATGTTCATCAATTATAGCATCATCTATGTTCTTAGGTTCTACTCGAGACACAAATGCCATATGATCATTCCAAGATAGATCAAACAACTTTAATAGAACAATGTAGACATAATATTCAATGATATATAAGTCAACATAAAGACTCACAATCATACATTAATAATGATAATTAAAAAACATATTCAATCAATATTCTTTCTTCATTGTTACCCATTTTGTGTTTGGAGAAGGCTCTATGTCATGATTCCAATTTTTGCTCTTGACCTTCCACCACACCTGCAAAACAGAATCATGTTTTTGCTATAGGTACCCAAATCTGTTTGGGTCCTTTTGAGTTAGTAGCAGCAATAGTTCCTTTAGGAACCCATATATACTTAGATTTATTGTATGCTGATTTTCTGTATTGACATGTAGAAGCTGTGTGACCTTTTCTAGCACAAAACTTGCATTTAACAAATGGTGTGTTTGATGTCTTAGGTGCAGAAAAAAATTTCTTGAAAGATTTCTCATGTATCTTAGGTTTATAGCTTGTTCCAGCCTTATCATAAACACATTTTTGCTGTTCTAATAAAGCATTCAAGTTATCTCTACCATTTGTGAATTTGGCTAAGTCATTTTTCAGTTTTTCAACTTCTTTAGTCAATGTACAACACTTAGAACAATTAGAGCATATAGGTGGTTCCAAAACAATAGCCAATCTTTCTTTTACAGCACTATTTTCTGTTTTTAATTCATCTAGCTCTTTGTTTAAAACATAATTTTTCTCTTCAAGGCTTGTGATGGTTTTCTTAGACTTATTTAGAAATCTAGCAAGTCTAATGGATTCTTTATGAAGTTATTCAAAATTATTTTGCAATTCATCATAAGAAGGTTGATAATTGGAACTTACTTCACTTTCTGAATAACTGTTATTGCTGGCCATCAAGCTCAAGTTTGACTCCTCAGATTCAGATTCTTCAGTGGATTCTAGATTATTATCATCCCAAGCAATGTAGGCCTTTCTTGGATTTCTCCAATTCTTGTCCTTTGAGTCAAACTTTTCGGTTTTGTCCTTCTTTTGCAGTTTTGGACAGTCAAGCTTCATGTGGCCAATCTTTCCACATTCATAGCATGTGATGTTGTTGGAAGAGTTGTCACCTTTGCTGAAATTTCTTTTAGGAAAAGTGGATGGCTTTCTTTTGAAGTTGCCTTTCTTATTTAGAAAGTTCTTGAATTTTCTAACTAGCATTCCCATCTCTTCTTTAGATTCTGCCTCTTGTGCTGAATCATTATTATCATTGTCTTCTACTTCTCTGACTTGTGATTCAAGAGCCAATCCCTTTTTCTTTTTGTCAGTTTCTTCACTCTCATTCAGTATGTTCAACTCCAATTCAAGTTCTTGAAATTTTCCAAACGATGTGGCAATGGTCATTGATGAGAGGTCTCTAGATTCTGAGATTACAGTGACTTTAGGCTGCCATTCCCTGCTCAAGCATCACATTACTTTGTTAATTTGATCCTCATTTGAAATAGCTTTTCTAAGACCAGCCAATTGATTTACAATGTGTTTGAATCTCTTTTGCATTTCAGTCATAGGTTCTCCTCGATTCATTCTGAACAGCTTATACTCATGTGTGAGGGTGTTCATTCTTGCTCTTTTGATGTCCGTGGTTCCTTCATGTGTTACTTGCAATGTATCCCACATCTCCTTTGCTGATTTGCAATTTGAAACCCTGAAAAACTCGTCACAGCTTAAAGCAGATGTTATAATATTCTTAGCACGTGCATTATATTGAACTCTTTTCTTATCATCCTCATTCCATTCAGTTTTTGGCTTATTTCTTGGAGCACAATTAGCATCTTTAGTAGAGGGGAAAAATGGTCCATTTTCTACTGTATCCCATATGTCAACACCTGCTGCCTCAAGAAAGATTACCATTCTTTCCTTTCAATAGATATACTCAGATCCATTGAAGGCAGGAGGGCGTGCAAGGGAAGCCCCTTCATTCAACCAGTCATTGGAAGCCACACTCTTATAGTTGGTAAGCCAAACTTCAGAGTTTAGCTCTGAAGCCAATGTTGTTTTGGCTTCAATGACTCAAGAGGGGGGTGGTGAATTGAGTTTTCAAAAAATATTTCCCTCTTAAAAACGTCTTCACAAAACTTATCAAATCGGAGTTGCGGATTTGTGGCCTCAAGATCTTTTACAAAATCGATGAAGGGTTTATATAAAATCTTGAATAGAAGGTGAAGAAGATAAGAAAGACTAATTCAGAATAGGTTTGGGTTCAAAACTCAATAATAACAAAATACAGAAACTGATTAAGCCTTTAAAGATTAAGAACCAGTTATGCAAGTTTCAGATATAAGCATTAACAACGAAGAACAAACTTGCAGGTTTCAGTTTCAGTATTAGTTCAATTTCAGCAATCAAGGATGGTTTTGATCAACTCAGTTTTGAACGCAGATAACACAGACTTGATTACAATCAGACTCAGGTTTCAATACAGTTTATACAGATCAAGAACAGAAATTATATTGAACTTTAAACATCAAAATCACAGGTTCTTGAACATAAACCGAAATTAAGGAGTTTGAGTTTAGAGATACCACACAACCAGATTTATCCTGGTTCAGTCACCACCACTGTGACCTACATCCAGTCCCCACTCTACCTGTGGGTTTTCATATACTAACACACAAGCTTTAGCCAAGTAGCTTGAAAAACCTTTACACCACAACACTCCTTCACCTCGAGATACCATACTATTGTGAAGAGCCTCAATGTTCTTCCTTAGGGATACCTCACCCTAATCACTCAGAGAGACTCCCTCTTTCTTTACAATCAAAGTAAAACAAAAAATTGATTCCTAACTCTCAATAGTCAGATAAACAAATTGAAGCACTTATGAGAACGAAACACTCTTTTCACAATAAGCTCAAGAAAGATGATGAATGATATGTGTATTGTATTTGATATGTTATGTTATTCGTGTTGAATAAAAGTGTTTCTTTGATCCATCTTTATATAGAAAACAAGTTATAGTCGTTGGGATCAATCAAAACAGATTTGGATCTGATTAACATAATCTGTTTTCTTGATTCTGGTTCTTGAAATAAGATTCTACATTGGCTATTATAGCATTCGCGTCCATCTTGAAAATAAGCGCGTCCATCTATCCACATCAGTAGACGGAAGTATTAAAACACAAAGTAATTGGACGAGCTCCAATTAGTAGACGAGCTCCATATGCCACGTCATCGGACGGAGCTTCTCATTAAGGACTTAGCAGGTCCAAAGACTTGTGTGGACGAGCACTTCTGTCACTTTAGTGGACGAGCCCTTCTGTCACTTTAATGGACGAGCGCTTCTGTCACTTTAGTGGACGAGCGCTTCTATCACTTCAGTGGCCGAGCGCTTCTATCACTTGTGTTGGACGAGTGCTTGTATCACTTCAGTGGACGAGCACTTCTGTCACTTTAGTGGACGAGCGCTTGTATCACTTTAGTGGACGGGCGCTTCTGTCACTTGCGTTGGACGAGCACTTCTATTACTTGCATTGGACGAGCTCTTCTTATGAAATCTTATTTCCAAAAATCATTTTCATTAATGAAAACTTATTCCTTTTAATGCAGGTTATGAAATTTGATTTCTTTCATGCATTTTTTCAAATGAGCTATTTGTGAATAATAGATTTCTTTCTCTTACAAATCATCTAAGACTTATCTCTAAATTTCTCCGTTAAGCTTGGTCTTGATGATCCTTTGATCTCTGTCTTTGCTCTTTGATTTCGTCAAGTACTTCCTTGATTATTCTCCTTTAATTGCTCACTGAACTAGTTGATTACTGCTTGATACCAGTCTTTGCAATTGACACTAAAAACACTTGCATACACATTAAGTTGTATTTGTCATATATCAAATCTCTAAGTCATTGAGTCTAACATGCTTATCATCAAAATGTAAAACTTACATATCAAGGCATGTTATATTTGATGAGTTACATTTTCATTTTCAAGAAAATGCTAAATTTCTATGTATGCTTGCAAAGTCTTCTCAACCAGCTACTCAGTACTTACCCTCTATACCTATTTTATCTCTTTTGCCTAATTTACTTTGCTCTAATCGATTTTATGTTTTGGAACATGTACCTCATCCCACTCCTGAGTCACCAATGTCGTATCAGGAACCACAAACAATTTTGGTTCCTCCAGCCACTTATGTTCCAATTGAGCCACCATGTGTTGAACAAGCACCAGATGCCCAAAATCTTCTAATCACCACTGCTTCTTCCTCACCATCGGACACAGCATCTCAATCTCATACCATTAACAATCATCCTATGATCACAAGGGGCATAGCAGGGATTACAAAGCCAAAAGTGTTCCTCAGAACTACAGATATAAATAACACAACCCAAATCTGTGAAAAGTACACTTGCTCATCCAAAATGGCAAAAGGCAATGCAGCAAGAGTATGAGGCTCTCATGAAAACCAACACCTGGACACTAACTAGTCACCCTACAGGAAGGGATGCAATGAAATAACCAAAGTTAACACAAGAAGGGGGGGTTGAATTGTGTTTACCAACTTTTTAGGAAACTTTGGAAATTATTTTCGCAGGCACAACAAGCAAAAATAAAACTACAGAAAATTAGACGGGTGACTCGTCTAATTTTAAGACAGAACACATGCGCACACAGAAGGTTTAAAAAGTTTGATATTCACAATATTAACTCCCCAAGTTAAAAGCTTAAACAAATAACTCTTAAACAAATTAAAGAGATAAGGGAAGAGTAATTTAACTCAAGAGTTTTTACGGGTTCACCCCAAAATCCACAGGGCTACATCCAGTTTTTGGCAGCACCAGTTTCCACTATAACTGATCAGATTACAGTACAAGTATTCTTTACACACCTAGCCTCTCCAGGCTCAACACTCAAACAGGTATTATTTTCTCACCTAGCCTTTTCAGGCTCACACAGAAAGGAGCAAAGGTTTTATGTAATTAATACAACGTGCAAATCTTTCGGATAACACTCAGAGAGTGAAATAAATATGAAGGTATGAAAGACTGGGAATTAATGTCAAATTATTGAAGAGCTATTCAATGAATGAATCAAGAAGTAACTGAAGAGAGTAAATGCTTCTTGAGTATTTGTACAGAGCTCTTAATGTTGTTCTATTTCTTGTCTTCATCTTCATGGTTTGGTCTATATAAAGACCCCAATCAATTTGATCCATTAGGCATAGCTTCAGAAAGTGTGCTCCTTTGATTTGAGCTTCTGGGACATCATTAATTCCAAAAAGTCGTTATGTATAAACATTAAATGTTTAGGGACGTTGGACTCTGACATATGAGAACAAGAGTTCATTTTACTTCTGAGCAGTTGTTATTTCAGAGTAGCAGTAGCAGACTTCTTGTACTTGTAGCAAAGAACTTTTCTCTTTCATTGAAACACCCAGTTCACTTTCTGGAAAGCACTTTTACTTTGTACTAAAAACAGCTAAAAGCTATCGACTTGGTGCAGAGGTTGCGTGTTTATTCTTTAAACACTTGAAAGAATGAATTCTTTATTCATTGTCCTTTGTGCTATTGTCCAGAGGTCTTCGAGATCCTTAAGGAAGGCATCTTTTCCTAATAAGGTTGACTTGGACTTCTTTCTGTCAGTCTGACACTTTAACTAGTGTAGTAGTGTTTGAAAATTAGATGGATGCTGTGCAATCCGAAATTAGACGGGTGATGTGAGACAAAACTTAGACGGGTGATCAAGTCATTTTTAGACGGGTGATCTACTGAAGCTTCTTCAGACTTTATGATTCTTGCCATGTCATCAACTAGATCAGAACCTTGATTGAGAGTTCGCTTGGTCTACGTCTGAGTTGACTATTTTGCAGACAGATTGTTTTTAGACGAGTCTAAAAGACTACGTTGTACTGAAATTTAGACGGGTCATTTCTTAGATGAGTGACCTTAAGTCGATTTTCCTGCACACTTAACAGACTTATCAGTAATTTCATATGGTTCAATATTACATTACTTAATCTATTTGGAATCATCAAAACTTAGAAAATTTACACATTGAATGTGTTCCAGACGTATGAGGTCTCAACACTCTCCCCCTTTTTGATGATGACAAATAATTTTTCTAGATTTTATTGAACATCAAAAAGTAAGCAGAAATGGACAAACAGATATAAGTATGAAATTATGCTATGCTCCCCCTTAGTTTATGCATCAGATAAAAACATGTATCAGAGCAAAAGCAAATATCAGAGCATCAAATATCAGAGCAGATAAAGTCAAATTATTTTTACTTATTGCTGTTTGCTACTTTTACTTCCTCCCCTTTTGGCATCAATCAAAAAGATAAATATTAAGCATACAAAGAAATAAGCCAAAGGTGATAAATAAACTCATTCCATTCCATTCAAAGTTAGACAATCACAAAAAAATTGATGATGTAAAGACATCATTGACAATACATTGCATGACTCAGGTATAAGGAAACTATGTCATAAAACTAAGAACTAGGGCCTCCTTAACTTTTGAAGAAAGCTTCCATCATCCTTTGCATGACTGCTTGCTCAGTTAAGATAGTGGCCTGAAAAGAAGCTTGCTGTTCCATAGCCTGATCCTGTTACTGCATAACAGTATGCAGACAGGTGGCCATTTCATCCAGCCTTTGATGTGTAGCAGGATCATGTGCTCTAACAGTAGTGGTGGAGTCTATTGTTGCCATGGAAGTTCCAGCTACTGATGGAGGAGGGGTAGGAGTTTGTTGCCCTTTAGCTTGATGTGGCAGAATTCCTGATCAAGAGGCAAGTTGATAACCTTATGCTTGCCTTTGAGAGACATAGAGTCAGGCATCTCCCTGATCTCTGTAGAGGGTTTCATGAAGACATGGGGATTTGGCATCAATCTTCCTGAAGTCTTATGCTTCCTGGACAGCTTCACAAGCTGCCTTTCTACTTCTAGTGAGGCAATAAGATCAAGATCCTTGCCATACAGAAAAGGTGAAACAGAGTCATCTGAGATAGAAAATGGAGTGGTTCTGGAAGATAAGTGATAGGGGGTAGAGTGGCCTTTGGGAGTGGGCTATGTCTGATTTCAGAGAATAAGTCAAGGAAGACAACTCTCAGTGGGACTTGGCATTGGTTTCTGATATGGTTAGGTGTGGGTGGTCTAGGTGGAGGTAGAGGTGTGGTAGGGTTGTCAAAGTAGTCAAAGTCATTGAGATCATCATGATGAGTCTCAGAAGGGAGAGAGGAGTGTGGTGTGGAAGGTTTAGACATGTGGGGTTCAGTTTCAGACACTTGTGGTTCTGAAATAGTAGGGCGAGGTTCAAAAATTTGTGGTTCAGAAATAGAAGGGTTCGGTGAACAGTCATGGATAGGTGATGGTTGTGGTGGTAGTGTGGGTGTTTTCTGAGGTAATGTAACTTCAGGTTCAGGTGGTGGTGAAGTATGTGGTAGTGGGTGGGCTCTTTGTGCTGACGACACTAGTAAGGGTGATGAAGGTGGAGGAGTAGGAGTCTTGATGGGTGTTGGCTGTTTTGTTGGTGAAGGTGAGGATGGAGGAGTAGGTGTTGGTGTAACCCAAGAGGCCAGTGTGTTTCTTAGACTTACATTTGTATCTTACCATTATATATATATATATATATATATATATATATATGATATGAGGCATCCCAGTTTATTGTGTTACTTGTTTAAACATAATAAAGTCCTTAGAATAGAAATTTCAGTTTAATAGAATATCAAGTACATGACTTGATCGTGAGACACTATTGAACAATGAAATACTATTCTTAAATATCCGTAGTCAAGTATTTTATTAATAAGGACAATAATAATACATTGAGACTATTATGTGTGCAGACTGATGACCATATCTCACGGGTCATGGATATGAGATATCGAGTCGCCACATAGGTACACATTTGATTAATGATGTATTGGATTGACTGATGAGCCTCTGGTTGACTGGTTTTATAACTAGTAAAGACCATGGCTTTGTGCTAATTTTATATCATTTTCACCCAAAGTAGACTTGACTGTCCTTAAGTAGTATTTTGAGTCTGTAAAGTATTTTTAGGTTAATTTAGCTAATTTAGAGTCGAATAAAGTACTTACTGTTATTTTTTGTTTGCAGGTAATAAAAAGGAATAATTCTGGAGTTTCTCGCCACGCGAAAGGGCATTCGCCTCGCGAACCAGAAGGTGACTGTTCCAGAAATTGCCAACCATTCTGTCTCGCCCCGCGAAGACTTGACTCGCCTCGCGAGTAATCCAGCCTTGGAAGACCAGAAGCCATCACGGCTTGCGCATGTTGAAGGTCACGGCTGTGACAGTTTGGAATTTGAAGAGTTTCGCCTCGCGAATGATAAGCTCGCCTCGCGAGAAGACCAAAAGCTGAAGTCTGTTCGTATTATTCGCCCCGCGAAGATGTTCTCGCCTCGCGAGTCCGCTGATTCCAGATACTGTATATAAGTCAGTTTTAGACAGAACTGAGGGAGAGCTAGTAAGCTGGCTAGTTTTGGCCAGTAGTTGGCTAGTTTTTAGGCAGTAGTAGTAGTTTTCAGTAGTTTATTTCTTTTCTTTTGTGTTTATTTCTGTAATGGACAACTAGTCTCCTAGATTAATCTACTGTGATTGGTTTCCATTTACACTGGAGGTTATGTAATTCCTTTTTTATTTGCTTTTCTCTTTTCAATACGATGCTATATGTTTCTGTTTGCTTAATTCAGGAGTGTATAGTGTTGTGTTGATTCATTTCGGTGATGTTATGTTCCTATACTTAATCGCGTTTGTTTAATTCGCGTGTGTTCAATCATGTTCGCTTAGTTCATGAGTGCTTCACCCCGTTTGCTTAATTCGGGAATAGGGACATATATCTGTAGTAGTGGTTTCGCTTGTAAATTGTTGCTACAACCGGGAGGGGATTAGAATCTGCTTAGGGCTTGGATTTATATGAACCAATGATAGTGGGAAACCGAGAACAGTAGGTTGATCGTTTCTTAGCATATTTGTTACTCTCTTAACTGCTCTGTTTTTTTATTGCTTTGTTTTCTTTATTTTATTTCAATTACTCAAAACCCCCCAAAACTAATTTTCTGTTAATAATAGCAACCTAAGAGTCCTTGAGAGACGACATCCGAGTTGTCGCTTCCCTATCTACATTATTTTGTAAACGCTCGTTCTTTTTGGCGCGTGGCGACAGCGCGTTCAAAAATTGGCGCCGTTGCCGGGGACTCTTGTTGTGCTATTAGCAGGAAAAAAATGATAATAAATTTTTTTTTTGCTGAATTTGTCTGGTTATGGATCTTACTGATAAGCTCACTTATTTGAAGCAATTGTTTCAGCAGACACAGTTTTGTGGCATGTGCGGCTCTCCTGAGCACCTGTATGAGGTATGCCCCATTCTGACAGATGCTACTTATTGGCCTCGAGCTTATACATTCCATCCTGACAATCAAGGCAAAAAGCTTGAGGATAATGAAGAACCTGTGGAATCAAATGCATGTGTTGAAAGTGATGGGGTGGATGAACCGTGCGCTGAAAGTCCAGACAATCAGACCGTTACTAATTCAGTTTCTATTACTACATGTACTAACTGTACTGACACTAACCCGTGTGATGTTTGTGCTGAGTTTCTTGACTCTATTTTGCAGGGTGATAGCATGAGTGAAGCTGATTGTTCAGCCGAGGTTCTTAACATCATGGCTACTCCAAATATGCCATCCATTGAGAAGCCACCCTCCTCAGTTTCTTGTAATGTATTTACTGACTGTACTAACTCTAACCTTTATTTGGTGTGTGCTGATATTTCTGCAGGTTTAACAAGTGATGAGTCTGGTAAAGCAATGGATGAAGACCTTGCAGAAGTTGAACCAGCACCGGAGACCCCAGCTACCTATCTGCCACCTCCCACTGTGGAACCACCAGCAACGGAGTTTAAGCCTTTGGATTTTGCACCATGGCCAGTCCAAGTGGTTGAACCCCAATTTTATTGGGAGGATTTTGTTGAGAAAGCGGTCATCTTAGACCCAAAAGAGAGTGAGAAGTACGCCGCAATGGAAGGAGTCACCGTAACTGTCAAGCACTCACTCCCAATACAAGGCTGCAAGTTATGGAAGCATGGAATGAACTCCCACCCTTTGGCTATCACTTGGGCCTTATGTTACAAGCAATGGGATCCCGGTGGAACCGCCCCTCAATGAGTTTTTCTGAACCTTGCTCTTTTTAATTTTCTTTTCCTTGCTTTATTTCTGTTTTGTTTTCAATAAAGCTCCTGAATAATTTGAGAAGCTTAGGAGTTGTGTTGAGTCTTGTGATGGCAAGTTTATTGGATTTTATTGATTTTGCATAGATTGATTGCATGTTATGTGTTGACTGTTTTCCCCCTAGGATTTGAAATTTTTTTGAAAAATGATCCCCATATGATTGAAAACTGAACTTTGGGATTTTGTTATGATGGCATGATTTATGATAAGTTTGGGGTGATAGGAAGCACACACTAGGGATAGAATCTCTGTCAATCAATTTGCAAAAAAATGTCCAGGTGAGGTTTTGAGCCTCCAACATGTTTTTGATTGTGAAAATCACTTTTTAAGTTGCACTTTCCTGAATTTGCTTGAATCTCTTTTTGGTTTGCATGTTTATGTGTTTGCTTCAGATGATTTAGGCATTTTCTTTGTAAATAACTACTTAGCATAAAAATAACCAATTCCTAATGCATGTTCCCTAGTTAGCCCCATTGAGCCTAATTAGCTTATTGTTCTTGATAACCTTATGTTATGAGCCTAAAATCTGAAAAACCATGTTAACCCGATCTTAGGATTAGGAGAGCATGGAATCTTAGAAAGAGAGAGGGTGCAAGAAATTAAGTTTGGGGTGGCTGCAAGGTGTAATGTGTTGTTTGGGATTGAGAAAAAAAATAATACAATAAAAAGGTTGGAGCCAAAGGCTTGTAGAAAAAAAAATGAAAAAAAGGAAAAAAAAAATAATAATAAAAAAAGAAAAACAATAAAAATAAAAAGTGTTGAAATAACAAGGCTGTAGTCACCCAAGGCAAAAAGAAGAATGAAAAAAGGAACTTGAGTGGAATTCCAATGTTTTGAAGTGTTTCATGCTCTCTTAGTTCCTAGGGTCTTCAGCCTAGTTCCTTTGTATATCCTACCCTTAGCCAGGCCCCATTACAACCCATAAAAGACCTTTTGATGTTGCTTGCATGTTTTCTGTGGGAATCATTTGGAGATGAAAATCAAATTTATGGGAAGTGTTCTTGAAAAGTGAAACTGAGTGCAAAGTTGTTAGCCTGACACAAACTAAGCGATTGAGTGAACACTAAATGCCCTTTTGAGGAAGGCAGTTGTTTGGAATTGGTGATCTCCCTCTTGTGTGTAACCCAGATCCCCTGCTTAGATTGATGATTGTTTGAATGATGAAATTCTCAATTGTTTAGAATAAATGAATGTGGGGATTGCTTTATTTGAAAGGGGGGAACATTAAAGAAAAAAATTGTTTTGTTGCTTGAAATTTGTGCGAATTTGATTAAATCTTTAAGCTTGCCATATCTTTATTTTTTTTTTAAGTTTTTGAGTTCTAGTTTGCTTGGGGACAAGCAAAGTTAAGTTTGGGGTATTTTGATGAGCCTCTGGTTGACTGGTTTTATAACTAGTAAAGACCATGGCTTTGTGCTAATTTTATATCATTTTCACCCAAAGTAGACTTGATTGTCCTTAAGTAGTATTTTGAGTCTGTAAAGTATTTTTAGGTTAATTTAGCTAATTTAGAGTCGAATAAAGTACTTACTGTTATTTTTTGTTTGCAGGTAATAAAAAGGAATAATTCTGGAGTTTCTCGCCACGCGAAAGGGCATTCGCCTCGCGAACCAGAAGGTGACTGTTCCAGAAATTGCCAACCATTCTGTCTCGCCCCGCGAAGACTTGACTCGCCTCGCGAGTAATCCAGCCTTGGAAGACCAGAAGCCATCACGGCTTGCGCATGTTGAAGGTCACGGCTGTGACAGTTTGGAATTTGAAGAGTTTCGCCTCGCGAGAAGACCAAAAGCTGAAGTCTGTTCGTATTATTCGCCCCGCGAAGATGTTCTCGCCTCGCGAGTCCGCTGATTCCAGATACTGTATATAAGTCAGTTTTAGACAGAACTGAGGGAGAGCTAGTAAGCTGGCTAGTTTTGGCCAGTAGTTGGCTAGTTTTTAGGCAGTAGTAGTAGTTTTCAGTAGTTTATTTCTTTTATTTTGTGTTTATTTATGTAATGGAGAACTAGTCTCCTAGATTAATCTACTGTGATTGGTTTCCATTTACACTGGAGGTTATGTAATTCCTGTTCATTTCGGTGATGTTATGTTCCTATACTTAATCGCGTTTGTTTAATTCGCGTGTGTTCAATCATGTTCACTTAGTTCATGAGTGCTTCACCCCGTTTGCTTAATTCGGGAATAGGGACATATATCTGTAGTAGTGGTTTCGATTGTAAATTGTTGCTACAACCGGGAGGGGATTAGAATCTGCTTAGGACTTGGATTTATATGAACCAATGATAGTGGGAAACCGAGAACAGTAGGTTGATCGTTTCTTAGCATATTTGTTACTCTCTTAACTGCTCTGTTTTTTTATTGTTTTGTTTTCTTTATTTTATTTCAATTACTCAAAACCCCCCAAAACTAATTTTCTGTTAATAATAGCAACCTAAGAGTCCTTGAGAGACGACATCCGAGTTGTCGCTTCCCTATCTACATTATTTTGTAAACGCTCGTTCTTTTTGGCGCGTGGCGACAGCGCGTTCATTGACCCACCATGAGAACACTACATGGAGCGTTATGTGAGTGTCATAAGTAGTTCTCATAGTGACAATGGTGTACGCAATCCTGCGACCTGAAATCGCTACGATCCCTACATGAGGAGTCGTGTGCTTTAATATCATCAAACGTCATCTATAATAGGATGATTATAAAGACGGTCATTGGGCATACCACGAGCCACGCAGAGGGATGTGAGTGACCTAGATGGAATTTGTCCCTCCTACATAACAGGAGTAATATCTGTGGGCCCCTTGATAGAGTGAGACCGTAAAATGCATGGCCGTGCTGAAATGTGTCAATATGAGATATTGACCTCATTTGTTGTTAAGTCTACTCAGGTATCAGGGAACATGATATTGAACCATACAAGGGTGACACATTCTATGTCTTGTGTTCAATATAGATATATGGACAAAGGGATAATAATGCACATGAATATTTGTCACAGAAAGGTTTCGTCAAATCACTGACTTTCTCACTACTTAGGTGGCAGTGATGTATTGCTAGATACCGCTCACTGTTTGTAATATTAAATGGGATTTAATATTACTACTAACGTTTTGGGAACCTATAGGGTCACACACATAAGAGCGGATCAAAAGAAGCATTAAAAGAAGAGTTGGACTCTTCTATTGGGCCTAGCGCATAGTACAGGGGGCTTAGGTCAAACGCTGCTCACTAACTCACTTAAGGAGGTGCTACTATAAGTAGACCACTTAAGCTATTGTGCCTACACATTTTTTACCCTAGCCGCACATAGAGAGTGACAGTGAGCAGCAGGTCTCGGTTTTCGAAGCTAGCACTGTGAGGCAGAGACGCTTCGTGTTCGTGACGTTGGACG
Organism: Sophora flavescens; assembly: GCA_030762895.1. NCBI lineage: Eukaryota > Viridiplantae > Streptophyta > Magnoliopsida > Fabales > Fabaceae > Sophora > Sophora flavescens. The sequence goes on along the minus strand of CM061066.1, from coordinate 102,227,909 downwards.
TTCACGGGATCTGCTCGTATGGATACCTTAGATACACCGTTCGTGCGGTGTTCGTGATAGACGATTTCAATCAATTCTCATTGCTTCAAGAGGTAAATCTTCTAACCATGAATCATGACCGTTCGCAAGGATCCTTCGATGGGATTTTTTTTCCACTGCGTTATTTTGTTTTATACGCAAATTCCCAACAGTGGTATCAGAGCCGCTTGCGAAACCATGATTCTGTTACATGGTTTACTTGTTATGTATGATAACATGTTAATAATGTGAATCGTTTTTCTGAAAATTGTTTTCTGAAAAACCGTTTGCATCAGTTTTTGTGAAACCTTGTTTCTGTAATTTTCGTATGTATATGATATATGCGTCTATAGCACATTTATGTGTATATATGCGATATGTACATTGGTTCTGGAATCCTTATTATGTTCTGCGATGGCGTCAAGTGATGATGTTAAACATGATCGGTTTCAGTTCTCTATTGGCGGCGTTAAAGGGTGTCAGACATGAAAAGTTCATGTTCTTGCGGCTGAGGTTCCAAGGGTTGAAACCCTAGCCGCCGTTCCTTGCAGCGTGAAGTGTTCACGGGCCTTGCGGTTTTAGGGTTGAGAGGTTGAAGCCCTAGCCGCCAAGGAAGCAGGAACCCCGTGCTACCTCTGCGTAGTGTGTTATTTCGAAATTCAATTTTTGAAATCTTTTATGTCACCATTTAATAACAACATCAATTACAATAAATGTGATTTATAGTAACATCATTACAATAAATGTGATTTATTATATATATGTTAAGTTTTCAAAATTCAGATTTTGAAATCTCTAATTAATAAATAATAATAATAATAATTGTATATTATTATTGGTTGTTACTATTTATTGGGTAATGTGTGGTGAATGGTTATGGCCTTAGTCCTTTAATCTTTTGGTTTATATTTTGAAATACGGCCTACGTGCCGTGCCTTTCTCTTATATTCCATATGTATATTCTTTTGTCATCTCACTCCCCTCATATGTAAAATGAGGTTTCTGTTTATGTAATGTAATGATGGAGACAAGAAGACATTATCCTGTGGGAGATCATGCTTGGAGAAGCCTGGACGCTCCTAGGTTTCAGTTTAGATTCTCTCATTGGCTTGGGAGAATCAATGCGTTAGGGGCCATAACCATATCACGTTTATTTGCCTTATATATGTATGAGATGCATGTATGTATATAGTATGTTAAAAGGGGTTTAACTAATATATGTATGAGATGCATGTATGAAAATAGTAAGTTAAAGAGTTTAACAAATGATGAGATCAAATTTTAATCAAATCCCTCAAAAGGAAATATTAAGTCACATTTAAAGGCCTTCCAATGCATGACACTCGTCAACACTATGATCGATTAAGTGTGGGTCCGCCAAAGCGGAGTACCTTTATCTATACTAGTAAGACGCGATGGGACAAATGTAATGTTCAACTGCTATCCATTGGGTCTGACTTAACTAAGCCAACTTCAATAGGATTGAAAGGCTTAGAGGCTTAAAAGTTGGGCTTTAGTCCATGTGATGGATTAGAATAAGAGTTATTCACCCAACTGTCCAAGAGTTGCATGAGATGCAATCGGAAAGTGTTTCCTACCTATATAACCGAATTTTGAGTGATCAGCCAAAGCTGACTTAAAGCTAGGTGAAATATGGATCTTGGCCCACTAGAAAATCTTCCAACAGGATTTTCCGAATCAATGATGAGGGTCATTGTTTTGAGTAAAATAGTGGGAGGCGTATTTAATTAAAGACCTTATTAAATAACTTCATGGCATGATACTTATATTTTGCATATTTATCTCTGTAGATTACCATGGCATCAAACACATCAAGTAACCTGTCATTGCGATCCGTCCTTGAGAAGGACAAACTATCCGGAACAAATTTTCTGGACTGGTACAGAAACTTGAGGATTGTCCTCAAACATGAGAAAAAGTTGTATGTTCTTGAGGAGCCTATTCCAGAGGAGCCACCGGCTTCAAGTGCTCCTAGGGCTGACAGGGATGCTTATAAGAAGCATCAGGATGACGCCTTAGACGTTGGCTGTCTTATGCTTGCTACCATGACCTCTGAGCTGCAAAAGCAACATGAGATCATGGAGGCGTACGATATGATCGTGCACCTCAAGCTGCTCTACCAAGAGCAAGCAAGGCATGAGCGGTTCGAAGTTTCCAGAGACCTTTTCCAGTGTAAATTGGCAGAAGGAAGCCCTGTGAGTCCTCATGTACTCCAGATGATCGGGTACATTGAGAATCTCGAGAGACTAGGATTTCCTTTAGGCCAAGAGTTGGCCACCGACTTAGTTCTGCAATCGTTGCCTGAGAGCTATAGTCAGTTTGTCATGTACTATAATATGAATTATCTTGACAAACCTTTGCCAGAATTGTTGAGCATGTTGAGAACTGCCGAACAAAATATTAACAAAGGAAAGGGGATGGCCATTTTGATGGTCCAGGCTGGAAATAGCAAGAAGCAGCCCGAGAAGTCCACGCATAACAAAAGGGCAAGGGCAAGGGCAAGGCCATCAACAAGATCAAGCCCAGTACTTATGGCTTGAAGCCTGTGGGTGGTGTGGCTAAGGAAGGCAATTGCTTCGATTGTGGCCGGACCGGACATTGGAAGAGGAACTGCCCAAAATACCTGGAAGAAATCAAGAAGAAGAAGGGAAGTGAGACTTCCACTTCAGGTGTGTTTGTTATAGAAGTCAATTTATCTACTTCTGCATCATGGGTATTAGATACTGGATGTGGTTCTCACATTTGTACAAATGTGCAGGATCTAAACAGGAGTAGACCATCGGCAAAGGGCGAAGTCGACCTACGAGTTGGAAATGGAGCAAAGGTTGCTGCTTTAGCTGTAGGGACTTATGTATTGACTTTGCCCACTAGGCTTACTATTCAGTTAGAGAACTGTTATTTTGTGCCTGCAATTAGCAGGAATATAATTTCCATTTCTTGTTTGGACAAGATTGGTTTTTCTTTTCTAATAAAGAACAAAAGTTGTTCTATTTATTTGGATGATATTTTCTATGCTAGTGCACACATGAGTAATGGGCTTTATGTCCTTGATCTTGAAATGCCCATCTATAACATAAATACTTAGAGGTTCAAACCAAATGAGTTGAACCCGTCTTATCTTTGGCATTGTCATTTAGGCCATATAAATGAGAAGAGCATTTCGAAGCTCCATAAAGATGGACTCTTGGACTCATTTGATTATGAATCATATGAGATATGCGAGTCTTGTTTATTGGGAAAGATGACTAAAGCTCCATTCACCGGAAAAGGTGAAAGAGCTAACGATCTTTTGGGTCATATACATAGCGATGTATGCGGACCCCTAAACACATTAGCTAGAGGTGGTTTTCAGTACTTCATCACATTTACTGATGATTTCAGTAGATATGGATTTGTGTATCTTATGAAACATAAATCTGAATCCTTTGAAAAGTTCAAGGAATTCAAAAATGAGGTACAAAACCAACTTGGTAAAAATATTAAAACTCTTCGATCAGATCGAGGTGGTGAATATTTGAGCCTAGAGTTTGATGATCATCTAAGAGAATGTGGAATTTTATCTCAACTCACACCACCTGGAACACCACAATGGAATGGTGTTTCTGAGAGGAGAAATCGAACCTTGTTGGACATGGTTCGGTCTATGATGAGTCATGCAAACCTTCCAAACTCTTTCTGGGGACATGCTCTATTAACAACAGCTTTTACACTTAACCGTGTTCCATCCAAAGCGGTAGAAAAGACACCATATGAGATATGGACTGGTAGACGACCCAGCATGTCTTTTATGAAGATTTAGGGTTGTGAAGCATATGTAAAACGTCAAGTTTCTAATATGCTTGATCCCAAATCTGATAAATGCTTCTTTGTGGGGTATCCCAAAGAAACCAAGGGATACTATTTCTATAATCCTTCCGAAGGCATAGTGTTTGTCGCACAGACTGGTGTATTCCTAGAAAAGGAGTTTATCTCCATAGGAACCAGTGGGAGGAAGATAGAACTTGAAGAAATTCAAGAATCACAGAGTAGTGACCTACCATTGGTGGAACAGGAGCAACCTTCACAAAATGTTGTGGAGGAACAACCTGCTCCAGTAGCACAAGACCAGCCTAGGTCTAACAGGATACGTCACCAGCCTGAGAGATATGGATTTCTCATGACTCCACAAGGTGATGTATTGCTCATGGATCAAGATGAGCCTGTGACTTACCAGGAGGCCATCACTGGCCCAGAATCTGAGAAGTAGCTTGAGGCCATGAAATCTGAGATGGATTCCATGTACACCAACCAGGTATGGACCTTGGTAGAGCCACCTGAAGGGGTAAAACCCATAGGGTGCAAGTGGGTTTTCAAAAAGAAAACTGACATGGATGGTAAGAAACACACCTTTAAGGCGTGATTGGTCGCTAAAGGTTTCAAGCAAATTCATGGTGTCGACTATGATGAGACCTTTTAGCCTGTTGCGATGCTTAAATCCGTACGGATCTTACTTGCTATCGCTGCATACCATGATTATGAGATATGGCAGATGGATGTCAAAACTGCTTTCCTTAATGGAAAGCTTCTTGAGGATGTGTACATGACACAACCTGAAGGCTTTGGCATTTCAGAGGATGCCGGAAAGGTATGTAAATTGCAGCGATCAATCTATGGATTGAAGCAAGTTTCCAGAAGTTGGAACCTTCGTTTTGATGATGTTGTAAGACAGTACAGATTCATCAAAAATGAAGATGAACCTTGTGTATACAAGAAGGTTAGTGGGAGCATTGTTGTTTTTTCTGGTGTTATATGTAGATGACATATTACTCATTGGAAATGAAATCCCTACACTACAAAATGTAAAGACATGGTTAGGGAATTGCTTCTCTATGAAAGATTTGGGTGAAGCTACCTATGTATTGGGAATCAGGATCTATAGGGATAGGTCACTGAAATTGCTTGGCCTAAGTCAGAGTACATACATAGACAAAGTGTTGAGACGCTTTAACATGCATGAATCCAAGAAAGGACTCTTGCCTATGTCACATGGTATATGCCTATCAAAGGCACAATCCCCTTCCACTCAAGAAGAAAGGGATCGCATGAATAAGATTCCATATGCATCCGCAATTGGATCTATCATGTATGCCATGTTATGTACTCGACCAGATGTATCGTATGCTTTAAGCTTAACGAGCGGTGACCGATCGATCCCTGTGAAAGTCATCAGTCCTTTGTCAAGAACATCCTTAAGTACTTGAGAAGAACTGAGGATTCGTTCTTGGTATATGGAGGCGAGGAAGAGCTTGCTGTAAAAGGTTACACCGATGCTAGCTTCCAAACCAATAAGGATGATTCCAGATCGCAATCTGGTTATGTGTTCTGCCTGAATGGCGCGGCGGTGAGCTGGAAGAGTTCAAAGCAAGAGACAGTCGCCGATTCTACTACAGAGACTGAGTATATTGCCGCCTCCAATGCAGCAAAGGAGGCTGTTTGGATCAGGAAGTTCATTGCTGAGCTTGGTACAATTCCTTGTATTGTGGACCCCATTGATCTCTATTGTGATAACAATGGGGCCATTGCACAAGCTAAGGAACCTAGATCTCATCAGCGATCCAAACATATACTTAGGCGCTTCCATCTCATTCGAGAGATTATCGATAGAGGAGATGTGAAAATATGCAGAGTACCAACACTTGATAACGTTGCTGACCCAGTTACGAAACCTCTTGCTCAACAGAAGCACGAAGGTCACACTAGATCGATGGGCATTAGATTTATGCCTGATTGGCTCTAGTGCTAGTGGGAGATTGTTGGTGTAAGCCCTAGAGGCCAATGTGTTTCTTAGACTTACATTTGTATCTTGCCATTATATATATATATATGATATGAGGCATTCCAGTTTATTGTGTTACTTGTTTAAACATAATAAAGTCCTTAGAATAGAAATTTCAGTTTAATAGAATATCAAGTACATGACTTGATCGTGAGACACTATTGAACAATGAAATACTATTCTTAAATATCCGTAGTCAAGTATTTTATTAATAAGGACAATAATAATACATTGAGACTATTATGTGTGCAGACTGATGACCATATCTCACGGGTCATGGATATGAGATATCGAGTCGCCACATAGGTACACATTTGATTAATGATGTACTGGATTGACCCACCATGAGAACACTACATGGAGCGTTATGTGAGTGTCATAAGTAGTTCTTATAGTGACAATGGTGTATGCAATCCTTCGACCTGAAATCGCTACGATCCCTACATGAGGAGTCGTGTGCTTTAATATCGTCAAACGTCATCTGTAATAGGATGATTATAAAGACGGTCATTGGGCATACCACAAGCCATGCAGAGGGATGTGAGTGACCTAGATGGAATTTGTCCCTCCTACATAATAGGAGTAATATCTGTGGGCCCCCTGATAGAGTGAGACTGTAAAATGCATGGCCGTGCTGAAATGAGTCAATATGAGATATTGACCTCATTTGTTGTTAAGTCTACTCGGGTATCGGGGAACATGATATTGAACCATACAAGGGTGACACATTCTATGTCTTGTGTTCAATATAGATATATGGACAAAGGGATAATAATGCACATGAATATTTGTCACAGAAAGGTTTCGTCAAATCACTGACTTTCTCACTACTTAGGTGGCAGTGATGTATTGCTAGATACCGCTCACTGTTTGTAATATTAAATGGGATTTAATATTACTACTAACGTTTTGGGAACCTATAGGGTCACACATTAGAGCGGATCAAAAGAAGCATTAAAAGGAGAGTTGGACTCTTCTATTGGGCCTAGCGCATAGTACAGGGGGCTTAGGTCAAACGCTGCTCACTAACTCACTTAAGGAGGTGCTACTATAAGTAGACCACTTAAGCTATTGTGCCTACACATTTTTTACCCTAGCCGCACGTAGAGAGTGACAGTGAGTAGCAGGTCTCGGTTTTCGAAGCTAGCACTGTGAGGCAGAGACGCTTCGTGTTCGTGACGTTGGACGTTCACGGGTTCTGCTCGTGTGGATACCTTAGAGACACCATTCGTGCGGTGTTCGTGATAGACGATTTCAATCAATTCTCATCGCTTCAAGAGGTAAATCTTCCAACCATGAATCATGACCATTCGCAAGGATCCTTCGATGGGAATTTTTTTTTCCGCTGCGTTATTTTGTTTTATACGCAAATTCCCAATAGTGGTATGAGAGCCGCTTGCGAAACCATGATTCTGTTATGTGGTTTACCTGTTATGTATGATAACATGTTAATAATGTGAATCGTTTTTCTGAAAATTGTTTTCTGAAAAATCGTTTGCATCCGTTTTTGCGAAATCTTGTTTCTGTAATTTTCGTATGTATATGATATATGCGTCTATAGCACATTTATGTGTATATATGCGATATGTACATTGGTTCTGGAATCCTTATTATGTTCTGCGATGGTGTCAAGTGTTGATGTTAAACATGATCGGTTTCAGTTCTCTGTTGGCGGCGTTAAAGGGTGTCAGACATGAAAAGTTTATGTTCTTGCGGCTGAGGTTCCAAGGGTTGAAACCCTAGCCGCCGTTCCTTGCAGCGTGAAGTGTTCACGGGCCTTGCGGTTTTAGGGTTGATAGGTTGAAGCCCTAGCCGCCAAGGAAGCGGGAACCCCGTGCTACCTCTGCGTAGTGTGTTATTTCGAAATTCAATTTTTGAAATCTTTTATGTCACCATTTAATAACAACATCAATTACAATAAATGTGATTTATAGTAACATCAATTACAATAAATGTGATTTATAGTAACATCAATTACAATAAATGTGATTTATTATATATATGTTATGTTTTCAAAATTCAGATTTTGAAATCTCTAATTAATAAATAATAATAATAATAATAATTGTATATTATTATTGGTTGTTACTATTTATTGGGTAATGTATGGTGAATGGTTATGGCCTTAGTCCTTTAATCTTTTGGCTTATATTTTGAAATACTGCCTGCGTGCCGTGCCTTTCTCTTATATTCCATATGTATATTCTTTTCTCATCTCACTCCCCTCATATGTAAAATGAGGTTTCTGTTTATGTCATGTAATGATGGAGACAAAAAGACGTTATCCTGTGGGAGATCATGCTTGGAGAAGCCTGGATGCTCCTAGGTTTCAGTTTAGATTCTCTCATTGGCTTGGGAGAATCAATGCGTTAGGGGCCATAACCATATCACGTTTATTTGCCTTATATATGTATGAGATGCATGTATGTATATAGTATGTTAAAAGGGGTTTAACTAATATATGTATGAGATGCATGTATAAAAATAGTAAGTTAAAGAGTTTAACAAATGATGAGATCAAATTTTAATCAAATCCCTCAAAAGGAAATATTAAGTCACATTTAAAGGCCTTCCAATGCATGGCACTCGTCAAGACTATGATCGATTAAGTGTGGGTCCGCCAAAGCCGGATACCTTTATCTATACTAGTAAGACGCGATGGGACAAATGTAATGTTCAACTGCTATCCATTGGGTCTGACTTAACTAAGCCAACTTCAATAGTATTGAAAGGCTTAGAGGCTTAAAAGTTGGGATTTAGTCCATGTGATGGATTAGAATAAGAGTTATTCACCCAACCATCCAAGAGTTGCATGAGATGCAATCGGAAAGTGTTTCCTACCTATATAACCGAATTTTGAGTGATCAGCCAAAGCTGACTTAAAGCTAGGTGAAATATGGATCTTGGCCCACTAGAAAATCTTCCAACAGGATTTTCCGAATCAATGATGAGGGTCATTGTTTTGAGTAAAATAGTGGGAGGCATATTTAATTAAAGACCTTATTAAATAACTTCATGGCATGATACTTATATTTTGCATATTTATCTCTGTAGATTACCATGGCATCAAATACATCAAGTAACCTGTCATTGCGATCCGTCCTTGAGAAGGACAAACTATCCAGAACAAATTTTCTGGACTGGTACAGAAACTTGAGGATTGTCCTCAAACATGAGAAAAAGATGTATGTTCTTGAGGAGCCTATTCCTGAGGAGCCACCGGCTTCAAGTGCTCCTAGGGCTGACAGGGATGCTTATAAGAAGCATCAGGATGACGCCTTAGACGTCGGCTATCTTATGCTTGCTACCATGACCTCTGAGCTGCAAAAGCAACATGAGACCATGGAGGCATACGATATGATCGTGCACCTCATGCTGCTCTACCAAGAGCAAGCAAGGCATGAGCGGTTCGAAGTTTCCAGAGACCTTTTCCAGTGTAAATTGGCATAAGGAAGCCCTGTGAGTCCTCATGTACTCTAGATGATCGGGTACATTGAGAATATCGAGAGACTGGGATTTCCTTTAGGCCAAGAGTTGGCCACCGACTTAGTTCTGCAATCGTTGCCTGAGAGCTATAGTCAGTTTGTCATGAACTATAATATGAATGATCTTGACAAACCTTTGCCAGAATTGTTGAGCATGTTGAGAACTGCTGAACAAAATATTAACAAAGGAAAGGGGAAGGCCATTTTGATGGTCCAGGCTGGAAATAGCAAGAAGCAGCCCAAGAAGCCCACGCACAAACAAAAGGGCAATGGGCAAGGGCAAGGCCATCAACAAGATCAAGCCCAGTACTTCTGGCTTGAAGCCTGTGGGTGGTGCGGCTAAGGTAGGCAATTGCTTCCAATGTGGTCGGACCGGACATTGGAAGAGGAACTGCCCAAAATACCTGGAAGAAATCAAGAAGAAGAAGGGAAGTGAGACTTCCACTTCAGGTGTGTTTGTTATAGAAGTCAATTTATCTACTTCTGCATCATGGGTATTAGATACTGGATGTGGTTCTCACATTTGTACAAATGTGCAGGATCTAAACAGGAGTAGACCATTGGCAAAGGGCGAAGTCGACCTACGAGTTGGAAATGGAGCAAAGGTTGCTGCTTTAGCTGTAGGGACTTATGTATTGACTTTGCCCACTGGGCTTACTATTCAGTTAGAGAACTGTTATTTTGTGCCTGCAATTAGCAGGAATATCATTTCCGTTTCTTGTTTGGACAAGATTGGTTTTTCTTTTATAATAAAGAACAAAAGTTGTTCTATTTATTTGGATGATATTTTCTATGCTAGTGCACACATGAGTAATGGGCTTTATGTCCTTGATCTTGAAATGCCTATCTATAACATAAATACTAAGAGGTTCAAACCAAATGAGTTGAACCCGTCTTATCTTTGGCATTGTCGTTTAGGCCATATAAATGAGAAGCGCATTTCAAAGCTCCATAAAGATGGACTCTTGGACTCATTTGATTATGAATCATATGAGATATGTGTGTCTTGTTTATTGGGAAAGATGACTAAAGCTCCATTCACCAGAAAAGGTGAAAGAGCTAACGATCTTTTGGGTCTTATACATAGCGATGTATGCGGACCCCTAAACACATTATCTAGAGGTGGTTTTCAGTACTTCATTACATTTACTGATGATTTCAGTAGATATGGATTTGTGTATCTTATGAAACATAAATCTGAATCCTTTGAAAAGTTCAAGGAATTCAAAAATGAGGTACAAAACCAACTTGGTAAAAATATTAAAACTCTTCGATCAGATCGAGGTGGTGAATATTTGAGCCTAGAGTTTGATGATCATCTAAGAGAGTGTGGAATTTTATCTCAACTCACTCCACCTTGAACACCACAATGGAATGGTGTTTGAGAGGAGAAATCGAACCTTGTTGGACATGGTTCGGTCTATGATGAGTCATGCAAACCTTCCAAACTCTTTCTGGGGACATGCTCTATTAACAGCAGCTTTTACACTTAACCGTGTTCCATCCAAAGCGGTAGAAAAGACACCATATGAGATATGGACTGGTAGACGACCCAGCATGTCTTTTATGAAGATTTGGGGTTGTGAAGCATATGTAAAACGTCAAGTTTCTAATAAGCTTGATCCCAAATCTGATAAATGCTTCTTTGTGGGGTATCCCAAAGAAACCAAGGGATACTATTTCTATAATCCTTCCGAAGGCAACGTGTTTGTCGTACGGACTGGTGTATTCCTAGAAAAGGAGTTTATCTCCATAGGAACCAGTGGGAGGAAGATAGAACTTGAAGAAATTCAAGAATCACAGAGTAGTGACCTACCATTGTTGGAACAGGAGCAACCTTCACAAAATGTTGTGGAGGAACAACCTGCTCCAGTAGCACAAGACCAGCCTAGGTCTAACAGGATACGTCACCAGCCTTAGAGATATGGATTTCTCATGACTCCACAAGGTGATGTATTGCTCATGGATCAAGATGATCCTGTGACTTACCAGGAGGCCATCACTGGCCCAGAATCTGAGAAGTAGCTTGAGGCCATGAAATCTGAGATGGATTCCATGTACACCAACCAGGTATGGACCTTGGTAGAGCCACCTGAAGGGGTAAAACCCATAGGAAGCAAGTGGGTTTTCAAAAAGAAAACTGACATGGATGGTAAGGTACACACCTTTAAGGCGCGATTGGTCGTTAAGGGTTTTAAGCAAATTCATGGTGTCGACTATGATGAGACCTTTTCGCCTGTTGCGATTCTTAAATCCGTCCGGATCTTACTTGCTATAGCTGCATACCATGATTATGAGATATGGAAAATGGTTGTCAAAGCTGCTTTCCTTAATGGAAAACTTCTTGAGGATGTGTACATGACACAACCTGAAGGCTTTGGCATTTCAGAGGATGCCTGAAAGGTATGTAAATTGCAGCGATCAATCTATGGATTGAAGCAAGCTTCCAGAAGTTGGAACCTTCGTTTTGATGATCTTTGTAGGGCAGATGCGGATTCATCAAAAATGAAGATGAACCTTGTGTCTACAAGAAGGTTAGTGGGAGCATTGTTGTTTTTCTGGTGTTATATGTAGATGACATATTACTCATTGGAAATGACATCCCTACACTACAAAATGTAAAGACATGGTTAGGGAATTGCTTCTCTTTGAAAGATTTGGGTGAAGCTACCTATGTATTGGGAATCAGGATCTATAGGGATAGATCGCTGAAATTGCTTGGCCTAAGTCAGAGTACATACATAGACAAAGTGTTGAGACGCTTTAACATGCATGAATCCAAGAAAGGACTCTTGCCTATGTCACATGGTATATGCCTATCAAAGGCACAATCCCCTTCCACTAAAAAAGAAAGGGATCGCATGAATAAGATTCCATATGCATCCGTAATTGGATCTATCATGTATGCCATGTTATGTACTCGACCAGATGTATCGTATGCTTTAAGCTTAACGAGCAGGTACCAGTCTGATCCCGGTGAAAGTCACTGGTCTGCTGTCAAGAACATCCTTAATTACTTGAGAAGAACTGAGGATTCGTTCTTGGTATATGGAGGCGAGGAAGAGCTTGCTGTAAAAGGTTACACCGATTCTAGCTTCCAAACCGATAAGGATGATTCCAGATCGCAATCTAGTTATGCGTTCTGCCTGAATGGCGGGGCGGTGAGCTGGAAGAGTTCAAAGCAAGAGACAGTCGCCGATTCTACTACAGAGACTGAGTATATTGCTGCCTCCAATGCAGCAAAGGAGGCTGTTTGGATCAGGAAGTTCATTGCTGAGCTTGGTACAATTCCTAGTATTGTGGACCCCATTGATCTCTATTGTGATAACAATGGGGCCATTGCACAAGCTAAGGAACCTAGATCTCATCAGCGATCCAAACATATACTTAGGCGCTTCCATCTCATTCGAGAGATTATCGATAGAGGAGATGTGAAAATATGCAGAGTACCAACACTTGATAACGTTGCTGACCCAGTTACGAAACCTCTTGCTCAACAGAAGCACGAAGGTCACACTAGATCGATGGGCATTAGATTTATGCCTGATTGGCTCTAGTGCTAGTGGGAGATTGTTGGTGTAAGCCCTAGAGGCCAATGTGTTTCTTAGACTTCCATTTGTATCTTGCCATTATATATATATATATGATATGAGGCATTCCGGTTTATTGTGTTACTTGTTTAAACATAATAAAGTCCTTAGAATAGAAATTTCAGTTTAATAGAATATCAAGTACACGACTTGATTGTGAGACACTATTGAACAATGAAATACTATTCTTAAATATCTGTAGTCAAGTATTTTATTAATAAGGACAATAATAATACATTGAGACTATTATGTGTGCAGACTGATGACCATATCTCACGGGTCATGGATATGAGATATCGAGTCGCCACATAGGTACACATTTGATTAATGATGTACTGGATTAACCCACCATGAGAACACTACATGGAGCGTTATGTGAGTGTCATAAGTAGTTCTCATAGTGACAATGGTGTATGCAATCCTTCGACCTGAAATCGCTACGATCCCTACATGAGGAGTCGTGTGCTTTAATATCGTCAAACGTCATCTGTAATAGGATGATTATAAAGACGGTCATTGGGCATACCACAAGCCATGCAGAGGGATGTGAGTGACCTAGATGGAATTTGTCCCTCCTACATAACAGGAGTAATATCTCATGGGCCCCCGATAGAGTGAGACCTATAGAAATGCATGGCCATCTTTGAAATGAGTCAATATGAGATATTGACCTCATTTGTTGTTAAGTCTACTCGGGTATCGGGGAACATGATATTGAACCATACAAGGGTGACACATTCTATGTCTTGTGTTCAATATAGATATATGGACAAAGGGATAATAATGCACATGAATATTTGTCACAGAAAGGTTTCGTCAAATCACTGACTTTCTCACTACTTAGGTGGCAGTGATGTATTGCTAGATACCGCTCACTGTTTGTAATATTAAATGGGATTTAATATTACTACTAACGTTTTGGGAACCTATAGGGTCACACACATAAGAGCGGATCAAAAGAAGCATTAAAAGGAGAGTTGGACTCTTCTATTGGGCCTAGCGCATAGTACAGGGGGATTAGGTCAAACGCTGCTCACTAACTCACTTAAGGAGGTGCTACTATAAGTAGACCACTTAAGCTATTGTGCCTACACATTTTTTACCCTAGCCGCACATAGAGAGTGACAGTGAGCAGCAAGTCTCGGTTTTCGAAGCTAGCACTGTGAGGCAGAGACGCTTCGTGTTCGTGACGTTGGACGTTCACGGGATCTGCTCGTGTGGATACCTTAGAGACACCATTCGTGCGGTGTTCGTGATAGACGATTTCAATCAATTCTCATCGCTTCAAGAGGTAAATCTTCTAACTATGAATCATGACCATTCGCAAGGATCCTTCGATGGGAATTTTTTTTCAGCTGAGTTATTTTGTTTTATACGCAAATTCCCAACAGTGGTATGAGAGCCGCTTGCGAAACCATGATTATGTTATGTGGTTTACCTGTTATGTATGATAACATGTTAATAATGTGAATCGTTTTTCTGAAAATTGTTTTCTGAAAAATCGTTTGCATCCGTTTTTGCGAAACCTTGTTTCTGTAATTTTCGTATGTATATGATATATGCGTCTATAGCACATTTATGTGTTTATATGCGATATGTACATTGGTTCTGGAATCCTTATTATGTTCTACGATGGTGTCAAGTGTTGATGTTAAACATGATCGGTTTCAGTTCTCTGTTGGCGGCGTTAAAGGCTGGCAGACATGAAAAGTTCATGTTCTTGCGGCTGAGGTTCCAAGGGTTGAAACCCTGGCTGCCGTTCCTTGCAGCGTGAAGTGTTCACGGGCCTTGCGGTTTTAGGGTTAAGAGGTTGAAGCCCTAGCCGCCAAGGAAGCGGGAACCCCGTGCTACCTCTGCGTAGTGTGTTATTTCGAAATTCAATTTTTGAAATCTTTTATGTCACCATTTAATAACAACATCAATTACCTCTTCGTGTTTGTGACGTTGGACGTTCACGGGATCTGCTCATGTGGATACCTTAGAGACACCGTTCGTGCGGTGTTCGTGATAGACGATTTCAATCAATTCTCATCGCTTCAAGAGGTAAATCTTCTAACCATGAATCATGACCATTCGCAAGGATCCTTTGATGGGAATTTTTTTTTTCCGCTGCGTTATTTTGTTTTATACGCAAATTCCCAACAGTTGGAAGCAGAAACGATCTTCTCTTGATTGGGTTGGTCTGTCTTAGTGGCTTAGTAGCCTTTCTCTTTGTGACAGTGGTCCTCTTCTTCTTAGGGATCACAGTCTCATCAACTTGAGACTCCCCCTCGACCTTCACAACTCTTTTCCTCTTGAATACCTTTGTAACACTGGGAATATTACGAACAAAGGCAGAGGCAACATGTGCAGTAGTAGCAACTGATTCAGCAACCTTAGCAGGTTTAGCAGCAATCTGTACAGAAGGTTGAGCAACTCTCTTCCTTCTGTGTAGCAATTGAGGCTCTTCTTCCTCAACAGGCTCCTCAAAGGGTTCAACCTTGACACCAAGAACATTAAGTTCCTCTTCTACTGGAGTATTTTCAGCAGGGGCTTAAGATGATGATGCTTCAGTAGTAGGTCCAGTAATGGGTGTCATGGTACTTCAGTAACTGTAGATATATATTCAGCTTCAGCAGTTGAGAGAGCAATGGTACTTTGCCTTTTTCTTGACCAGGAGATCATGTTTGCTCCAATGAAGTGGCATCCTCCATTGGTACTTTTTCTATCAATTCTATCTCGAGCAAAGTAAGCATCACAGAATCCAGCTAACCTTAAACCTTCCTGTTGATTATACCCTTAGTCTTGCCTTGTTCCTTACCATTTTTCCATCTTCATCTAGTTTGTTTCTAAATACCCATTTGATGCCAATGATGATTTATCTTTGGGTTTAGAAACTAGAGTCCACACATCATTTCTTTTGAATTGATTCAGTTCTTCTTGCATGGCTAGAATCCAGCTTTCATCCTGTAAGGCTTCTTCAATCATTTTGGGCTCCAAGTCTGATATGAAGGCCATGTTATTGTTCTCATTAAAAGCAGATCTGGTTCTAACTCCTTGTGATGGACTTCCAATGATGAGATCCTCTGGATGATAGGTCTTGAATTTCCAGTCTCTTTTCTCATTCTCTTTTTCAGATGTTTCAGCACTCGTCTGATTTTCTAAAATTTCAGACATGTCTATATTTGCCTTATCTGAAGATTTTTCCACTGCAGGATTAAGATCAATACCTGAAATATCATCTTCTAGATATGATAGTTCCCTATCAGTCTTCAAACCATCATTTAACTTTACATGAATTGATTCTTCTACAACATAGGTTCTAGAATTAAATATTCTGAAAGCTTTAGACAGTTTAGAATATTCAATAAATATACCTTTATCTACTTTAGAGTCAAATTTTCCAAAATGATCTTTTGAATTTAGAATATAACAATCACATCCAAATGGATGAAAATATGATATGTTGGGTTTTCTTCTTTTCCATAATTCATAAGGAGTCTTATTTAAGATAGGTCTAACCAGAATTCTATTTTGCACATAACAAGCAGTGTTAATGGCTTTTGCCTAAAAGTACTTAGGGAGATTATTTTCATTGAGCATTGTCCTACCCATCTCTTGAAGAGATCTGTTGTTTATCTCAACCACTATATTTTGCTGTGGAGTTCTAGGTGCAGAGAAATTGTGAGAAATACCATTTTCGTCACAAAACAGTTTGAAGTGCTCATTTTCAAATTCTCCACCATGGTAACTTCTGATAGCAGAGATACCAAAACCATACTCATTATGTACTCTTATACTGAATACTATAAAGACCTTATAAGACTCATCCTTGTGGGTTAATAAGAGTACGCATGTAAATCTAGAATAGTCATCAACTATGAAAAAACCATATTTCTTTCCACCTAGGCTAGCTACATTGACTGGTCCAAACAGATCCATGTGTAACAGTTGCAAAGGTCTAGGGGAGGTGACTTCTTTCTTAGATTTGAAACTTGATTTTACTTGTTTACCCCTCTGACATGCATCACACAAAACATCTTTCTTAAAAGAAATATCAGGCAATTCTCTCACAAGGTTATGCTTTTTCAATTTAGAAATTTGTGTCATAATAACATGTCCTAGTTTCTAATGTCACAATCACTTCTCATCCTCTTTAGACATAAAGCATGTTACACTTTGATCTGAAAGTTCAGATAGATCAATCTTATACAGATTGTGTTGCCTTTTAGCAGTAAAGAGGGTCTTTCCATTTTTGTCATTGACTATGCATTTATCCTTAGAAAAAGATATAGAAAATATATTATCACACAATTGACTTATGCTACGCAGAATATGTTTTAATCCTTTGACATATAAAACATCACAGATGATAGGTAAGGGAGGTTTACCACCAATTTTACCTACACCAACAACTTTTCCCTTCTGGTTGCCACTAAAAGTTACATGTCCACCTTTCATAGGTTGGAGGTGTGGATATATGCCTTGACAGGTACTTTTGTTTTGATGATGAGCAAAATGGGAATTTCAAGTCCAAGGACAAAAGGAATTCAAGTCTGAGGACTACATTGCAAAAAGCGGAAAAATGTCAAACAAGCAGTCAAATGAGTTCAGGGAAATTTTCTTTTACTGTATTACTTGTTTTAGATTCATTGTAAATGGTTAATAATGCTCTCAAGATTAAAATTGGTCACACACACACCCATTAATGAGATTTTAATAATCAAACTTAATCAGCTAATATCTGGTCTTAAACGAGTAATGAATTTTATAGCTGTTAAGTTTTTCAAATTCAAAATTGAATCGAAGAATAATCGATTAGTATAATCGATTATCATGCTCTTAATTATGCTTAAATGAATAATCAATTATAGAGCTGTTATGAATTTGAATCAGCCAATTTGAATTGCTATAATAGATTACATAATCGATTATCTATAGCTGAACACGTTTTAAACAACTTAAATGGCATTGATGAGTTTTAATGAGTATTAATGATATTGAGTTTGAATTTTGAACTTACATAATCGATTATACACCTTTGAGAATCGATTATGCTTTTTGAAGAACAAAACAGAGAGTTAATAATCGATTAGGATAATCGATTATATTCTTTTTCATTTCGCAAGATTTTAAACAGAGAACATATAATCGATTAGTATGATCGATTATGTTGCGCCTGTCTCAAAGAGGCACTTTTCAAACTGAGTCAAAATAATCGATTATGACATTTAAATAATCGATTACTGCACGACAAAAATTGAGTTTTGAGGAATTTTTCAACTAATATTTCATGATCTATATAAAGGAAACTTAAGCACAATATGCAACACGAGATTATCAATATATCTATGCTAAAACTGTGGAAAACAAATTCTCTCTCATTCTCTCTTGTTCTTACACCTTGATCACTTTAAACTTGAGAGCTTTACACACCATATAGGTGTTTCCTTGTATTGGGCTTCGATTTGTATTATCAGCACTATTAAGAGTGCATACTGTTGGTAAGAGTCGAATTGACTCAAACCTTTTTTGATTACCATTCTTGCAAGAGAGGGTATATCTCTTGTAAGGGATTAGTGGGTGTGATTCCACTGTAAAGGTTCTAGTTGAGTCTGTTTAAAAGCTAGGGATTTGAGACTCTGCCACTGGGGGATTGTATGTCTCTGGTCTCTGAGGACTTCTCGTTATTGTAAAGGTTCTATCTGCTCCTGTTTAAAAGCTAGGGATTGAGTGAAATCCCTTGGTGGTATTGCCTTGGGGATTGGACGTAGGCCACGTGGGTAGTCTGTGGTCGAACCAGGATATATCACTGTGTCAATCTTCTTATCCCTATCTCTTTTACTTTTGCTTTATCATTTGAAAAAACGTTTTTATTTGCACGCGATAACGTTTTAATCTGAAAAGAATTTCATATCCGCTGCTAATTATGATTAAAGTTTCAAAAGGTTTTTATTTATCGAAAAATTTATCATTTTTTATTTAAAACCCAATTCACCCCCCCCCCCCCCCTTCCCTTCTTGGGTATGGTTGCCACGGCCAACAAGTGGTATCACAGCTTCGGCTCTGTTTATTAGCTTAACAGCTTAGAGTTAAGATCCTTTTGGCAACCCTTTTAAGTTTTCCAAAAATGTATGGTTTTGAAATTGACAAACCACCATTCTTTGATGGTGAGAATTATATTTATTGGAAAGTAAAAATTGAAATTTTTATGCAGTCAATTAATGTTGATTTATGGGATATTGGAGTCCATGGATTCATGCTCAAACCCAAACAACGTCAGAGTGAGTTTGATAAAAATAGTTTTTGCTTGAATCTCAAAGCTATGCAAATTCTTCGGAATTGTTTGTGCGATGATACTTATGAGAAAATTAAGAATTGTGATTGTGCCAAGGATATCCTGAATGTGCTTGATTATAATTACTTTTTCACTAACACTTTTGAGATTGAAAGCAATGACAGGAATGGGAAAAATTCATTGGAGGAAGGTTATCCTCAACAACATGCCATGAAAAGGAAGGACCATGAAAGCAAAATGTTATTGGTCAATAAGATTGAAACTACTCTCCAAGCAACTCAAAGAAACTTGGAGGTAATAGATGCTAAACCCAATCTATTGAATGGCAAATGGTTATATGCATACAATAATTTGTATGATGAAATGATGAGTCTGGAAAATAATAATTTACACTGCTTGAAAATTATTTCAGTGATTGAAAATGATTTGGAAAAATTGAAAAATGAATATACTTTTCATTGTAATGAAAATGTTGTGAAATTTGAATCATCTCCATGCTATGAAAAATGCATAATTCTTGATAATAAAATTGTGGACTTATTTCATGTAATTTTTAAAATGAAGAGTTTCACACATGTACAACCTCCACATGAAAAAGAAGAAATTCATACCAACTATGATTTGTCAACTGTTAAACATGACATGCATCAATGTCATAATTGTTCTATGGTTGGGTATGAAAATCGTCATATGAAAAATAGAAGGCATGTAACATGTAACTATTATGGGAATGTTAGGACATATTTCTCATATGTACAATTATAGGAAAAATATTTGTATGAGAAATAAGATTACTTGGATGCCTAAAGGCACAAATAACCTATCCACTAACCCACAAGGACCAAATAAAAGGTCTTGTTTTGGCTTCAACGACTCAAGAGGGAGGGAGGGGAGGGGGGGGGGGGGGGGGTGAATTGAGCCTTCTTAAAAAATATTTTCCTCTTAAAAACTTTTCAAATCAGAGTTGCGGATTTGGGGCCTCAGGATCTTTTACAAAATCGATGAAGGGTTTTTATAAAATCTTGAATAGAAGGATGATTAGGATAAAAAAAGATTAATTCAGAATAGATTCAGGTTCAATAACTCAGTTTTCAATTCAGTTTATACAAATCAAAAACAAAAATTATATTGAACTTTAAACATCAAAATCGCAGGTTCTTGATCATAAACAGAAAGTAAGGAGTTTGAGTTTAGAGATACCACACAAGCAAATTTATCCTGGTTCAGTCACCTTCACTGTGACCTACATCCAGTCCCCACTCCACCCGTGGGATTTCACACACTAACAGACAAGCTTTGCCAGGTAGCTTGAAAAACCTTTACACCACAGAGTACTCCTTCACCTCGAGATACCACACTATTATGAAGAGCCTCAATGTTCAACCTTAGGGATACCTCACCCTAATCACTCAGAGAGACTCCCTCTCTCTTTACAATCGAAAGTAAAACAAAAGTTGATTCCTAACTCTCAATAGTCAGATAAACAAATTGAAGCACATATGAGTATTGAAACACTCTTTTCACAGTAAGCTCAATGAAGATGATGAATGATTTTCACAATTGATTTCGCATATAATTTCTAATATGGTTGTGATTGTTGTAAGTGTTCCTTTTGATCCCTCTTTATATAGAAAACACGTTATAGTCGTTGGGATCAATCAAAACAGATTTGGATCTGATTAAACAATCTATTTTCTTGATTCTCGTTCTTGAAATAAGATTCTGATAGTTCTTATAGAATTCGCGTCAATCTTGAAAATAACCGCGTCCATCTAGCCATTAAGATTTTATATTCGGACGGGCTAGTAGATGAGCTCCATATCCCACGTCAACAGACGGGAGTACTAAAACACAAAGTAATTGGACGTGCTCCAACAAGTAGACGAGCACTGCTGTCACTTTAGTAGACGAGTGTTTGTATCACATTAGTGGACGAGCACTTCTGTCACTTTAGTAGACGAGCGCTTGTATCACTTTAGCGGACGAGCACATCCGTCACTTTAGTATACGAGCGCTTCTGTCACTTTACTAGACGTGCGCTTCTGTCATTTTAGTAGACATATGCTTCTGTCACTGCAGGAGACGTGCGCTTCTGTCACTTTAGTAGACGTGCGCTTGTGTCATTTTAGTAGACGTGCGCTTGTGTCACTTTAGTGTTGGACGTGCACTTCTTATTTCTTCAGTGTTGGACGGGCGCTTTTTATTTCTTCAGTGTTGGACGAGCGCTTTTGTCACTTGTATTTGGACGTGCGCTTCTAAATTCTTCAGTGTTGGACGATCACTTTGAAATCTTATTTCCAAAAATCATTTTCATTAACGAAAACGTATTCCTTTTAATGCAGGTTATGAAAATTGATTTTCTTCGTGCATCTTTTTTAATTGAGCTATTTGTGAATAAGAGATTTCATCTCTTACAGATCATCTAAGACTTAAATCTAATTTCTCATTTAAGCTTTGTCTTGATGATCATTCGATCTCTGTCTTTGTTCTTTTAATTTCTTCAAGTTCTTCATTGAATGTTCTCCTTTGATTTCTTACTGAACTTGTTAATTACTGCTTGATACCTGTCTTTGCAATTTGACACTAAAACACTTGTATACATATTAAGTTGTATTTGTCATATATCAAAATCTCTAAGTCATTGAATCTAACAATCTCCCCCTTTTTGATTCTGACAAACCTTTTAACAAATTATAAGATCAGTGTATAAGTGTAGCATACGCTAACAGATTTATATCATGGTATCAGAGCAGTCAGAGCAGAAGTATATCAGAGCCAAAAAAAATATTAACAAAGCAGAATTTGATTTACTCCCCATTAATCATGTAAGCTTGTAAGCTCCCCCTCAACATATGCTTGTATAATTCGTTATTATCTCTTTTCTCTATATCATAATTTTTTATGTATAATTTGTTATTATCTCCTTTCTCTATAACATACTTTTTTCTCCCCCTTTTGGCATTATCAAAAAGGTAAAGAAAAGAAACATTCAAAGCAATAGAGAAGGTAAGTATTTAAACATTCAAACATAGCATATAAAATTGTTAATGATAGAGGGATAGGTGTAGGGGCAAATCAAAAAGATGCGTCCAACTCGTATAGATATTCCAAAAATCTCTTCTAACCATTCATAGATATTCAAAATCAAATCATACAAGAATCAGAACATATTTACACAAAGATACAGTCATATAATCAGTTTTTTTAGAGATTAGATATAGGATTGATCGATTATACCCAATTCTTTTCTAATGAAGAAGAAGCTTTCCTTGTTCAAGGGCTTGGTAAAAATATCTGCAAGTTGTTTATTTGTATCAACATATTCAATCTCAATTTCTCTACTTTGTATATGATTTCTAATGAAATGATGTCTGATTTCTATGTGTTTAGTTCTAGAATGCATTATGGTATTCTTAGTTAGGTTAATTGCACTTGTATTGTCACATCTAATAGGAACTTGGTTTAGTTGCACACCATAATCAATTAATTGTTGTTTCATCCATAAAACCTGTGCACAACAGCTACCAGCTGCTACATATTCAGCCTCTACAGTGGATAAAGCCACACTAGATAGTTTCTTACTGAACCATGATACTAATGAGTTTCCTAGTAAATGGCAAGTTCCACTAGTACTTTTTCTATCTAGTTTACAACCAGCAAAATCAGAGTCTGAATAGCTAATTAAAGTATATGTAGCTTGATAGTGTGATTTCACATCATATTTTATGTACATTTTTTTTCATGCATTTTCATATAGTTTAGGCATATTTAGTTTGATTTTTATTAGTTTTTATCTTGGAACGGGTAAGGCGGTGTTGTGGTGCTGTTTTGCAGAAATTAAAGATAAAATGCCCAAAATGAGCCATAATGGAGCCTGGATTAAGTTGGAGCTTGAAAAGTGAAGATATTGGATGACTCCAATTTAATTAGGAATGGAAATATTTGATGACAATTGACAAAAGTCCAGCAGCAATGTAAGAAGCCTAATTGATGGATTGGATGATTTGGATACTAATGACTTACCATAAAAATAAAAGATGAAGATATTGATTGGGCAATTAATTTAGAAGATTTGAAGTCATTAAAGAATATCAATCACCATATGCAAGGAGATATATCTTGAACTCAATCCAAGCAATGTTTATGGCAAAGCAAATCACGGGTCCACATGATTGTTGACAAACTAAATTGGAGAATAAATTACTCCCTGTGATAGTGCAGCAACGTAAATCAAAATAAATGAGCCCAATGTAAAGGAAAGAAGAATTGCAAATTGAAGGGAATTTTTCTCTTGGCTTTTGTGCAGCTGACATTATAAAAAGCGACAGCAGCGCCATCAACAAAGAGACAGACACGACCACAAACAGAAAAATAGGGACTTTTAACCTAGGAGTACTTTTACCCTAGGAGGACTCTTGGGAAGCAAAAAGGGGTGGTTTTTCTCCGCTCTTGGATTGGAAGAAGATTGGAGGATTCGTCATGAGTTTTCTTCATCTCTTCTCTCTCTTTTGTAATTTCTATTACTATGAGTAGCTAAATCCCTTTTTGTTGGGATTAGATGTAGCTTAACTGAATATTATGTAATTGTCTTGATTTATCAATCTATGTTTATGCTTTCTCTATTAGTGTTTAATTCCTAGTAAACCTCGAATCTAGGAATGGGGTTTGGTTTATTAGTAATCACATAATCCTTAATCTTAATACAAATTCATTAATCTAGGTCACCTAAGGAATTATGGTCTATTAGTGGATTTAGGCTCTTGTCATCTGAGGAATCAGGGCTTGAGTAATTTCGTGGGTTGATTTTAATATTTGAATGTATAAACTGGATTGGTGGTCTTGGTATTACATGAGGCTAAGGTTTAGTGAAATTTAATCCCAACACCCCTATTTGCATTCCAAGTGTATGATAAAATTCCCCAAAAAGACCAAAAATATTTTATTGCTTTTATTGCTTTATTTTATGTTTTGATCTTTCTTCATTTAGTCTAGAAAGTTGCTTGATTTGTGAATTGGTAATTGGCAACCAATCCCTGTGGATACGATAACCGGTCTCACCATCGTATTACTTGTACGACTAGGTATACTTGCCTAGATTCGTCAACATAGCTCCCTTAGGATACCATAATCCCATGTCTTTTGTTCCTAACAGATACTTAATTATCCTTTTGACTGCTGTTAAGTGTGATTCTTTTGGATTTGCATGATACCTAGCACACATGCATACACTAAACATGATATCCGGCCTACTAGCAGTAAGATAAAGTAGTGAGCCTATCTTTCCTCTGAATTTAGAAACATCAACAGGTTTACCTTGCTCATCCTTGTCCAGATAACAGGAGGTACTCATTGGAGTAGCCATCTCCTTAGCGTTTTCCATGCCAAACTTCTTGATCAACTCATTTGTAGTACTTGGTTATGCTAACAAAGATTCCATTTTCAGTTTACTTTATTTGCAGTCCAAGGAAAAAGTTCATCTCACCCATCATTGACATTTCAAACTCGCTCTGCATAAGACTTACAAACTCTTTGCACAAATGCTCATTAGTGGCACCAAAAATTATATCATCCACATATATTTGTACAAGTAAAATGTTGTGTGCCTTTGCAACTTTACCTCTTTTAAATCATTTTTCAATGAGAAAATTACTTAACCTTTCATACCAAGCTCTAGGAGCTTGCTTTAAGCCATATAGTGCTTAGACAGTTTATAAACATGGTTAGGCAATTCATTATTCTCAAAACCAGGTGGTTGACCAACATACACTTCCTCTTGTATAAATCCATTTAAGAAAGCACTCTTAACATCCATTTGATACAATTTAAATCCCATTATGCAAGCATAAGCAAGTAGCATTCTTATGGCTTCTAATCTTGCTACTGGTGCATATGTTTCATCATAATCTATGCCTTCTTCTTGGTTATACCCTTTGGCTACTAGTCTAGCCTTGTTTCTTACAATATACCATTTTCATCTAGTTTATTCCTAAAAACCATTTTGTACCTATTACTTGACAGTTCTTGGGTTTAGGCACTTAGTTCCCAAACTTGGTTTCTTTCAAACTGGTTTAACTCATCTTGCATAGTCATCATCCAATGTTCATCAATTATAGCATCATCTATGTTCTTAGGTTCTACTTGAGACACAAATGCCATATGATTACAAACATTTCTAAGATATTGTCTGGTAGTTACCCCCTTTGTAATTTCACTAATGATGTTATCAATTGGATGATTTCTGGCAGTCGTCCATTCCTTTGGTAGGTCAGGCTGTTGTTCTGTTTGCTCCTGCTGCAGCGATTCGTTTTTAAGCTTTCATCTTCTTCATTGTCCTGTTTCTCTTCTAGGAGATTTTTCTCAATTGAATCTGCAAGATCATCAATAACAGATTCATTTCCCAACCTTTTGGGGTTAGACTTATCAAATGTCATATGCACAGATTCCTCAATAGTTTGTGTTTTCTTATTATATATTATAAATGCTTTACTAGATAGAGAGTAACCTAGGAAAATTCCTTCATCAGCCTATGCATCAAATTTTCCAAGATTATTCTTTCAATTGTTAAGAACAAAGCATTTGCAACCAAAACACATGTAAATGTGCTATATTTGGTTTTCTTTCTTTGTAAAGCTCATAAGGGGTTTTCTTTAAGATTGGTCTTATCAAGACTCTTTTTAGCACATAGCAGGTTGTACTGACAGCATCTGCCCAAAAATGTTTTGGCAAGCTAGAGTTATTCAACTTAGTTCTTGCTATCTCCTCTAATGATCTATTTTTTATTTCCACTACTCCATTTTGTTGTGGAGTTCTAGGAGCAGAAAAATTATGTTGACTGCCATGCTCATCACAAAAGTTTTCAAACACTTCATTTTGAAATTCTCACCCATGATCACTTCTTATAGAAACAATTTTCATTTCCTTTTCAATTTGCACAATTTTTTCCATTTTCTTAAACGTAGTGAATGAATCACTCTTATGAGAAAGAAAATATGTCCATGTATATCTAGAGTAATCATCTACTATTACCAATGCATACGAGTTACCACCAAAGCTTTTGGTTCTAGATGGACCAAATAAATCCATGTGTAAAAGTTTCAAGGGTCTAGTTGTTGAAACAATGTTCTTTGGTTTAAAAGAGACCTTAACTTGCTTTCCTTTTTGACATGCATCACATAATCCATCTTTCACAAATTTCAGTTTAGGCAAGCCAACTACAAGAACTTTACGAATCAGTTTTTCAAGTGGTTCATGTGAATGTGTGCAATTCTTCTATGTCAAAGCCAATTCTCTTCTTCTTTTGAAATAAGACAACATGCAGTATTTGAAGAGATATTATCTAAATCAAGCATGTAGATGTTATCTGTCCTATGTCCAATTAATTTCAAATTTTCATCATGCTGATTTTCTATTAAGCAGCTATTGGAATTGAATTTTACCTTGAAGCCTTTGTCACATAGTTGACTGATACTTAATAGGTTGTGTTTCAGACCCTCAACATATAGTACATCCTCAATGATTATTGTTGAGTCACTTCCAATGTTGCCAATGCCAAGTATTCTCCCTTTATTATTGTCTCCATAGGTAACACTACCACTCGACTTAGGGGTAAAGGAAATGAACTTGGTTTTGTCTCCAGTCATGTGTTTGGAACAACCACTGTCAAGATACCATTTCACATTCTTGGCTTTCCAACACACCTACAAAACATAATCATGTTTTTGCTTCAGGTACCCAAATCAGTTTGGGTCATTTTGAGTTAGTTGCAGCAATAGTTCCTTTAGGAACCCATATATACTTAGACTCATTATAAGCAGATTTTCTGTATTGGCATGTAGAAGCTGTGTGACCTTTTCTAGCACAAAAATTGCATTTAACAAATGGTGTGTTTGATGTCTTAGGTGCAGCAAAATTTTTTGAAAGATTTCTCATGTATCTTAGGTTTATCGCCTATTCCAGCCTTATCATAAACACATTTTTGCTGTCCTAACAATGCATCCAAGTTATCTCTACCATTTGTGAACTTGGCTAAGTCATTTTCAGTTTCTTTATTCAATGTACAGCTAGATGTATTCAAGATTTCTTTATCACTAGTAATTCTAGATAGATCACCATTCGAATGATTTATATGTTTCTCCAACTTAGGACATTTATCACATATAGATGGTTCCAAAGCAGTAGCTAGTTTTTCTTTTAAAGCACAATTTTCTGTTTTTAATTCATCTACCTCTTTGTTTAAAACAAAATTTTTCTCTTCTAGGCATGTGATGGTTTTCTTAGAGTTAGTTAGCAATCTAGCAAGTCTAATGGATTCTTTATGAAGTTCTTCAAAAGCATTTTGCAATTCATCATAAGAAGGTTGATAATCAGAACTTACTTCACTTTCTGAATCACTGCTATTGCTGGCCATCAAGCACAAGTTTGCCTCCTCAGATTCAGATTCTTCAGTGGAATCTATATCATTATTATCCCAAGCAATGTAGGCCTTTCTTGGCTTTCTCCACTTATTGTCCTTTGAGTCAAACTTTTCAGTTTTGTCCTTCTTTTGCAGTTTTGGATAGTCAAGCTTCATGTGGCCAATCTTTCCACATTCATAGCATGTGATGTTGTTGGAAGAGTTGTCACCTTTGCTGAAATTTCTCCTTTGAAAGGTGGATGGCTTTCTTTTGAAGTTTCCTTTCTTCTTTAGGAAGTTATTGAATTTTCTTACTAGCATTCTCATCTCTTCTTCAGATTTAGCCTCTTGTTCTGAATCATCATCATCACTGTCTTCTACTTTTCTGACTTGTGATTTCAGAGCCAATCCCTTCTTTCTTTTATCAGTCTCTTCACTCTCATTCAGTCTGTTCAACTCCAATTCATGCTCTTGCAATTTTCCAAACAAGGTGGCACTGGTCATTGATGAGAGGTCTCTGGATTCTGAGATTGCAGTGACTTTAGGTTGCCATTCCCTGCTCAAGCATATCATTACTTTGTTAATTTGATCCTCATTGGAGACTGCTTTTCCAAGACCAGCCAATTGATTTACGATGTGTGAATCTCTTTTGCATTTCAGTCATAGGTTATCCTCGATTCATTCTGAACAACTCATTCTCATGTGTGAGGGTGTTCATTCTTGCTCTTTTGACATCCGAGGTTCCTTCATGTGTTACTTGTAATGTATCCCACATCTCCTTTGCTGATTTGAAATTTGAAACCCTGAAAAACTCATCACGGCTTAAAGCAGATGTTATAATATTCTTAGCGCGTGCATTATATTGAACTCTTTTCTTATCATCCTCATTCCATTCAGTTTTTGTCTTATTTCTTGGAGAACCATTAGAATCTAAAGTAGAGGAGACAAATGGTCCATTTTCTACTGCATCCCATATGTCAACACCTGCTGCCTCAAGATAGATTACCATTCTTTCCTTCCAATAGATATACTCAGATCCATTGAAGGCAGAAGGGCGTGCAAAGGAAGCCCCTTCATTCAACCAGTCATTGGAAGCCATACTCTTATAGATGTCAAGCCAAACTTAAGAGTTTAGCTCTGATGCCAATTGTTGTTTTGGCTTCAACGACTCAATAGGGGGGGGGGGGGGGTGAATTGAGTCTTCTTAAAAAATATTTCCCTCCCTCTTAAAAACTTTTCAAATCAGAGTTATGAATTTGTGGCCTCAGGATCTTTTATAAAATCGATGAAGGGTTTTTATAAAATCTTGAATATAAGGATTATGAGGATAAGAAAGATTAATTCAGAATAGATTCAGCTTCAATAACTCAATTTTCAATACATTTTATACAGATCAAGAACAGAAATTATATTAAACTTTAAACATCAAAATCGCAGGTTCTTGATCATAAACAGAAGGTAAGGAGTTTGAGTTTAGAGATACCACACAACCAAATTTATCCTGGTTCAGTCACCTCCACTGTGACCTACATCCAGTCCCCACTCCACCTGTGGGATTTCACACACTAACACACAAGCTTTGCCAGGTAGCTTGAAAAACCTTTACACCACAGAGTACTCCTTCACCTCGAGATACCACACTATTGTGAAGAGTCTCAATGTTCAACCTTAGGGATACCTCACCCTAATCACTAAGAGAGACTCCCTCTCTCTTTACAATCGAAAGTAAAACAAAAGTTGATTCCTAACTCTCAATAGTCAGATAAACAAATTGAAGCACATATGAGTATTGAAACACCCTTTTCACAGTAAGCTCAATGAAGATGATGAATGATTTTCACAATTGATTTCGCATATAATTTCTAATCTGGTTGTGATTGTTTTAAGTGTTCCTTTTGATCCCTCTTTATATAGAAAAAATTTATAGTCATTGGGATCAATCAAAACAGATTTGGATCTGATTTAACAGAATATGTTTTCTTGAAATATGATTCTGATAGTTCTTATAGAATTCGCGTCCATCTTGAAAATAACCGCGTCCATCTTGCCATTAAGATTTTACATTCGAACGGGATAGTAAACGAGCTCCATATCCCACGTCAGCAGACGGGAGTACTAAAACAGAAAGTAATTGGACATGCTCCAACAAATAGACGAGCACTGCTGTCACTTTAGTAGACAAGCGCTTGTATCACATTAGTGGACGAGCACTTCTATCACTTTAGTAGACGAACTCTTGTATCACTTTAGCGGACGAGCACATTCGTTACTTTAGTAGACGAGCGCTTCTGTCACTTTGGTAGATGTGCGCTTCTGTCATTTTAGTTGACGTGCGCTTCTGTCACTTTAGTAGACGTGCACTTGTGTCATTTTAGTAGACGTGCGCTTGTGTCACTTTAGTGTTGGACGTGCGCTTCTTATTTCTTCAGTGTTGGACGGGCGCTTGTTATTTCTTCAGTATTGGACGAGCGCTTTTGTCACTTGTGTTTGGACGTGCGCTTCTTATTTCTTCAGTGTTGGACGAGCACTTTGAAATCTTATTTCCAAAAATAGTTTTTATTAACGAAAACTTATTCCTCTTAATGCAGGTTATGAAAATTGATTTTCTTCATGCATCTTTTTTAATTGAGCTATTTGTGAATAAGAGATTTCATCTCTTACAGATCATCTAAGACTTAAATCTAATTTCTCCTTTAAGCTTTGTCTTGATGATCCTTTGATCTCTGTCTTTGCTCTTTTGATTTCTTCAAGTTCTTCCTTGAATGTTCTCCTTTGATTCCTCACTCAACTTGTTGATTACTGCTTGATACCTATCTTTACAATTTGACACTAAAACACTTGCATACATATTAAGTTGTATTTGTCATATATCAAAATCTCTAAGTCATTGAATCTAACAATGGGTACCAAAAAGTTTCTCTAGTACTCCTAATGTGTAGGAAAATACCAAAATGGAGAAACAATGTATCTTGGAAAAGGTGACATCAAGAAAAATGCTTCACCATGTCGAAAATGCAAATGCTACTAAAAGAAGCAAAGGTCTCTTGATGAGCAACTCAAGCATGATAGAAGGTGTAAAAGGTAGATCCAAGATCAAACAAAAATGGGTAAGAAAGAATGATCTTGTGAATTCACGCAACGAGGTAACTTCATCCTCTATCTCCCATACTTGCTCAAATGTAAAATTTGTTAAATGGAGGTATGACGATAAAGATGCCTGTATGAATTTTATCAAGATGAAACATAGAAATACTCATTGCAACAATTCCAACTGTGGAAAGATAGAAAACCCAACATATCGTATTTTCATGCATTTGGATGTAAATGTTATATCCTTAATACAAAAGATCATCTTGGTAAATTTGATCCTAAAGTAGATAAAGGTATATTCCTTGGATATTCTGAAATGTCTAAAGCTTTTAGAATCTTTAACTCTAGAACCTCTGTTGTAGAAGAATCAATTCATGTAAAATTTAATGATGGTTTGAAGACTGATAAGGAACTATCATATCTAGAAGATGAGATTGCAGGTATTGAACTTAATCCTACAGTGGAAGAATCTTCAGACAAGTCAAAAGTAGACGTGTCAGAAAATCAGACAAGTGCCGGTAAGTCTGAAACTCAATATGAAGAAAGATTGGAAATTCAAGACCTATCATCCAGAAGATCTTATCATTGGAATCCCATCTCAAGGAGTTAGAACCAAATCTGCTTTCAATGAAAACAACAAAATGGCCTTCATATCAGATTTGGAACCCAAAAAGATTGAAGAAGCCTTAGAAGATGAAAGCTGAATTCTAGCCATACAAAAAGAATTGAATCAGTTCGAGAGAAATGATGTTTGGACTCTAGTTTCTAAACCTAAAGATAAATCTGTCATTGGAACCAGATGGGTATTTAGAAACAAACTGGATGAAGATGGAAAAGTGGTAAGAAATAAAGCAAGACTAGTTGCTTAAGGGTATAATCAACACGAAGGTATTGATTTCACTGAAACCTTTGCACCTATAGCTATATTAGAAGCAATTAGAATTCTCATGTCATATGCTGCCCAACATGATATAACTCGTTATTAAATGAATGTTAAAAGTGCATTTCTAAATGGAATAATTGAGGAGGAAGTTTATGTCAAGCAACCTCCTGGGTTTGAGGATTTTGAAAATCCTCACCATGTCTATAAGCTTAAGAAAGCTTTATATGGACTCAAACAGGCCCCTATAACTTGGTATGATAGATTAAGCATATATCTAATGGAAAATAATTTCATTAGAGGAAAAGTAGACACTACACTTTTCAAGAAATGCTCAAATAAATATTTCATAGTAGTACAGATTTATGTTGATGATATTAAATTTGGTCCTACTAATGAAAAGCTCTGCAAAGAGATCTCTGAGTTGATGTAGAACGAATTTGAGATAAGCATGATGTGAGAATTGAAGTTCTCTTTGGTCTTCAAATAAAATAGACAAGTGATGGAATTCATATCCATCAATAGAAGTACACCAAGGAGCTTCTAAAAAAGTATAAAATGGAAAATTCAAAGCCTATGAGTACTCCTATGCATCCATCAGTTATTCTAAACAAGGATGAGGAAGGTAAAAAGGTAGATCAAACTATCTACCGAGGTATGA
The DNA here is from genome assembly GCA_030762895.1 of Sophora flavescens. Lineage (NCBI taxonomy): Eukaryota > Viridiplantae > Streptophyta > Magnoliopsida > Fabales > Fabaceae > Sophora > Sophora flavescens. The sequence continues at coordinate 102,195,680 of CM061066.1, read as the reverse complement.
ATGGATCTCTTCTGTACTTAACTGCTAGCAGACCCGATATTCAATTCAGTGTTTGTCTATGTGCTAGATTTCAATCTGATCCTAAGGAATCCCATCATAAGGCTATTAAAAGAATTTTCATATATTTAATTGGAACCACTAACCTTGGTTTATTATATAAGAAATATGAAGATTTCAGGTTAGTTGGATTCTGTGATGCTGATTTTGTTGGAGATAAAATTGATAGAAAAAGCACCAGTGGAGGATGTCACTTCATTGGAGCAAATATGATCTCCTGGTCAAGCAAAAGGCAAGGTATCATTTCTCTATCAACTGCTGAAGCTGAATACATAAATGCATCCAGTTGTTGTTCACAACTGCTTTGGGTAAAATATCAACTTGAAGATTACTCAATGTTTGAGCATAATATACCTATTTGGTGTGATAATACTAGTGTCATCAACTTATCTAAAATTCCCATACATCATTCTTGAGCAAAGCATATAGAGATAAAGCATCATTTTATTAGAAATTATGTTCAAAAATGTGTTTTTGAAATTAAGTTTGTAAACACTGATTATCAGTGGGCAGGCATCTTTACTAAACCTCTAAGTGAAGATAGATTTGTTTTTATTAGAAGGAATCTTAATATGCATAATGTGTCTGAATGAGTGTATGTTGATACGTATGAAAATTTACTTGTCTAAATTTTATATCTGCTTGCCTCGTCTATTTTCTCCATGCTTCACTCGTCTAATTTAACCAAGTGTCTGATGACGTGGCTAAAAGCACTCAGTGCAAAACCCTGACTGAGACACGTGTACATTGCATTTTCCCTCCTTTTCTGAAAAACATTTCATTATATTAACAACTGTCTTTTCAAAATTTATTTCGGTTTATGGCAATAATCTCTCTCCTTGTTCCCAAAACAAAAAGCACTCAAGCATTTTAACAAAACAATCTTTGTCGTTTGAAGACTACCCACTCACAATCTTTTCTCTATGAACTCGCTTCGTCTTCAAAACTCTTTGTTACCAAAAACTCTAACTTTCACTTCTCTGAATCAATGGAACCCAAAAGTCTTCTTGAAACTTTGGCTGAGAACACCAAGCTAGAAATCTCTGAACTGAAAAAGTTGCACCCTGGAAGGGTCCCTAACTTTGATGAACTCAGAACCAAGGGTTTGGATGTTCTTCCTGAACTCAACCATGCTGGATGGTTACCCTTCTTTCAACTACAAGAGCTTTTCTTCCCTGCTCTTGTTAGGGACTTCTGAACCACTGCAAAAATCACTATGGACAACTCAACCTCCATGATTACTAGAGATGTTGGTGAGGATCACATTTTCATAACTCATGAGGTACTTGCTGAAGTAACAAAATGCCCAAGAGAAGGTGCTGGGTATTACAAAGAATGACTGAAGGACCAAGGAGAAGCCAATGTGAATCTGATTCTGTATGGAGTTGCAAGACCTGCAAACAAAGACTCCAAATACTTATCCCTAAGGCAAGATTTCTACATGTCTTAATTATAAACTGTGTCATGCCTAGAACTGGGTCTAGGAATCATGTCAGTAAAATAGAGAAGTTTGCTCTCTTTCATCTACTCCAAAAGATTAGGATAGATATTACTGACTTGATCTTCATACACATGGAGAAAGTTGTCAAGGGAAAGGATAAGGATTATTCTTATGGTATGATCATGACAAGAATCTTTAGGGCAAGCAAGTTGGATCTAAGGACTGCTGTCTATGCTGATCTCTGCATTGATATCACCACAAAGACTCTGTCTTTGATGAAGATTACTTTCACTCCCATTGTTGAGCCAAATGTGGAAGCATCATCATCTGTTGCTACTGAACCCTCTCAAGAATCCCTCACTATTCCTACTGTTAAGGCTGAACCTTTTTTGGAGCCCGTTGAAGAGGAAAGGCCTCAACTGCAAAGGAAATATAGAAAGATTGATGAGTCATCTGCTCAAACAACTACTGGAACTTCTGTTTCTCAAGATGCTGCTAAAACATTTTCTCGGGTTGTTGAACCTATTACTTAACCTCCTGTTCAAGCATATGCCTCTGCTTCTGATGCACTTAGGGTAACTAAGGTGTTTAAAAGAAAAAGGAATGTGCAAGTTGAGGGGGAGTCTCAACATGAGGAGACAGTGATCCCCAAAAGGAAAAGGACCACTGTGACAAAGAGGAAGCTTGTTTTACTTCCTACTCCATCACCATCACCCTCACCACAAAGACAACCAACACCTCCAACAACTTCCATTCCACAACCTTCATCACCACTACCTACTCCGTCACCACAAAGAACACAAACCCCATTACCACAAAACACCATCACCACATCCACAACAAAAAACCTCTACTCCTACACCTACTTCATCAAAAATCCCGACTCCACCACATGCATCACCTATCCCACAAACTCCTATTTATGAACCTATCCATCACACCTCTGAACCTAACCCTACTGTCTCAGAAACTCACCTGTCTGAAACTCACTAATCCAAGCCTTCCACATCACAAACATCTCATCATACTGACACTCTTCAAACTGAGGATGTCAATGATTTTGAATATTTTGACAATCCCACTCCTCCTCCACCTTCACCTAAAATACAAACCCTTGATCACATAAGAAACCAGTGCCAAGTCCCTCTGAGAGTAGTCTTTCCAGACTTATTCTCTGAAACTAGACACAACCCTATCCCCTTAGCCACTATATCTCCCTATCACCTATCTTCCATAACCACTCCATTCTCTGTCACAGATGAATCTTGCTCCAACTACCTAAATGGCAAAGAATTGGATATGATTGCCTCTCTTGAAGCTTAAAGGCAGCTTGTAAAGCTGGATAGAAAACATAAGCCTGTAGGAAAATGGATTTTCAATCTTCATGTCTTCATGAAGCCTTCAACAGAAATCAAAGTGATGCCCGACTCCATGATTCTGAAAGGAAACCAGAATATAATAAACTTGCTACTAGATCAACAATTCTCTCTTATCAAGCTAAATGATTAGAAGTGCAAGTATAGGAAGAGACTGTTCACAACTGAGACCCATCATCAGTTCCTCAATGTCAAAGACATTTACTGGAGATGTGGATCCAGTTCTGGTTTGAAATAAGAAGAGAAGAAATATATTCATGTGATGGTTTTTCCTATACCTCCCTTCTTTATGGTTTTTCCCTTTTTTCTCTTAAACTTCCCTGAATCTACCCCTATCACTCACATAAATCTCATTAGGAGATCTTATGAATTTCTCCTATCTGTAGTTGACTATCCTGTTCACCATGAACAAATTCATGCATTTCTAGAGGAATTTTATCCAAATAATGATTTTGTAACAACTCTCTCAACCTGTGTTTTTCTAGACCTTCAGCCTGAGGATGACATTCTTGTTGATGAGTTACCTCCTACCCCTCCTCCTAGTCCACCTCCTCCATCAGCATCTGCAACTACACTGGCCACAACCGATTCTACTGCTCCAGTAGTTGCTTATGATCCTGCTGCACATCAAAGGCTAGATGAAATGTCTTCAAGTTTGCAGACTGTCATCCAAAGACAGGATGAAGCAATTGCTCAAGAAGCTGTTTTTCAAGCTCGGATGTTAGCTCAGCAGCAAGTAATGCAGAAGATGATCAAAGCTTTCTTCAAAATCCAAGGAGGACCTAGTTCTTAGGTTTTAGGACGTTGTCTTTCTCATTTCCTTCTTGAGTCATGCAATGTACTAGTCAGTGATGTCTATCACTTGTAACACTTCTGACTCTAAATATATGAAATGAAATGATATTTTTGATGTTTCTTTTGGCTCTGAGTTATATCTATGGTTTCCTTTTTGATTGATGCCGAAAGGGGGAGGAAATATAAATATAAAAATTATTAGTTTATGACTATCTGTCTAAAAAGTTTATAAGTTGTTTGCATCTAATATCTGCTCTTGAACCTTGTTGTTGCTCTAATACGTGTTTTTATCTGATGCATAAACTAAGGGGAAGCATAACATACTATGAACAATTATATCTTTTGGAAAATTCTCTTATTAATTTTTTGGTGTTCAATAAAATCAGAAAAGTTATTTGTCATCATCAAAAAGGGGGAGAATGTTGAGATCTCATAAATATGAAACATATTCAATGTGTAGATTCTCTAAGTTTTGATGATTCCAAAAAGATTAAGTTTGGTAATATTGAACCATATGAAATTACTGACATATCTGATAAGTGTGCAGGAAAATAGACTTAAGGTCACTATTGATCGTTTGGCAAGTGTACCAAATCGAGACAAGTAATAATAGTGAAAGTAAAGTATCATTCCCAACGAGTATTGTTGTCAAGTATCAATGTAGCTCCGGCAATAGCTATTTGAACCAATGAGTTTCATAGTTCCAATGAGTTTTTATGAATTTTTGTATTTAGAGTTATCACAACAATGAATGAAACAATATCAATTAAAGAACGAAGTCAATATAGGTAAAAGTGGTTAGGCATCAGAATCATTCAATCTTCACTGGACATAACCTTATTTAATCCTAACTTCAATTCAATCCATACAATTGACATTCAAATCACTAACTTAAATTTATCCCTAATTCCTTAGGTGATAATCCTGTTGTACTAATTAAGAAGCCTAATTCCATAGGTCATTCAAGCATTAGAACAAACATTAAGAATGAGATTCATAAGAATGCATTGAAACATAGTTCTATTCCTAGAATCAACATTCCAATGGTAATCTACTTCAATTCCAATTCAATAACCAATTTTCCAATTGTGAAATTGAATTTAACATCATTTCGAGGTTGGTCAATCCAAGAAAAACATTAAACATAAAAGCAATTACTCAAATTGAATGAAATAGAATTGAAATCAGAAATCAAAGTCAATTACATCAAACTCCAATTAAAATCATCATAACCTAACCTAAGAGATCTAACTACTCATAATAGAAAGGGACGAGAAGGAAGAATTTGAGTAGATATGAGTGGAGGAAGCCATGGAAGCTCCAATTCTTGTTCCCAAGCTTGGATCTCCAAAAACACTAGAGAGAAAGTGATGAATCAAGGTGTGAAAATGTGAAAATTGAGCAAAAGATCCCTTTTCAACTGCAGAAACACGAATTTATAGGTTCCCTACTCGTAACCCAGCGCTGAGCCTCCTGATCTCAACACTGGTCGCTGGCCTCTGCACCAAAATGGTGCTTGCTGTCTTCGTGGGCGCTGGGCGCTGGCCTTTCTGCCCACGCTGGGCGCTCACTGTCCTGCTGCAGCTTCTGTTTCTGTCCAGGCTGAGCGCTAGGTTCTCGAGCTGAGCGCTAGGACTTCAAGCCTGCATATTTTCAACATATTTGTAAATATATTTCTCATATAAAAGATTAAAACTCTAATCAAATGAATCCAAAATTTATTCATATCAAAGTATGTATTTTCCTATCACTTTTCCTATGATTTCTAAGATTATTTACAAACTCTTTCCTAATTACACTTCCAAACTAATATATTTTGCCCATTCATCAGCCACTCGTCTATTTTATGACCAGTTTAACTTTTGGTAGAGCCCAGATTTTTAGACTCATCTAAAAACCACTCGTCTAAAAATTCAGTACACATAGTCAAAGATCAAGTTAACGCTCAATCAATATTCGAATATACTTGATGATGTGGCAAGAAGCATCTGTCTGGAAAAGGCTCAGTGGATCACCCGTCTAATTTTTTGAATACGCTAGCACCCATCTAGTTTTGAACTGCATGAGCACCCGTCTAATTTTTGGATTGTGTAACGCCCTTCGTTACATTAGTAACCCAAATTAATTTCAATAAAAATCCTTCAAAACATTTAATTAACTTTTACAAGTCATAAAAATTTTCTCAAATAATTAAGTTTTAAAAATGCCTCGTATTAAATAGAATAATAGTATTTTCAAAGTAACTGAAAATATTAATAAATCCATACATTTGAATAAAAAAAACCAAAAACCTCAAAACCGGGCATCTAACTAAAATTTGAGAAATGCAAAATGAAAAATAATAAACGATGTAGGCATGACGCTCTTAAATCATTCTACAAATTCTAACCAACTAATCTAAAAGCAAAATAATAACTCTTCAAGTGTCTGTGTCCTCAACGACGATGCCCTCGAGCTCTGAAAACAACACTTTTTTAATGAGATATAAAATCCTAGTAAGCAACAATACAGTTATAAAATATTTCGAAAATAGTGATGTTCTCAGCCGGCGCGGTAACCGGAAACATTGTCCATGGTATTCGCTAATTTTCCAAAATAATGTTTATTAAAAATAAATTTAATTACAACAATCATATAACGACAACTCGAAAACATAATCAAATATCATATATTAATTAACTAAAGTAACCATGCATCAATCAATAACACAATCATCCAGTTGCTCGGAAACCCCACTATGTGTTGGTTTCTTGCTCAATTCGGTGACTCAAGAACCTCATTAAATTGGTTCTTTGCCCCTTGTATGCGGTGAATCGAGAACTTCAGTCTAAAATTGATTCATTGCCACCCTTTTTACGGTGACCCGAGAACCTCATTCTAGAATTGATTCCTTGCCCCCACGGTGACTCGGGAATCCCATTTTAGAATTGACTCTTTGCCCCTATGGTGACCCGAGAACCTCGTAATTAAATTGGTTCCTTGCCTCCCATTAAACGGTGACCCGAGAGCCTCGTTCATAAAATGGATCCCTTGCCCCGTATCTTAATTTTGACATCCCATTAAATGACAATGTTACAAGCCAGTGCCCTAACTTAGGTGGTATTGCAGCAAAAATCATACAACATATTATAATTCACATATGTCATATCTCGTGCATATAACAAAATATTTTCCATAAATTAAGCATATAAATTTACCCCCAACAACAAGCAATCATGCATATCACAACAAATCATACATGAATAACCACATTGCAATATCAATTAATTAATTTATTCTCTTTTTAACAAAACCCTCAATTTTAGAAATTAAGTTACTAACAATATACATCAAATCAATTAAAAACTCTCAAAACCACAAGGTAATCCCTTATCAACACAAACAATCATATATATATATATATATATATATATATATATATATATCATGGAAGGGGTTCATAAAATCTATTGTTACTCACCTCTTGAAGACCTTCAAAATGTTCTAAAAATTATCCATAATAAAAGGTAGTGCTTTCAAAAAAAAATCTTCTTCCCTTCACTGGTGTTTTTGGATCTGTGTATTGCAACATTGCACTCGCAAAGAATGGAACGTCTCTCCCTCGCTATACTCACTCACTGTGCGGCGCAGAGCCGCAGACCTCTACGTCTCACTCTCACCAGTTTTTGAAACAATGAAGGGTTTAGTATTTTCAATTCTATTTGTGGGGCCCTTTTTTTTATTTTTATTTTTGCTAACACAAGCTTCTAGCATTCTACCATTGCATGTACGTGACTATGTTGTATCTAGCCTACATGTATTTTTTTTCTTTTTCTTTTTATTATTTTATTCTTTCCAACTATATATATATATATAATAGGCCCACTATTCTTTTTAAAAGAATTCAAATTATACTCTTAACCTTAACAAAACTACAATTGAACTGAATATCAATTGGGACCTAATATCAACTTTTAATAGTTAAATGAGTTCCTTTGTTTTTATCATTAATTCTCCAATTTTAAATTTTAATTTTGCATTATTTTAATTACTAAATAATTCCTTTCAATTGTTATACTACCAATTTTCTACACTAAACCTCTTAATAGCTTAATCTTTTATTAAAAAGACTATATTGAAATTTTAGAATGTTACATTTTCTCCCCACCTTAAAGAATTTCGTCCTCGAAATTTATCTCTTACTCACACTCTTATTTTAACATATATCATATTCAAAGCATAAGGGTCACCATACCTTAATTAATAAGATCTTGGTATTGGCGCACAATGACCTCTTCCATCTCCCGAGTAGCCTCCTCCGGAGTCAATCCTTCCCATAACACTTTCACCACTGAAATTGTCTTGTTCCTCAGAGTCTTAGTGCTCTTGTCCAAGATCTGACTAGGTTTTTGCTTATAGATCAAATAATCTTTCAATTGTATAGACTCAGGAGCTATCACATGAGATTTAACATGCACATATTGTCTGAGTTGCGACACATGAAGAAAAACATCATGAAGGTTTGCCAACTATGTCGGAAGAGCCAATTGGTAACCAACATGCCTAAATCTTTTGAGAATTTGGAAAGGTCCCATGAAACAAACAATTAGTTTTCTGAATGATATTGACCTCTCCATCCCAATCTTAGGAGTGACTCTCAAGAATACATGTTTCTCTTTCTAAAATTCTAAAAGCTTTCTTTTATTGCTGACATAACATATTTTACCTATTCCGCTTAGTGCGCATTGTGAACACCTAATTTTGTCCGGATGTTTTTTTAATTAATGTTTTGAAAAAATAAGAAACAAAAAAATTATTATTATAGATAAAAATAAAAACTTTGAAAAAAAAATGTTTTTGTTCTTGACCCATTATAGGATTAGTGTAGCCCATTTTCATGTCTGGTTGCAAGTGGCTTGTCGAGCCTATGATCCAAGTCCAAAAAAAAAGGCTTTTGTTTTTATTTGAAAAAATATAAAAATAATTTTTAATTCTTTGTCCTTTTTTTTCCATCGTTGTTTTGTCTTCTTCCATTTGAGGTAAACCAGCTTTCTCTTTTATTTCCCTTCTTTTGTTTTCTTGTGCTTTTTTTCCAAAACAAGGGGTAGCAACCCCTGCACCTACATAAGCCACACAGAGTAGTGGGAGCACCACTATGGCACCCTCCCTCAGTACCTTCGTCCTACCTCTCAACAAACAAATAACAAAATTGGGCGTAATCTTCACTTTACTCTATTATATATACGTGTTGCATCTTAGAGAAGGGGCAGAGGAGCTTCACAAAAAAAAATTTCTCAGACAATTCTTTCATCATCCCTTTCACCTTCATCAGCTAGAAACTCACCAATCCCCAACAATAAAAAAAATCAAACAGAACCACCTTCCATCAATTCCCTCCTTCCATTTTCACCTTCACCCAAAGCTTACTCCCCTTAACCACCATACCAGTAACAAAAGCTCCCTTGAATATCATCATCTCACAAAAACTCATCTTTACTACCATCCCAAATCAAAAAATAAAACAACAAAAGAGAAAAACCAATACATAAAAAGTAGATCAGACTCTCATTTCAAGCTCTCCCGACGAGCTCCGTCATTGCAGTCACATAAGCACCATTGCCACAAACTCCGTCCAGTCGCGCGCTGCCACCATCCGCGACAACCACAACAAGCTAGTCGCCATTGTCTTCCTCTGCCTCGAGCCATCGCGTTCTTTGCCCACCGTCACAATCGCATACCATCCTCTGCCCAGAACCGCCTGGAAGACCACCATCATAGGCCAAGCTCACCTCCCCGGAAGGAGTGGCCTTATCCAGTGCGTCATCCTTCTCCGTAGTGTCGAACCACATAGATCCGAACCACCACCACTCCAGTTCGCCCAGCAGCCGCGTGTCAAACTCCTACTGCTGGTAAGCCACCACACGACTTTCGCCGCACCGCTCGCTCCTTCGTATGCGTCTGTCAAGCTCCTTGGTGCCCTCTCTGCATGTGGGTAACCTGAAGCTTTTATGTTACTCTTTCATTTTCCTCTTTTTGTTTTAACAGGTGATCTGATATTTAACATGGGGTTGGGCTTCTATTTTTTCTTTTGGGCTCATGATGGGTTTTAATCTTTAAGTTACTGATTTGTTTCTTTCTGTTTGTTTGTGTTAGGGAGCCTTTTTTTTCTCTTATTTGCTTTTGGGCCAAAGCTAAAACAAAACATAAAAAAATGAAAAATTCTCTTTAAAAAATAGAAAGATTTTCAGCTCCTTTTTTTGTGTTAGAAAATTACCCTTTTAAAAAAAATAAAAAAATAAAAAATCCTTTTTAAAAATAATTTTAGTCCTTGATCTCTAAATGAAAATCCTTTGTGTTAAGAAAAATTCAAATCCTTATCTTTTTAGGACATCTGAGTTGTGACAACTTGATGATCCTAACTCTCTAAAAATAAAAATAAATTAACTTCTTTTAAACAGGGTAAACTGAGATGCAACGTCTTGTTAACGCTTAATCCTCTTTTAAAAAATTAAAATCAACTAACCAATTAAATCTTTTCAAAAGAACTACGTGACTTTGAGTTTCTCATCGCACCCGAGAATACGTAGGAGCAAGATAAATCATTTTGTCAAGCCAAAACTAAATTTTCCCTTTTTTGTGTCTTTTTTTATGCTAAAATAATTTATCAAAATAATTAAACTTATCTATTTTTAGGGACGCTCTATGGAAACGGTGTCATGTTCAGTCCCTTAGATTTGAGGTTGCCCTGTGGACTCGTGCCATGTTCAACCTTATTTAGTTTTTATAAACAATAAATTTAAAAATGTAAAAATTAATAAAAATATAAAATATTAAAAATTAAAAATAATTATTTCTTTAAATATTTTTGGGGTAAAATAAATATTTAAAAGGTTATTAAAATGTTTTGCACAATTAACTTGAGGTACCATTTTTTAAACAAACGATGTGGGGTGCTAACACCTTTCCTACTTGTAACTGACTCTCGGACTCATCTCTCTCTTTTTTAGACCAGTTTACCTTTAAATAATTGGGTTTTCTAAGGTTTTCCCTATAAAAATTTTAGTGGCGACTCCTCTGTTTTTTATTTCTCTTTTCGCGGCTCCCGGACGGGTTGGTCGCAACACGTATCTTACCCTCAATCACTTGAATCCTAACCGCGGTCTCTTGAATTAAATCGGGTCCTAACAGGATCTTCTTACCTACTTCTCACTAACATAAAGGGGACCTATATATATATATATATATAGTCAATAACTATTTCACTAGATAGTAAGCGTACAATTCATGACACCTTAACTATAAAAATATATTTTATTTTATTTTAAAAAAGTCAATAATAACATTTATATAATAAAATTATGCACTTAAGAATTTGTTTATGTCCATCCGCTTATAATTAAAATACCTTCAATTGCATTTCATCATTATAAGCATTCTCACAAATTAAATTTATAACAAACAATCCGCAAAAGAAATTGAAGTAATGTTTTATACTATCCATAAGTAGATATAATATTATCTTACAGACTCTACACCAAATTTCTTATATTATTTATAGAACGGAGGAATTTTACAAATAAGAAAAATAAAGAAATGAGAAGCAGTAGCAGCACCCACATACTAATTCTCATCTAGCCCAAGATGATAATTTCAAAAAAATAAAAATAAAAATAGTTTCACTTTTTGTTGATAAGAAATATAAGTTTATTAGGATTAGACATGCCATTAACCTAAATGGAGAAACAAATCCTAGTAGTATATTAATCAAGATTAAAATTTGGTCACTTGAGAAGCAATCTGAAATTTCAAGGAAAGTAATTATCTAAAAAAAATTATATAACAAAATTACAACGTAATAATAAAATCTGAGCATATATATACAACTTCTTTAATACAAAATTCATTTTTATTCAACCCCACCAATACATCTTTAAATCTCGATACATCTTGGTTATTCCTAAATGTATGGTTAATATTCATTTATGTGCCTCTTTTAACATTTTTTTTTCTAAGACGGACATTGATCTTATTCTTAAACAACACTAGACCATTATCATATAACACATAATTCTCTTGGTCAAAAGGAGATTGCAATTCCTGGCCTAAATTTCTAAGTCACTACAAATTTTCAATCTATTCAATTTCAAGCTTAAAGCCTTAAAAGACATTCAAAATCATGTCCCTAGACTCTTCTATTAGGTTCATCTACCCAAGGGAAAAGATATCTATCCCTAATTGTTACTCTGTCGATTTTATATTGTCCACACATAATCTCATACTCCCGTCATTTTCCCCCACTAAAAGCACTCAAAACTTATTACAAAATCAAACATATTCATTAACAATAATTAAAGTGTGATATGATATTATACTATAATTTAACAATAATAAATTAAAGTTCAAAATAACATAAAATAAAATAATCAATGTATCTCAACAAGTGAAACGTAAGTCCAAGGATCATGCTGAAATTTTGACTCCAAACAAACATATTCATTCAGCTTTGACAATGTGTGGCAAGCACTTGACGCACAAGGGGTAATTTTGAGTTTGAATAAAAACATGAAAATTAATTAATGTGAAAGTGACAGCTTTTGCCATCAAACAATTAAAAGGAAAGAACAAGGAAAATATATTCACTCAATAAATTCATCAAACAACATCAAAATAAAAAATAAAAATAAAACATCAAAACAAATCAAGAAATCACATCCTTCAATATCATTCCATTAAGGTTTTAAGAAAGTGTTTTACTCACATCCTATAAGTATTACTGTCACGTCACTATAAATCTCTACCTTACTAAAAAAACTAGAGTATGTATCAATCCTTGAGTTCCCTCAACTAAGCACTTATTAGAAGAAACAACAAATACATTAAGGGTTGACACAAAAGGATCAGTAGACATTGGTTGTGAAGAGGCAACAAAAATAAAAATATTTCTATTAGATTACTTTATGACAACAAGTCTAACGACAATCACTCCTTACCAAGAATATCATCTAAATCATACATAGATAACAAATAAGATCGATGACATAAGGCAAGTCCCGATGCACAAGAAAACAATTTAAACAAGAGCTGGAAGGACAAGATTATCCCCCATAGAAGTAGAAACACATGGATCAAAGGACAAACGAAAGATATGTAACTCCAAATATCACACATGAAGGATATATCAAAGAATGTGTTGATCCTGAATCAAACAATAGAGTGATTTTTCTCCTGTACGAGTTGAAGAAATTCAGTCTCCTTCTAATCTAAGTTGCCTCAAAATGATGGCAGATTGTTCTTCTTGAATTCAGAAAGTCCCACGTGCTAAGGGTCCTAGGTCACCACTACTCCATTAGCGACTGGCCTCCATTCCCATTCGGTTGATGGAGAATCTCCGTCTGCGCTTGCATAACTCAGGCTATAGAATCCAAAGCTAGTGCAAGTGCAACGATCGTCCCTCGCCAATTAGTCGCCATAAATATGCTCACTACCATTGAAATACAGGCTTGATCATGTCCAATATCCCAAAGAATAACATGCAACATTTGTAGCTGTAACAAGTATCCTATGCGCCCAAGTTTTGTTTTAGAAAAGCCCCAATGCCACAGTCTGATTTAGAATCGAACTGCTCTGATACCATAAATGTAACGCCCTTCATTACATTAGTAACCCAAATTAATTTCAATAAAAATCCTTCAAAACATTTAATTAACTTATACAGGTCACAACAATTTTCTCAAATAATTAAGTTTTAAAAATGCCTCTTATTAAATAGAATAATAGTATTTTCAAAGTAATTAAAATATTAATAAATCCATATATTTGAATAAAAAAATCAAAAGCCTCAAAACCGGGCGTCTAACTAAAATTCGAGAAATGTAAAATGAAAAATAATAAACGATGTAGGCATGTCGCTCTTAAATCATGCTAAAAATTCTAACCAACTAATCTAAAAGCAAAATAATAACTCTTCAAGTCTCCATGTCCTCAACGACGATGTCCCCGAGCTCTGAAAACAACACTTTTTAATGAGATATAAAATCCCAGTAAACAACAATACATTTATAAAATATTTCGAAAATAGTGATGTTCTCAGCCGGTGCGGTAACCGGAAAAACTGTCCATGGTATCTGCTAATTTTCCAAAATAATGTTTATTAAAAATACATTTAATTACAACAATCATATAATGAAAACTCAAAAACATAATCAAATATCATATATTAATTAACTAAAGTAACCACGCATCAATCAATAACACAATCATCCAGTGGCTCGGAAACCCCACTATGTGTTGGTTTCTTGCCCAATTCGGTGACTCGAGAACCTCATTAAATTAGTTCCTTGCCCCTTGTCTGCGGTGACTTGGGAACCTCGATATAGAATTGATTCCTTGCCACCCTCTTTATGATGACCTGAGAACCTCGTTCTAGAATTGATTCCTTGCCCCCATGGTGACTCGGGAATCCCATTTTAGAATTGACTCCTTGCCCCTATCGTGACCCGAGAACCTCGTAATTAAATTGGTTCCTTGCCTCCTATTAAACTATGACCCGAGAGCCTCGTTCATACAATGGATTCCTTGCCTCGTATCTTAATTTCGACATCCATTAAATGTCGATGTTACAAGCCAGTGCCCCTAACTTAGGTGGTATTGCAACAAACATCATACAACATATTATAATTCACATGTGTCATATCTCGTGCATATAACAAAATATTTTCCACAAATTAAACATATAAATTTACCCCCAACAACAAGCAATCATGAATATCACAACATATAATACATGAATAACCATATTGCAATATCAATTAATCAATTTATCCTCTTTTTAATAAATCCCCCAATTTTAGAAATTAAATTACCAACAATATACATCCAATCAATTAAAAACTCTCTGAACCACAGGGTTATCCCTTGTCAACACAAACAATCATATATATATATATATATATATATATATATATATATATATATATATATATATATATATATATATATATACCATGGAAGGGGTTCGTAAAAAGTATTGTTACTCACCTCTTGAAGACCTTCAAAATGTTCTAAAAATTATCCATAATAAAAGGTAGTGCTTTCGTAAAAATTCTTCTTCCCTTCACTAGTGTTCTTGGATATCTGTGTATTGCAACGATTGCACTGCCAAAGAATGGAACGTCTCTCCCTCACTATACTCACCACTGTGCAGCACAGACCTCTACGTCTCACTCTCACCAGTTTTTGAATTTTTTTTTTGCTAACAGAAGCTTCTAGCCTTCTATCATTGCATGTACGTGACTATCTAGTATCTAGCCTACATGTATTTTTTTTTTTTTTATTCTTTCCAACTATATATATATATATATATATATATATTTAGTAGGCCCACTATTCTTTTTAAAAGAATTCAAATTATATCTCATCCAAAAAGAATTCAAATTATACTCTTAACCTTAACAAAACTACATGTAGGCTAGATACATGAATAACCACATTGCAATATCAATTAATCAATTTATTCTCTTTTTAACAAAACCCCCAATTTTAGAAATTAAGTTACTAACAATACACATCAAATCAATTAAAAAATCTCAAAATCACAAGGTAATCCCTTATCAACACAAACAATCACACACACACACACACACACACACACACACACACACACACACCATGGAAGGGGTTCATAAAATCTATTTACTCATCTCTTGAAGACCTTCAAAATGTTCTAAAAATTATCCATAATAAAAGGTAGCGCTTTCAAAAAAATTCTTCTTCCCTTCACTGATGTTTTTGGATCTGTGTATTGCAACGATTGCACTCGCAAAGAATGGAACGTCTCTCCCTCGCTATACTCACTCACTATGCGGCACAGAGCCGCAGACCTCTACGTCTCACCCTCACCAGTTTTTGAAACAATGAAGGGTTTAGTATTTTCAATTCTATTTGTGGGGCCCTTTTTTTTTTGCTAACACAAGCTTCTAGCCTTCTACCATTGCATGTACGTGACTATCTTGTATCTAGCCTACATGTATTTTTTTATTTTTCCATTTATTATTTTATTCTTTCCAACTATATATATAATAGGCCCACTATTCTTTTTAAAAGAATTCAAATTATACTCTTAACCTTAACAAAACTACAATTGAACTGAATATCAATTGGGACCTAATATCAACTTTTAATAGTTAAATGGGTTCCTTTGTTTTAATCATTAATTCTCCAATTTTAAATTTTAATTTTGCATTATTTTAATTACTAAATAATTCCTTTCAATTATTATACTACCAATTTTCTACACTAAACCTCTTAATAGCTTAATCTTTTATTAAAAAGACTATATTGAAATTTTAGGATGTTAGAGATTGCCTTTCACCCGTCTTATTTCCAACACTGCTACAATGTTAGTTTGTCAGAAATGAAGTCCAAGTCACCTTATTCAAATTAGATGCCTTCCTTAAAAACCCCAAAGACCTTTGGACAATAGCACAAATGATAAAGAATAAAGAACGTTTGTTTCAATGTTTTAAGGAATGAACACACAATCTCTGTACCACAGCAATAACTTCTTTGTTGTTTTAGTACAAAGTAAAAGTGTTTTCTGAAATGTGAACTGAGAGTTGTAATGAAAGAGGAAAGCTCTCTGCTGCAAGTACAAGAAGCTTACTGCTGCAAACTCTGAAACAACAGCTGCTCAGAATAAAGTGTAATCTTGAACAGTCTTGTCAAAGCTCAACATCCCCAAGCATTTAATGTTTACACAGAACAACTCTTTGGCATTAATGGTGTTCCAGAAGCTCAAATCAGAAGAACACACTTTTTGAAGCTGTGCCTAACAGATTTATTTGATTGAAGTCCTTATATAGATCAAACAATGAATAGCCACTATGCAAAAGCATTTACTCTCTTCATTAACTTATTCATTTTTCATTGAATATTCATTCAATCATTTGAATTTAATTCACAGTCTTTCATACTTCATATTTATTCCACTCCCTGAGTGTGATCTGAAAGATTTGCAAGTTGTATTAAATACACAAATACTCTCTTCTGAGTTGAGCCTGAAGAGGCTAGGTGAGCAAAGAATACTTGTTTGAGTGATTGAGCCGGGAGAGGCTAGGTGTGCAAAGAATACTTGTACTGTAATCTGACCAGTTATAGTGGAAACTAGGTGCTGCCAAGAAACTGGACGTAGCCCTGTGGATTTTGGGGTGAACCAGTATAAAACTCCTAAGTGATATTCCTCTTCCCTCATCTCTTTAATTTTCTTAAGTATTGTTTGTTTAAGATTTTAACTTGGGGAGTTAATATTGTGAATATCAAACTCTTTTTTACCCTTCTTTGTTTGCACGTGTCCTGTCTTAAATTTAGACGTGTCACTCGTCTAAATTTATGTTGTCTTAATTTTGCTTGTTGTGCCTGCGAAAAATAATTTCAAAGTTTTCAAAAAAGTTGGTAAACACAATTCAACCACCCTTCTTGTGTTAACTTTGGTTATTTCAGGCATCTTTTCCAAATAAGGTTGACATGGACTTCCTTCTGACAGTCTGACACTTTAACCAGTGTAGTAGTGTTTGAAAATTAGACGGGTGTTGTACAGTCCGAAATTAGACGAATGATGTGAGCCAAAACTTAGACTGGTGATCAAGTCTTTTTTAGACGGGTGATCCACTGAAGCTTCTTCAGACTTTATGATTCTTGCCGCGTCATCAACTAGATCAGAACCTGGATTGAGAGTTGACTTGGTCTATGTCTGAGTTGACTTTTTTTTCAGACGGGTGGTTTTTAGACAAGTCTAAAAACTACGTTGTACTGAAATTTAGACGAGTAATTTTTTAGACGAGTGACCTTAAGTCTATTTTCCTGCACACTTTACAAACTTATCAGTAATTTCATATGGTTCAATATTACCATACTTAATCTATTTTGAATCATCAAAACTTGGAGAATTTACACATTGAATGTGTTGCAGACTTATGAGGTTTCAACATGCAATTGGTTGCAAGTGGGTTTATAGAATAAAAACACGTGCAGATGGCACCACTGAGAAGTATAAAGCAAGACTTGTTGCAAAAGGTTTCCACTAGCAACAAGGCTTTGATTTTTTCGAGACATTCAGTCCTGTAGTGAAGCCTACATCAGTTAGAATTGTGTTGACTTTGGCACTGACCAATAACTGGCCCATTAGACAAATAGACATCAATGATGCCTACCTAAGTGGTGACCTAAATGAAGAGGTGTTCATGATGCAGCCCCCAGGATTTGTACAAGGAGATGGTTCACTCGTGTGAAAGTTAAACAAAGCTCTATATGGCTTAAAACAGGCACCAAGGACCTGGTTCTTCAAACTACACAATCATCTCATTCAACTAGAATTGAAATCCGTTAAGTGTGACAATTCCCTTTGTCATAGTCTCAGGTGGTGTTATAGTACTCATCTTAGTATATGTAGATGATATCATGATTCTTTCTAGCAATCTACTGTTCTACTTTGTCCCTCCACACTCTCGGCTGATGTGGCCACACTTGTCACACTTGAAGCAGATGACCGGTCTCCTTGCACTGAGCGGTGAAATGATCCTTCTCGAACTTGCGCATCTGATGGGTCTAGGAGTAGAAGAATCCCAGTTCCTGAACCTGCCTGTAGAGAACTATGACTTCTTACCACTCTGCTTGAAGTCCCGGTCGGCTGGAGCTAGACGCTACTTTCCCTTGTCCCTGTAGTCGCTCTTCTTATTGCCCTGAGCATCTGAACTCTTGTAGCTTGCACTCTGGATTTGTAAGCATCCTCGAAAATTCTACACTTGTTCACCAAGACAGGAAAGACTCGAATCTCCTGATATCTGATGGCTTGTTTGATCTCTGGGCATAGACCATCCTCGAACTTCACACACTTGGGGCGATCATCATTCACACACTGACAGAGCGTGTAGTAATGAGCAAGCTCCTCGAACTTTGCAGCGTACTCCCCCACGTGCATATTCCCCTGCTTCAATGCTAACAACTCCATCTCCTTCTTGTCGCAGATGTCAGCTGGAAAGTACTTATCTAAGAACTTGTCCTTGAATGCATTCCAAGTGACTCCCATAACCTCAGCTTCCATGCGCTAGCAACAATTCCCCCATAAATGCTTAGCTTCCTCTGTCAGCATAAAAGTCCCGAAAATGACCTTCTAAACATCATTGCATGCCATATCCCGGAATATCTTCTCGGTCTCGCAGATCCATAGAAGAGCATACCCCGGTTTAATAGGACAGACAGGCTTTGATATCACTAAATGTGACACCCTCTACATCGTATATATATATATATATATATATATATATATATATATATATATATATATATATATATATATATATATATATATATATATATATAAAGAAATCATGCATTTATATTAATAATAAACATAAACAAAGGGTAGAGAGTACCACATGTACCAAAACATAACAACACAGAAAAAGAAACATAAATCATAAGCAAAGGGAAACAAAAACACAAAAAACCCGATGTCACATGTCAGAGCTGGTAACCAAAATCCAGAAAATACATCGAAAATAACTACATAACAACTAAAGTCCTAAAGTACGGGCGAGTGATCTCCTCGAAGTCACTTCTCAACAGGCTGCTTACCCTCCTCTGCATAAACTGAAGATACATGCAAAGAAACAACATAAGATGAGGAGTAAGAAATTGTTGTATAAAGGGAAGTTTATCAAGATGAGCATACAACACATATATAAACATATACATATTACATAACACAACATATAGCATAATAATCTCATCATAACATAATCAACAATGTATGCTATGAGGTGCAGTACTACTCCACTACTCCGTTATCCATGTGGATCCATAACTATCTCAAGAAGACAACTCTGGAGTTACATATCCACATTAGCCATTAAGCACCAACCCCAACAGTTCACCAATCCATAGGTGAACCCCTTGGATAGCCGATGCACCATACTCTCGGATGCACCACCACGGGAGCACACAAGCCTCCAGATGAATCACCGCGGACGACCATATCACCTTACTCTCGGACGACCTCCCCTATGTTGCCGCTTCCCCCACTAACTTCTCCAATGCGTGAATGCATGTACAACAACATCAAACAAACATAGCCACCACCTCCACTTTGACCCTTTAGTCATCAAAGTTTAACAACAGCAACACTTTGACCAATAAGCATCAAGGTTTAACAACAGCAACACCTTAGCCAATAAGCATCAAGGCAACTTTGAGAATTAAGCATGAAAGTTAACATCGTGTGGTAATTCCTCACTACTGTCTTAACCATCTTAGTATCTAATGTTTTATTATTTTTGTTAAGGCTTAATTAGGCTATTCATCTTATCTTTAGTTTGTTTGATGTCTTATTTCATCATAGGAGACAGTTTGGGTGAAGCTACCCTTGTTTCCACTTAATGTCTCATTCTGTTTGGGGAACACGATCGTGCTGACCCCAAGCACGGACGTACTGGCATTTGAGCACAGACGTGCTTACTGAAGCATGGTCGTACAGATCTGGGCAGGAGGTTTGGAAACCCTTGCCAAACTTCCTAGGACATTCATAGATCAATCCTATTGACTTCTAACTACACCATCAAGTATTAATTTCATTCCTCTTATTTAATTTCCATGTCTTATGATCATTGGAAATTATTCCTTTAATTTTGATTTCATTATTAATATCCCTAATGCACTCATGAATCAATCCTAAGGTCTTAACTACACCATTGACTGTTAACCTCACTTCTCTATATTATGGTTCATGTCTTATGAGCATTGGGAATTAACATTTAATTCTTGCTTGTTTACTAACGTCCCTATGTCTTTATAACAACAACCGCATTCATCTCATAACATCCTTCATCAAGAATCAATGCATTTAATCATGGCATACATCATCATCATCATCAATAATTCGTAATTACAACATACCAATCATATAGTGAAATAGCCCAAGCATATAACAAGCAACATATTTTAACCAATTAGCATACAACAGGGTCATGGGTTAACCCTTCATCTTACGCTACCCCAAGACCTACATGGTCATACTATTCCCTTATCCCTAAACCCGGTATGAAGATCTAAGCTACGATTGAGCGTAAGAAAATATACTCTTGGTTCCCTCGAACGGCTCGATGAGTTCCTCGAACCTTGGTCAAAACATCAAAGTGTAACCATTAATCTCTATTCCAAGAATAAAAACAAGAAAATAGACTAACAAAGGATAACTACTTTACCTTAATTGACGCTAGCGCGTGCGACTTCTCCCCAAACGAAAGCAAGAACGCCAAGAACGTCTAAGGGTTTCAAATATAGGAGAAAAGAGAGGTTTCTATCGAACAAGGGTTGGGATAATGTGTCAATTGAGGGTTTTAACTTATAACCCTCCTTAAAATTACTTATTTAAGCTGTCAGACCCCGAGCACGGGGTCCTGCTGCTAAGGCATATTCCTAATAAACTAGCACAACACACAACTATATGAAGCACATACGAACGTATAAAGACTCACATACGAAAAACGGGGTGTTACACACATATTGAAGACAACCATTTTACTACAGATGAAAGTGCATAAGACAACCATTACAAGCCTCCTCCGGTGGAATTAGTTCAGATGACTATGGGGAGGTGGTGATACGCAAGGTGAAAGGGAAGAATAAGGTTGATGGGAGTTAATACAAGGGAAAGAAGGTTGCTGAGAGTTCATCCAAGAGAAAGAAGGTTGTTGTGAGTTCCTTTAAGGGTAAGAAGAGGGTTCCAAGAAGGAGTAGTAGGTAGAGGTCACCAATTCTAACAAATGATGACAGTAGCGAGGACACTGATGGTGGGGCTGAGTTTTATACAAGGTATGAATATTTCTTTAATTTTGATAATTTGGTTGGGGGGAGCATTCAAGTGAATCAAGAAGTTGTAAGCGATGGAAGCTACAAGTCCGGGGAAATGAAGGATCCAATTAGCACAGATGATGATAATGATGAAGGAAATGAGTTGGCCAACTTCCCTCAAGTCAATGAGAGAGAAAAGTTTGGTAATGTCAGTTTGCAGGTAGGAATGGAGTTCACCAATTTAGCAACTTTCAAGTCAGTTGTGAAGGAATATACTATCTACATGGGCAAGCCCGTCAAGTGGATGAAAATGATAGCTTTAGGGCAAGAGCTAAATGCAAGGATGCAGGTTATGAATGAGAGATATATTGTGTGAGGACTAATGAAAGGAGAACTTTCCAAATTAAGACCTTTAAGGAGACACAAAGCTGCTGCAGAGCCTTCAAGGTTAATCAAGCCAACAGGAAATGGGTGGTGCAGAAGCTAGAAGAAAAGATTTGCAGTCAACCCAAAATTACACATACCTTTAAGGTTTTTGATTTCCTAAAAAAGGAGTTCAGTGTCATCATTGATAGGTCAATGATTTTTAGGGCAATTAAGGTGTCAAGAAAGTTGGATGAAGGTAGTGAAAGGGAGCTGTATGGCTGCCTTTCGGATTATGCTCATGAGCTGCTAAGGAGAAATCCAGGGTCAGTGGTAAAGGTTGACACTTCCCCTCTACCAGATTCACCACCACAATTCCAAAGGTTTTTTTGTTTGTTTTGATGGATGAAAGAGAGGATTTAAGGCAGGTTGCATGCCTTTCAAATGATTGGATAACTACTTTTTGAAAGGTAACTTTGGTGGACAATTGCTTTCAGCCTTGGGACACAATGCAAACAACCATATTTTTGTGATAGCATATGCCATTGTGGATGTGGAAAACAAGGACAATTGGGGCTGTTTGGTGATTACATGCAACATGAGTGGAACTTTATGTCTGACATGCAGAAGGTATGATTATTTCATTTGATTTGACGACCTGTTTAGGTATTAAGTTTGATATTTCAGGGACCAATTTTACATTAAGTTCGCAATTTAAGGGACTTATTTGAATTTTAAACGTGTAGGGACTTATACCAGCCATGCAAGAAGTGATGCCAGGAGTGCCCCACATGTACTATGCCATGCATTTCTAGAGGAACTTCATAAAACAATGGAAGGAGAAGGACATGTGAGGTGTACTTTGGAACTATGCCAAGTCAACCATAGTTTCACAGTTATATCTACAAATGGAAATGGTGAAGAGGGCGAATCTAAAAGCCTGGGAATATCTTAACATATGGCCAAAAAAGGCTTGGACAAAGGCATACTTCAAGACAAACTGTAAGATGGGCAACATATGCAACAATTCATGTGAGGTGTTCAACTCAAAGATTCTGGACTATCGCGGTAAGCCTATTCTCACCATGGTTGAGGAAGATAGATGTTATGTGATGAGGACCACGTGTGTAAACAAGCTCAAGCCTGCTGGGAGGACAAGACCTTTATGTCCTATGAAACAAAGTAGGTTGGAAAAAGTAAAGTTGGTTAGAAACAGTTGGATCCCAGTGTGGTCAAGTGATGGTGATGGAATGCGGTTTGAAGTGCAGAACCTTCCTTCTAAGGTGGATCTCAACCTAAGTGCACAAACTTGCACTTGCAGGTTTTGGCAACTAACAAGTATGATCTATTTATGTATATTGCATTGCTGTTTGATTTGTGTATTTTTGCATACTCTGATTTTTATATATTTGCATACTCTAATAGGTATGCCATGTAAGCATGCATGTGCTGCAATTGCATATAGAAATCAAAGGGAAGAAGAGTACTATCACGGCTAGCTTACACTAAAGGTCATAGAATTCATCTTACTAATATTTCATTCAGCTAACACAGTCTTAACAATACTAGACACCCACTAAATATGTTAAGCCAATTCCACCTAAGCTCAAGAGAAGTGCCGGCCGACACCAAAGAAATAGAGAAGGAAGGATAGGAATGAGGAATCCGTGAGTGGTTACAAGCTGAAGAGGTCATACCTTAATTTCACTTGCTCAAGATGTGGTCATGAGGGCCATAACAGTAAATGATGCATGAAACAAGGAGTATCTCAAACACCTAAGACTAAAAAATCAACTTAAGAGCGAGAGGATTTAATATCCGAGATACCCCTATCACAATATCCTCCTACTACTAAACCAATGCAATATCAAGATACAACAACAGGAATAAGTTCATTCAAACTGATCTGTTGAGCATTATTATTCTACATTAATTTTGATTCCTTTATGATGTGTTGTTTAGCAACAACAACAAGTGAATGCTCCACCACAAGTGCAGCCTCCACTACTACTGGTGCAGCCTCAACCATCACAACCAAGAGTGCAGACGATAAGTTGGTAATCACATGGACTAAGATGTGTAAGACTCAATGACTTAGAGATTTTGATATATGACAAATACAATTTAATGTGTGTGCAAGTGTTTTAGTGTCAAATTGCACAGACAGGTATCAAGCAGTGATCAACAAGTTCATTAAGAAAATTCAAGGAAAATAACCAAGGAAGAACTTGAAGGAATCAAGGATCTACATGTAGAAATCAAAAGAGCAAAGTCAAAGATCAAAGGATCATCAAGACCAAGCTTAAAGGAGAATTTTAGATATAAGTCATAGATGATTTGTAAGAGAAAGAAATCTCTTAGTCATAAGATAGCTCAACTAAAAAGATGCATGAAGAAAATCAATTTTCATAACCTGTATTAAAAGGGATAAATTTTTTTTATGAAAATGATTTTTGGAAATAAGAAAATTATTTGTCAGGTACAGCCATGTAATCATGGGATGTATGTCTGCTACTGTAACTAACAAATGAATTTAAGGTTCTTGATTCAGTAACACCTATGCACAATATGAAATCATATCAGTTATAAATGGTTAACTGAATACAGCCCTGTAGTACATATGCTATGTACGCGTGTATTCAAGTTTCAGGAAAATATGATATTCATTAATATATAGATGTACTGAATGGGTGTACCGATGGATCAACCAAGTTCAAGATTTTGAGAAACTATCAGAACTATCAGTATGAAATTGGTTAATACAGCCCTGTACTCAACCCCTGTTCAAGAACCAGAATCAAGAAAATAGATTCTGTTATCAGACCCAAATCTGTTTTAATTTATCCCAAAGACTATAACTTGTTTCCTATATATAGAGGGATCAAAGGAACACTTTTAACATATCAGAAGTTTACAAAATCAATTTGAGAGATCAATTGTGAAAATCATTCATCTTCTTGCTTGAGCTTCATTGTGAAAAAGAGTGTTTCAATTCTCATAAGAACTTCAATTTGTATATCTGACTATTGAGAGTTTAGGAATCAATTTTTTCGTTTTATTTGATTGTAAAGAGAGAGGGAGTCTCTCTGTGTGATTAGGGCGAGGTATCCCTAAGGAAGAACATTGAGGCTCTTCACAAGAGTGTGGTATCTCGAGGTGAAGGAGTGCTCTGTGGTGTAAAGGTTTTTCAAGCTACCTGGCTAAAGCTTGTTGTGTTAGTGTGTGAAAACCCACAGGTGGAGTAGGGACTGGATGTAGGTCACAGTGGTGGTGACTAAACCAGGATAAATCTGGTTGTGTGGTATCTCTAAACTCAAACTCTTTAATTTCTATCTTGCACATATAACTGTGATCTTGATGTTCTAAGTTTTCAATTGATATCAGTTCTTGATCTGTTTAATATGAATTAAAACCAGAGTATTACTGCAATCAATCTTGAGTTATTAATTGTTCAAAACAGAGTTGATTAAGACTGTTCTTGATCACTGAAACTGAAACTGATATATTGTAACTTCAGTTCTTAACTGATTAAGGCTTGTATCTAATATATGTACGACCCTGAACTGAACTTCTTCCTGTTTGATTCAATCACTGTTTAATTGATAGATGTGAGCTATGAACTTGAATCCTATTACTGATTTATCTCTCTGAATTAATGTTTCTTTCCTCACCACCTTCTATTCAATATTTCATAAAAAGCCCTTCACTGTTTTTGTAAAATATCCTGAGGCAACTCTGATTTGAAAAGTAAAGTTTTTGAAAAGCTTTTTGAAAGCTCAATCCCCCCCCCCCCCCCCCCCCTCTTGATTCTTTGAAGCCAAAACAACAAGTTGATTTTTATTTAGCAGTGTTAGGGACTATTTTGATTTTAAGTGAGTAAAATCAGGGACAAAATTGGCACTAACTTTTCCAATTCAACATGTGCAAGGAAGGAGATATGGTATAAGAGGTCATGTTATACCACTACTACCAAAGGCAGCCCCTGTCATAGCCACATCAGTTCCAATCCCACCACCTCCACCAGCATTAGCTCCACTTCCACCTCCAGTTCCATCTCCACGACCTATCATGATCCAACTTCCAGCACCACCAACTAGATCCAGGGGAGACCAACCACATTTCATGTCTTTCATTCCAACTCCAGGGCTGCCAAAGATGCGTCCAAGGAAACCTTGAATAAAATATCAAGTGTGGATAATTTGATACAATGATGTATTTTCACATTTAGGCATTTTTTTTTTGTGTTAATAGCACATTGTGATAGTGATTTTGGATGTTTTCAATGCTTTTTTGTGTGGAGGTTTTGGATTTTTTAAGTTAGTTTGAATTTTGTGTAAGACATGCTTGGACACCTTTTTGGTGCTTAATTTAAGTACATTCAACTTTGTGTTTTGGACACCTTTTATTGCTTTCATTTCATTTTGTGTCTTGTGTTAAAGTTCATCATATCATCTTATCATTTAATAAACTGTAATAGTGGGCAAAAAAGTGATACAATAATATCAAACTTCTCATTTAATAAGTTCAATGATAGGACATTACATTACATTACTTAAATCATAACTTGACAACCACAAAATTACAACCAGATACAAACCATGACCTATATGCACTCTACCTATCAATCCACCAAACAAGACAAACACTTTGCAATGCACACATTAAAGCAACTCCAAATTTGAGCATTCTAACATCACTGACCAAATTATCAACCTGGCCTATTAGCTCCATAAGCTCTACCTACCATAACTTCACTTCCATTAACATTAGTTGCACATGTGTCAGGAACCTTGAAAATATCAGGAAGCTCACCCACCCAAACAAGATAGCCATAATTACCATCATCTTGGCAACAACAATTTGACAAAAAAAAAAGGGGGGGTACAAGGTTGGATGCTCCCTGCAAATGAAAAAAAAATCGAACCCTAAGGGCATCTGGGATTCAATTTTACCTTTGGTAAGAGACATCCATAGAAGGCCCTCCTTGGGTTCCTTGTAGTCTTAGGAATTCGTAACACAACTCTCTTCTCGCAATTGTAAAACAAAGCTAAGGGGTTGTGGATTTTGCCCTGTTAACCCTAGAGCTACTAGACCAAGAGGAAGAGAAGAGAGTCGTTGGGTATTTGAAAATAATATAGTTTCAATTTGATCCCTATGTCAAACTCCTCCCTGAAAATAAACTAGTTTCAAATTGGTCCCCGTGTCTGACGTGTACCATACATGAAAGTCACATGGGCACTTAACATGACACCTCAGGGCCGTTAACAGTGTCAGTCAATTGGGGTTAACAGAGGAACTAACTTGATTAACGTTTTGCGGTTTCATGGACATTTTTTGAATTTTATTAATTTCAGGAACCAAGTTGATACGACCTTATAATTTCAGTGACCAAATTGACTATTTACTCAATAAAAATTATACAGGGATATGAATAAAATTTATATAGGAAAAATTATTCTTTAGAAAATTTAAAACATAACACTAGTGCAAAACATACTTTTTACATCGGGGTTTTAACATCGGTTTTAAAAAAACCGATGTGAAAAAGGAGGCGGTGGCATTTTTGAAATTAAATTGAAAATTTTTAACATCGGTTTTTTTTAAACCGATGTTGAAAGTTGAACCAAAAATTAAAAAATTAAAAAATGCATACTTTAACACATCGGTTTTGTGATAACCGATGTGGAAATGTGTATGTTTTAACATCGGTTTTTTAAAAACCGATGTGGAAAAACAAATAAAAAAATTAAGGAAATAAATAATATAAATTTTAACATCGGTTGTAAAATAACCGATGTGTAAAACTTTATAACATCGGTTTTTTATTAACCGATGTGTATTGTTATCTGTCATTTTTAATTTTCTCTTCCCCCTTTTCATTTTCGCGCTGAGACCTTTTCATCTGTCCTTTTCATCTGCATGCCGGTGAGATCACTCTCCCTCCTTTTCGTTTTGATTTCTTTGAATATTTGCGCCGGTTCTTCAACCCTAGCTTACACCAACAGCGGCCACCGGGAAAGTCCTGACCTCTAACCCTAGCTTATACTGGTTGCTGCGCCTGCAACTTAAGAAGACCCACCACTCCGTTCGTGCTTCCGCGAAGAGGACCGTTACTCACGAACCACCACTCCGGTCTCTTAGCATCTCACAACTCTGGTATGTTCTCTCTGCTGAAAATATTGTCTAGGCTCTGTCATGACTGTGTTAGTGCCTTGTTGTGATCCCTTTGATGAAGTTTGTGTCTTGAGTCCTTGTTTTGTGTATACTTGTGTTGTTTTGTGTGTGAAGTGTCATAAAGTGGGAATCTGTGTCTAATCCACCATAGTGGAAATGGCTCCAAGACTTGATTTTTCTAGTGGTGGTATCACGCGTCACGACCGTGATGCCTGTCACGGCTAGGCCGTGACGGATTTTGCCTTGGAGGTTGCTTCACTGGTTGGTCTGTCACGGCCGTGACCACCATCACGGCTAGGCCGTGATCGGTTCTGCCTATGATGGTCTGGTTCAATTGGCATGTCACGGCCGTGATGGACATCACGGGCTGGCCGTGACCAGTTCTGACTTTTTCAGCTCTAATCTATCATGGCCGTGATGGCTGTTACGGCTAGGCCGTGATGGGCTCTGTTTGGCTCATTTTCTTCACTTTTCAAGCCCCATCTTCATGAAAGCTACATAATTAGTAAAGCCTTAGTTTCCCGTTTGAGATGCAACACTAATGAGCACACGTGTACGTGCTTAATGTACCGCTCATTGTGTTGGATCTTGAATTGTCCAAAGTTGGATAGTTTGGGAAAAAACTTTTTCTTCATTCAGTTAAAATACTTATTCATTGATTCTAATGTTATATACTTGATGAAAGTTCGGATTGATACATTTCCTTTCGTTCTCCGGGTGCATACTTTATCGTGGTGGATGTCATCGCGTTCAAGTCGTGTACGTCGGAGACCCAAGGGAAATGCTGTCGAAATTTCGTCGAGTATGAGCATGAGAGTTAAGGACTAACTTTTAACCGAATGTTGAAAAAGTTTCTTCTCGAATGGGATAGGGCCATACCCTGTCATAAGAAGTGGTTGATGAATATTTTGGACTAAGTACGAAGTTATTGGTTTAGTCATGGATCGCGGTTGGATGAATGCTAGATGGACAAGTGATGAGTATGAGAATGGAGTGGAATATTTTCTACAGTTTGCAAAAACAAATGCTCCTGATAGTGGTAACGGAAGGTTTTATTGTCCTTGTGTTAACTGTTTGAATGAGAGATGACTAGAAGCTGAGGAGATACGTGATCTTCTTATTTGTGAGGGGATTTGCAAGAGTTATACAACATGGATATGTCATGGTGAATCGTTAGACAGGCCGAGGGTGTTGGATAGAGAGGAAGTTGATGACGTGGAAATGGACGATGGACTAGAGGACATGATCCGTGATGTTGGGCAAGAGTCTTTTCGGCACGCACATGTGTATGATACTTTGTGCAGTGATGCGGAAGTGGATTTGTATCCGGGGTGCACTAATTTCACACGGTTGTCAGGGGTGTTAAGATTGGTCAATGTGAAGGCGAGAAATGGGTGGAGCGATAAAAGCTTTACCGAATTGCTTGAGTTGTTGAAAGACATGCTTCCAGAAGGCAACACATTGCCATCTCGAAACTATGAGGCGAAGAAGATATTGTGTCCGATGGGTATGGAGTATAAGAAAATACACGCTTGCCCCAATGATTGCATATTGTACAGGAACGAGTTTGAAGAGATGCACGAGTGCCCCAGGTGTGGGGTATCACGCTACAAAGTGAAGGATGGTGATTCTAGTTGTTATGTGGTCACCAAAGGTCCTCCTGCGAAGGTGTTATGGTATCTTCCCGTGATTCCGCGGTTCAAGTGATTGTTTGCTAATGTAAATGATGAAAAGAACATTAGATGACATGTAGATGAGAGGAAGTGTGATGGACAGCTTCGGCATCCGGCCGATTCTTTGCAATGGAAGAGAATTGATAGTTTGTTTCCGGATTTCGGCAATGAGCTAAGAAACCTCAGGCTTGGACTTACTACCGATGGAATGAATCCATATGAAAACTTAAGTAGTATTCATAGTTCATGGCATGTTCTCCTGGTAATTTACAACCTGTCTCCTTGGTTGTGCATGAAGCGCAAATACATTATGTTAAGTATGATGATTTCGGGTCCTAAACAGCCAGGAAATGATATTGATGTTTATTTGAGTCCCTTGATTGAAGACTTGAGAATGTTGTGGGATGAAGGCGTTGATGTGATCGACGGGTATTGCCGTGAGACATTCAGATTGCGTGCCATGTTATTTTGCACCATCAATGACTTTCCAGCATACGGGAACCTGTGTGGGTATAGTGTTAAGGGCCATAAAGCATGTCCAATATGTGAAGAAGGCACATGTTACCATCAACTGCAACATGGAAGGAAGACGGTTCACCTTGGGCATCGGAGATTTCGTCGACGTAATCATCCTTATCATAGATTGACAAAAGCTTTCAATGGACTTCCGGAGAATGAAATTGCTCCGGTGGCCTTGACTGGAGAGCAAGTTTATGAAAGGGTGAACAACACTAATGTTATCTACGGTAAGACCCAGAAGAAGGCTACCGAGAAGAAAATATGGAAGAAGAGGTCGATCTTCTTTGATCTTCCATACTAGTGCAACCTTGATGTAAGACATTGTATTGATGTGATGCATGTGGAGAAAAATGTGTGTGACAGTTTAATCGGAACGCTTCTCAACATTCAAGGCAAGACAAAGGATGGTGTGAATGCTCGTCTGGATCTAGTTGCGATGGGTATACGAGAGCAGTTAGCTCCACTTAAAGTGGGGGATAAGAAGACTTATTTGCCCCCAGCATGTCATACTTTATCAAAAAAAGAGAAAAGAAGTTTCTGTGAATGTCTACGGGGAGTCAAAGTGCCACAGGGTTACTCTTCAAATATCAAAAGACTTGTCTCAATGAAAGATCTCAAATTAGTTGGCTTAAAGTCTCATGATTGTCATGTCTTGATGCAACAACTACTACCGGTGGCCATTCGTGACATATTGCCTAAAAAAGTCAGACATGCCATTACTAGGTTATGCTTATTCTTCAATGCTAAATGTAGCAAGGTCATTGACACTAAAAAGTTGGATGACTTGGAAAATGAGGCAGCCATTATCTTGTGCCAATTGGAGATGTATTTTCCACCTTCATTTTTTGACATCATGGTTCATTTGATTGTTCATCTAGTGAGGGAGATTAGATTGTGCGGCCCTGTTTATCTAAGGTGGATGTACCCGGTTGAGCGATACATGAAGATCTTGAAAGGATATATGAAAAATCCACACCGTCCCGAAGCATCTATTGTTGAAAGGTATGTTGGAGAAGAAGCTATTGAGTTTTGTACAGACTACATGTCAGAAGCGGAACCTGTAGGGCTTCCGAAGTCTCGTCATGAAGGAAGATATGATGGTAAGGATACATAGGTATCACTGTTAAGAGCATGGATCGGGAGGAAGTGCTTCAAGCACATTTGTATATATTGAATAACACTGATGAGGTTGAACCATACTTATGTGATCATAAAAGCATCATCAATGAAACTTACCCTAGAATGAATGAAAAGTGGTGTTTGAACAAGCATAACAAGACTTTCTTGAACTGGTTTAAAGAAAAAATTGCAAAGGAAGGTATTGCTTCTGATACATTAAAATGGCTAGCACAGGGGCCTAACTTTGATGTCATATGCTGGAGTGGGTACGATATCAATAAGTTTTCCTTCTATATAAAGTCCCAGGATGACAAAAGTACTATGCAAAACAGTGCGGTTATGGTCGTCGCTGAGTCCATGCATTTCTCTAGTTCGAAAGATAAAAACCCTGTTATGGCATCCGTTTCATACTTTGGAATCATTGAAGAGATATGGGAGGTTGATTACACGAAGTTTAGAGTACCTGTTTTTAAATGTCAGTGGGTCGACAGTAACAATGGTGTGCAAACCGATGAGTTAGGATTCAAATTGGTGGACCTTAATAAGGTAGGTAACAAAGAGGAGCCTTTCATCATGGCATCCTAAGCAAAACAAGTGTTTTATATCCGTGATCCTTCTAACAAAAGGTGGTCAGTGGTTCTCCAGGGAAAAAACATGTATAATGGTAGTGAGGGAAATCAAGATTCAACTCTTGATATTTCTGATACTCCTTCTTTATCAACACGAGTGCCTAATTTCAATGAGGAAAATGAAGTGGATGATGTACATGCTACTCGTAATGATCACCAAGAAGGGTTATGGGAGAACTTTACTAATTGACCACAAAGTAAGTTTAGTTTGAGTTATGTTTAAAGTCATACTATATGTTTACGTTGATATTTATAAGTTATGTTTACGTACGTTGATCGATATTTATAAGATATGTTTGATATTTATCCTGACATACTAACAAGTTTTTTTTGTTTAAACAGGTATACATGGCTGATCGTGAGGATATCCCTCCTTCATGCAGCGGGTCGGAGACCCCGTCAACGGGTAGAAAGGGCAGACTTGCTACACGAATGAGGAATTTGACTGCCAACCGTGGTTCAAATCAAAGGATAAGAATAGACTTTGATAATAACCTCAATCCTATTGGGCCAATGGCAGAGCAGTTTAACAGTTTTGTGACGACCCTTGCTAGGAGCAGGCCTAGTATACTCATCGATAATTGGAAAGACGTACCGGCGGACGTGAAGGATCAGATATGGGAGAGTATTCTGGTATCTATACTTTTACGTCCTGTGTTTGTCTGTATCTACTTTATTTTAATCTTACTAATATCATACAGTAATTCGTTGATTCTTTTGGTCTTAATGCAGCTCACCTTTGACATACCAGATACGATGGTTATGAAGAAGCGTTTGTTAAAGTATGTTGGTGAGCGTTGGAGGGCTTTTAAGGTTGACTTGGGCAGATACTATGTATTCAATCTAACATGTGAAAAGAACCCACTTGAGGTGTACCCGTTTCTTGACCAAGCGACGTGGGATCGCTTTGTTCAGAGCTGACATGATCCCGGCTTTCAGGTTAAGTTATTTGATTTGTCTCTAAATTTATGTAATTTCATTAATTTTATTTACTTATGTAATTTAATTGTCTTCTATTTATAACAGGAGAAGAGGAAAAAAAGGCAGGAAAACCAAAGCAAGAATGTCTACCCCCATGTCATGTCTCGTGGGGGATATAAAAAGCTTGGTCAGATAATGGTGGAAGAAGAAAAGAAAGCACGTCAGGAAGCAGCATCTCAGGAGGATCCTAACGCTGAAAATCGTCCAGAGGTTGTTGATCCACCTCCACCCCCACGCCATCGTAAATGGAAGAGGGCCCGACAAAGAAAAACGGGACAATATACATCTGAGGAGGCCCGCCAAGTAGCCGAGAAGATTGTAAGTATAGTTTGAATTGTAATTGTCATTTTAAGATTGTTACCGAATTGTAATGTGACCTGATATTTTATATGTGATAGGATGCCTTGGACGAGCAGGTAACCCAAGGAACCTTTGTTCCTAGAGGACGTGATGATATCTTAGCTGCTGCCATCGGTAAACCAGACCATCTGGGCCGTGTCATTGGTGTTGGATGGGGTGTCGGCATTCGCCAATACCATGGTTCATCTTCACACCAATCCCACAGGGATGTTGATGCAGATAGAGCACGACTAAAACAGGAGATTGCATCTAAGCTTAGACAGGAGATGGCCGAGCAGTTTACCCAGCAGATGGCAATATTGACTTCTATGTCCCAGCAGATGACAGCCGGTGTCCAACCCTCTGTCCATGTGAGCACTAAGGGCTCATGTGATCCTCCTCATCAGCCTGAAAATGATGATGATGATGGTGATGATGATGATGATGATGATGATGACGACCCTGATATGTGTGAGCTGTATGTTGATGATCATCATGATCGCCGCTTAGTGGCATTGGGGAGGGCACATAATAACTTAGGTAATACCATACATCATCGTTTATTACCGGATGATCAGCTGAGGGTCGTTGTTGAGATTATTCGAGATGCTGATGCTCGAGTCCCTGTGCCCACTGAGGAGGTTCAAACAGTGGGTCAGGCCCCCGGTAACTTCATCCTCTGGTCAAGAAGATTGGTCAGCTTTCTTGTTGCATCTGAGGTATTCAGTTAGTTGTGTTTTTCTATATCCATGGTTGAAATTATTTATTATTGTTTAAAGATAATGCTTTATTTTTATTCGTTATAGGATGTTGGAAATGATCATATTCTGCCTAAAAGGTCGGATCCAGGAAGACCAGAGATGTCTGCTCCAGCCAAGGTATTCATTTGACCATTTAATTAATTACCAATGAAATAAATTCATTATATGTGATTACTAATATATATCTTTGTTGTTTAGGGGATCGACAAAGGGGCACCTGGTGATGTTTTTAAACTTCTGGCTATACAGGTTGTCACCATGGAGAATGACGCAGCTTTGGTGAGGTTGGAACATGATGACAGCCCAGGTGATGAACTGTATATTCCAAAGAAGGAACTTATGGAGATTGTACTCAATAAAGAGATGTCTAGTTCTGCACACTTATCGTTATGGTGCACGTAAGTACATTTTATTTATAATCTGAGTAATTAATTTTTAAATACTATGATAATTAACATGTTTTTTCAATATATTAGGTATCTGCATCGTATGTTAGTTGATCAGGGTAACCTCGCCCTTTATGGGTTCATTGACCCCATGTTCATTCAGGGTGATGTTCTCCTAGCATTAGAAGAATGGTCATCACCATACGTGATATACTTGCCCGAGACGATCATCAATTCTACCTTGCGCCTTATCTCAATAAGTAAGTACCTGTTATTTAATTATAATTATATATGACTTAGTCACTAACTGTTCCGTAAATACAGCCAGCATTGGCAACTGTTGATCTTGTATCCTAGGATGAACGTCGTGGTCTTCTTCTGCTCAATTGGAAATAAGCCGGAGAATGAACTGCAAACGATCATCGAAACGTAAGCATTAAAATACTTTATAATCAGTAATGCAGTTGTTTTAATTATCTGAAATCTATATAGATATACTTGAATTAATGTTTATTTTGTCATGATAGTTCTATTAATGCAAGCCACATGTTGCGTGGTGAAAGGCGTCGGCCTATCAGATGGATTATTCCTAGGTTAAGATATTTATTAGTACAAATGCATCAAATGCAGTGGGTATAATTATTGATTTCTATTTAATTTAATTCCTCATATTCTAATTGGGTTTCATTTGTACGTAGTCACGTACACAACGTGGATCATGGGAATGTGGATACTATGTGATGCAGTGGATGTTGGAAATTATCTCCTCCAGGATCACTGAAAGATGGCACGAGGTAAATGTTAATTGATAACAATTAGAAGTAACAGTTATAGATTCGTTATATGTTTTATGTTAGTTTATTAATTACTTAAAAGATATAATCTTTTGTCCAATTAAACTTGCAGATATTCAACAATCCAACTCCATTATCTGATTCCGACATCAACAGCATAAGGAGGCGTTGGGCAACTTTCTTTCTTGAAGTGTACCAACCATAGTTTATATATATATATATATATATATATATATATATATATATATATATATAGGGGTGGCAAAATGATCCATTTGTCCACCATCTATCCAGTCCATCCATATGAAAATCCATCCAATCCATCCATTTATAAAAAAATAATATAAATGGATTGGATGGATTGAATTATTTTTTTAGTAGATGGTTTATGATCCATCCAAAATTTTTTAAAATCCATTGACCCAACAACCAAAAATGTAATAGATCAACTTTTATCCATTCCAAAATCAATTTATTTTTTTCATATTATTTTTCACTAAATAAAAAAAACCTCCATTTGTAAAAAAAAAAATACTCCATCTAATTTTCTCTTCGATTCCCTATTATTTTTTCTTCGCTATATTATAAGCCTGCACTTAGTGCTACAGTGGTCATGCAACCTGCTAATTGGGTGAATCCTAAAGTTAGAAAACTATTTATCTGTTTTCCCACTGTCCTTGTATATATATTTATCTTGCCATTTTCTTATCATTACGTTGTTACAGATGCTGCCGAAAATGGTGTTACAAAAGATACAATACAAAATAATGTCCGCAGGGCAAGCAAATTGAGAGAGAGAGAGAGAGGCTCGTCAGATTCTTGGTGTGACAGAGGAAACTCCCTGGGAGGATATTGTGAAGGTTAGTCTATCATTTGTGTCTATTACTATCCATTTTTTGAATGCAAATTTGCTCTATATGCTTTTTTTACCCTGTTTTTTATATTTAGTATTAACTAATTAATTGTTCTCAATCACCAGTAGTAGTCCACGTTATCACGTACATTTATTTTATTTTTTTTTGCTGAGAAACTTTAAAAAAAATATATTATCTAATTAAAAGCACGGAAAGTCGTAACAAGTTTCGTAAAACAATGTCATGAAATGTTGTGGCAAAACAACCTCCGTAGATGCACATAATCAATAACTCCCATATAATAATAGAAAAATTGTCGTGATACAAAATGATTATGCGATAGAGTGGAGAGAGAGTAAAGATAGAGAGAAGGAAAAAAAAGGAGAGAGAGAAAGTGTAGAGAGAGGAAGAAAGATGAGAGATAGGGTGAGATAAAGATAATATTTTAAATTTTTTACAAATTATTTTTTTAAAAAAAATATTTTATGGATGGATAAAAGAGATATAAAATTATTTAATTTCTTAAAATAAATTTTAGAGGATGGATTGAATATCCATCCATGAAAAGTTGTTAATGGATGGATCGGATGTATTTTATTTAATGGATCATGAATGAATTGGATTTTTTTAATGAATTTTTAATGGATTATAATGGATTAATGGATTGTTTTTAATCCATCCATTAAGATCCGAATAAAAATTTATCTGATCCATCCATTTTCTACCCTTATATATATATATATATATATATATATATAGTTAGTTTAAAAACTTATCATGTACTGACTATAGTTTACTTTTGACTGATCATATGTATTTTGATATGAAGTCTATAATATATCATGTAGCTTTTTGGTTTCTAATTATCTTTGTTGTCTGAATGTAATTGAACGTACATATGTATTGTTCGTAATAAATTCAGTATATATTAATTGTGTTTTTGTTGTACAAAAATGATTGTTGAGAATATTTAGAATATGTTATTCTGGTATTGATCTGCATTATTATTGAAACAGGAGAAATGAATGATAGAAATGTAAATAACAGTTTCAAAAAAAAAAATAGACTTTACACATCGGTTTTAAAAAAACCGATGTGGAAATTTCGCTTTTCACATCGGTTTTACAGACTGTAAAATCGATGTAGAAAGTGAAATTTCCACATCGGTTTTCAATAAAACCGATGTAGAAAGTGATATTTCCAATAGATTACCAATTGACAAATGAACTTTCCACATCGGTTTGTTATAAAAACTGCTGTTAAAAATGTACTTTACACATCGGTTTCAAAACCGATGTGTAAAGTGGCAATAAACCATATCGGTCTTTTCAACATCAATTTGAAAACCAATGTAAAAAGTCAAAAATAATCGATGTGGAAACCCTTTTTGTGCATTAGTGTAAAAATAATTAAAATATATGTAGTAACATGTATAACCCGTGTAAATAATTAAAATAAAATCAGCGCTATCTCCGTGTCATCAGTATTCTCATCGATATGATTATGCTGTATATAATAGAATAATGCTTGTATCAGTCACATCGATATGGTTCACATTCCGTCGTATAAGTATCATAATAGAATTAGAGAATAAAAGTGTACTAAACAATGTACTGTATTGTGTGTGAGAGAAGAGAGATTTTTTTTTTTGGCAAATGTTTTTTTTTTGTTTTTTTGAAGGGTTTTATCGGTCAATATTAGTGTGTTAATGTTAGTGTACTATTAATGAATGTGGTTTGAATCCTTAATTTTTTTTATCACTACACTCCTTATCTTCTTCACTCAAACGATATTGACCACCTTAATTTATTAGTGTAAATTTTTTTTAACTTATATTTTATTTTTTTGTCAATTACTTATATTTAATATTAATCGTTGATTTTATTTGTATCCAATGGTTATTGTTATATTGTGTATGTGCAGCGCGTGCGCTAGCTGTACTCTCTTTTTTTTTTTTTTTTGTATAAAGTACTTGTTAGGTTCTTTAGGAATGTTAGGCTCGTATACATTCAAATGTACGCTAACAAAACTTAACCTAGCTTTCGGGGAATAAAGTTCTTGTGAATGTCAATAATTATTGCCAACAGCATAAGAACGAACCGGATTTCCAGTCAAAAAAAAAAAAAAAAGAACGAACCGGATTTTTGCTAGGAAAGGGATTTTTTTGTCATGTTTCTTAGAAAGTTTAGAAATAGGAGGTTATTTATTCAATAGTATGAAGGGTACACTTATCATTAGTGCAGAAAAGGGATTCTACATCGGAGTTTACACATCGGTTTAGTAGAAACCGATGTGTAAAACGAGGCGGTGGCATTTTTGAAATTAAAACGAAAGTATTACACATCGGTTTAGAGAATAACCGATGTGTAAAACTTTTCCACATCGGTTATTTATAACCGATGTGTAAAATTAAAATAAAAAAAATTAAAACTCGGAATTTTTAACATTCAACATCGGTTCTTTTTTAACCGATGTGTAAAATGGTGAGTAACCACATCGGTTTTTATATAACCGATGTATAAAATTATAAAGAAAAAAAAATAGAAATTTAGATTTTACTTTTACACATCGGTTTTTATTAACCGATGTATAAAATTTAAAAGAAAAAATCAGAATTTAAAAGTTTAATGTTTACACATTGGTTTTGTCATAACCGATGTGTATAAGATGTTTAACACATCGGTTTTCCAAATAACCGATGTGTAATAGTCCCAATTTTTCTATTTCCCTCCTTGTGTTTTGCGCCCTCATTCTTCAGTTTCTGAACATACCCTAAAACACAACACTCCCTCCCTCTGCTAACGCGCGGCTTGTTCCTGTTCTGCGTTGTCACTGCTTTTCCATCTCTCTCACTGCACTCACATCCGCGAGCTACCCTAGTTTGAAGAGCGCCATTTTTGCTTGTCCCTCCTCCTCCCTCAGGTATGCGTCTCTCTCTCTCTCATTCTCTCTCTTTCTTTCTCTTTCTCTCTCTCGCTCCCTTCTTCACGTCGCCGCTTCTTCCTAGAACTCCCGTGTCCTTTTTCCCTTTTCAATCGTAGACAAAGAAGACCACTGCGATCGCGAGCCTTCATTTTCTGCTTCGTAAGAGAACCACCGAGAACGATCATCCGCGAGCTTCCCTCGTTTGAGTGAATAGCGCCATTTTGCTCGTCCCTCCTCCTCCCTCAGGTATATATTTGTTTCTTGTTTAGAAAAGTTATGAACTTTGACTCGAAATGGTTGGATAATATACTTGCATGTGTTGTTCTGTTGCTCCAAGACTGGATGTTTCCAGTGGTGGTATCACCCGCATCACGCCAGCCGTCTTTGCTGTCACGGCTAGGCCGTGACGGATTCTCGCTGGAGGTTGCTTCATCAAGTTGTTCTCACGGCCGTGACCACCATCACGGGCAAGGCCGTGATCGGTTCTCGCTGTGAGGGCAGTGCGATTGGCATGTCACGGCCGTGATGGCCATCACGGCCAGGCCGTGATAGGTTCTGCCTTGGAGGTTGCTTCACTGGTTGGTCTGTCACGGCCGTGACCACCATCACGGCTAGGCCGTGATCAGTTCTGCCTGTGAGGGTCTGGTACAACTGACATGTCACGGCCGTGATGGGCATCACGGGATGGCCGTGACTAGTTCTGACTTTTCCATTCTTTCTTTTAAGCTATACTCGATCACGGTCGTGATGGCTTTCAAGGCTAGGTCGTGAAGGGCTCTGTTTGGCTAATTTTCTTCACTTTTCAAGCCCCATCTTCATGCAAGCTATATAAATAGTAAAGCCTTAGTTTCCCGTTTGAGATGCAATACTAATGAGCGTACGTGTACGTGCTTAATGTACCGCTCATTGTGTTGGATCTTGAATTGTCCAAAGTTGGACAGTTTGGGAAAAAACTTTTTCTTAATTCAGTTAAAATAGTTATTCATTGGTTCTAATGTTATATACTTGATTGAAGTTCGGATTGATACATTTCCTTTCGTTCTCCGGGTGCATACTTTATCGTGGTGAATGTCATCGCGTTCAAGTAGTGTACGTCGGAGACCGCGGGGAAATGCTGCCGAAATTTTGTCGAGTATGAGCATGAGAGTTAAGGACTAACTATTAACCGAATGTTGAAAAAGTTTCTTCTCGAATGGGATAGGGCCATACCCTGTCATAAGAAGTGGTTGATGAATATGTTGGACTAAGTACGAAGGTATTGGTTTAGTCATGGATCGCGGTTGGATGAATGCTAGACGGACAAGTGATGAGTATGAGAATGGAGTGGAAGATTTTCTACAGTTTGCAAAAACAAATGCTCCTGATAGTGGTAACGGAAGGTTTTATTGTCCTTGTGTTAACTGTTTGAATGAGAGACGACTAGAAGCTGAGGAGATACGTGATCATCTTATTTGTGAGGGGATTTGCAAGAGTTATACCACATGGATATGCCATGGTGACTCGTTAGACAGTAGAGGGTGTCGGATAGAGAGGAAGTTGATGACGTGGAAATGGACGATGGACTAGAGGACATGATCCGTGATGTTGGGCAAGAGTCTTTTCGGCGCGCACATGTGTATGATACTTTGTGCAGGTGATGCGCAAGTGGCTTTGTATCCGGGTGCACTAATTTCACACGCGTTGTCGGCGGTGTTAAGATTGTTCAATGTGAAGGCGAGAAATGGGTGGAGCGATAAAAGCTTTACCGAATTGCTTGAGTTGTTGAAAGAAATGCTTCCAGAAGGCAACACATTGCCATCTCGAAACTATGAGGCGAAGAAGATATTGTGTCCGATGGGTATGGAGTATAAGAAAATACACGCTTACCCCAATGATTGCATATTGTACAGGAAAGAGTTTGAAGAGATGCACGAGTGCCCCAAGTGTGGGGTATCACGCTACAAAGTGAAGGATGGTGATTCTAGTTGTGATGTGGTCACCAAAGGTCCTCCTGCGAAGGTGTTATGGTATCTTCCCGTGATTCCGCGGTTCAAGCGATTGTTTGCTAATGTAAATGACGCAAAGAACATTAGATGGCATGCAGATGAGAGGAAGTGTGATGGACAGCTTCGCCATCCGACCGATTCTTTGCAATGGAAGAGAATTGATAGTTTGTTTTCGGATTTCGGCAATGAGCCCGAAACCTCGAGGCTTGGACTTGCTACCGATGGAATGAATCCATATGGAAACTTAAGTAGTATTCATAGTTCATGGCCTGTTCTCCTGGTAATTTACAACCTGTCTCCTTGGTTGTGCATGAAGCGCAAATACATTATGTTAAGTATGATGATTTCCGGTCCTAAACAACTAGGAAATGATATTGATGTTTATCTGAGTCCCTTGATTGAAGACTTGAGAATGATGTGGGATGAAGGCGTTGATGTGATCGACGGGTATTGCCGTGAGACATTCAGATTGCGTGCCATGTTATTTTGCACCATCAATGACTTTCCAAAGCATACGGGAACCTGTGGGTATAGTGTTAAGGGGCATAAAGCATGTCCAATATGTGAAGAAGGCACATGTTACCATCAACTGCAACATGGAAGGAAGACGGTCTACCTTGGGCATCGGAGATTTCTCCGACGTAATCATCCTTATCGTAGATTGAGGAAAGCTTTCAATGGACTTCCGGAGAATGAAATTGCTCCGGTGGCCTTGACTGGAGAGCAAGTTTATGAAAGGGTGAACAACACTAATGTTATCTATGGGAAGACCCGGAAAGAAGGCTACAGAGAAGAAAATATGGAAGAAGAGGTCGATCTTCTTTGATCTTCCATACTGGTACAAGCTTGATGTAAGACATTGTATTGATGTGATGCATGTAGAGAAAAATGTGTGTGACAGTTTAATCGGAACGCTTCTCAACATTCAAGGCAAGACAAAGGATGGTGTGAATGCTCGTCAGGATCTAGTTGCGATGGGTATACGAGAGCAGTTAGCTCCACTTAAAGTGGGGGATAAGAAGACTTATTTGCCCCCGGCATGTCATACTTTATCAAAAAAAAGAGAAAAGAAGTTTATGTGAATGTCTACGGGGAGTCAAAGTGCCACAGGGTTACTCTTCAAATATCAGAAGACTTGTCTCAATGAAAGATCTCAAATTAGTTGGCTTAAAGTCTCATGATTGTCATGTCTTGATGCAACAACTACTACCGGTGGCCATTCGTGACATATTGCCTAAAAAAGTCAGACATGCCATTACTAGGTTATGCTTATTCTTCAATGCTATATGTAGCAAGGTCATTGACACTAAAAATTTGGATGAGTTGGAAAATGAGGCAGCCATTGTATTGTGCCAATTGGAGATGTATTTTCCACCTTCATTTTTTGACATCATGGTTCATTTGATTGTTCATCTAGTGAGGGAGATTAGATTGTGCGGTCCCGTTTATTTAAGGTGGATGTACCCGGTTAAGCGATACATGAAGATCCTGAAAGGATATATGAAAAATCCACACCGTCCCGAAGCATCTATTGTTGAAAGGTATGTTGCAGAAGAAGCTATTGAGTTTTGTAATTCGTTATGAACTAATGCTGAAAATCTTCCAGAGGTTGTTGATCCACCTCCACCCCCACGCCATCGTTCATGGAAGAGGGGCCGACAAAGAAAAACGGGACAATATACATCCGAGGAGGCCCGCCAAGTAGCTGAGAGGATTGTAAGTATAGTTTGTTGTAATTGTCATTTTAAGATTGTTACCGAATTGTAATGTGACCTGATATTTTTATGTGACAGGATGCCTTGGATGATTAGCTAACCCAAGGAACCTTTGTTCCTAGAGGACGCAATGATATCTTATCTACTGCCATCGGTAAACCAGACCACCCGGGCCGTGTCATTGGTGTTGGATGGGGAGTCGGCATTCGCCAATACCATGGTTCATCTTCACACCAATGCCACAGGGATTCGGTTGCAGATAGAGCACAACTAAAACAGGAGATTGCAGCTGAGCTTGACAGGAGATGGCCGAGCGGTTTGCCCAGCAGATGGCAATATTTACTTCTTTGTCCCAAAGAGATGACAGCATGACCAACCCTCTGTCCAACCCTCTGTCCATGTGAGCACTAAGGGCTCATGTGATCCTCCTCATCATCCTGAAAATGATGATGATGCTGCTGATGATGATGATGATGATGATGATGATGATGATGATGATGATGACGACCCTGATAGGTGTGAGCTGTATGTTGATGATCATCATCATCATCACCTCTTAGTGGCATTGGGTAGGGCATATAATAAGTTAGGTAATACCATACACCATCGGTTATTACCGGATGATCATCTGAGGGTGTCTGTTGAGATTATTCGAGATGCTGATGCTCGAGTCCCTGTGCCCACTGAGGAGGTTCAAACAAGGGGTCGGGGCCCCTGTAACTTCATCCTCCGGCCAAGAAGACCGGCCGACTTTCTTGTTGCATCTGAGGT
The DNA here is from genome assembly GCA_030762895.1 of Sophora flavescens. Lineage (NCBI taxonomy): Eukaryota > Viridiplantae > Streptophyta > Magnoliopsida > Fabales > Fabaceae > Sophora > Sophora flavescens. The sequence continues at coordinate 102,152,200 of CM061066.1, read as the reverse complement.
ATTCGGTTAGTTGTGTTTTTATATATTCATAGTTGAAATATATTTATTATTGTTTAAAGATAATGCTTTATTTGTATTTGTTATAGGATGTTGGAAATGATATTGTGCCTAAAAGGTCGGATCTAGGAAGACCGAGAGATGTCCCGCTCTGTCAAGGTATTCATTTGACCATTTAGTTCATAACGAATTAAATAACTTAATTATCCGTGATTACTAATATATATCTATGTTGTTTAGGGGATCGACAAAGGGGCACCTGGCCATGGTGATGTTTTCAAAGATCTTGCTATACAAAGTTGTCACCATGGAGGATGATGCAAGATTGGTAACGTTGGAACATGATGCCACCCGGTGAACTGTATATACCAAAGAAAGAACTTATGGAGATGGCACTCGGTAAAGAAATGGCCAGTTCTGCACACATATCGTTTTGGTGCACGTAAGTACATTTTATTTATAAGTTAAGTACGTAATTAATTTTTAAATACAATGATAATTAACATGTTTTTCCAATATATTAGGTATCTGCATCGTATGTTAGTCGATCGGGGTAACCTCGCCCTTTATGGGTTCATTGACCCCATGTTCATTCAGGGGTGATGTTCTCGTAGCATCGGAAGACCCGGTCACTACCATACGTGATATACTTGCCCGAGACGATCATCAATTCTATCTTGCGCCTTATCTCAATAAGTAAGTACCGGTTATTAATTTAAGTATAACTATATATGACTTACAAATCACTAATTGTTCCGCAAATACAGCAAGCATTGGCAATCGTTGCTCTTGTACCCAAGAATGAACGTCGTGGTCTTCTTCTCGCTCATTGGGACATAAGCGTGAATCAACTGAAGACGATTATCGAAACGTAAGCGTTAAAATACTTTATAATCAGTAATGCAGTTGTTTTAATTATCTGAAATCTATTATATATACTTTAATTAATGTTTTTGTCATGATAGGTCTATTAATGCATCCCACATGTTGCGTGGTGAAAGGCGTACTCGGGCTATCAGATGGATTATTCCCAGTGTAAGATATTTATTAGTTCAAATGCATCAAATGCAGTGGGTACAATAATTGATTTCTATTTTATTTAATTCCTCATATTCTAATTGGGTTTCATTTGTACGTAGTCACGTATACAACGTGGGTCATGGGAATGTGGCTACTATGTGATGCAGTGGATGTTGGAAATTATCTCCTCCGGGATCACTGAAAGATGGAGTGAGGTAAATGTTAATTGACACAATTAGAAGTAATAGTATAGATTCGTTATATGTTTTATGTTAGTTTATTACTTAAAAGATATAATCTTTTGTCCAATTAAACTTGCAGATATTCAACAATCCATCTCCATTGTCTGGTTCTGACATCAACATCATAAAGAGGCGTTGGGCAACTTTCTTTCTTGAAGTGTACCACCCATAGTTTGTATATATGTAGTTAGTTTAAAAACTTATCATATACTAGCTATAGTGTACGTACCTTTGACTGATGATATGTATTAGTGCTCAAGTCTGGTTCAATTCTTCTTCTCTCGTGTTTTGATGTAGCTTTGATAAAGTGTTGTTTTCATTCATTCGAAATTAATTAGGCCTGATGCCCTCTGTTTTCAGATTCTGTGCTCACTAGTCATTTGATGAAATGTCAGTATTTTTAACCATATGTGTAAGAGCTAATTGGCTGTGCTAAGAAAATTGAATGAAGTATGTTTTGCTTTTGAATGATTGTGTCAAAACTGGTTTGGTGTTCTCGTTGTTGTTTCTTGTTTGATCGAGTGGTACTTTGGTTTGTTTATTGATCCGCATTAGTGAAAACAGGAATGATTGAAATGTAAATAATAGATTAAAAAAAATGAGATTTTACACATCGGTTCTCAATAACCGATGTGTATATTTAACTTTATACATCGGTTTTGCTTAAAACCGATGTGTAAATTTAACTTTACACATCGGTTCTTTAGAAAACCGATGTAGAAAGTCAATTTTACACATCGGTTTTAAGCAAAACCGATGTAGAAAGTTAAATTTACAACTGCTTATCAATTGCTAAATTAATTTTACACATCGGTTAGTATAAAACCGATGTTTAAAATATACTTTACACATCGGTTTTAAAACCGATGTGTAAAGTGGCAATAAACCACATCGGTCGTTTCCACATCAGTTTCAAAACCGATGTGGAAAGCCAAAAATAACCGACGTGGAATCCCTTTTGTGCACTAGTGTATGGTTAGGGATGTCAATGGGGTGGGGTGGGGTGGGGTGGGGCGGGGCGGGGATACTGGTTACCCGCTACTCGTCCTGTTGGATAAAAAATCTATCCGTACCCGTCCCGTACTAGTACGGATAACGATTTCTTAACAGATTCGCGGGTTTTCACGGGTATCTATGGATCTTCATAGGTAGTTATTAAAAACAAACAAATCTTTTTTTTAATTAAAAAAAATAGACAAAACTTAAACAAACCACCACATTAATATCTTTCGATATTTGAATAAAATAGCACATACAAATTAATACATCACACTTAAAATATCCATGAAACAACACAATAGATAAAAATTATCTAGGAAATGATATAAGGACTTTGAGAGTATATATATATAATAAAGGGTATTATAGTAACTAAGTAACGGGTGCTGGTATCCGTAGGCACGGATATTGTGATATCCGCCCCCGCCCCATTTATAGACGGATATTGGAATTGTCCATTTATTTTATCCGCGGGTACCCGTTTAACTACCCGCTCAGTACCCATTATGGATTTTATCCGCAGGTATTGTGGGTACGGATAAAATTGCCATCCCTACTTATGGCTGACCATACCAATAAATAATCACGGTTAAGGGCCGAAACTAATTTTGAGTAGACACGATTAAAATTTCATTGGTTGTGCCAACTTTTTGACCAAGAAAATTTCATATCAATGGAATAAAAACTGGAATGATGAGTATATAGGGTTTGCTTAAACCCTTATGAGCTATAAAATTTGTTAATAATATGCTATTATTAAGTTTTTCTGTTTTAATTGAAACTAACAACTAGATATGACAGAGACAGATGCATGCACTGCGTATGATATATAGAAGTATAGAACAAACTAAAGAATGATACAAACTATATCGTAATTCCTATTGATGGAAAATTAATTACACATGTTATGTAAAACGAAAAGAAGAAACTGGAATAGTGTTACAAGAGGAAGCGTTGAAATGTATTATATAATCATTTCAGAATTAAAAAACTAAGGGTATGTTTGTTTTATTTCCAGTTTCTTATTTTCATTTCATGTTTTCAGAAATAATTACAAAACTGCCACCTTATTTTCATTATGTTTCTTGTTTCAAGAAATTTGTACAGGAAATGGTGAAAACAGAAAAAAAAAAGTTATTTTCATTGTTTCTTGTACAAATTTCTGAAAAGAATGAAAACAATATGATAGTTATGTAATTATTTCAAAAAACAGGAAATGAAAACAGAAAACTGGAAACAAAACAAACAGGTCCTAAATGAAAGAAAACAGTGCTTCATAAAATAAAATAAAATTTGAACCTTAAAACATTTTCCTCTTCAAGAATTGGGGGGGAAAAGAAGAAGGGGAAACACACATTTTCAATGAAACATGCCTTAATCCTCATCCTTTTATGTGCCTTTAGGCTGTGGGCTTGCATGTTATGAAATCCAGAGATGTGTCATATATAATATTGTTGGTTTAGTGATTCGGTACTTTTGAATTGAAGTAACTCCTTTAGTTCATCTAATGCTTCTCCTAATTTCAACTAAGTAGACCCCATATATATTATCCTTAACCAATAACCAGGGACGCCCTACGTACCTTACTTATCACTTTACTTGAAAGCCCTTTACTCATATAATTAGAAACCGTAGCCTATAAATTACCAAAACATGACATACGGTTCAAAGAAAGCAAGGGGAAAAGAATCTCAATTATTGAATTTTCTGACTTTTCAAAACTCAAATTGAGGCGCACACTGATAATATATATTTCCTAACATGAGGTATCAAATGTGCCGGAAACCAAAAAATTGCGTTTACATTGAATCTTCTTTGCATATGATCTTTTCCTCCTAGTCAACACTTGTCTGTATAGAAAATATGGGTCATAGAGTGACTATACGCAAATTTCAAGCTCCTTGTTCCCACGATGACTTTTCAAGTGTGTTAGTTGTCAATTTTAGAATAATATTAAAGGTCAAACTATTTATTTGTTCGTATAGGTAACATTTATTTTTAATTAATCTTTTTTATAATTAATCCTTATAATTACAATTAATCGTTGGCTCTAATTATGATACCGATACGAACTTGCTTATGTGGCCAACGAATTATTGATGTGGGTATGATTTACCAACATTGTCCAATTCTCGTGATTTATCATTCATCAAAATATAAAAATATGTCAAAAAGGGAGTATATTATTACATCCATTCTATGAGGCAGATGTGGCTTCTCTTGGAATTTGGGTAAGGTAAAGTCGTTACCGTCTGATACAACAACCAAGCTTTTGATATCTACAACATCAATTTCGGTTATGGTAAATGGTTCTGTATTGGCCGAAGAGTGAAATCCGACCATCGAGCTTGAATATCCGGCTTAATCCGAGAATTAAAGATGAGAAGTTAATATCGCCTTAAATAATCATGATATTATCTGAAATAACCTTATCCGGTTAAAAGAGATAATATCCCATAATTTAAGGGATAAGATATTGATATTATCCTTAAATAATCATGATATTATCTGAAATAACCTTATCCGGTTAAAAGAGATAATGTCCCTTAAATTAAGGAAATCACATCTCAAAAGAGATTTAAGAGATAAAAGGAGATAAATCCAGATCTCTAAAAGATAGGGGAATCCTATTATAAAAGGAGGAGAACCCATGAGAGAAACTCACTTTCACTGAAACACGATGGCTCTCTCTTAAGCGTATTAGAGAAACTAGCTCGACCAAGAGACTATTGAAGAGTCCTTGCTCGCTAGAATTCATCAGATACAAAATTAAGAGATCGAGATCACTACGGCCAAGGGTTGAACCTAGAACTACGTCTGGCTTTGATTCCCACTGGGATACGTAGGACCGGAATATTACATTCTGTCAAGTCATAGTCTAAAACGACCCCATTGTTCACCCTTGGACCGACGTTCTATGGCCAGACTCCGGTAAGCCGGATCTCGGCAGGAACATTTGGCACCACCGTGGGGCCGAGGAAAAACCTTCCCCGATTCCACAAGACAGCTTGATGGTGACCACACAGAATGGTCCGCGAGGAGGGGCGAGCAGCATGAATCATGAAGACCATGAGGCCTCGAACGCCCAAAACCACGGAAATCGTCTTTCCTCCCCCGTCAATGAAGACAACCCTCGGCTGGAAGAAATTATGGAACAGCTTAAGCAGATGCGGAAAGAGAACGAGGAGATACGCACGCAAAATCAGAAGCTGTTAAGAACTCGGAAAAGAGAAAGGTCCCTGACACCATCCGACGAAGAGCAATCCTCACCCGAGGCTGGGCAAAAGGATCCTCCAGCGCACTCTCCTCGGGGAACTAACCGAGCATCCAAAACCAAACCTCCCCCGAGGGCTTCAGAAGTTAAGTCTCACGCAGAAAGGACTAGCCAAAAAGGAAGGACATCGGACCGGCATCCGAGGTTACTGTTCACTGATGACATTGATGAGGTAATCGTGCCTAGCCATTTTAAGCCCCTTAACATCGACAAATTCAATGGCACCACTGACCCAACCAAGCATGTGGAGTCCTTTATTTCCTCTGTTTACTTGGTGACTGATTCAGAGGCCGTCATGTGCAAAGTTTTTCCAACCACTTTGCAAGTCCCAGCTCTAACCTGGCTAACAAATCTACCACCTCGGTCGATTGATTCTTTTGATGTGCCTATAACTAAGTTCACCGCACAATTTGTAGCAAGCCGAAGGCATAAAAGGCACTCGGTCTCACTGGTAAATTTCAAACAGGAAAGGAATGAATCACTCAGAGATTACATGGCTCGTTTCAATGCTAAGCAGATCTTGATTCCCAACATGAGCTTGGAACTCTGCCTCCACACCGTCATGGGCGGTCTGAAGCCAGGGCCATTCTTCGAGTACTTCTCTCGGAAACCACCGAGAGATTTTGAAGAGTTGCAGGAAAAGGCTACAGGTTTCATGAACTCGGAAGAGATGTTGGAATTCAAAAGGAGAGAAAGAGGTTTAGAGGACAAGAGCTCGGCCTCGAACAAAGAAAGAAACAGGGGGTCTGACTCACAAAGGACCCAAAAGACCAACGAAAGGGAATTCTCGGAGAGGCATCCCAGGTACCAATCTTATACTTCGTTAAACCGATCTCGGGCAGCCATCCTTCAGGAGGTGTGCAGCGCCGAGTTACTTACTTTACCTCGACCGTCCAGAACACCGGAAAATGCTGACAGAAGCAAAGAGTGCATGTGGCACCAAAACTACGGACACTGCACTGAAGAGTGCAGGACAACCCAGAAAAAGATTGAGGATTTGGTACAAGCAGGCCGTCTTGATCGTTCCGTCCGTCGAGATGACAATGGAGGCGGACGACCCGGTCGAAGACGACGGAGACACGGTTACGACTATCGAAACCGAGATGCAAACCTGCAAGGAAACAATCGGGGAGGAGACCGGTTGAATAACCAAAGGACTCCTAATGAAGAATCAGAAGGAGGAATCAGAGGGATCATCAATACAATCTCGGGAGGCTTCGCAGGAGGAGGAAATACGAGCTCAGCTCGCCGGCGTCATGTAAAAGCCCTCAGATCCATTAACAGTGTCTGGAAAGCCTCCAAGAGCAAGCCCCCCATAACGTTCACAGATGATGATTTCCAAGGGGTGGATCCAAATCAAGATGACCCAATGGTGATAACGGTCGAGCTGGCCAACTTTTCGGTCAGACGAACGCTTATTGACCAGGGGAGCTCGACCGATATTCTGTACCTGGCAACCTTCAAGAAGCTCGGAATTCCAGAAAAGCTGATAACTGAGCAGGAAGACAAGCTAGTAGGGTTCGTCGGGGAGCAAGTCAAGACCCAAGGTTACAGAGACCTCTTAACAACGTTTGGAGAAGGAAGACTCTCCAAATCCGTATTAGTCAGGTACATTATTGTAGATGCCAGCACGTCATACAATATTCTTATTGGAAGACCGACATTGAATGAACTCGGAGCGATTGTCTCTACCCCACGCCTGACAATGAAATTTCCAGTCGACTCTAGAGAGATAATCGCAGTCCGGGCTGACCAAAAGCTGGCCAGGCAATGCTATGTAGACAGCCTAAAGGTTACCTGCCACCAGGACACCCCAAAGAATGTGGAGGGTGGTAAACCCAAGGCGGTGAGCTCGGTCAATTCAGTAACTTCGGCCAGCTCGGTCAGCATATTTGAACTGGACCCAAGAACGTTGATGTACGAGTCCAGGGCCGATGCAACAGAGTCTTTAGAAAGGTTCCAGTTGGTACTCATCTTGACCCCTCACTTAAACAGAGGCTTCACGCGGTCCTAAGAAAGAATGCCGACCTGTTTACTTGGAAGACGTTGGATATGCCGGGTATAGACCCAAATTTCATGTGCCATAAGTTGTCCATATGCCCTGAAGCCAGGCCTGTAGCTCAAAGAAAAAGAAAACTTGGCGAAGAAAGGCGCCGAGTAGTAGCCGAGGAGACTTCCAAACTGGTCAGAGCAAATTTCATCCGAGAGGTGAAATACACTACTTGGCTAGCCAATGTGGTGTTAGTTAAAAAGGCCAACGGTAAATGACGAATGTGCACTGACTATACCGATCTTAACAAGGCATGCCCAAAAGATTCCTATCCTCTTCCCAACATTGACAGACTGGTGGATGGGACCTCAGGCTACAAAATTTTGTCCTTTTTGGACGCGTATTCAGGCTATAACCGGATCAGGATGTATCCACCCGATGCGGAAAAAATAGCATTTATGACTGAGGGGGCAAGCTACTGCTATCGAGTAATGCCCTTCGGTTTAAAGAATGCTGGTGCAACATATCAGAGGCTTATGGACAAGGTTTTCGTCAACCAAATCGGAAAGAACTTAGAAGTATATGTTGATGATATGGTGGTAAAATCCGAGGACCCAAGCCAACACCCAACCGACCTCGAAGAAATCTTCGGCCAGCTCAGAAAGTACAATATGAGGCTAAATCCAGAAAAGTGCTCCTTTGGTGTACAAGGAGGAAAGTTCTTGGGATATATGCTAACACACCGGGGGATCGAAGCTAATCCGGATAAATGCAAAGCCATCATGGAAATGCGAAGTCCTCGGAATGTGAATGAAATTCAGAGGCTACCCGGCCGATTAGCCTCCCTATCCTGCTTTCTCCCGAAGTCTGCAGAGAAGGCAAGACCTTTCTTCCATCTCTTGAAAAAACCAAAGGATTTCATTTGGACTGAAGAGTGTGAGAAGGCCTTCGAAGATCTGAAACTCTTCCTAGCATCTCCCCCAATCCTCACTCGGCGTCAGCTTGGCAAAGATCTGTACTTGTACCTCTCTGTCAACGATTGTGCAATCAGTGCAATGATCATCCAGGAAGAGGAGGAGCAACAGATGCCGGTGTACTATGTCAGTAGGATCCTGAGAGACGCAGAAACGCGATATCAAGTAATTGAAAAACTGGCCCTCGCCTTAGTTATGGCAGCTCGGAGATTACGACCCTATTTCCAGTCGCACCAAGTCATAGTCAAGACTGATCATCCAATAAAGCAGGTACTCAGGAAACCTGATCTAGCCGGACGAATGATAGCTTGGTCAGTAGAATTGTCAGAATTCGGTCTACAGTATGAACCGAGGGGGCCAATGAAAGCACAATGCCTCTCCGACTTCATTGCCGAGCTCTCTTCAAAACCGAGGTCGGAGTCTTTCAACTGGCTCCTATATGTTGACGAATCATCTAACTTGAAGGGAAGCGGGGCTGGAATAATTCTCGAGGGGCCTGATGACCTAATCCTCGAGCAATCTTTAAAGTTTGGGTTCACTGCTTCAAACAACCAAGCAGAATATGAAGCCCTTATTGCCGGACTAATGTTAGCTAAAGAAGTTGGGGTCCGGGAACTAAAATGCCGAAGTGACTCACAGCTTGTAACAGGACAAGTCTCGGGCAATTATCAGACAAATGACCCCCAACTAACCAGATATCTCTGCAAGGTTAGTAGCCTCATTTCTGAATTTGATCATTTCTCCATTGAGCATATACCTCGGGAAGAAAATTCCAGGGCAGATTTGTTGTCCAAATTGGCTAGCACCAAGAGAGCTGGCCAACTAAGAACTTTCATTCAAGAAAACCTTCTCGAGCCGAGCATAAAAAGTGTCGAAGTGACAATGATCGAGCACTATGTTCGGGGCTGGATGACACCGATTTGGGAGTATTTAACCTCGGACAAACTACCTGATGACCCAAAGGAGGCGAGGCGAATCCGTCTGAAATCTTGCCACTACACCGTCCTAGACGGTGAGCTGTACAAAAAGGGATTCTCCAGGCCATTACTGAAGTGCATCACAAAGGAACAGTCCAAGTACATGATGGATGAGATGCACCGAGGAATATGCGGAATGCATTCAGGTGGCCGATCTCTGGCAGCTCGGGTCCTACGAGCAGGGTTTTACTGGCCAACCATGAGACTGGATTGTTCTACTTGGACCAATAGGTGTGAGGCCTGTCAGAAGTTCTCCAGCATAGCTCGTGCTCCAGGAGAAGAGCTCCATTCCATGTTCTCGCCGTGGCCCTTTACTGTGTGGGGGATGGATATAGTTGGTCCTTTCCCAGTTGCCAAAGGTCAAGTCAAGTTCCTCCTGGTGGGTGTAGACTACTTCACCAAGTGGATTGAAGCAGAACCATTGGCTATGATAACTGCCAAAAAGGTTTAGAGTTTTGTATGGAAAAACATCATATGCAGGCACGACCTTCCTTATGCAGTTGTCACAGACAATGGAAAGCAATTCACCGATAAGGAGCTTGGAGAGTTTTACTCCAACCTCGGGATTAAACATAAAGTGACCTCGGTTGAGCATCCATAAACAAATGTCCAAGTAGAGGCAGCCAATAAAGTTATTCTAAACGAGCTCAAAAGAAGGTTAGGACAATCAAAAGGGGCTTGGGTTGAACAATTACCAAGCATCATGTGGGCTTACCATTGCTCACCACAATCTTCAACGGGAGAAACACCGTTCAAGCTAACCTATGGAACCGATGCAATGATTCCAGTTGAGCTCGGTGAACTTTCTATCCGGAGGCAGCATCGCGATCAAAGTAAAAACGAAGAAGAACTCCGAGTTGAGCTTCACATGGTCGAGGAAGTCCGAGATACAGCAAAAATCAGAGACGAGCTGTGCAAGAAAAAAGCAACTCGGAAGTACAACTCGAGGCTGCAGCCAAGGGAATTTGTGCAAGGTGACTTAGTGCTGAGACTGCAAAATGATGCGAGAAAAGACCCCAGAGAGGGTAAGCTCGCGGCAAACTGGTCGGGCCCATTCAGGATAGTTGAAAATCTAAGAAATGGTGCCTACAGGCTAGAAGATTTGTCAGGAAAGTCGGTTCCAAGAACATGGAACACTTCCTACCTTAAGTTTTATTTTAGCTAAGGTTATAGGTGATGCACTCTTTTTCCTATCTCGGTCTTTTTCCCACGAGGTTTTGGCCGAGAAGGTTTTAATGAGGCACACCCGGAAAAATAAATAAATAGAGTCATTTTTAATTGTGCTATTAAGCAAAAATACTGTGTTAATTAAAACAGCAAAAAACCTAAAGAGGCTGACTGAGCTAAAGTCGACCGATCCAGGGTCGAAGTGTCGAGCCTATAAAGGTATATAAAAACCTAAAGAGGCTGACCGAGCTAAAATCGACCGATCCGAGGTCGAAATGCCGAGCCTATAAAGGTATGTAAAAAACCTATATAGGTTGACCGAGCTAAAATCGACCGATTCGAGGTCGAAGTGCCGAGCCTATAAAGGTATGTAAAAAACCTAAAGAGGCTGACCGAGCTAAAATCGACCGATCCGAGGTCGAAACGCCGAGCCTATAATGAAACCTAAAGAGGCTAACCGAGCTAAAATCGACCGATCCGAGGTCGAAGTACCGAGCCTATAAAGGTATGTAAAAAACCTAAAGAGGCTGACCGAGCTAAAATCGACCGATCCGAGGTCGAAATGCCGACCCTAAAAAGGCGTACGTAGCCTGACAAGGCTGACCAAGATAAAATCAACCAAACTCAAGCTCCAAAAAGTAGAAAAGGCATTAGAAAATTTTCCAAGTGCAAATAGATTCACAAGAAGCAAGCGGTTTCATTAAACAAAAAGGGCAAAAGCCCAGAATACATAAGAGTTCAAAATAAAAGGGGCATCGCCCCAAGAACATGTTTTCCTACCCTACTAATGGGCATTCCCATAAGCAACAATGTCATAAGTTGAGGTCGTCCTCGACACTCGGAGGAAGAGCAGAAGATTGGTCAGGAAGGGCCTTTTCACCTTCCTCATCGGGTCCCTCCTCAGCCACTCGCCCCTCACCCTCCTCTTCTTGAGATGCGTCCTCCTCATCCTCCAGCTCGGACAGTGGAACTAGGACTCCATCTCGGTTAAAGTCCTTGTCCACGTCAGCACCAGAGAAGTCAGCATTCGGGTTGAAGTGATGCAGCTGCCTCACGGCCCGGGAGAAGCCGTTGACGTGCTCCTCATAATAGAAGCCTCGGTTTCAGCTAAATCAGACTGAAGCTTAAGACTGGCCTCTTTCTCGGCCTCTAACAACTTCTGCAGCTCCAGACTTTCCTCCTTTTCAGCTTGAAGCCTTTCCACGACCTTCTGAAGATTGAGCCGGTCGGTTCTTTCCGTTTCCATCTCGGCCGCAAGGGTGCTATTGCCTTTTTCCAACTCTATCTTTTGGGCCTTCAGCTGACCGATGACCCGGCCTTGTTCCTCACACTTGGCCATGTCCTGAGAGAGCTCGTCTCTCATTCTCAAAGCTCAAGCCGTATCTTCTCTCATCACCTCCATCTTCTTGACATTATCAATAAGTTGTTGGCTCTAGAAGCGGGTGATTGAGGCAATACGGAGAGCATAGGCAGCGGCCGCCTCCATACTTTCCTCAGGACCTTGCTCCAACAAGAGCCGTGCATCGGACGGTTTCATTACTTGACCATCAATCAGACCTGCAGGGTCGAACTCATTCCCCCAGAGCGAGCTGATCCCCGGGTTGCAATTCCCATTATACCATTTGATGTCCGAAGTGAGATCAGTCACCATGAGAGTGTTGCTCGACCTCCTAGCAACAACGGGAGTCTCTTCAATCATCAGCAAGGGAGATGGGCTTCTAAACGGGACCTCTGAGGTCAGGTCTTCCCGAGTCCTCTTCGGAGGGCGAATATTCTGGTCAGAAGCTTCAGTAAACTTCTTTTTCGTCCCCTTGACATTTGAAGCTATAGCTGATCCACCAGCTGCTTGATTAGCCGAATTCTTCATCGGTGCCTTGTAGTTGAACTTTCCCATTATCACTACAAAAAGGAAATCGGTCAAATAAAGTAAATATGTTACAGAATAAATTGTCACTTGTCAACAAAAGCCACTTACTTTCAAAATCAGCTTGCCGAGTGGAGGAGGCACTAAGCTTTAAAATTAAAAGCCTTCCACAGGGCAATGGCCGAGGACACAATTTCAGTACCTCGACATCGGCTCGCTCTTGAGAGGTCATAAAGTCGAGGTCATAGCCAGCAAATTTGGAAGGATGTGGTTGCCAGTAGAGAGGGAATTTAGGGTTCCCAGCCGAGTCAAAAAAGGCAGACTCATTACCCTCTAGAGGTCGGACTTTAAAGAAATCCGACTTAAAAAACTTATACGAGCTCTTATACAGCCCGATGATCCCCCTCTGCTCAATCCCACTCAGAAATCCAGCCAACTCGGTCAATCAAGCTCGGTCAATCACCTTGCCGGGCTGAAAGAAATTAAGATGAAACCAAGTTCCTACACTTGGACAATGTCATGAAAGCTTCTACACTTTACTAGCTCAAAGCTTGGGGGGACTTGTGTACTGGCCGAAGAGTGAAACCCGGCCACCGAGCTTGAATACCCGGCCCAATCTGAGAATTAAAGACGAGAAGTTAATATCACCTTAAATAATCCTGATATTATCTGAAATAACCTTATCCAGTTAAAAGAGATAATATCCCTTAAATTAAGGAAATCACATCTCAAAAGAGATTTAAGAGATAAAAGGAGATAAATCCAAATCTCTAAAAGATAGGGGAATCCTATTATAAAAGGAGGAGAACCCATGAGAGAAACTCACTTTCACTAAAACCCGGTGACTCTCTCTTAAGCGTATTAGAGAAACTAGATCGACCAAGAGACTATTGAAGAGTCCTTGCTCACTAGAATTCATCAGATACAAAATTAAGAGATCGAGATCACTACGGCCAAGGGTTGAACCTAGAACTACGTCTGGCTTTGATTCCCACTGGGATACGTAGGACCGGAATATTACATTCTGTCAAGCCATAGTCTAAAACGACCCCATTGTTCACCCTTGTACGGACGTTCTACGGCCAGACTCCGGTAAGCCGGATCTCGGAAGGAACAGTTCCCATACTGTCCTTTTTAAAATGGAGAGAGGATTTAAGTAGGAAGACACTATGCAGCTTCCTTTTTGTATTGGCTACTGAGGTTTTCAATCATTTGATAATAAAGGCATTGGAGAAGAATATTTTTCAACGATTAAAGGTTGGGTATTGTTGAATTGGAAGGGTTTAGGTTGGGAAGAAGGAAATGAGAGAAATATACTAACAAATAATAATATTGATATTGATTTGATGTAGTGTGATGACGTGATTACAAAAGACAACCCCAATGGTCCTATTTATACTAAATGTAGAATCATATAAAGTCTTTATCAAACAGAGAAACAAAACATAAAATATAAATAAGAAAAAATCCTAAGAGATCATCTAGGATATTCTGAAATATTCTAAGATATGAAAATATATTATCAGATATTTACTAGATTTTCTAACAGGCATTAAGAAATCAATATAACTCATCTTCAGTTTGCACATGACACCTTGGTTTTTTGCCCTGCAAAGAGGAAGTAACTCATAAATTGAAGGAGAATGCTGGAATGTTTTCAATTGCTATCAGGTCTTAGAATATTTTTTTCTTCGAAATAAGGCCTTATTGTGATGGGAAAAGACAGAAGTTGGGTGGAACAAATGGCTAATTAATTGATTTACCCATCGTTTATCTGAGTATACCTTTGGGAGCCAAACCCAATAAAGTATCTGCATGGAATTCAGTTTTAAAGAGAATTCAGGATTAGCATGCAACATGGAGATCCAAAATCTTATCTAGAGGAGGCAGGCTTGTGTTAATTAAGTCCGTTCTAAACATAATGTCATTTTACTATTTGAGTTTGTTCAAGATTCCTAAAAAGGTTGTGAAGCAGATAATTAAGATTCAAAGGGATTTTTTTATAGAGGGGTAGTGGAGTAGAAAGGGGTTGCCTTTGATATGGGAAGTTATGCAGAAACCAAAGGAATTAGGTGGACTTGGGGTGGATAATATAGTCATTAAGAGTGCAGCTTTGATTTTTGATTGGTGGTGGAGATTTTCTATGGAAAGCAATCCCCTATGGAAAAGGACTATTTGCTCTATTTATAGAATGGGACCAGAGGGTCCTTTGGTACAACAACAGAACACTAAAAAAATGGAAGCTTATGGAGTGCAATAATGAAGGTTGACAGGTGGGGAGAAAATTTTAGAAATGTCATAAAAAAAAGGTTGGTGGATGAGATTAGGGGATGGAAGACCTATGAAGTTCTGGAAGGATAGATGGATAGATGAATCTCTAGAGGCGGCAAAATGATCCATTTGTCCACCATCCATCCAGTCCATCCATGAGAAAATCCATCCAATCCATCCATTTATAAAAAAATAATATATATGGATTGGATGGATTGGATTATTTTTTTAGTGGATGGTTTATGATCCATCCAATATTTTTTAAAATCCATTGGACCAACAATAAAAAATGTAATGGATTAACTTTTATCCATTCCAAAACCAATTTATTTTTTCATATTATTTTTCACCAAATAAAAAATCCTCTTGGAATGGGATGCGCACAAGATGTTTGAGTAAATGTTTGAGCCTTATGAATCTCCAACAGTTCTATTTGCTTATGTTATATTCTGGTTTGAGTGTGGTTCAGTTCGATCAATGCTTAAGTAATGGGATTTTGGGTTTAACGGCTTCCCCTCCCTGTCTATTCTTCACGTTCAGCAACCTGAGATGCCTAATAATATCTGCCACAACACAACAAGCTCCTGAATAGGGTGATGACATATGCTGCATCACATGATGTCCAACAAATGAGGATTAACATCTTTTTATGTTTGAGAGAAGATTTTCGATTGCCCACCTCCGTCTTTCATTGTCGTTCCTTGACATTTCTTTCTGTTGCGTACCCATTTGTAAAAAAAAAAAACACTCCATCTAATTTTCTCTTCAGTTTCCTTTTTTTTACTATTTTTTATTTTATTTATCTGTTTTTTTCTTTTTTGTTACATTAAGTATTAAATAATTAATTGTTCTCAAACACCAGTTATAGTCCATGTTATCACGTACTTTTCTTTTTTCGTTGTTTTTTTTTTGCTGAGAAACTTAAAAAAAAGTATTAATTAATTGAAAGCACAGAAAACCATAACAAGTTTTGTAAAACAATGTCATGGAACGTTGTGGCAAAACAACCTTTATTGATGCACATAATCAATAACTCCCATATAGTAATAGAAAAATGACCGTGATACAAAATGGTCGTGAGATAGAGTGGAGAGAGAGTAAAGATAGAGAGAGAGAGTATGAAAAAAAGGGAAAGAAGGGGTAGAGATAGGAAGAAAGAGGAGAACGAGAGTGAGATAGAGATAATATTTTAATTTTTTTTACAAATTATTTTATTTTTAAAAATATTTTATGGATGGATAAAAGAGATATTAAATTATTTAATTTCTTAAAATAAATTTTAGTGGATGGATTGGATATCCATCCATGAAAAGTTGTTAATGGATGGATTGGATGGATTTTATTTAATGGATCATGGATGGATTGGATTTTTTTTAATGAATTTTTAATGGATTATAATGGATTAATGGATTGTTTTTAATCCATCTGTTAAGATCTGAATAAAAATTTATCTGATCAATCCATTTGCCACCCTTATGAATCTCCATTAAAAGACAAATTTCCTAGACTCTTTTAAGTCTCCTTGCAAAGAGAGGAGAAAGTAGCTAATATAGGGTTTTGGGATGGAATACAATGGTAGTGGAATTTATCTCGGAGAAGGTATCTATTCCAATGGGAAGTGGAGCAACTAAAGGAGCTAATGAAGATTTAACAGGGAGTGAATCTATCGAATTGCATAGGGTATGGTGGAAATATAATAATGATGGTTTGTATTCAGTAAAATCCTTTTCAAGAGGTTGTTGGGCACAAAACCATACCCTAAATGGAAATGGAATGTTAATGGATCCTCAAAGGGTAAACCGAGTCCTACTGGAGTATGTGTTTTGAGAAGTGATCAAGGTATAAGTAGAGCAATGTTTGCTGCATCAGTACGTGTAAGGGACACTCAAATGAAGAAAAATTCATGGCAATCGTTTTTGCCTTTTAAATGTCCCTACAACAGGATTGGTTACAACAAATGGATATAATTGTATAATCATATTCCTAAAATGATCTAGTATGGGTACAAAGGAAGGAGGAATGTCCTTGGAACTTGAGGTTTTATTGTAATAAGTTGAATAATATCCTGATGATGTTGAAAAATATTACTTCTGCTGAAAAGAACAGAGTCTAACCAATTTGCAGATGCACTGGAAAAAGAGGGAGCTCAAATGGAGGGCACATGGACATTGTGGACATGAAGGCGGTACATACAAACCATCCCAGAAAGTCATCACAAGTGGAGAAATGAAGGTGCATATAGCTGTTTTGTTGGTTCTTGTTTTAGGAGTGTGTCACTGAAGTTCGATGGGAGTTGTATGAAGGTGCCTATGTAGGACCTGATATATGAGTTTACCATATATTTTTTATCGGTCCTTTTCCTTTTAGTGTAATGTGTGTTGTTTTTTACTGATTTTGTGAGAAGTTTGGTAATTTGGTCTGCTTTCTGTGATGGTCAATGGAGCTATTATGCTTAAGATGTTTCGTCTTGGTCTAGGTGTTGCAAGTCATGTATTTTTGTTTGTGGTGTCTTATTTTGTGAATTGTGATGTACTTTACTGAAATCTAGCTACAAGCAAATGATAGTTCGGCGTTTTTACATCGGTTTAAGTAAACCGATGTTGAAAAGGAGGCGGTGACATTTTTGAAATTAAATCGAAAATTTTAAACATCGGTTTTCCTCATAACCGATGTTGTAAAGTTTTAAACATCGGTTTATTTTAAACCGATGTTGAAAATTGAACCAAAAATAAAAAATTAAAAAATGCATACTTTAACACATCGGTTTTATGGTAACCGATGTGTAAATGTGTATGTTTACACATCAGTTTTTTCTAAAACCGATGTGGAAAATCGAATAAAAAAATAAGGAAATAAATAATATAATTTTAAACATCGGTTATATATAACCGATGTGTGAAAGTTTACAACATCGGTTTTATTTTAACCGATGTGTATTGTTATCTACATTTTTAATTCACTCTTCCTCCCTTTTCAATTTCGCGCTGAGACCTTTTCATCTGAGCTCACTCTCCCTCCCTAGCTTACACCAACAGCGGCGGCCGTGAAAGTGCCGACCTCTAACCCTAGCATATACACTGCGATCCAGAGAACGGCCAGAGAACGGCTAGAGAACCACTGCGAGCCAGAGAACGGCCATCCGCGAGCTACCCTCCTCCTCCCTCAGGTATGAGTCTCTCTCTCTCTCTCTCTCTTCCTTGTGCATTTCCTTTTACTATGTTCTAGCTAGCTTCCGTCATTCATGGTTCACTCCTCCCGACTGCCAACTGCCTCCGTCATTCATGGTTCACTCCTCCTCATTTTCCATCTCTACATTTGGTTGCAAAAATTCGTTTTCGTGTTCTGCCAAAATTCTGAGTAAGCACTGAGTGAAGAAGATAAATGATGAATTTGAGGTATTTGCTAAAACACCTCGCCCACCTGAACAATTTCCACTGTTAAATACTAGCTCTTCCAAGGCTTGACAAAACACCTAGCCCACCTGAACACTTTATCGACTTTGCAATTCCTAGATACATACCCATGCAACATTTCTTGATGTGATGACATTTCACCACATGTGTATATGATTTATACGATTCATTCTTGCCGCTTTTGAGAAATATATTTCTTCTAATTGGCAATCATGGTTGTTATATCCACCATTATGAGTTTCTTCTTATTACTAATATTTCCATCTATTGGTTATGAAATACCATGTGCTATTATTCTTTTATGATAGCTAACAGGAGAGAAGATTAGTAGAAATTGTATTTGGTTAAATAAGCAAAATATTCTCAAAGATAGTAAATGTTGCCAAATGGATTGATACATTGACAAAAGGCACTCACGGGTTTTTTTTTCCTGCTGTGGATGTTGGAATACATTTTGCTTTTGGTATTGGTACATGAAAACAACTATTTTGGAATTCATGTCAAGCTTCAAAACATTCTGAAATGTAAAGGAAATGTGTTTTTAATGGAAGTATTGTGTTAATTAACATGTTAGAGGGGAAAAAAAATTAAGAATATGTATCTGGCTCATGTTCAGATTCATGTATACAAAGGCGGTGTTAATTTTGTGATTACATGACAAATTGTTTTTCATTTAATGTAAACTAGTATTTGACTTATGACTATTTATCCAGTGTTTACAATTTACACCATTTTTTATTTTATAAATTGAGACCAAGGCTGGTGAAGTTGTCTTCTATAGTTGGATTTTTACAGGAAAATATATCTAATATTTGGTTTCTTTCTTCTGAGTGTACCTTTTTTTCTGATGTCATATAGGTTTTGCTTAATTTCTGTGGTATTTTTCCTGTTTTAGTGGAAGCAAGTTATACTGATGTAATATAACATTAGACTTGTTTGGTTTTGAATTGGTGCATTTCAAGATCATGATGGAAGACATTTTGGAATTAGGTTGGTGTTGATTATTTGACAACCAATTGCGTTTCATCTGAAGACAAGCTGTTTAAAACTGGGATGAATACTTAGGCGTATTGGATTTTGCAATCCCTTATAAAACCCAGTTACTATGTTCAGAAGAATTCATTTTTCCACTGAATAGTTTGGTTTGACCTGGTACTATGGTTTGATTATCTTTTTGGAGCTGCAGGTCAAATCAAACAATATATATGCACACACTCATACACACAGAACATCATTATTGTGTTTAATTGTAACAAGCAGGACCCGTTGGAAAGTTCAGGATTAGTTTCCATTCAACATAGTCAAATAGTTGTTGTTTATATCTCTTACAGCTGCCCTATTATGGCAATTCTTGTCTGTCACTAGTTTTTCTTTGGTTCGTAGATGGTTGCTTACTAGTTAGAGGATCAAAGGAGATGAATTGTTTGCTTTCTGTTTTTTAGCAATAAGCTTGGTATCTTAATATACTGGAATGTGCTTAACATGGTCCTGCTAATTGCCTATTTTATTCCGTTGATCAGGTATAGACAAGGAAATCATTTGATTGATTTTACTGCGATATTCAACTTGCTCTCCTGGGAAAAGAAACAACGACTTGTCAAACTCTTCGATCTTGTTTTTACCCTTTTCCTCTCTGTGTTTTGGTAAGTGACTTTAAAAAGACCTTATAGTGTCTGTCAATTTTATGGTTTTCATTAGAATTCTTAGATGTTTATTTTGCTGCAGGGTGATCTACACTTCATTGCATAGTGCTACTGCCTTTGGTTTCTTCACTTCTCTGCTGTCTTCGCACAATAACAACTAGACGTGTCTCTCAGAAGGTACGTTTTGGCTGAAAAGCTTTCATTGGAGTTTTAATGTATTTTCTTGAAAATTTATTTGATTCGAGAATATGCCCACAATAATTAGTAAAGCCTTAGTTTCCCGTTTGAGATGCAATACAAATGAGCGTACGTGTATGTGCATAATGTACCGCTCATTGTGTTGGATCTTGAATTGTCCAAAGTTGGACAGTTTGGGAAAAAACTTTTTCTTAATTCAGTTAAAATAGTTATTCATTGATTCTAATGTTATATACTTGATGAAAGTTCGGATTGATACATTTCCTTTCGTTCTCCGGGTGCATACTTTATCGTGGTGGATGTCATCGCGTTCAAGTAGTGTACGTCGGAGACCGCAGGGAAATGTTGCCGAAATTTTGTTGAGTATGAGCATGAGAGTTAAGGACTAACTGTTAACCGAATGTTGAAAAAGTTTTTTCTCGAATGGGATAGGGCCATACCCTGTCATAAGAAGTGGTTGATGAATATGTTGGACTAAGTACGAAGGTATTGGTTTAGTCATGGAACGCGGTTGGATGAATGCTAGACGGACAAGTGATGAGTATGAGAATAGAGTGGAAGATTTTCTATAGTTTGCAAAAACAAATGCTCCTGATAGTGGTAACGGAAGGTTTTATTGTCCTTGTGTTAAATGTTTGAATGAGAGACGACTAGAAGCTGAGGAGATACGTGATCATCTTATTTGTGAGGGGATTTGCAAGAGTTATACAACATGGATATGTCATGGTGAATCGTTAGACAGGACGAGGGTGTCGGATAGAGAGGAAGTTGATGAAGTGGAAATGGACGATGGACTAGAGGACATGATCCGTGATGTTGGGCAAGAGTCTTTTCGGCACGCACATGTGTATGATACTTTGTACAGTGATGCGTAAGTGGCTTTGTATCCGGGGTGCACTAATTTCACACGGTTGTCAGCGGTGTTAAGATTGTTCAATGTGAAGGCGAGAAATAGGTGGAGCGATAAAAGCTTTACTGAATTGCTTGAGTTGTTGAAAGAAATGCTTCCAGAAGGCAACACATTGCCATCTCGAAACTATGAGGCGAAGAAGATATTGTGTCCGATGGGTATGGAGTATAAGAAAATACACGCTTGCCCCAATGATTGCATATTGTACAGGAAAGAGTTTGAAGAGATGCACGAGTGCCCCAGGTGTGGGGTATCACGCTACAAAGTGAAGGATGGTGATTCTAGTTGTGATGTGGTCACCAAAGGTCCTCCTGCGAAGGTGTTATGGTATCTTCCCGTGATTCCGTGGTTCAAGCGATTGTTTGCTAATGTAAATGATGCAAAGAACATTAGATGACATGCAGATGAGAGTAAGTGTGATGGACAGCTTCGCCATCTGGCCGATTCTTTGCAATGGAAGAGAATTGATAGTTGTTTACGGATTTCGGCAATGAGCCCAGAAACCTCAGGCTTGGACTTGCTACCGATGGAATGAATCCATATGGAAACTTAAGTAGTATTCATAGTTCATGGCATGTTCTCCTTGTAATTTACAACCTGTCTCCTTGGTTGTGCATGAAGCGCAAATACATTATGTTAAGTAAGATGATTTTGGGTCCTAAACAGACAGGAAATGATATTGATGTTTATCTGAGTCCCTTGATTGAAGACTTGAGAATGTTGTGGGATGAAGGCGTTGATGTGATCTACGGGTATTGCCATGAGACATTCAGATTGCGTGCCATGTTATTTTGCACCATCAATGACTTTCCAGCATACGGGAACCTGTGTGGGTATAGTGTTAAGGGGCATAAAGCATGTCCAATATGTGAAGAAGGCATATGTTACCATCAACTACAACATGGAAGGAAGAAAGTTTACCTTGGGCATCGGAGATTTCTCCGACGTAATCATCCTTATCGTAGATTGAGAAAAGCTTTCAATGGACTTCCGGAGAATGAAATTGCTCCGGTGGCCTTGACTGGAGAGCAAGTTTATGAAAGGGTGAACAACACTAAAGTTATCTATGGGAAGACCCAGAAGAAGGCTACCGAGAAGAAAATATGGAAGAAGAGGTCGATCTTCTTTGATCTTCCATACTGGTGCAAGCTTGATGTAAGACATTGTATTGATGTGATTCACGTAGAGAAAAATGTGTGTGACAGTTTAATCGCAACGCTTCTCAACATTCAAGGAAAGACAAAGGATGGTGTGAATGCTCGTTTGGATTTAGTTGCGATGGGTATACGAGAGCAGTTAGCTCCACTTAAAGTGGGGGATAAGAAGACTTATTTGCCCCCAACATGTCATACTTTATCAAAAAAAAAAAAAAGAAGTTTCTGTGAATGTCTATGGGGAGTCAAAGTGCCACAGGGTTACTCTTCAAATATCAGAAGACTTGTCTCAATGAAAGATCTCAAATTAGTTGGCTTAAAGTCTCATGATTGTCATGTCTTGATGCAACAACTACTACCGGTGGCCTTTCGTGACATATTGCCTAAAAAAGTCAGACATGCCATTACTAGGTTATGCTTATTCTTCAATGCTATATGTAGCAAGGTCATTGACACTAAAAATTTGGATGAGTTGGAAAATGAGGCAGCCATTGTCTTGTGCCAATTGGAGATGTATTTTCCACCTTCATTTTTTGACATCATGGTTCATTTGATTGTTCATCTAGTGAGGGAGATTAGATTGTGCGGCCCCGTTTATTTAAGGTGGATGTACCCGGTTGAGCGATACATGAAGATCTTGAAAGGATATATGAAAAATCCACACCGTCCCGAAGCATCTATTGTTGAAAGGTATGTTGTAGAAGAAGCTATTGAGTTTTGTACAGACTACATGTCAGAAGCGGAACATGTAGGGCTTCCGAAGTCTCGTCACGAAAGAATATATGATGGTAAGGGTACACGAGGTATCACTGTTAAGAGCATGGATCGGGAGGAAGTGCTTCAAGCACATTTGTATATATTGAATAACACTGATGAGGTTGAACCATACTTATATGAGCATAAAAGCATCATCAATGAAACTTACCCTAGAATGAATGAAAAATGGTGTTTGAACAAGCATAAGAAGACTTTCTTGAACCGGTTTAAAAAAAAAATTGCAAAGGATTGTATTGCTTCTGATACATTAAAATGGCTAGCACAGGGGCCTAACTTTGATGTCATATGCTGGAGTGGGTACGATATCAATAAGTTTTCCTTCTATACAAAGTCCCAAGATGACAAAAGTACTATGCAAAACAGTGGGGTTATGGTCGTCGTTGAGTCCATGCATTTCTCTAGTTCGAAAGATAAAAACCCTGTTATGGCATCAGTTTCATACTTTGGAATCATTGAAGAGATATGGGAGGTTGATTACACAAAGTTTAGAGTACCTGTTTTTAAATGTCAGTGGGTCGACAGTAACAATGGTGTGCAAACCGATGAGTTAGGATTCAAATTGGTGGACCTTAATAAGGTAGGTAATAAAGAGGAACCTTTCATCATGGCATCCCAAGCAAAACAAGTGTTTTATATCCGTGATCCTTCTAACAAAAGGTGGTCAGTGGTTCTCCAGGGAAAAAACATGTATAATGGTAGTGACGGAAATCACGATTCAACTCTTGATATTTCTGATACTCCTTCTTTCTCAACACGAGTGCCTAATTTCAATGAGGAAAATGAAGTGGATGATGTACATGCTACTCGTAATGATCACCAAGAAGGGTTATGGGAGAACTTTACTAATTGACCACAAAGTAAGTTTAGTTTGATATTACCATCAAGTTTGGCATATTATATGTTTACGTTGATATTTATAAGTTATGTTTATGTACGTTGATCGATATTTATAAGTTATGTTTGATATTTATCCTGACATACTAACAAGTTTTTTTTTGTTTAAACAGGTATACATGGTTGATCGTGAGGATATCCCTCCTTCATGCAGCGGGTCGAAGACCCCGTCTACTGGTAGAAAGGGTAGACATGCCACACGAATGAGGAATTTGACTGCCAACCGTGGTTAAAATCAAAGGATAAGAGTAGACTTTGATAATAACCTCAATCCTATTGGGCCAATGGCAGATCAGTTTAACAGTTTTGTGGCGACCCTTGCTAGGAACAGGCCTAGTATACTCATTGATAGGTGGAAAGATGTACCGGCGGACGTGAAAGATCAGATATGGGAGAGTATTCTGGTATCTATACTTCTACGTCCTGTGTTTGTCTGTATCTACTTTATTTTTTTCTTAATAATATCATACAGTAATTCGTTGATTCTTTTGGTCTTAATGTAGTTGACCTTTGACATACCAGATACGTACGTTATGAAGAAGCGTTTGCTAAAGTATGCTGGAGAGCGTTGGAGGGCTTTTAAGGCCGACCTGGGCAGATACTATGTATTCAATCCAAAAGGTAAAAAGAACCCACTTGAGGTGTATCCGTTTCTTGACAAGGCGACGTGGGATCGCTTTGTTCAGAGCCGACATGATCCCAGCTTTCAGGTTAACTTATTTGATTTGTCTCTAAATTTATGTAATTGCATTAATTTTATTTACTTATGTAATTTAATTGTCTTTTATTTATAACAAGAGAAGAGGAAAAAGGGGCAGAAAAACCAAAGCAAGAATGTCTACTCCCATGTCATGTCTCGTGGTGGATATAAAAATCTTGTTCAGAAAATGGTTGAAGACGAAAAGAAAGCACGTCAGGAAGCAGCGTCTCAGGCGGATCCTAATGCGGAAAATCGTCCAGAGGTTGTTGATCCACCTCCACCCCCACGCCATCGTAAATGGAAGAGGGCCCGACAAAGAAAAACGGGACAATATACATCTGAGGAGGCCCGCCAAGTAGCTGAGAAGATTGTAAGTATAGTTTGTTGTAATTGTCATTTTAAGATTGTTACCGAATTGTAATGTGACCTGATATTTTATGTGATAGGATGCCTTGGATGATCAGCTAACCCAAGGAACCTTTGTTCCTAGAGGACGCGATGATATCTTATCTCACTGCCATCGAGAAACTGCACCACCCGGGCCGTGTCATTGGTGTTGGATGGGGAGTCGGCATTCGCCAATACCATGGTTCATCTTCACACCAATGCCATAGGGATGTTGAAGCAGATAGAGCACGACTAAAACAGGAGATTGCAGCTGAGCTTCGACAGGAGATGGCCGAGCAGTTTGCCCAGCAGATGGCAATATTGACTTCTATGTCCCAACATATGACAGCCGGTGTCCAACCCTCTTTCCAACCCTTTGTCCATGTGAGCACTAAGGGCTCATGTGATCCTCCTCATCATCCTGAAAATGATGATGATGGTGATGATGATGATGATGATGATCATGATGATGACGACCCTGATAGGTGTGAGCTGTATGTTGATGATCATCATCATCGCCGCTTAGTGGCATTGGGTAGGGCACATAATAACTTAGGTAATACCATACACCATCATTTATTACCGGATGATCAGCTGAGGGTCGTTGTTGAGATTATTCGAGATGCTGATGCTCGAGTCCCTGTGCCCACTGAGGAGGTTCAAATAGTGGGTCAGGCCCCCGGTAACTTCATCCTCTGGCCAAGAAGACTGGTCAGCTTTCTTGTTGCATCTGAGGTATTCGGTTAGTTTTGTTTTTCTATATTCATATTTGAAATAATTTATTATTGTTTAAAGATAATGCTTTATTTTTATTCGTTATAGGATGTTGGAAATGATATTGTGCCTAAAAGGTCGGATCTAGGAAGACCAGAGATGTCTGCTCCTGCCAAGGTATTCATTTGACCATTTAGTTAATAACGAATTAAATAACTTAATTATCCGTGATTACTAATATATATCTATGTTGTTTAGGGGATCGACAAAGGGGCACCTGGCCATGGTGAGGTTTTTAAAGTTCTGGCTATACAGGTTGTCACCATGGAGAATGACGCAGCCTTGGTAAGGTTGGAACATGATGCCACCACAGTGATGAACTGTATATCCCAAAGAAGGAACTTATGGAGATGGTACTCAATAAAGAAATGGCTAGTTCTGCACACATATCGTTATGGTGCACGTAAGTACATTTTATTTATAAGTTAAGTAATTAATTTTTAAATACTATGATAATTAACATGTTTTTCCAATATATTAGGTATCTGCATCGTATGTTAGTCGATCAGGGTAACCTCGCCCTTTATGGGTTCATTGACCCCATGTTCATTCAGGGTGATGTTCTCCTAGCATCAGAAGACCCGGTCACTACCATACGTGATATACTTGCCCTAGATGATCATCAATTCTATCTTGCGCCTTATCTCAATAAGTAAGTACCGGTTATTTAAGTATAACTATATATGACTTAGTCACTAATTGTTCCTCAAATGCAGCCTGCATTGGCAACTGTTGTTCTTGTACCCAAGAATGAACGTCGTGGTCTTCTTCTGCTCATTGGGAAATAAGCCGGCGAATCAACTGAAGACGATCATCGAAACGTAAGCATTAAAATACTTTATAATCAGTAATGCAGTTGTTTTAATTATCTAAAATCTATTAGATATACTTTAATTAATGTTTTTGTCATGATAGGTCTATTAATGCAACCCACATGTTGCGTCGTGAAAGGCGTACTCAGGCTATCAGATGGATTACAATAATTGATTTCTATTTTATTTAATTCCTCATATTCTAATTGGGTTTCATTTGTACGTAGTCACGTATACAACGTGGATCATGGGAATGTGGCTACTATGTGATGCAGTGGATGTTGGAAATTATCTCCTCCAGGATCACTGAAAGATGGCACGAGGTAAATGTTAATTGACACAATTAGAAGTAATAGTATAGATTCGTTATATGTTTTATGTTAGTTTATTACTTAAAAGATATAATATTTTGTCCAATTAAACTTGCAGATATTCAACAATCCAACTCCATTATCTGATTCCGACATCAACAACATAAAGAGGCGTTGTGCAACTTTCTTTCTTGAAGTGTACCAACCATAGTTTGTATATATGTAGTTAGTTTAAAAACTTATCATGTACTAGCTATAGTGTACTTTTGACTGATCATATGTATTTTGATATGAAATCTATAATATATCATGTAGCTTTTTGGTTTCTAATTATTTTGTTGTCTCTGAATGTAATTGAACGTATATATATATATATATATATATATATATATATATATATATATATATATGTATTGTTCGTAATAAATTCAATATATATTAGTTGTGTTGAGAATATTTACAGTATGTTATTCTGGTATATATTGATCTGCATTACTGAAACAGGGGGAAAGGAATGATAGAAATGTAAATAACAGGAAAAAAAATGAGACTTTACACATCGGTTTTATTAAAACCGATGTGGAAAGTGAAATTTCCACATCGGTTTTCAAGAAAACGGATGTGAAATTTCACTTTACACATCGGTTTTATATAAAACCGATGTGTAAAGTGAAAATTCCCAATAGGATACCAATTGACAAATTAATTTTCCACATCGGTTAAGAGGTAACCGCTGTATAAAATATTATAAACACCGGTTTTAAAACCGATGTGTAAAGTGGCAATAAACCACATCGGTCGTTTCAACATCAGTTTTAAAACCGATGTGTAAAGCCAAAAATAACCGATGTGGAATCCCTTTTCTGCACTAGTGTGGATTGGATATCCATCCATGAAATGTTGTTAATGGATGGATTGGATGGATTTTATTTAATGGATCATGGATGGATTGGATTTTTTTAATGAATTTTTAATGGATTATAATGGATTAATGGATTGTTTTTAATCCATCTGTTAAGATCTGAATAAAAATTTATCTGATCCATCCATTTGCCACCCTTATGAATCTCCATTAAAAGACAAATTTCCTAGACTCTTTTAAGTCTCCTTGCAAAGAAAGGAGAAAGTAGCTAATATAGGGTTTTGGGATGGAATACAATGGTAGTGGAATTTATCTCGGAGAAGGTATCTATTCCAATGGGAAGTGGAGCAACTAAAGGAGGTAATGAAGATTTAACAGGGAGTGAATCTATCAAATTGCATAGGGTATGGTGGAAATATAATAATGATGGTTTGTATTCAGTAAAATCCTTTTCAAGAGGTTGTTGGGCACAAAACCATACCCTAAATGGAAATGGAATGTTAATGGATCCTCAAAGGGTAAACCGAGTCCTACTGGAGTATGTGTTTTGAGAAGTAATCAAGGTATAAGTAGAGCAATGTTTGCTGCATCAGTAAGTGTAAGGGACACTCAAATGAAGAAAAATTCATGGCAATCGTTTTTGCCTTTTAAATGTCCCTACAACAGGATTGGTTACAACAAATGGATATAATTGTATAATCATATTCCTAAAATGATCTAGTATGGGTACAAAGGAAGGAGGAATGTCCTTGGAACTTGAGGATTTATTGTAATAAGTTGAATAATATCCTGATGATGTTGAAAAATATTACTTCTGCTGAAAAGAACAGAGTCTAACCAATTTGCAAATGCACTGGCAAAAGAGGGAGCTCAAATGGAGGGCACATGGACATTGTGGACATGAAGGCGGTACATACAAACCATCCCAAAAAGTCATCACAGGTGGAGAAACGAAGGTGCATATAGCTGTTTTGTTGGTTCTTATTTTAGGAGTGTGTCACTGAAGTTCGATGGGAGTTGTATGAAGGTGCCTATGCAGGACCTGATATAGGAGTTTGCCATATATTTTTTATCGGTCCTTTTCCTTTTAGTGTAATGTGTGTTGTTTTTTACTGATTTTGTGAGAAGTTTGGTAATTTGGTCTGCTTTCTGTGATGGTCAATGGAGCTATTATGCTCAAGATGTTTCGTCTTGGTCTAGGTGTTGCAAGTCATGTATTTTTGTTTGTGGTGTCTTATTTTGTGAATTGTGATGTACTTTACTGAAATCTAGCTACAAGCAAATGATAGTTTGGTCCTCTTCAATCCTTAGAAGGCGGGAAGAGTGATCAATTGTAATCCAAAAGCTAGATATTTTGAATAAAATGATTACTTATCGGAGAAAAAATGACCAAGCTTTTGTAAGGTCAAAATCATCATGTGAAACTTTGTCTTTTCACGATATATTTTGATACTAATAAAGATCTTATTTGTTCGCAATATTTACCATTAATAGTGTATTTGAGATGATTGCTAAAAATAGATTATATCAATAATTGATCATATGTATAATTTATTATAATCATAATCTATTTTTGTTTGGATATATTTGCTGAAAAGTGAATTTAAGATAATTTATTTCGTTTGAATGGTGAAAATAAAACTTTTATATAGTAAATTACAAAAGGGGGTGACCAGTTGCTTTTATAGAATAATAATATTTATTTGATAGTTAGTTATACAAGGATAAAATAGGAAAATGTGATTGGTTTAAAAATAATCAAAAGCTTTTTTTTAAAATAAGCTTCAAACTTTTAGATTCTATGAAGACCAATTTGTCTTTAAAAAAAGTTTTTATACTTTAAGCTAATTTGTTGAACAAGTTAGAGTGTGTTTGGAAAAGCTGCCAAAAAAAAAAAAGATTATGCTGATAATCTATTTTCAAACAATCGATTATTGTGATAATCGATTATAATCAGAATCTGTTTTTGCTTGGATATGTTTGTTGAAAAGTGATTTTAAGATAATCTATTTCGTTTGAGTGATGCAAAAATAATCACTTTTACATAGTAAAGATGGAGAATGTTGTGAATAGATGCTGGTTAGAAAATAGCTTTTTTAGAAAATAGTTGGGTCTAGATGCTGCTTAGAAAACAACTGAAATAGGGAGAGAAAAGTAAAATGGCATAAAACAACAGTAGAAGGGGGGTTGAATAGTATTTTCGAAAATCGGAGTTTAAGAAGCACAAAACAAAATCAGTGAATGAAAGTAGCTCTTGGAACAGACGCCTTTCACAACACACGGATTAGCAACTATATAACACACCCGAGTAAGTTTAGTAAAGCAGTTAAACAAACTGAATAAGAAAGTAAAGGATAGAGAGAGAGTATACTCAGAGATTTATCCTGGTTCACCCACAAACATTGGGCTACATCCCGTCCTTGGCTTTACCAAGTTTTAACACTATAATTGATCGAGCTTACAGACGAGTATTATTTGCACACCTAGCCTCTCCAGGCTTAACCACAAGTATTGTTTTCACACTTAGGCTCTTCAGGCTCCACAAGTATTCTTGAAACAAGCCTCTTCAATTGTCGACGAGTTCTTCTTCAAATGATTTTTCAGAACGTGAAGAAGATATGTGATTGATGGATACAATAGAGGATTTAAGGCAGGTTGCACGCCTTTCATATGATTGGATAATTGTTTTTTGAAAGGTTACTTTGGTGGACAATTGCTTTCAGCCGTGGGAAACAATGCAAACAACCATATTTTTGTGATAGCATATGCCATTATGGATGTGGAAAACAAGGAAAATGGGGCTGTTTGGTGATTACATGCAACATGAGTGGAACTTTATGTCTGACATGCATAAGGTATGATTATTTCATTTGATTTCACGACCTGTTTAGGTATTAAGTTTGATATTTCAGGGACCAATTTTACATTAAGTTAGCAATTTAAGGGACTTATTTGAATTTTAAACATGCAGGGACTTATACCAGCCATGCAAGAAGTGATGCCAGGAGTGCCCTACATGTACTATGCCATGCATTTGTGGAGGAACTTCATAACACAATGGAAGGAGAAGGACTTGTGAGGTGTATTTTGGAACTATGCCAAGTCAACCATAGTTTCACAGTTAAATCTACAAATGGAAATGGTGAAGAAGGCGAATCTAAAAGCCTGGGAATATCTTAACAGATGGTCAAAAAAGGCTTGGACAAAGGCATACTTCAAGACAAACTGTGAGATGGACAACATATGCAACAATTCACGTGAGGTGTTCAACTCAAAGATTCTGGACTATCACGGTAAGCATATTCTCACCATGGTTGAGGAAGTTAGATGTTATGTGATAAGGACCACGTGTATAAACAAGCCCAAGCTTGTTGGGAGGACAGGACCTTTATGTCCTATGAAACAAAGTAGGTTGGAAAAAGAAAAGTTGGATAGAAACAGTTGAACCCCAGTGTGGTCAAATGATGGTGATGGAATGCGGTTTGAAGTACAAAACCTTCCTTCTAAGGTGGATGTCAACCTAAGTGCACAAACTTACACTTGCAGGTTTAGGCAACTAACAGGTATGATCTGTTTATGTATATTGCATTGCTGTTTGATTTGTGTATATTTGCATACTCTGATTTTTATATATTTTCATACTCTAACAGGTATGCCATGTAAGCATGCATGTGCTGCAATTGCATAAAGAAATCAAAGGGAAGAAGAGTACTATCACGGCTGGCTTACACTAAGGTCATAGAATTCAACTTACTAATATTTCATTCAGCCAACACAGTCTTAACAATACTGGACACCCACTGAATATGTTAAGCCAATTCCACCTAAGCTCAAGAGAAGTGCCAGCCGACACCAAAGAAATAGAGAAGGAAGGATAGGAATGAGGAATCCGTGAGTGGTTACAAGCTAAAGAGGTCATACCTTAATTTCACTTGCTCAAGATGTGGTCACGAGGGCCATAACAGTAAATGATGCATGAAACAAGGAGTATCTCAAAGACCTAAGACTAAAAAATCAACTTAAGATCAAGCAGATTCAATATCCGAGATACCCCTATCACAATATCCTCCTACTACTAAACCAATGCAATATCAAGATACAACAATAGGAGTAAGTTCATTCAAACTGATCTGTTGAGCATTATTCTTCTACATTAATTTTGATTCCTTTATGCTGTGTTGTTTAGCAACAACAAGTAAATGCTCCACCACAAGTGCAGCCTCCACTACTACTGGTGCAGCCTCAACCATCACAACCAAGAGTGCAGACGGTAAGTTGGTAATCACATGGACTAAGTTGTGTAAGACTCAATGACTTAGAGATTTTGATATATGACAAATATAATTTAATGTGTGTGCAAGTGTTTTAGTGCCAAATTGCAAAGACAGGTATCTAGCAGTGATCAACAAGTTCATTAAGCAAATTCAAGGAAAATATTCAAGGAAGAACTTGAAGGAATCAAGGAGTTGCATGTAGAAATCAAAAGAGCAAAGTCAAAGATCAAAGGATCATCAAGACCAAGCTTAAAGGAAAATTTTAGATCTAAGTCTTAGATGATTTGTAAGAGAAAGAAATCTCTTAGTCACAAGATAACTCAACTAAAAAGATGCATGAAGAAAATCAATTTTCATAACCTGCATTAAAAGGAATAAGTTTTTTTTTATGAAAATGATTTTTGGAAATAAGAAAATTATTTGTCAGGTACAGCCATGTAATCATTAGATGTATGTCTCTGCTCATCAGAATCGACAAATGAATTTAAGATTCTTGATTCAGTAACACCTATGCACAATATGAAATCAGATCAGTTATAAATGGTTAACTGAATACAGCCCTGTACATATGCTATGTACGCGTGTATTCAAGTTTCAGGAAAATATGATGTTCATTAATACATAGATGTACTGAATGGGTGTACTGATGTATTAACCAAGTTCAAGATTTTGAGTAACTATCAGAACTATCAGTATGAAATTGGTTAATACAGCCCTGTACTCAACCCCTGTTCAAGAACAAGAATCAAGAAAACAGATTCTGTTATCAGACCCAAATCTTTTTTAATTGATATCAACGACTATAACTTGTTTCCTATATATAGAGGGATCAAAGGAACACTTTTAACGTATCAGAAGTTTACAAAATCAATTTGAGAGATCAATTGTGAAAATCATTCATCTTCTTGCTTGAGCTTCATTGTGAAAAAGAGTGTTTCAATTCTCATAAGAACTTCAATTTGTATATCTGACTATTGAGAGTTTAGGAATCAGTCTTTTCTTTTTATTTGATTGTAAAGAGAGAGGGAGTCTCTCTGTGTGATTAGGGTGAGGTATCCCCAAGGAAGAACATTGAGGCTCTTGACAAGAGTGTGGTATCTCGAGGTGAAGGAGTGCTCTGTGGTGTAAAGGTTTTTCAAGCTACCTGGCTAAAGCTTGTTGTGTTAGTGTGTGAAAAGCCACAGGTGGAGTGGGGACTGGATGTAGGTCACAGTGGTGGTGACTGAACCAGGATAAATCTGGTTATGTGGTATCTATAAACTCAAACTCTTTAATTTATGTCTTGCACATATAACTGTGATCTTGATGTTCTAAGTTTTCAATTGATATCAGTTCTTGATCAGTTTAATATGAATTAAAACCAGAGTATTACTGCAATCAATCTTGAGTTATTAATTGTTCAAAACTGAGTTGATTAAGACTGTTCTTGATCACTGAAACTGAAACTGAAACTGATATATTGTAACTTCAGTTCTTGACTGATTAAGGCCTGTATCTAATACCTGTACGACCCTGAACTGAACTTCTTCCTGTTTGATTCAATCACTGTTTAATTGATAGCTGTGAACTTGAATCTTATTACTGATTTATCTCTCTGAATTAATCTTTCTTTCCTCACCACCTTCTATTCAAGATTTCATAAAAAGCCCTTCACTGTTTTTGTAAAAGATCCTGAGGCAACTCTGATTTGAAAAGTAAAGTTTTTGAAAAGCTTTTTGAAAGCTCAATTCACCCCCCTCTTGATTCTTTGAAGCCAAAACAACAAGTTGATTTTAATTTAGCAGTGTCAGGGACTATTTTGATTTTAAGTGAGTAAAATCAGGGACAAAATTGGCACTAACTTTTCGAATTCAACATGTGCAGGGAAGGAGATATGGTATAAGAGGTCATGTTATACCACTACTACCAAAGGCAACCCCTATCATAGCCACATTAGTTCCAATCCCACCACCTCCACCATCATTAGCTCCACTTCCACCTCTTGTTCGATCTCCATGACCTATCATGGTCCAACTTCCAGCACCACCAACTAGATCCAGGGGAGACCAACCACAGTTCATGTCTTTCATTCCAACTCCAGGGCTGCCAAAGATGCGTCCAAGGAAACCTTGAAGAGAAGATCAAGTGTGGATAATTTGATACAATGATGTATTTTCACGTTTTAGGCACTTTTTTGTGTGTGTTAATAGTACATTGTGATAGTGATTTTGGATGTTTTCAATGCGTTTTTTGTGTGGATGTTTTGGATTTTTAAGTAAGTTTGCATTTTGTGTAAGACATGCTTGGACACCTTTTTGGTGCTTAATTTAAGTACATTCAACTTTGTGTTTTGGCCCAAAATTTGTCATATGATGATGCTGTGGGTGATGTAAAATGTGGATGATATTGTGACGGGAAAAGACAAAAGTTGGGTCGAACAAGTGGCGAGTAGATTGGACTACTAATTAATTGATTTACCCATCGTTTATCTGAGTATACCTTTGGGAGCCAAACCTGATAAAGTATCTGCATGGAATTCAGTTTTAAAGAGAATTCAGGAAAAGCTTGCAACATGGAGATCCAAAATCTTATCTAGAGGGGGCAGGCTTGTGTTAATTAAGTCCTTTCAAAACATAATGTCATTTTACTATTTGAGTTTGTTCAAGATTCCTAAAAAGGTTGTGAAACAGATAATTAAGATTCAAAGGGATTTTTTATAGAGGGGTAGTGGAGTAGAAAGGGGCTGCCTTTGATATGGGAAGTTATGTAGAAACCAAAGGAATTAGGTGGACTTGGGGTGGATAATATAGTCATTAAGAGTGCAGCTTTGATTTTTGATTGGTGGTAGAGATTTTCTATGGAAAAGCAATCCCCTATTGTACATAATGTTGCTTGAGGCTGCTTCACTTGCCATTCTTCAGAAACTTTTCTTCTAAAATGTGACGTGCTCAACCCAGAGGCTGAGCTCTGATACCAACTGATATGGCACAAAATAACACTAGAAGGGGGGGTTGAATAGTGTTTTCGAAAATCAGAGTTTAAGAAGCAAAAAACAAAATCATTGAATGAAAGTAGCTCTTAGAACAGACGCATGTCACAACACACTGATTAGAAACTATATAACACACCCGAGTTAGTTTAGTAAAGCAGTTAAACAATCTGAATAAAGAAGTAAAGGATAGAGAGAAAGTATACTTAGAGATTTATCCTGGTTCACCCATAAACCTTGGGCTACATCCAGTCCTTGGCTTTACCATGTTTTAACACTAAAACTGATCAAGGTTACAAACGAGTATTATTTGCACTCCTAGCCTCTTCAGGCTCAACCACAAGTATTGTTTGCACACCTAACCTATTCAGGCTCCACAAGTATTCTTGAAACAAGTCTCTTCAGGCTCAGAGGGTTTTGAGAGAGTTTTGAAGCACATCTTCAAAGTTACAAAGCAATTCAACCAATCTTTAAACACTACAGAGAGTGAACTGAACTTGGAACTTGGTGGGTTGCAGATGAGTTCTTCTTCAAATGATTTTTCAGAATGTGAAGAAGATATGTGAGTGATGAGAGCTTTCAGCTATTGATTTGATAAGATGAGTACTGTTCTTTGAGTAATATAGCTTTTCAACTGATGAGTAATTTCTCTGGTTGCTTATCACTGTATCACATCTACTTTGTTCAGTCTTCGACTTCTTCTATTTATACTTGATCACAAAGATCTGTTGAGATGCATTTGAGAGTCTTCAGCTTTGTTCTTCAGGAAATAGCCAGTCTGACTTGATAATAAATGCTTTGAAGAACGTTGGAGATTCCTTGTTGACATCTGAGTATAGAAGATATGCTTTTATGGATTTGTGCAGCGCTCTTTCCTTATCTGTGTAACACTTAGAAAAGCTCAGATAAAGTAGCTTTTCTCTTACTTACATAAGGAATGCTTTTCTGTAGCTTTGCCCCTTTTGTCTTTTCTCATTTCTTTGATTTCGATTGAAGATAAGAAATATATTAATAAACTTCTTTCAAGTTTAATTAACTATATTTCAAATTACTCTTTACTTTTGAATTAGAGATTAAGTGATTCCTTCATAGAGAGTTTTCCTCCTTGGCACTTGCTTTAATAAGACAAAGGTAACTTTAGTATTTCACATCTTCTAAGCTTGTGGATGTTTGAATATATTTTGAATCAAACACGTTAATCTG
Organism: Sophora flavescens; assembly: GCA_030762895.1. Taxonomy (NCBI): domain Eukaryota; kingdom Viridiplantae; phylum Streptophyta; class Magnoliopsida; order Fabales; family Fabaceae; genus Sophora; species Sophora flavescens. The sequence continues at coordinate 102,116,145 of CM061066.1, read as the reverse complement.
ACATAAGAGTGGTTCTGACTTTGTCAGAGGCTTAGACGCATACTGAGAAAGATAGATGCTTCATTGAAGTGAGACTTCATGATATGTAATCTTGATCCTTCTTCTTTCAACTTACTTCAGAAGATAATGTTTGTATTTTTAGAATACTTTGATCATTACTTTAACTGATAGCTACTTCATGCTACTTGGTCTTAAGCATAGTTAGTCATGTAAGAAGAAACAATCTTCTATAAGAGTATTGCTTGATACTTTCTTTTCTTTCTTTTGGTTATGAATGGATAAGTCTTTTTCCTTTAGCTTTTAGTGAAGATGACAATCATCGACTATTTTGCCTTGATACTGCTGCTAGCTATTCTTCTTCATAAATTGATAAGTCTGGGAGATGTTTATATAGGCTTCGATGTGAGTCAGGCTTCAGACGCATTGCACTTGGTCAGCTTTGAGTTAGACGCTTGTATACAACCTTCTTTCATAATCTTTTGTTGACTTGATCTGCTAAGATAGAAAGCTTTGGCTACACAACTCAAGTAGATGATTAGCAATATTCAGATGGCTCAATGTAAAATCGATTACTTAATGTTTGGGTTTATCAAAACACACAAGGGTCACAGGAGTGTGAGTCACACGCATGACGAGTCAGACACTTTATGACTTAACAAAAATCTTTTTTTTAAAATAATCTAGGTACCCAAATATACCAATTTTTTCACAAAACCATTTAATTTCTCAAAAATTACTGAATGGGAAAGATTAAATCTTTCCCAAATACACTCTTAGATTATTTTCAAAACAGCTTTTTTAGGGGGGGGGGAACATCTTTCAAGGAAAACAAGCTTTCCCAAACATGTTTGTTTTATCAATTGGCCAAGATGAATTATATGCAGTGCAAGAGGTAGTGCAAGAGGTTCTTACTGTCGTTAGGTGTAAAATTTACAATTCTGATTTCGATAGGTAAAAAAGTCGTAAATGTACAAGACTAAAAGGAGAATTTCCATTTGACAAGTAATATGTTGAAAGTTGTATGACAAAAAATCATGAAGTGTCAAAGTAGACAAAATATTGTACAAGTTGTCGAAGGGACATATCGACAGCACACAAATAATCATGCCTGCCGTCATTTTGTCGGATTAAATGAACATGGTTGATTTTTTACAAAATTAGGATGTGGCAATTAAGCATAACTGCCACATACGTGTCAAATAGCTAAGTAGTTAGTTATTCCATGGTTTTGTCTATTAATACTAGGATCCTCGATGTAATAATGGTCGGATAGTTGATCAACATCCTATATATCTCACTCAAGTAGATTGATGGATTAAACATCAAGTATGCCTTCTACCTAGCTTCATGTAGATTTACAAATAATACAAAGTTTATTTTAAGTAAAGCTATATAACGCTTCCCATTCTTTAGACGAACAAATCATGCAAAATGATGTCGTATGATAAGGTACACAACTACATCGTTTCAAGGGTAACAAGTAATGTATGCAACTTAACGGACCGTTTTGTCCACTTTAGATCCACTTCAATGACTTCAATTAGTTCCCTTAGCAGAGTTGACAAAAAGGACCGAAACAGTGTAACATTGACAAAATTGAGGATCATTTACAAAAATTAAATAAGGGATCAAAGTGAAACTAAAAATAAGATAAGGGGCCAAAAGTATAATTTAACCTTCTTTTAACTTACAAGATAAATGTCAATAATATTGATGATCAAGACAATGAACCTACTGATATTGGGGATGAAACTTTCTTTGGGACATCGCAATAACTTGAACTGATCCAAACGGAGATGACGGGTTGTATTTGAGGGATGATCGTGATGAGGGGATTTGGGTTAATCCATCATTTCGTACTAGTGAGGGACAAACAAACCTCAATCCGACGAGGAAAAGGAAAATATAAACTTAAACATATATTACTATTGTAGATAAAGTGGCATCTGCCAATGACGATATTGCTCGATCCCAACACCTAATAAAAGGAGTATCGGCATCGGTCGATCATTATAAAATTTGATGCAATACTTACTACTCTATTACTTTATCAAGTTCATCCATGGATATACCAGCTCTATTTATAAAATTTTAGTGTAGCTGTTGTGAATGCATATCTTTTTTTGAAATCTCAAGTTCCTGTGGTAGTGCATGTTGTGAGACAATTCTTGATTTTGTGGTACAATCATGGAAGATTCTGTGTTTTTTGTATGATTGACTCTATTTCATAAAATCTGGTGTTGCTTGCATATGATGTGTATCTAAGAACCCATTCAGTTTTATTGTGAAATGTGGGATATATATGCTATTTCTTCTATATTCTTAATGATGACTTTTGAATGTTGAATGAAGGGAAATATGATAGAAAAATTTTCTACTCAAGAAGAGATAAGAGAAACTCAAAGGTCTCATATGGAGGAATGCAAGGAGGCAAGTTTACCCTATTTGTGGATAATCTACACCCCAAAATAATCAACAAAGACTTGAGTTATTTTTTAGAGATGTGGTGATGTGAAGAATGTGTTCATCTCTAGAAAGGAAAGGCGAACTTCAAAATTGCATTTTGGCTTCGTCAGGCTAGGAAATAAGTGGATGGCAGAAGAGGCTATAAAAAGCTTAACGGAAAATTTACTTGAGGGGGAGAACATCTTGGTGAAATGGGCTAGGTATGAGAAAAAGGATGCAGTTGAAAGGAAAGAAAGATGGAAATGAAGTTTACATAGGGAAACACAAGAAGGAGGGTTCAATTGTGTTTCTTAACAATTTTTCGAAAAAGCCTTTTCTCAAATCTTTTTGCAAGCAAAACAAGATAAGTACACACAAACAATAAAACCTTTTTAAAGAGTTAACAAACTCGGATTCAAATCCCACAGTTAGTATAAACAAAGACTGTAAAAGATAATGGATATAAGATTCACACCGTAACAACCTGATTTTTAATTATGCTGTTTAACAGGTTAAAATATAATTAATTATATTTTAATCTGGGAGTTAGAAAGTGATTTTAAATCAAATAAAATCATATTCATAGTCTCTCTTATGGTAGGAAGCTCTGTATTTCAATGACACCTTTTTGCACGTAATCTCTAATAAAATGATGTTTAATCTCTATGTGCTTAGATCTAGAATGCAAGATTGTATTTTTAGAAAGATTTATTGCAGCAGTATTGTCACACATGAGTGGAATGCTACTTACAAACATATTGTAGTCCTCTAATTGGTGTTTGGTCCATATAAGTTGTGCGCAGCAACTTGCAACTGAGATGTAGTCAGCTTCAGTAGTTGATAACACAATGGTACTTTGTCTTTTGCTTGACCATAAGACTAGATTAGCTCCAATGAAGTGAAATCCTCCACTGGTACTTTTTCTTTCAAGTCTATCTCCAACATAGTCAGCATCACAAAAACCAACCAATCCTTAATCATCATTTTTCGTAAATCACAAACCCATATTAGTTGTACCTTTCAAATATCTAAATATTCTCTTAACTGCTGATAAGTGAGATTCTCTAGGATCATATTGAAACCGAGCACACAAACATACGTTGAACATAATATCTGGTCTAGACGCGATAAGATATAGAAGAGATCCTATCATACCTCTATATACCTTTTGGTCTACCTTTTTGTCTTCATCATCTTTGTTTAGTATGGACGTGGGGTGAATAGGAGTGTTCATTGGTTTGCAATAATCCATCTTGAATTTCTTTAGAAGTTCCTTTGTATACTTAGTTTGATGGATGTACACCTCATCCACTGTTTGTTTAACTTGAAGTCCAAGGAAGAACTTGAGTTCCCCCATCATGCTCATTTCAAACTCTTTCTGCATTAGCTTAGAAAACTCTTTGCATAGAGATTCATTAGTAGCACCAAAGGTTATGTCATCAACATATATTTGTACAATAATAAAACTGGACTTACTGGACTTTCTAAATAAGGTTGTATCAACCTTTCCTCTAAAGAATCCATTGCCCATTAAAAAAGAACTTAACCTTTCATACCAAGTTCTAGGAGCTTGTTTAAGGCCATATAAAGCTTTCTTTAGCTTATATACATGTTCAGGTTGGGTTTCAATTTCAAAACCCGGAGGTTGCATAACATACACTTTCTCATTAATAAAGCCATTTAAAATGCACTTTTGACATCCATTTGATATAGCATGATATTATGATGTGCAGCAAAGGAAAGTAATATGCGGATAGCTTCTAGTCTAGCAACTAGTGCAAAAGTTTCAGTATAGTCTATACCTTCTTCCAGTGAGTAACCTTGAGCAACAAGTCTTGCTTTATTTCTTACCACTTTACCATTTTCATCAAGCTTATTTCTGTAAACCCACTTAGTTTCAATCACTGATTTGTTCTTTGGTAAAGACACAAGAGTATAGACTTCACTCCTTTCAAATTGATTCAGTTCTTCCTGCATTGCCAGAATCCAGGCCTCGTCCAGTAGAGCCTCGTCTACTGTCTTTGTTTCTAACTCAAAGACTAAAGCAGAATCATCTTGCTCTCTGAATGTAGATATGGTTCTTAGCCTATCACAAGGACTTCCAATGATTTGATCTTGAGGATGGTAATTCTTGAAGTACCAAGATCTTTGAACAATTTCTTGTCGTGAAGATTCAGACTCGGGTTGTTGTTGATCATTTAGTTGATCATCAATCTGATGTTTTCTTGGTTTTTAGAATCTTTGAGATTCAAATATGCAAAAGCTTCACCAAGCTCTGATAATTTCTTATCAGGTTGCTTATCATCAAATTTAACATGTATACATTCCTCTACTACCAAGGTTCTAGAACTGTAAACTCTAAAGCTTTTAGCAGATTCAGAATATCCTAACAGAATTCCATTATCTACTTTAGCATCAAATTTACCAAGTTTGATCTTTAGTATTTAATATAAAGCATTTACAACCAAAATGATGAAAATAAGATATGTTGGGTTTTTTTCCTTCCACAATTCATAGGGAGTCTTATTCAAGATTGGTCTTATGTATATTCTTTTCTGAATGTAGCAGGCAGTAATAACAACTTCAGCCCAGAAGTGTCTAGGGACAGAGTTGTCATTGAGCATTGTTCTAGCCATCTCTTGAAGAGATCGGTTCTTCCTCTCTACCACACCATTTTGCTGTGGTGTTCTAGGTATTGAGAAGTTGTGAAGTATACCACTTTCTTCACTTAACTTTTGAAATAGCTCATTTTCAAACACTCCCCAATGATCACTTCTGATTGAAGTGATACACATGCCTTTTTTATTCTGTACACGTTTGCAGAATACAGAGAAGACCCTGAATGACTCATCCTTGTTAGCTAGGAACATAACCGTTTTCCATCTAGTGTATTCGTCTACTATGACTAGACCATATTTCTTCCCACTAACAGAGGCAGTCCTCGTTGGTCCAAACAGATCAAGGTGTAGCAACTCTAGTGGTCTATTGGTACTAACAACATTCTTAGATTCAAAGGAACCTTTGACTTGTTTTCCCTTTTGACATGCATCACAAAGAGCATCAGATTTGAACTTAAGGTTTGGTAAGCCTCTCACGAGGTTATGCTTATTTAGCTTCAAGCTTTCATGACCTAGCCTTTTGTACCAAATCCATCACTCATCTTCAATGGACACTAGACATGAGACACTTTGATTTGAGAGGTCCTCCAAGTCAATCTTATACAGATTGTTTAGCCTCTTAGCAGTGAATAAGAATGATCCATCAGCCTTTTTAACATTACATTTTTTTTTATCAAATGGAGGGAAAATGATGTTTACCAATTTTACCTACTCCAATGATCTTTCCTTTCTGATTACCTCCAAAGGTAACCCAGCCCCCATCTTTATGTCTAAGTTCTTGGAACATACACATTTCTCCCGTCATGTGACGTGAGCAATCATTGTCAAAGTACCAAGATGCGTGTTTCGTTCCTATTGTCAAGCAAATCTGCAACAGGTATAATCTTATCTTTAGGTACCCAAATTGACTTGGGTCCTTTCTTGTTAGTAGTCACTGGACGAGCATGTTTGATATGTTTATGATGTAAGCATATATATGTTACATGACCACTTTTTCCACATACTTTACAGTAGGTGTTGGACGAGCTAAATTTTGTTTTAACATATTGTGCTTTAGTTTTAGGATTTTTTTGATGAGCATGAGACTTTGATACTTTGTGAGATGCTTCATGCTTCTCTTTGTCATCACCTAAGCCACACTTATCATGTGGTGACCTAGAGTACCTCAGTATCATGCTTAATTTTTCTGAGCCCCTACAAATTTAGATAAAGTGTCTGTCAGATATGCCACATCTTGCTTTAGTTTTACAACTTCACAAGAGTCATCTGGCTTAACTTTGAGTCTGTCAGTTAGACTGACATTCTCTGACTCAAGCTTTTTGTTTTCACTTACAAGAGCTTGTTTTTTCAGGCAAACCTTATCATATTCCTTAGTCAACCTTGAAAATTTCTTTTTGAAATTTTTGTATTCATGTGACAGAATGGACGAGTTGTGTAACAAATCATCAAATGCTTCTTGTAAAGTGAATGAATTAGATTCCATTACTTCAGCGTTAGTGTATTCACTTTCTGAAGAATTACCAGCAATGAGACAGATGTTTGTTTCTTCCTCGGCTTCATCTTCTTCTGATGATGATGAGAGATCAATATCCTCTCATGTAGCCATTAAACCCTTCTTCTTTTTGAAGAACTTATTTTTGTCCTTGAGTTCTGGGCAGTCAGTTTTGAAGTGACTTGGCTTTTTTCACTCGAAGCACAGAGGTGGACCTTTTCCTTTGGAGTGTGATTTTTCTCTAGAAAAATTTTTGTTGAACTGCTTCCTTCTGAAACCAACTTTCTTTCTCCACACATGTTGAATCTTTCTGGAGATGAAAGACAGTTCGTCCTCATCAGATCCTTCGTCACTGCCAGAAAGGTCTACTTCATCTGAGGATTCCTCAGCTTTGAGAACTTTGGATGAGCTAGCCTTCTTTGCCTTTAGGGCAACATACTTTCCTTTTCTTGTACTTTCTTCTTCATTTAGTTCAAGCTCATGGACTTTGAGAGATCCAAGAAGCTATTCTAGAGTGAGAGTATTGAGGTTCATTGCTTTCTGAATAGCAGTGACCTTAGGTCTCCATTGTTTATGTAAAATCCTCAAAAAAATTTTGACATGATCTATATTTTCATAGGTCTTTCCAAGAGATCTAAGACTTTTGGTGATAGTTTGGAATCTTCCAATCATTTGATCTTTGGTTTCATGTTCAGCCATTTTGAATAACTCATACTGATGAACCAACATGCTTATTTTAGATTCCTTGACTTGGGATGACCCTTCATGAGCTAGGGCAAGAGTATCACAGATTTCTTTAGCAGTGTTGCAGCTGTGAACCTTGTCATGCTCAGATCTGGTGATAGCACACATTAGATAATGCTTAGTTTTGAGATTGAGTTGATGCTTGGCCTTTTGATCAGTAGTCTAATATGCTCTACCAATAGCAGCTCCAGCATCCCCTCTTGGCTCAGTATAGCCAGTCTCAATCAACTCCCAGATATCCACATTTTGTGCATCAAGAAAAACCATCATTATCTTTATCCAGTAGTCTTAATCACTACCATCAAAGACTGGAGGACTTTTGATTGCCTGTCCAATATCCATGCTTGTTGGATCGTACTCCCTTAGCACTTGTTAGATTCTCAACCCTTTAGAGGATAAGTTCTGATACCAACTGAAGTTGACAGGGAAATACAAGAAGGGGGTTGAATTGTGTTTCTTAACAGTTTTTCGAAAAAGCCTTTTCTCAAATCTTTTTGCAAGCAAAACAAGATCAGTACACATAAACAATTAAACCTTTTTAAAGAGTTAACAAACTCAGATCCAAATCCCCACAATTAGTATAAACAAAGACTATAAAAGATAAGGGATAGAAGAGTCACACAAGTGATTTATCCCGGTTCACTCTCTTCCAACCGAGAGCTACGTCCAGTCCCTTCTACCTGAAGGTTTCTTCACTATTCTCCAAATAGGTTACAAGTATTCATCACCTCTTCAGGCTACAAGTATTCTTTCTCTACCAATCCTCTTCAGGCTCAAACTCTAACAAAGAGATTTACAGATTGATCTAAGTACTCACTAAGTGTGAGAGTATGAAAGTTTAAGATCAGTTAAGATTACAAAATAAATTTGTTCAAGAGAATTTTCAGCAGAGTTTTGACACTTTGAATATTAGAGCTTCTATCTATTTTCTTTACTGGGGTCGTCCAGTATTTATAGATGAAGTTCTCTTCTGACTTGAACTTCTTCAACGGTTTTCAAATTACATCCATTTAGACATAGCATTAAATTCTTGAGATCCGTTGAGACTAATTACTTGATATGGACTTTGGAGAAGTACTCTTGGTTATCAGAAGAATGCCCAAAGTGGTGCTGTCTTTTCTTTGTTGTACTGAAGGTAGCTTTCAGACTATCCTTCTTCGTACTGGGTTCAACTTTACAGTAACAAAGGTGACAGAGTACAAAGTTTTATATTCTCGATGGTACTATGTTTCTCATACCAAGAAACAAGAGTATAAACAATATAAAAGCACAGAAAGAGACATACATTCTTTGTGAAATAAATATTCAATCATTTGAAATAAATTCACTTCTAACAGGCGGGTTCATTTTCAGTGGCCAGTGGACGCGCAGGTCTTTGTACGCACAATTTTAACTTATCAGGAAAGCAGGCTCGTCTACTGATACTACGTCTATATGACTCTCGTCCAGTTCCAAGTCTTTGGACTTGCTATTTTCCCGACTGATTCTTAATAGCTCGTCTGTTGACATGGCGTCTAGTATAACTTCTCGTCAAGATTCAAGTCTTTGGACTTGGTGTATTTCCCGAAGTTATTTATTGGCTCGTCTCCTACTTATTTTACACTTAGACTTAGATGCTCGTATAGTGTCATTTTCCTTAGCCAATTTTTAAAACCTCGTCTAGCGATAACCTTATAGAATCAAAATTTTACCATGTTTTTGAAGACTCGTCTTAGATATAGAGAAATTTTTTAATTCTCTAAAATATCTGATGTGCATTTCCCTAAGTTTTAATAAGAACTAAACATTAGTTAATGGTTTAATTAACCTTCAAATTGGTTGTAAACCTGTCTATCTAGTGTGCAGATTAAAACTATAAGAATCAGCTGTCTACTCACAAGTGACTACCTGTCTGGATAAGGGGAAGTCAACCTGTCTGTTGACTAGGATTATTGACTTCTTTCAAGATACGTCTTCGACCTATCTCTCCACAAGTTCCTACACTTGTATGAGGTTACTCGTTGAAGAATCAAGGACCAAACAAGCTTTTGTTGGCTGTCCCATCAAAAAGAGACTTGATGCCTTCTCTCCTACTCAGTCTCACACTTATCAAGAAAAGTCAGAAGTTACTATCTCAAGCAACTTCAGTTATCAGAACCAAAGACCAGTTAAAGAATGCTTCTAAATATGCTTTATTCCCTAGTACCTTTGGTCCTAACACGAAAAGGGAATTGTACTCAGCAAAGTATAAAAAGCTCTCTGTACAACTCTGTTATGGCTGTATCACGATGCATAAAGGCATGATCCTTCACGTTAGAGTACAACCAACGTTCCGATTGCATTAATGATTGCCCATAACGACTCTATTGCATTCAATGAAGTTATGCTTGAAGCCAACATATGAGGGAATGTCTCTAACGGATCTTAAATGCTTGAAGACTATAAATACAGAAGTCATTGAAGATGAAGATATAGAGAATACATACAGCATTAAAGAGACATTACTCTACGCATTAATATCTTCATTCTGTATTCTTCAATCATTTGAAGTTATTACGCAGACTTTCCTAAGCCACTCTCTGAGTGTTAGTGAAAGATCTGTCTGTCTGAAGTTGTATTTATTACAAACCAAATCTCTCAAACAAACTTGAGTGAGCCTGAAGAGGCTAAGTGTGAAAAGAATACTTGTCTTGGAGCCTGAAGAGGCTAGGTGTGCAAAGAATACTTGTCTTGGAGCCTGAAGAGGCTAGGTGTGCAAACAATACTTGGAGTATGTAACATGATCAGTTATAGTAGATAAAACTTGGTGCTACCAAGGACTGGACGTAGCTCTTTGCTTTGAAGAATGAACCAGGATAAATAGCTGTGTCAATCTCTCTTTCCTTATAAAATCTTTAGTTGCTTTAGTTTTCTTATCCGTTTTTCAAGTGGTGTGTTTGTCTATGTCACTGTTAAGATTTCATCAGACAGGTCACTAGTCTGTCCTGTATCTTTCCACTCGTTTGAACCAAGCTTCTATATGCGAAAAGATTTCAACTTTGTTTAAATTCTGATAAACACAATTCAACCCCCCTTCTCGTGTTTATAGTTGTCTATTTCAGTTGGTATCAGAGCTCAGCCTCTGGGTTGAGCATCTAACAATGTAGAGGTAAAAGGTCCTGAAGAATAGACATGACTGCTGGAGCTAGTTCAAGTGGAAGTCACCAGACTGAAGGAGCTTCCCTAACCAGACCTCCTTACTTCAATGGAGAAAACTACAACTATTGGAAAGAAAGATTTCAATGATTCATTCTATCTACAAACTCTGATATTTGGGATGTCATTCCAGATGGTCCATTCGTTCCCAAGAATGATGATGACACTGACAAACCAAAAGCTCAGTGGACTATTGCAGAAAAGACAAAATGGGAGCTGAACCATAAAGCTAGATATAACATCATTTGTGCTCTCAGTCCTGAGGAGTTTGAGAAGGTATGTGCTTGTGACTCTGCCAAAGAAATATGGGACACTTTAGCTGTCACAAATGAAGGAACAACCAAAGTCAAAGAGTCAAAGATTGCCATACTTGTCAGAAAGTATGAACTGTTTGTCATGGAGCAAGGAGAATCTGTTGCTCAAATGATAGGAAGATTTCAAACTATAGTCAACAGTTTAAAATCTCTTGGCAAAGTCTATACCAATACTGAGAAGGTTGGAAAGTTTTTGAGAAGTCTACCTAAACAGTGGAGACCTTTGGTCACTGCTATCTCTCAAGCCAAGGATCTCATTACCTTCAAATCCCTCAACAGAGAGTATGTAAAGCTCCTTAGTATGCATAAGCAGAAATCTCAAGAGTGTGAGAAGCTGGCCAAGGAGAACAGTGAGCTGAAGACTGAAAAGTCTGATGAAGCTAAGATCTCTAGTGAAACATCACAGTCTATAGAAGTTGAAAAACTTCAACAGAAAGTGGAAGAGCTCACTTCTGATCTTTCCAATTTGTTAATGGTAGAGACAATCTGACTAAGCTTCTTGGTTGTCGGAGACACTCCCTTAACAAAGAAGGTATTGGATATGTCCATCAAACACATCATAAAGTATCAACTAAAACTTATAGCATGTCTGTTAAGTCAACAACAATTAAATCCATATCTGTCTGTAACTTCTGTGGAAAAACTGGACATGTTATGTCTAAGTGTATCCATAAGAAGAGAAAGAAGTCTTCACAGACTCCTAGAACTAACAGAAAAAGACACAAAAATTGGGTACCTAAAGATCAAATAATTTTTGTTGCAGATGTCCTCAACAGGACAAAGAAAACACCACTGGTGGTACCTGGACAGTGGTTGCTCGTGTCATATGACAGGAGAAAGGTCTATGTTCCTAGACCTCCAACTTAAGAAAGGAGGACACGTTGCCTTTGGAGGGAATCAGAAAAGGAAAGTTATAGGAATTGGTACTATTGGTGGTAAACCCCCTCTTCACTCTATATCTAATGTTCCTATGGTTAAAGGATTAAGACATAATTTGCTTAGCATAAGTCAATTATGTGATAATGGTTTTGATGTTTCCTTTACCAAGGATGTATGCATAGTTAAATACTGCTATGGCAAAACCCTCTTTTCAGCTAAAAGGCAACAAAATCTTTATAAGATTGAACTGTCTGATCTCTCAGATCAAAGTGTAACCTGTCTGATGTCTAAAAAGGATGAGAGGTGGTTATGGCATAAGAAACTAGGACATGCTAGTATGAAACTAATTTCTGAATTAAAAAGGAATAATCTTGTGAGAGGATTGCCTGATATTAGTTTTAAGAAAGATGTCTTGTGTGATGCATGTCAGAGAAGTAAACAGATAAAATCAAGTTTCAAATCTAAAAACCAAGTATCAACCTCTAGACCTCTTCAGTTGTTACACATGGATCTGTTTGGACCAGTTAGTGTTGCCAGCCTGGCTGGAAGAAAATATGGATTTGTCATAGTTGATGACTATTCTAGATACACATGGGTACTCTTCTTAACCCACAAGGAAGAGTCTTTTAAGGCTTTCTCGGTATTCTGCAAAAGAGTACAAAATGAGCAGGGTTTCTGTATTTCTACCCTCAGAAGTGATTATGGGGGAGAATTTGAAAATGAGCAGTTTAGACAGTTCTGTGAGGAGAATGGGATCTCTCACAATTTCTCTGCACCTAGAACTCCACAACAAAATGGTGTGGTTAAGAGAATGAACATATCTCTGCAAGAGATGGCTAGATCTATGCTCAACGAAAATAATCTCCCTAAGTACTTATGGGCAGAAGCTGTAAACACTGCTTGTTATATACAAAACAGAATACTTATTAGGCCTTTTCTAAAGAAGACTCCCTATGAATTGTGGAAAGGAAAAAGCCCCAACATATCTTATTTTCATGCTTTTGGATGTGAATGTTTTATTCTGAATACCAGAGATAATCTTGAGAAAGTTTGATTCTAAGGTAGATAAAGGTATTTTCATAGGATATTTTGAAATGTCTAAGGCTTTTAGAGTTTACAATTCAAGAACTTGTATTATTGAAGAATTTGTTCAAGTTAAATTCAATGATGGATTAAAGACAAGAACTATCATATCTAGAAGATGATCTTGCAGGTCTTGATATAAACAATCTAGAAACTCAACAACTCGGTCTAACCAAGACAGAACCTGTGCTTGAGGCTGACAGACAAATGGAGCAGACAAGTCAGCAGACGAGTCAAAAGACGAGTCGGCAGACAAGTCAACAGACGAGTCAGCAGACAAGTCAAGATCTTCATGATGATCTCAAAAGGGATTGGAAGTTCAACACTCATCACCCTATGGATCTTATTATTGGAAATCCTTCTGAAGGAGTAAGAACTAGATCCACATTAAGAGAATCAAGTAATGTGGCCTTTATTCCAGATTTGGAGCCTAAAAGCATTGAAAAAGCTCTTGAGGATGAAAGCTGGATTATTGCTATGCAAGAAGAACTTAACCAGTTCACCGGAAATGATGTCTGGACCCTTGTGTCTAAGCCTAAAAACAAGTTGGTTATTGGAACAAGATGGGTCTTCAGAAACAAATTGGATGAAGATGGTAAAGTTGTCAGAAATAAGGCAAGGTTAGTAGCTCAAGGCTTTACCAACAAGAAGGTATTGATTATACTGAAACCTTTGCACCTGTAGCTAGAATAGAAGCCATACGCATTTTAATGTCATATGTTGCACAACACCAAATCACCCTATTTCAAATGGATGTAAAAAGTGCTTTTCTAAATGGTATGATTGAAGAAGAAGTGTATGTTAAACAACCTCCTGGTTTTGAGGATACTGATAAACCAGATCACGTTTTCAAACTTAAAAAAGCATTATATAGTTTGAAACAAACACCTAGAGCATGGTATGATAGACTCGGTTCTTTTCCCATGCATAATGGTTTTACTAGAGGACAAGTAGATATTACTCTGTTCAAGAAATGCTCTAAAGAGAACTTTATTATAGTTCAAATATATGTTGATGAAATTATTTTTGGAGCAACTAATGAAAAGTTGTGCAAGGAATTTTCAAATCTAATGCAAGCTGAATTTTAGATGAGCATGATGGGAGAATTGAAGTTCTTCCTTGGATTACAAATCAAGCAAACAAGTGATGGAATTTATATTCATCAACAAAAGTATACCAAGGAGATACTCAAGAAATACAAAATGGAAACTACAAAGCTCATGAAAACCCCTATGCAACCCAATGCAAAACTAAGCAAAAATGTTGAAGGTAAAAAGGTAGATCAAACTGTCTACAGAGGTATGATTGGCTCTCTACTATACTTAACTTCAAGTAGACCTGACATTCAATTTAGTGTCTGTATGTGTGCTAGATTCCAATCTGATCCTAGAGAATCTCATCATAAGGCTGTTAAAAGAATATTTAGATATTGGCTTGGAACTACTAATCTTGGTTTGCTGTATTTAAGATCAAAAGAATACAGATTAGTGGGATATTGTGATGCTGATTTTGCTGGAGACAGAATAGAAAGAAAAAGCACCAGTGGAGGATGTCACTTCATTAGAGCAAGTTTAGTCTCATGGTCAAGCAAGAGGCAGACAACCATTGCCTTGTCTACTGCTGAAGCAGAATACATCTCTACTGCTAGTTGCTGCTCTCAACTCTTATGGGTAAAACATCAACTTAAGGATTACTCTATTTACGAACATAACATATCTGTATGGTGTGATAATTCCAGTGCTATATGCTTACCTAAAAATCCAATTCAGCATTCTAAGGCTAAGCATATTGAAATCAAACATCATTTTATTAGGGATTATGTTCATAAAGGCATCTTTGATATTAAGTTTGTTAAAATTGAAAATCAATGGGCTGATATTTTCACTAAACCCCTCGTTGAAGAAAGGTTTTTATTTATTAGAGATAATCTAAACATGCATTGCATTGTTGAATGATATGTCTGAATGTTAACTTGTCTGTGCTTTATCACCTGTCTATGCTTACCTGTCTGACTCTGCTAAGTCACTATGCTAGAACTCATCAGTTTTGTTGAAATGGTTATTAATTAATTAATACCATTCCCTTATCTGAAGCTAATCGTGTGCACGGTGGTTTACATATCTTGAAACCATGTTTTCATTATGTCTTAAAAGGGCATCACGGTTCCTAATACAAATCGTGCCATTTTGAATTAAATGTCATTTTTCTCTCTCCTACCTTTATGACTATAAAAGACAATAGATCGGAAAGGTTGAACCTTTACATTTCAATATTCCAAAATCTCTTTGTCTTCTCATCTTTCAAACCGTCTTCTCTCTCGAAACCCTAGGATCATTTTCTCTCAAAAATGTCATCATCCAAGCGTTTCTATACAAAAGAAATCGCTGAGAAATACAATCTTAAGGTTACTGAGATAGAAAAGATCATTCCAGGAAAGATTGTTGATCTTCAACAGATGAAGAAACTAGGAATGGATGTCACTGAAGAGTTGGAGTACTCCAAGTGAACTCCTTTCTTCGACATCAAGGAGCTTGTTCACCCTATGCCCATTCAAACGTTCTAGAGAAATGTTGTGGTTGTCACCAACCGACTCAACGGAATCAAAAGCTTTAAGGCTGAAATGCGTGATGCCAAGGAAAGGCTCACGAGACAGTGTGACCAAGATGGACATATTTGCTCTATACCACTTGATCCACAAAATCAAGGTTGACATCAACGACCTTTATCTACATGTACCTTGAGACTCTGATCAAGAGAACCAACATGAAGACCTATCCTTAAGGGATGTTGCTGACAAGGGTCTTCAGGAACAAGCTGTTTGTTCCTAGTGATGTCACTTTGTGGACATGTCACTACCCATAGACAGGAAAATACTGTCTATGTTGGACATCAAGGGAATCCCTCTTGCTGATGAGTAGGAAGACATCAAGAAGAAGAAGAAGAAGAATAAGAAGAAGAAGAAGAAGAAGAAGAAGAAGAAGAAGAAGAAGAAGAAGAAGAAGAAGAAGAAGAAGAAGAAGAAGAAGAAGAAGAAGAAGAAGCCTGCTGTTGAGCAGAAGGAGAAAGAACTAGTGATTTCCAATGATGACTCGGAAGTCCCCATTTCTGAAAGACTGTTCAAATCATTTGGAAAGGTGTCCAGACAAGACCAAATTCCAGAGCTGCAATCCTCAGTATCTGAAGATTCTGCTGAAATAGTTGAGCCCTTGAGGTTCAGGCTGAGGAGACCCTCTCCCAAGAGAAAGACTAGTGAAGCTGAGGAATTAGTGGATGTTCCTGCTCATCCCAGCAAGAAAAGGAAGCTGGTGAAGACCTTTGCCAAGGTCAGACAAGTTGAGTCTGAACCTAGCAAATAGGAAGCATCTTCTAAGGGGGAGCAGACAGAGCAAGTCCTGGAAGAACCAAAGAAGACTTTCATTTTGGGAATTAATCCCAAAAAGAGAAGATTTGGTTACCCAGTACCTGCAAAGACTGAAGTACCTGCAGAAGCTAACACTGCAGAAGACCTGTCTGGAGGAGCTCCGACAGTTGTACCCGATGATGACCAAGTGTCTCCTTGTCACAAGAAGTTGAAGATATCTGATGAGAAGACATCTCCTTCATTCCCTTCCCTTTCTCATCAAGGTATCATCACCCCATCTGTCTCTTCTCCATCTGCCCTTTTTGTTCAACCTCTTTCTATTGCATCTCCTATTTCTTCACCTGTCTCCTCCTTTCAAACTCAAAAATCTTCTTTCACTATTGTAACTGATGACTGTCAGTACACAGTTGTTCACAGGGACTCTGCTCCCGAAGAACAAACTGGCATATCATCGAGACTCTTTGTGTCTGATCTGCAATCTCTTTTAATTGCAAGTATCTCACATGTCTTTTTCATCCCTTCTCCTCCACCTCATATTCTTAACCCGTGTAGAGAATTTTTCTTCTACTCACTTATTGTTATCTTCATTATAACATTAGTTGGAAATCACTATCCTACTTCTGTTGTAATGCTATCACATAGGTCTAGGTATTTCTTTATGTTAGTCACAGGATCTAACTCTTTTTTCTGCCATATTGATTCTTTATTACCTATCCCTCCCTCTGTCTTAGCTCAAACATCTCTTCCCCCACCTATCCAAATAACAATCACCAGACTATCTCTGTCCGAGAGACTTTCCTATGTGTTTTCTTCACCTGATACTGACTTTGTCAGAATCAATCCTATCTTCAAATTTGTCTTTCTTCCTTTTTATGCTCTTCAAACTCTTCATGAACTTTTCTTCCCTTCCATCACCTCTCCCCTATCTCTACCTAAGGCACCCCCAGTTTTAGCCTTACCCTGGCACTCTTCTCCGTCTGTCTCTTCTCAAACAGTGGCCTTACAAGACTTTCATTTGCTTCAAGGACAAGTAGAAGACTTAAGAAGTCATCTAGATGAAGAAAGGCGAGCTAGGATGCTCTTAGAGCAAAGGGTTGCTGCTTTATTTTTGTTAATTAGTCAATCTAGGTAGTTTTATTTTTCTTTTTTTTTGGTTTCTTTGTATATAGACTACCTTGTACTTGTAAACGTTCATGATGAATAAAATAAATTTCTCCTTTATTCCATTAATGCTTTCATAGTTTATTCCTTTTTGATGTTGACAAAAGGGGAAGAATGAATAGGAGAAATGTCTTATAGGAGAATGGGAGAATGAATATGATATGATCTTAATAAGAAAATAATACATGGACATAAGTATGTTCAGATAGTTGCTATAATTGCTCAGATAAATCGTAAGTAACATAGCTCTGATAATAATTTCAAAGTAAAACAAGTCAAACTTATGTGTGACTAAGTTAACCGGATTATATGAATAATCTTAATGTCTGATCAAGCATCTGCATGACCTGTCCGCTTAAACAATTTCAACCTGTCTATGCTTTTTTGTGTTGATATTTTCTGAGGTTCATTAAATCATCTCAATGTTTGTCATCATAAAAAAGGGTCTCTAAAATGTCTGATGTTCATTTCCCTAAGTTTTGATAAGAACTAAACATTGGTTAATGATTTAATTAACCTTCATATTGGTTTCTAACCTGTCTATCTAGTGTGCAGATTAAAACTGTAAGAATCAGTTGTCATCTCATAAGTGACTACCCGTCTGGATAAGCGAAAGTCAACCTGTCTCTCCACGAGTTCCTACACTTGTCTGAGGTTACTCGTTGAAGAATCAAGGACCAAACAAGCTTTTGATAGCGTGAATCCGCAAGTGTACGGTTTCGTCATCAAGTAATAAAGAGATCGAATCCACATGGACCTTTATTTTGAACACCAATTAATTATTCAATCAATTAAACTAAACAAGGAAAGATTTGATTTTTGAAATTAGAATCAAGTAGCTAATCAAATACTAAAATCTCAATAAAAAAAATGGAGAATAAATATGAAAGTAAATCAAATTGGTTGTTTTCAAATCAAAAGAAATTTCCAGGAATTGGGTTACCAACAAGACCTCTTATGCAACTAAATTGACTACCCCTTTTCTAATTATCAAAATGCTTTGAAGGTGAATTTATCCTAATATAGTTAATGTTCCCTTTCGAGATACAAGAACCATGCCCAATTAAACCAACCCCTACTCTCGTGGTAATTGTATTTAAATTGGACCCATTGAGGTTTGTGATAATTCAATGAACCCTCGAAGGACCGCTTCTAACTCTCGTGATTTAAGTCCTAATTCAATTCTTTTGGATCCAATACCTAGGTTCACTTCTCAGTTCCTCCCTAGAATATCTAAGACATGCAAATAGGTGATCAATCAATTCACATGGATGAAGCACAATAAGAACCAAATCTAAAGCAAATTGAAATTAACAAAAAGGGGAAAACATCAATTCATCACATAAAACGAGTCTTAAGCATAGCCCTAATTCCTAGAAATAAAAGGACTACTCAAGCATTGCCATGGTCATAGCAATCTTGATTAACAAGAACATAAAAATCATAAGAGAAGAGAAGAAATTAGAGAAGAAGAGAAATCCTAAATTAAACCAAAGTTAGCAGCCAAGATCCTTATTTGCGAGCCTAACTATCATATTTATAGTGTAGGTCAACTTGGGATAAAAGCCCATTACAAATCAGATCAAAAAAAGATAAAAAATCGGTTTATGTCGCATCATGGCCGTGACGCCTGTCAGGGCCAGGCCGTGACAACTTCTGACTTTTCAATTCTTTCCTGTCATGGTTGTGACGCCCGTCATGTCACGGCCTCACGGCATGTCAGGGCCAGGCCGTGACAGCTTCTGATTGTTGGATTCTTCTTTTTCTTCAATTGTGCGCGATCATAGCCATGATGGTTGTCACACCCCAAGCTGATAGCTTCTGCCTTACATATTTTTCATGTCTTTCAAGCTCCGTCTTCATGCAAACTCAAAAACAACTTGACCTAAGCATTTTTTATCATAAATTCCTGTACAAACACACCACAACACCTCCTTACCCGTTCCAAAGGAAAAACTAACAAATAACAAAATAAAAATGCCTAATCTACATGAAAATGCATGCAAAAATGATGATGAAATATGATGTGAAATCACACTCATCAAACTACCCCAAGCTTAAGATTTTGCTTGTCCTCAAGCAATAACTAAGGCCATACAAGATAAACAATTAGAGCACAGACAATGAATCAAGAACCCAAGTAACAAATCCGAGTAACAGGCATATCCAAAAAAGTTACCAAGAGACAATCAATTCCAAGTCCAATTAGTAGCTTAGGTTCCCTAAATTAATGTCTCTCACTAATTTGGGCACTCTTCTCACCTCACTCAAGTGTTTAAGGATATATGACAATTCGCTCAATTTCCTCAAGGAAAGTACCCTACCATAAGCTTGACTATTAACCAAAATCTCTACTTTATTAATGAAAACATATAAGAATCAAGAGGTCTTTCATTTTGGTTGTAATAGGGCCATGGGATTAACCATTAGGTGGGGAAACCAAGAATAGGAAAATTGAAGAAGGCTAAACAAAATATCAAACAATGCGAAGCATGACAACCTTCTAAAATAAATTTTTGGGCTTTAATTCACTTTTCTACCTTTCTTTCTTTTCTTTTCCATTTTATTTCTCACTTTCTTTTTCTCATCCCCTCCTCCATTTTTTTTTGTTTATTACTTTTTACTTCTTCACCAATTTGGAGAAGGGGAGATTTTCAACTCAAGAGAAATATTTATTTACTTTTCTTTCTTTTTCATCCCACAACTTTTCAAACTACCTTCTTGTCTTATTTGCAATACTTTAAAAGGTGTCATATCACGCATCATTTATCAAAAACAATCAAGGTACAAAGAAAATATTATTTTTTTTAGCTCAAAGTTGGGAAACTAAGGGGTAGCATTCAATCATTCAAAGCTAAAAAGGCTAGAAAAATACCTAATGCCTCAATCATTTTCAAATATGTTTTCAAAAATTTCTAAGTTTCAAAAGGTTTCAAGTCAAGTTCTAGAGAATACAATCCAAGAGGAAGAAAACACTCGATCACAAGGAATGGGGTAAATTTATTGAGTACCCCTTTTAGGCTAAAAAATCTCACATTTAGTAGTTTAGAATTAATGAGAAACACACATTCAAGGAACCACATGCTAATTAACAACTATCAACAGATCATCTCTAGCATCTTAATTTTTAGCCTATCACAAGAATACAAAAATTGGGTTAAAAAACTCATTGTCTCAATTCATTTGGCACAAAGTTCTCACAATAGGATGCAATTTCAAAACAAGGGGCGGTCTAGTGATGTGATCATGCAAAACTACACCTAAATGAATGCAACATGAAAAATGCAATATGCAATATGCAAAATGCAAAATACCCCTACCCCAAGCATAAAAACTTACATTGTCCCCAATGTAAATAATCAAGTCGGAGAGAGGAGAAAAATGGAACAACACATTTAGGTTGCGGTGGGTGCTGGCTCAGAACGCCTTTGGAGCATGTCACGGCCGTGAAGGCTATCACAGCCAGGTCGTGATCTTCACTGTCCTGCCTCTTCTTTTTTCATGCTTTTCCAACCTGCAAACACACTTGGCAAAACCATCATTTTGTGATCTTTCTCCTCTAAACTTCTCAATTTATTCAAAACAAACAAAAACAAAAACAAAATAACAAGTAAAGAAAACTTGGGTTGCCTCCCAAGAAGCACTTATTTAAAGTCATAAGCTTAACCATTCTCCCTTCAATCAACCGGGATCAGCTGGGATTGGAAGTGAAAGAACAACTCTTCCAAGGAAGTCCTTCAATGAGCCTATTTTGTTCATATGGCCATATGCGCTTTCACTTTGCTCTTTTCACTTTGAGTCTCATGGCCTTACTTCCTCCCGGTGGAAGTTTTAATTCCACATGTTGAGCAACTCCAACTTCATCTTTATTCGGTGCATCATTTGTCATGCAAAGTTTAGGAGTTGCTTCCATGTTAAGTTCTTCCTTCACCTTCGGAGGCATTATCTCAATTCTGCACACATGATTCTCAAAAGGAGGGTTGTTATATGAGTTAGTCAAATCAAAATCCACCCTTCCTTTCTCTACATTCAAAGAGATCTTACCATTTTTTACATCTATTATTGCTCCAGCTGTGGCCAAGAATTGCCTTCCAAGAATGATAGGGAATTTATAATTCCCGTTCATATCCAACACCATGAAATCAGTAGGAATGGAAAATTTCCCTACCTTTATGGGATCATTCTCTAGTATGCCTATAGGGTTTTTAGTTGAGCCATCCGTAAATTGTAAAGAGAACTTGGATGGTCTCAATTCCTTTATTCCTAACTTCTCAAAGATGATAAGTGGCATCAAACTCTCACTAGACCCTAAGTCACATAAGGCATTGTCTATTTTAACTTCTCCAATTGAGAAAGCAATAGAGAAACTTCCTTGATCTTTTAGTTTATGAGGCATATTAGTTTTTATCATTTCATCACACTCCTCAATCAAACCCTTGGTCTTTTTTTCTACTTGCTTTTTCTTTACTAGCCTTTGGGGGAAAGGTATTGGGGGTTGGTAAGGTGGTGGAGGGACATATTTTGGTTCTATCTCTTCTTGTTCACACATGTCCACATCACATTCCACATCCATTTTAACTACCCCAAGCTTATCATCCCTCAAGTATATAGCATTACGTTGCTCACTGGGATTAACTTCGGGTTGTCCAGGAAATTTACCCGGAGTCCTAGAAGATGTACTAGCTTGTTGGGCAATTTGTGTCTCTAGAATCTTATTGTGAATAGCAAAGTTATCTACCTTAGATGCTAGTTCCTTAATAGCTTCGCCTATAGCCCTACCATGTTGCCTAAACTCTTCATTTTGCTTTGTTTGAGTTTCAACAAAATTTTCCAAAAGAGACTCAAGTTTAGACTTTTGTACCTGAGGATACCCCGATGCGGGTTTCTTATTACCTTGACCTTCTTGGAATTCGTGGTTCAACGTGTTGTTGTAGTTCCCGTAGGAGAGATAAGGACTATTCTTCCTTCCTTGGTTGTAAGAGTTTTGGGGAACATAGTGTGACAACTTCGGGTTTGTGTCATAAAAATTGTGACATGAATTCACTTGTTCACCCGAAGCGCCCGATCCAGGAGCACTTCCATATGGGCACTCCATGAAGTCATGTCCCTGCACTCCACAAATCTCACAAGCAATATTAGTAGCACCAATTGAACTAACATTAGATTTTTCAATCTTATCAAAGCGCTTACTCAATGAGTCAAATTTAGACATAATCAAATCAGCACCATCTACATCAAACTTTCCTCCCGAAAGCTTTTTTGGGTTATTACCTCTTTCTGCAACTCATTGGTGATAGTTGGTGGCAACGCTTTCAATGATATTGAATGCTTCACTCAGTGGTCTATTCATTTATGCTCCACCAGCAGCAGAGTCAAGTGACACCTTTGAAGAATAATCCAATCCATTGTAGAAGGTATGCACTAATAGACACTTCTCGAGCCCATGATGTGGGCAAGACTCTCGCAATCCCTTGTAACGATCCCAAGCTTCGGATAATCATTCTTCGTCCTTTTGGAAGAAGCCAGTGATCTGAGTTTGTAGGTAAGCAGTCTTGGAGGGTGGAAAGAATTTTTCCAAGAATACCTGCTCCAGTTGGTCCCATGTTGACAAAGTATTAGCAGGCACTGATTTCAACCAAGCTCTTGCCTTCCAGTCAAGGAGGATGGGAATAACCTCAAGCGGATAGCATCAACCGGGGCACCCTGAATTCTTGTTGTATCACAGAATTCCAAGAATATCTCCACATGATCGGTTGGGTCTTCCGAGGGTAATCCTCCAAATTGATGTTGCCTAATCATGCCAATTAACTGGGGCGGTATAGTGTAGTTCTCTGCCTCAATTTATTGCCTAGCAATCCCAGTTCACAAACCCCTAGCATTTGGGGCTGCGTAGTCCTTCAGCGGTTTGGTATCCAGTTGATCGGCCATGAGTGGAATGGGGATCAACTTTTCTCTCGCTCTTTGCCTTTGTAGTCTTCTACGTCTATGAAAAGTCTTGTCGATCTCGGGATCAACTTCAATAAGAGTTCCAAGACTTTGGGATCTTCGTAAAAAAGAGAAAAATCACCAGCAAAAAGAGAGATAGATACACTAGAAAAAGAAAAAAAATTGTTTATAAAAATCAATTTAAAAATTAAATTGATATTCAAGAAAGCACAGACCCCGGCAACAACGCCAAAAACTTGATAGCGAGAATCCGCAAGTGTACGGCTTCGTCGTCAAGTAATAAAAAGATCGAATCCACAGGGACCGTGATTTTGAACACCAATTAATTATTAAATCAATTAAACTAAACAAGGAAAGATTTGATTTTTGAAATTAGAATCAAGTAGCAAATCAAATATTAAAATCGCAATCAAACAAAATCGAGAATAAATATGAAAGTAATTCAAATTGGTTGTTTTCAAATCAAAAGAAAGTTTCCAGGAATTGGGTTACCAACAAGAGCGCTTATACTACTAAATTGACTACCCCTTTTCTAATGATCAAAATGCTTTGAAGGTGAATTTATCCTAATATAGTTAATGTTCCCTCTCGAGATACAAGAACCGTGCCAAATTAAACCAACCCCTACTCTCGTAGTAATTGTATTTAAATTGGACCCATTGAGGTTTGTGACAATTCAGTGAACCCTCGAAAGACCGCTTCTAACTCTCGTGATTTAAGTCCTAAGTTCGATTCTTTTGGATCCAATACCTAGGTTCACTTCTCAGTTCCTCCCTAGAATATCTAAGACATGCAAATAGGTGATCAATCAATTCACATGGATGAAGCACAATAAGAACCAAATCTAAAGCAAATTGAAATTAACAAAAAGGGAAAAACATCAATTCATCACATAAAACGAGTCTTGGGCATAGCCCCAATTTCTAGAAATAAAAGGACTAGTCAAGCATTGCCATGGTCATAGAAATCTTGATTAACAAGGACATAAAAATCATAAGAGAAGATAAAAAATTGGAGAATAAGAGAAATCCTAAATTAAGCCAAAGGCAGAAGTCAAGATTCCTATTTTCGAGCCTAACTATCATATTTATAGTGTAGGTCAACTTGGGATAAAAGCCCATTACAAATTAGATCAAGAAAAGATAAAAATTATGTTTCTGTCATGTCATGGTCGTGACTTCTGTCAGGGCCAGGCCGTGACAGCTTCTGACCTTTCAATTCTTTCCTGTCATGGTCGTGACGCCTGTCAGGACCAAACCGTGACAGCTTCTGACTTTTCAATTCTTTCTTGTCATGGCCGTGACGCCTGTCACGGCCAGGCCATGACAGCTTCTAATTGTTGGATTCTTCTTTTTCTTCAATTGTGCGCGATCATGGCCATGATGGTTGTCACACCCCAGGCCGTGATAGCTCCTGCCTTGCATATTTTTTCATGTCTTTCAAGCTCCATCTTCATGCAAACTGAAAAACAACTTGACCTAACCATTTTTTATCATAAATTCCTGGACAAACACACCACAACACCACCTTAGCCATTCCAAAGTAAAAACTAACAAATAACAAAATAAAAATGCATAATCTACAAGAAAATGCATGCAAAAATGATGATGAATTATGATGTGAAATCACACTCATCAGAGCTCTTCAACCTTCTGTTGAAGTTTGACAACTTCTTTAGATCGTGTCGTCTCAGCTGTGATCTTAGTCTTAAGCTTTTCAGCTTTAAGCTTACTGTTTTCCTGAGACAGTTTGTCACACTCTTGAGTCTTATGTTCATGCTCTTTTAGGAGTTTCACATATTGCCTCTTAAGTGTTCTAAAATCCTTAGTTAATAGGTTAGATTCTTCAATCAATTCATCATAGGCATCTTGCAAATCCTTAAAATCAGAAATTACCTCAGAGTCTGAGTCAGCATCTACCATGAGACATAAATTTTCTTCTTCGTCTTCTGCATGTTCATCAGATGAGCTGCCATCAAGATCTTCCCAAGTTTCCATCATCCCTTTCTTTTTCTTTTTATATAACTTTTTGAGGGGTTGCTTTTGCAACTGAGGACATTCAGATTTGAAGTGTCCTGGTTTCTTACGTTCATAGCATACAATAGAACTTTTGTCAGAACTATTGTTCTCTTTGAAGAATTTTTCTTTATTGAACTTCTTGAAAGGTTTATCCTTTCTGAAATTATTCTTCTTCCATAACTTCCTCATTTTTCTAGTCAGTAATGACATTTCATCATCACTGTCTGAGTATTCTTCAAAGGTGTCTGACTCTTGATCTGATTATTCAACCTTTAGAGCTTTTGAAGATCCTTTCTCTGCCTTGAGAGCAATGGTCTTTCCTTTCTTATTTGAGCTGTCTTCATTCAGGTCCTGCTCAAAAACTTGTAAAGTTTCAAGAAGATAACTCATTTGAAGAGTTGTGAGATCTTTGGCTTGTGTTATTGCTGTAACCAGAGGTCTCCACTGTTTGGGTAGACTTATTAGAATTTTACCAACATTCTCAGCATTGGTGTTGATTTTTCCCAGTGACTTCAGATTATTTGTTATAGTCTGAAATCTTCCTATCATCTGAGCAATGCTTTCTCCTTCTTCCATAGTAAATAACTCATACTTTCGTACAAGCATATTTATCTTTGTTTCTTTCACTTTTGTTGTTCCTTCAAGAGTAACTTCGAGAGTATCCCAAATTTCCTTAGCAGATCCACACGCATGGACCTTTTCAAATTCTTCTTGACTGAGAGCACACATCAAGGAATACCTTGCTTTATGATTTAGCTCCCACTTAGTCTTTTCTATACCAGTCCACTGAGCTTTAGGTTTATTAGTGTTATCATCATTTCTTGGAATGTAGGGACCATCAGTAATAATATCCCATAAATCAGAATTTTGTTGACATGATGAACCATTGAAATCTTTCTTTCCAATAGATGTAGTTTTCACCATCAAAGTAGGGAGGTCTAGCCATAGATGCTCCTTCTCCAGTGTGGCTTCCGCTTATGCTAGCTCCAGTTGTCATGATGTCTTTCTCAACACTGTTAAGTGCTCAACCTAGAGGTTAAGCTCTGGTACCAAACTTGGAATTATACTTTGATAAAACAAATCACTTTTGGTTAAATATTTTCCTATGTTATCTATAAATTCTATTGATGAGTTAATGTTGAATAAAGATAATTTCTTACATAATAATTCATTATCATGCTTGAAGGACATAAACGTATGATACCAAAGTATTATCTTTAAACATTTTTTATCAAAGAATGAGGATAATAAATGAGTACTTATGAAGTTACTTTAACAAGAAAAATAGAGTTGTATAAAAATATTAATTAAAAATGTTATTATTCCTCAATTGAGGTAATAAAGAGGGAGAGGTATAATCCAAGTGAGGTAATCAAATAAATAAAACATACCCAAGTGATGATATGATAAGTACATGATAAGAGCTATAGATGCTTGTGATGAAATAATATGGTGGATATTGGTGTAAAGGCTATAGATGCTTAATAAAGAAATGATATGATAAGAGCGAAGTAGGCTCAGTGATGAAATGATATGATAAGAGCTATGTATGCTCAATGATGGAAGGATATGATAAGAGCTAGGTATGCTCAATGATGAAATGAAATGAGAAAGAGCTATGTATGCTCAATGATGAAATGACATGATGGTCATTTGTGTAAAGAGCTATAAGTGCTCAATTATGAATGATATTGTGAGAATGCACTAGTCAAAGCATATGATCATACAATGTACTAGAAAAGTGCATCGTGTTGTGAGTTATGGTGATAACTTATATAAATATATATAAGAGAGTATATTCAAACAAAGATAATACGACATAACTCACGAAATGAATATTGTATGATGATGTTTGATTTATGAATGTCGAGGTGTGGCAAACATACATGCATCATATGCATTATCAGTCAGGGGTGTGATGCCGTAGTGAATGCAAAGTGACCGCCTGAAATAGTAGTGTGTGCCAGGTCCGGTAACAGGGTTGCGATGTCGCAGTGAATGCGAAGTGGCTTGAATGGCAGATTATTGACTTGAATGCCAATCCGCCAGGGATGCAATGCCACAATGAATGCGAAGTGGCTTGAATGCCAGATTATTAGCTTGAATGCCAATCCGCCAAGGGTGTGATGCCGCAATGATTTGCGATGAATTTGGGGCCACATGCATAGCACTTAGGCATGAGTTGAACATTGTTTGAGCATGCATCATAATGCATACCTTATCGATTGTGTATGGCTATTTTATATGTTTGTGTTTGAAACTTGTATGTGCTTGATGGTGTGTGAGTAAGGACAAAGCACGCCGAGGGCTCCCCTTACTGAGTGAATCAGCGGAGATTCTCACTCCCTTTCTTGTTGTATCTGCTATTATTTTCCCTTGCATGATCCTGAAGATCCCAGGAGGCGTTATCCGACGCGGAGTCGGCCAATACGTTTGAGTCCTCATCCCCATTCAAGAGAGTTCCCGTTATCTCACCACTTTCGGATAGAGTTGAGATCCTTCCGGTGGAGGGCGATATGCTCAGGTATTAGGAGCAGGACGTGCCACATGAGGTCAATATATCTATCCCTAGAGAGGATGAGGACCCCCTTGTCGTCCCACCTACTACTTTTCTCCCAGACGCTACAGCCGAATCCAGGCCTACAGTGAAATGAACAGATATAAAACACTAGAAGGGGGTTGAATTGTGTTTTAAATACTTTTTGAAAAACGTTGCAGTTTAACCTATAAGACACAAAGATGCGTCTGATAAGAAGGAAGATTCACTTTCCAACCCATTTAGCACAATTAAAATAAAGAGAACTAAAAATATTAAGCTAAGAAAAGGAGACACAGATTTATACTGGTTCACCTCAAACCTTGGGCTACGTCCAGTCCTTGGCTTCACCAAATATTTGTATTATAACTGATCAGGTTACATAAGGTATTATTTGCACACCTAGCCTCCACAGGCTCAACTAACAAGTATTGTTTGCACACCTAGCCTCTCCAGGCTCAACCAAGTATTCTTTCAGCAGGCCTCTTCAGGCTCTACAAACAGTAAGAGTTTAAATGAAGCAGCAGCTTCACGGATTACAACTTGCAGATCTACCGAGTAATACTCACAGAGTGAATAAGTATTTAAGGTAGGTGAGATCACAATAAAGACTTCTCAATAAATACAAATGATTTGAGCAGAGAAGTTTTCTATGAAGATCTTTAAGAGAGCTTTGAATGCTTGAGAGTATTGAATGCATGGGTTAATATATTCAGGTATGTCTTCAATGGTCTTCAAAGTCTTCTATCTATACTCAAGAAAGATAAATCCGTTGAGGAGAGTTCTTCAGCTGAGTATTCTTTTGTTCTTCATCCATGAATGCCAATAGAGTCGTTCTGGTCTTACATTTATTGTTTATGATCATTCGTGAGCTTCAAGACAAATTGAACGTATAGGTTGGCATAGCTTTATCAGAGTGCAATTTTATTCATAGCAGCGCTTGTTACTTTTCAGACTTAGGTAGCGCGACTTTCCTTGTTTGTGCTAAGCGGGTCTGCGTTCAAAGTTCATTTTGTTTTTTGCAACAAAATGATTCTTCAGGCGTGGAATGGTGCTTTGAGCTTTTTGATATCGAATTTCTTTATTCAAAATAATCAGAGAATATTCTTTGAGTTTGAATATTGTTAAAGCGAGGGACTTTCAGTCGCTTGATAAGAATTTGGTAGAGACCGAGTCATTGTTCAGACTCATATTAAGACTTTGTTTCATTGACATGAGACTCTTGTGTACTGATCTGCACACTTAATAAACATATTAGTGGATTTCACAAGGTTCACTTTAAATCATTCTTTGTTTGGATTCATCAAAATCAAAGAAAGGGATACAAACATTTGGGCCCAAATCAGCGATCAAACAAAGCCAAAGGAAATGAGACTAACAAGGTTTATGGTCAATAAACAAAGAAAACAAAATAGAGCAAAGCTTGATCCAAATCGTGAAAGGGAAATTTCTCTGGAAAATTATACAAACCTTAGAACGTATGATGAAAGTAGCGATGATCAAATGGAAGCGGTGAGAACCTAGGAGTTAGGCAAGATGCTAAATCTGGTTGCAGGTGACGATGACGTAGCGATTCAGAAGCTTGGTCAACTAAGAAGGAGTTGCAGAAATCGGAATCCAGGTTCATCGAAGGGATAGTGATTTTCGACTGAGGAACATGTTGATGCAATTTGTAAGCAGAACAAAGAAAGTCTTGAAGGAATTTCTGTAAAACTCAAATGATGATATTGAGAAGTTGTTGATGATCCATAAGAAATTTTATCATGTGTTTTTTTAGTGTATTTCATTTTGTTTTGTTTTATTGTTGAGCCTTTGGTATGTAAAATGAGCTTTTTGAATCCTCCTGGGGAAGGAGTGATAAATGATGGGGGATTGAAAAAACTATATTATATCAGTTTGATAATGGTGTAGTTTTGCTTAGTGTGGTGATGCAGGACCTCCAAGATTGTTGGATTAAGGAGACCCAGTGACACCCTCTACACCGCAGACATATAAAGCATTAAAAGATAAGGTAATTTTAAAATAAACATTATTTATTGAAAATAATCAAAACTAAGGTAAAAGGCACCACATCGTATCAAGTCTCAAAACGCAGAAAATAAAAACATAACATAAACAAAAAGAAAACCCAACCCCGATGTCACATTACAGAGCTGGTACAACCAATCTGGAATAAACCCTCGGATACAACTGAAAACAACTAACTAAACAAACTACTGAAAACTGGAAATCCTAACTACGAATCGCGGCTCCTCAGAGTCAATCCTCAACTGGCTGCTCGCCGTCCTCTGCATAAGAGATACATGCCACACAAGAAACATAGAAATAGGGAGTAAGAAACATGAATATGAAATATAATGGAAAGGAAGCAGTTAGCAACACGAGCATACATCAAACAATCATGTTATAGCATGCAACAATATAACATATCAATATCATCATACAAACGTGTATGCTATGCAATGCAAACTCTACACCACTACTCCATTAAGCACTTGGATCCATTTATCTCAGGTAGTCAACTTCGGAGTTGAATTTCCACACTGGCCAATAAGCACTAACGCCGTAGTAATCCACCAAACCATGGGTGGACGCCTAGGATAGTCGGTGCACCATATTCAAGGGTGCGCCACCACAATTGTAGATGATTCACTTGAATCGCCGCGGACGGCCAGATCGCCTTACTCTCGGACGACCTCCCCTATGTTGAACATCCTCCAATAACATCTCCGATGCGTGAATGCATTCTCAACACAACACATAAACACAACCACCACCTCCGCTTGGGCCCATAGGCTACCCAAGTTTTTAACACCATCAACACCTCAACCACTCGGCTATCGATGATTATCGTTATCTTTTGTATTCATTAATTAAATACTCTAGTTGTTTTGTACTAGAGATTACCACCTAGACCATAAAGCCTCAAGACCCCCTTGGCCACCAGCCTACCAAGGTACCATATCATTATTAACACCCTAGCCATTGAGCGCTAGAGATTACTACCTTGACCATCATGCATCAAGGCCCCCCTTGGCCACTAGGCTACCAAGGTACAATAATCTTATCACTTGTCTTGGGTCTTCATGTTTCGTTGGTATTTTATCAAGTCTTTTAGAGCATTTGGGGTGAAACCCCTGCTTCATCACTGTTCTGCATAGGTGAGCACGAGCGTGATCACCCCTCAACACGGTTGTGCTGAGCTCACAGTCAAGCACGATTGTGTTAACTATTGAGCACAAGCGTGCTTAAGCAGTGCGCCCAGTTCTGGGCAAAAGGGTCACAGACCCCTTGCCAATACATTGGGAACAATTCAGATTCAATCCTAAGGGTTCTTACTAACCCATTGATCATCAGTTTCATTAGTATTGATTAAAAGTTCATGTCTTATAATTACAAGGGAATTAATCCTTTAGTTTCATTCCATTAATTGTCCCTAATCGCTCAAGATCAATCCCTACGGTCCTTGACTAAGCCATTGGCATAATCCTCACTCATTACTAACATTCAGTCTTATGAACAAGGGGAACAACCTCCCTTAACATTGTTTAACAGTTTTATTGTATTTATGCCATGCGTTCATAATACCAAACAAAAACCAATATATCACAATATCATAATTATGATAAAAACACTCAATCATGGCATCGTTACGTCAACAGGAACATAACAGACATCAATAAACAATTAATAATAGTCATGCCAATATCATAACAACAAACAGTTTAACATCAGATAACAATTAGGCATATAGTCATACAACATGTTATCAAACATAAACGGTTATGGGAATTCTTCGTCTTACGCTACCCCCAAGCCTACATACTCATACTATTCCTTCTCCCCATACCTAGTATGAAGAATTCCCGTTAAACCGAAGACGCTCCTAGACTGGTTCCCTCGAACGGCTCGACGAACGATCCCAAGCCTTGGTCAACACAAACAGGGTTAACCCATTAGTTCCCAATTCATGAAACATAAAAGGAAACATAAGAGGGAAAACCATTACCATTCCTAATTGGTCCTAGTGCGTGATTATACTCTCTCAACTACGAACAGAACACCAAACAAGGATTGGGTTCGAAGGGGAAGAATGAGAGAGGCTGTCGTCACACTTAGGATTGCCTAAAGTGCCAATTTTGAGGGTTTCACTCATAACCCTCGCTATTCACTGTCTACATATAGACTCTGACCCCGAGCACGGTCGTGCCCCACTTAGCGTCAGCGAGACGCGTTTTCCCCTTGAGCACGGTCACAAGCAAGCCACAAGACACGTGCATCGAGCACGGGCGTGATGACACATGACCACGGGCGTGCTCATGCGTCAGGAAAGGATTTCTTTAACTCAAAAACCCCACTTAGCCTACTCTAAACCTTCCTAACAAACAAGACACACATAAAAGCACTTATACGAAAAACTGGTTGTTACAATTCCACCCCTTATAATAATTGTGTCCTCGAAATTTCTACTCACCTTGAACAAAGATATGCGGGTATGCCTCCATCATCTTGCTCTCAAGCTCCCAAGTAGCACTCTCCTCAGTTGCCCCACTCCAAATGACTTTAACCAAAAGAATCTCTTTGCCCCTCAGCTACTTCACCCTCCGGTCCTCAATTCAAAGGGGTTGTACCTCAAAAGTCAAATTCTTTTTTAACTGAATTGTGTCAGGGACTATCACATGGTTTGGGTCATTAATGTACTTACGAAGTTGTGACACATGAAAACATTGTGAAGTTTAGACAAGAAAGGTGGCAATGCAATTTGGTACGCAACTTCATCGACTCTTTTAAGAATTTGGTAAGGGCCAATGAATTTGGGAGTAAGTTTCTTCGCTTTCATCACTCTACCGACCTCAGTTGTTGGTGTGACTCTCAAGAATACGTGATCGTCTTCCTTTAATTTGAGCGCCTTCCTCCTTTTGTCATGGTAGCTTCATCTTTTCATGAATCATCCTCACCTTTTCTGTTGTTTCTTTCACTATCTCAGGTCCTAATACAACATTATCACCAAGTTCACTCCAACACAAAGGTGTCCTACATCTCCTCCATAAAGGAGTTTCATAAGGTGCCATCCCAATACTGGAATGGTAGTTGTTGTTGTAAGTGAACTCTATTAGGGGCAAAAACTTGTCCCAACAACCAAACTGTTCTAGCACACAAACTCTAAGCAAGTCCTCTAAGGACAGGATGGTTCTCTCAGACTGACCATCCGTCTGCGAGTGATAGCTGAACTTAGCCTAAGCTTGGTATCTAAGGCCTCATGCAAACTAGCCTAGAACTTAGAGGGAAACCTCGGGTCGCTATCTGACACTATGCTAGAAGGTACACCATGTATCCTAACTATTTCCTTGATATATAACTGGGTCAACTTTTCCAAATGGTATTCGATGTTCATCGAGATGAAATGGGAAGACTTCGTCAATCTATCCACAATAACCCATATCGCTTCATAGCCGACTGGAGCCCTCAGGAGTCGAGATACAAAATCCATGGCAATACTATCCCATTTCCACTCTGGGATACTCAAAGGTTGCAAATTTCCCGATGGCTTCTAGTGTTCTATCTTAGCCTTTGGCACACTAAACAAGCATACACAAACTCAGCCACATCTTTCTTCATCCTAGGCCACCAAAACATCCTCTTTAAATCCCGATACATCTTAGTGGCACCTGGGTGCACACTTAGTCCACTCCTATGTCCTTCTTCAAGGATCAACTTCCTAAGCTCTGGGACGTCTTGTATACAGATTCTATCTTTGAACCTCAAAACTCCATCACTTTCGTCCTTAAAAATAAGGTCTCTACCTTGAGCAAGTAACTCCCTCTGGTCTAATAGAAACTTATCTAACTTTTGGCCTTCTCTAACTTGATCCATCAAACTGTTGGTAACCTTTAAGGTCCCAAGCCAAATGCTCTTAGGGGTAACTTCCCAAGCTAAACTTAAGTCCCTAAACTCCTCGATCAGATCCATCTCCCTAACCATCAAAGCGGAGACGTGTAAGGTTTTTCTACTCAAAGCATTTGCCACTACATTGGCCTTTCCTGGTTGGTAGGTCAAATCAAACTCATAATTCTTTAAAAACTTCATCCACCTACGTTGTCTCATATTGAGATCTTTCTGGTCAAACAAATATTTCAAACTCTTATGATCACTAAAAACCTCAAACTTAGCTCCATAAAGGTAATGCCTCCAGATCTTTAAGGCAAACACCACGGCTCCTAAATCTAGGTCATGGGTAGGGTAGTTCTTCTCATGGATTTTCAACTGCCTAGAATCATAAGCAGTAACCTTACCATCTTGCATCATCACTCCACCTAAACCTTTCTTCGATGCATCACAATACACTACGAAAGGTTTACTAGGATCGGGTAAAACCAAAACCGGTGCTAATGTTAACCTATCCTTCAAGGTTTGGAAACACTCCTCGCACTTAGAGTCCTACACAAACAATTGTCCCTTCTTTGTGAAATGGTTCAAGGGTAAAGCTAACTTAGAAAAGCCTTCTATAAACCTCCTATAGTACCCTGTTAAACCCAAGAAACTTCAAACCTCGGTCACTGACTTTGGTGATTCCCACCGGAGCACCGTCTCTACCTTAGCCGGATCCACGACTATCCCACCTTTAGAGATCACGTGACCTAAGAAACTCACCTCCTTTAACCAAAACTCGCACTTAGACAACTTAGCATACAACTGCTTCTCCTTAAGGG
Source organism: Sophora flavescens (assembly GCA_030762895.1). Classification (NCBI taxonomy): domain Eukaryota; kingdom Viridiplantae; phylum Streptophyta; class Magnoliopsida; order Fabales; family Fabaceae; genus Sophora; species Sophora flavescens. The sequence goes on along the minus strand of CM061066.1, from coordinate 102,081,664 downwards.
TCTACAAGACAACCCTCAAGTGCTCCTCATGTTCCTCCTTAGTCATGGAACTTATCCAAGCAAGGGTGAAAGGTCTTATTCTTGTAATCCATGAACACAGCAAGAGCATTAGTTATACCAAAGGGCATAACTAAATACTCAAAGTGACCATATCGCGTTCTAAACACTGTCTTCGAGATGTCCTCAGACTTAACCCGAATGTTATGGTACCTTGACCTCAAATCTATCTTCGAGAACACACAAGCCCCGATCAACTGATCCACAAGATCATCAATCCTAAGGAGGGGATACATGTTCTTAACGGTCACTTTGTTGAGCTATCGATAGTCGACACACAACCTCATACTGTCATCTTTCTTCTTCACCAACAACACCGGTGCTCCCCATGGGGATACGTTAGACCTGATGAACTGCTTCTCCATCAGATCTTCTAATTGTTCATTTAACTTGGCTAGCTCTAGAGGAGACATTCTATAAGGTTCTATGGATATAGGCCCAGTGCCAGGCACTAAATCTACGGTAAACTCCACATCCCTCTCTAAGGGTAGTTCGTAAACGTCCCCTGGGAACACTTCAGTAAATTCTCGTACAACAGGCACACTATCGACATTAGGAGGGCTCTCGACTTCCAGGGAAGATAGCATCATGTACACTTGGGCTCCTTAGTTCATCGAATCCTTATCTTGGTTGGTAGAGAGAAAGCTAGGATCCCTAGACTCCACTGGAGTTCCAAAAACTATGGTTTATCGAAGCAATTCAGAAGAACGTGGTTGGAAGATAACCAGTCCATGCCAAGAATAACATCAAGGTCTTTTAGAGGTAAGCATACAAGATCAACAATAAAGTCTCTACCGTCTATGGTAATAAGAATATTCTTGCATGCATAAGAAGTAAGAACAGGTTTATTCGTGGGTGTGGCAACAACTAAATCACACTCAAGAAGTGTCACTGGCAATTTAAGACTCTTAGCACATTCATATGACACAAACGAGTGGTCGCACTCGAATCAAACAATACAGTTAAACGAATTCCCCTAATGAGGCACATACCTTGGATCAAATCTTCAGATTCGGAGGCCTCGGCTCCACTGAGAGTAAAGACTCTCCCCGTGGTCTTCAGTCGATTGGCTTGAGGTTTCTGACCTTTGCTCGCACTATGTGGCTCTGACTTTCCTCCCTCGCAGTTCCGACTGATGTGGCCATGCTTGTCACACATGAAGTAGATGATGTCCGCCTCCTTGCATTGGGTAGTGAAGTGATTTTGTCCACACTTACCACACCGAAGAGGTCTGGAATCGAAGGAATCCCATCTCCTGGACCAGTCTGAAGAAAACTGAGACTTCTTGCCATCTCACTTGAAGTCCTTGCCAGCTGGAGCGAGACGCGGCTTCCACTTGTTTCCCTGATCATTCCTCTTGTTGCCCTGGTTGTTTGATCCCTTGGAGGCTGACCCTCCAGACTTGCAGGCATCTTTATAGATCCTCCACTTGTTCACTAAAACGGGAAAGACTCGAATCTCCTGGTAGCTGATAACCTGCTTAATCTCTGGACGCAGACCATCCTCAAACTTGATGCATTTGGAACGATCGTCCGCCACATACTGATACAGTGTATAGTAACGGGCAAGATTCTCAAACTTAGCCGCATACTCTCTTACTGACATGTTGCCTTGCTTCAGTATCAGAAATTCCATCTCTTGCTTGTCCTTGATGTCTGTAGGGAAGTACTTCTCGAGGAATCTGTCCTTGAACAAAGTCCATGTGATCATAGTACCCTCTGCCGCCTGCAAGCATTGACGACAGTTCTCCCACCAATGCTTAACCTCCTCAGTCAGCATGAAAGTCCCAAAGATGACCTTCTACTGATCGTTGCATCCCATAGCTCGGAAGATCTTCTCGGTCTCCCTCGTCCACAACAAGGCACCCTCAAGATCATAAGCTCCCTTGAAAGAAGGCGGATTGTTCTGCTGGAACTTATTGAGACCCTGTAACTCAACTGGTCCCCTGTTGTTGTTGATGTTCTGGTTTTGGCCTATCGCGTTGGCAAGGAGTACCAAAGCATCTGTGATAGTTCGGTCGTTTCTGCCTCCTCTTCCCACCATAAGTTCCTGTAAACGCCCAAGATAACTTGTTAAATACAGGGAACTTAAAGTAGGAAAAGCTACGGCTTCTAACATATAGCATCATTGTCTATAACAAGAATAGACAATTCCAACAAGAGCACACAACAGACTCACAACAGACTCATACCACGTCCGGACAGGGCCGAACTACTCTGATACCACTAAATGTGACACCCTCTACCCTGAAGACATATAAAGCATTAAAAGATAAGGTAATTTTAAAATAAACATCATTTATTGAAAATAATCAAAACTAAGGTAAACGGCACCACATCGTATCAAGTCTCAAAACGCGGAAAATAAAAACATAACATAAACAAAAAGAAAACCCAACCCCGATGTCACATTACAGAGCTGGTACAACCAATCCAGAATAAACCCTCGGATACAACTGAAAACAACTAACTAAACAAACTAATAAAAAATGGAAATCCTAACTACGAGTCACGGCTCCTCAGTGTCACTCCTCAACTGGATGCTCGCCGTCCTCTGCATAAGAGATACATGCCACACAAGAAACATAGAAATAGGGAGTAAGAAACATGAATATGAATATAATGGCAATGAAGCAGTTAGCAAGATGAGCATACATCAAACAATCATGTTATAGCAGGCAACAATATAACATATCAATATCATCATACAAATGTGTATGCTATGCAATACAAACTCGACTCCACTACTCCATTATGCACTTGGATCCATCTATCTCAGGAAGTCAACTACGGAGTTACATTTCCACATTGGCCAATAAGCACCAACGTCAGGGCAATCCACCAAACCTTGGGTGGACCCCTAGGATAGCCGTCGCACCTTATTCTCGGGTACGCCACCACGGTTGTACGTGATTCACTTGAATCGCCGCGGATGGCCAGATCGCCTTACTCTCAGACGACCTCCCCTATGTTAAACATCCTCCACTAACATCTCCGATGCATGAATACATGCTCAACACAACACATAAACACAACCACCACCTCCGCTTGGGTCCATAGGCTACCCAAGTTTTTAACATCATCAACACCTCGACCACTCGGCTATTGAGGATTATCGTTATCTTTCGTATTCATTAATTAAACACTCTAACTGTTTTGTACTAGAGATTACCACCTTGACCATCAAGCCCTAAGGCCCCCTTAACCACTAGGCTACCAAGGTACCATATCATTATTAACACTCTAGCCATTGAGCACTAGAGATTACCACCTTGACCATCATGCATCAAGGCCCCCTTGGCCACTAGGCTACCAAGGTACAATAATCTTATCACTTGTCTTTGGTCTTCATGTTTCGTTGGTATTTTATTGTCTTTTTGAGCATTTGGTGTGAAACCCCTGTTTCAGCACTGTTTTGCATTCTGTTCTGCACGTGCTCACCCCTCAGCACGGTCGTGCTGAGCTCACAGTCAAGCATGATCATGCTGACTATTGAGCACAAGCGTGCTTAAGAAGCGCGCCCAGTTCTGGGTTTGAATGGGAGCACGGGTGTACTCCCTATTGAGCACGGGCGTGCTCGAGTGCGTGCCCTGCTGGTCTGGGTAGAAGGGTCACAGACCCTTTGCCAATACATTGGGAACAATTCAGATTATCCTAAGGGTTCTTACTAACCCATTGATCATCAGTTTCATTAGTATTGATTAAATGTTCATGTCTTATAATTAGAGGGGAATTAATCCTTTAGTTTCATTCCATTAATTGTCTCTAATCGCTCAAGATCAATCCCTATGGTCCTTGACTAAGCCATTGTTTAACAGTTTTATTGTATTTATGCCACTCGTTCATAATACCAAACAACAGCCAATATATCACAATATCATAATTATGATAAAAACACTCAATCATGGCATCGTTACATCAACAGGAACATAACAGACATCAATAAACAATTAATAATAGTCATGCCAATATCATAACAACAAATAGTTTAACATCAGATAACAATTAGGCATATAGGCATACAACATGTTATCAAACATAAAGGGTTATGGGAATCCTTCGTCTTACGCTACCCCCAAGCCTACATACTCATACTATTCCTTCTCCCCATACATGGTATGAAGAATTCTCGTTAAACCGAAGACGCTCCTAGACTGGTTCCCTCGAACGGCTCGATGAACGATCCCAAGCCTTGGTCAACACAAACAGGATTAACCCATTAGTTCCCAATTCATGAAACAAAAGAAAACAGAAGAGGGAAAGACCATTACCTTTACTAATTGGCACTAGCGTGTGATTGTACTCTCTCAACTACAAACAGAACACCAAACAAGGATTAGGTTCAAAGGGGGAAGAATGGGAGATGATTCCGTCACAATTGGGATTGCCTAAAGTGCCAATTTTGAGGGTTTCACTCATAACCCTCGCTACTCACTGTCTACATATAGACTCTAACCCGAGCATTGTCGTGCTCCACTTAGCGTCAGCGAGACGCGTTTCCCCCTTGAGCATGGTCGTGCTTCCTATTGAGCACGGTCGTGCTTGTGTCTCAAGCAAGCCCCAAGACACGTGCATCAAGCACGGGCGTGATGACACATGAGCACGGACTTGCTCAGGTGTCAGGAAGGGATTTCTTTAACTCAAAAACCCCACTTAGCCCACTCTAAACCTTCTTAACAAATAAGGCACACATAAAAGAACTTATACGGAAAATGGGGTGTTACAGACCCTCTGTACAATGGGGCTGGTAGAAGGAGCTGAATCAGAAGCACAAGAATGAAGGTTTGAAGGTGCATAGTAGCCAAAGGCAGGACATGATGCCTGAGTCTACTTTATGCTTGTTCTCTGGCCTTTTCGGGTGTATTATTTGTCTTGTTATTATGTAAAAGCATGATAGCCTAGTCTTGCTCTTCACAATGTTTAGGGATTCTTAATATGTATAGGGTGTCGGTCTATCTTTCAGGGTGTAGTATTCATGAAAGGTTGATTTTGGTGTTGATATTGTTTGAACTGTGATGTACTTTGTTTTGATTCAACTTTGAGCTCATGATAGAGTTGATCCTCTCCTTCCCTTCTTAGAAGGTGGGAAGTGTGATCTCTTGTGATGCTTAAGTTGAATATTTTTAATAATATGACTACTTATCGAAAAAATGATAATGTATAGAAAGTAGTAAAAATATTTAAAGAAAAATGGGAATAGACAATGCTTCTCCAAGGAAACATTATTGTAGCTCCATCTATGATAGCACATTCTTGAACAAGCGTTATCTTTTGTAGGTGACTAAGGCTGTGTTTGGATAAACAGTTTATTTAAGTGCTTATAAAAGAAGGACTTGTGTGAAAAGCTTTTATGTCTTAAGATCCTTTTAAGTTAAGTTATTTAGTGTTTGGATATAAACTCAAAAAATTGCTTTTTGAATCTATAAAATATGCAAAAACAACTTCCTGCATAATCTTTGACATAAGGTTTTTCAATTAACCAAAAAGATGACTTCTCAAAATAACCTAAAAACAACTTTTTGGAGTCGATAAGTTATTTATCTAAGCTAATCCAAAATTGTTTTTTTTTTCTACATAAAATCATTTATATGAACATAGAAGCCCCAATAAGTTATAAGTTGTGTTATCCAAACGAGACATAAGATATATAGCGCTTCATAAGTTAAGCACTATATATCTTTAGTATGACCCTAAGACAACAGTTCTCTTAGCATGTTATCTTAATTTTAACTACGATAATATTTCCTTGGGGAAGTGCTTTCATCGTATACCTTTTTTAATAGGTTTAAGATAGATATCGTTCAAAAGTCCTCTAAAATGACAAAAAATAAATACTATTAAAGGTCGAATACGCTATCAAAGGTCGTTTCTAACAATGCATCGGCTATAGTATATTAAGGGTACACTTTTTCATGGCCTAATATCACATTTTCATGGTCGGATATAAAAGGGTGTTATCCGGTAAATTGTTTTGATATTATGTTTATTGTGATTAATTAGGTTCGATTATAAATTTATAGGCTTAATTGCATTTTTGATCCCCAAGTATTGGTAATGTGCGATTTTGGTCCCCACATTTTTTTTGAGTGCATTTGGTCCCCCTAGTTTTTCAATTGTGCAATTGTAGTCATTCCATCCATATGCTGTCAAATTGGTAACAGAGTTTGCTGATATGCCACACCAAGTGGATTAAAATATATTTAATTATTAATTTTTTTAATTAAAAATTTTAAATATTGTTTTTAGCAGGTGACGGGTCCCTTAATTCGTGTCAAATGAGCCACAAACCCATCCCTTTGTTATAAATAGAACCCTAAACATATTTTGCTCCCAAATACTAAAATAAATATATTTTAATCTACTTGGTAGTGAGCAAACTTTGTTACCAATTTGACAGCATATGGATGGAAGGACTATAATTGCACAATTGAAAAACTAAAGGGATCAAATATGCTCGAAAAAAATATGAGGGACCAAAATCACACATTACCAATACTTGAGGGACCAAAAATACAATTAAGCCCAATTTATATTGGGATTGATTTTAAAATTAAGTATAATTAATTTAGAGTTCATTCTATCTCCATTGTATCCTATAAATAGGACAGACCCCATGTTAGTACTACGTCTCTCTCTCTCGTTCTCCATTTTTAACAATTTATACAACGGGATATACCTTTTTCTACCATTTTCTCTTCTGAAAAAAGAAGATTCGATGACACATTTTTATACATATAAGTAAAAATTGAATAAAACATATATATTAAGATTGTTAGTTGATCTTATTTAAAAGAATCATTGAAAATAGAAGTTATCTAAATTATCATTCTTCTTATTAAACTTATATTGCTGAAATTAAAAATATTTATTAAAAAACAAAATTTATATTGAATGAAAGATATTTTAATAATAATTGTTCCTGCCGAGATCCGACTTGCCGGAATCTCGCCGTAGAACGTCATACCAAGAGTGGACAATGGGGGTTGTTTTAGATTTTAGCTTGACAGAATCTGATATTCCGGTCCTACGTATCCCAATGGGAATCAAAGTCAGACGTAGTTCTAGGTTCAACCCTTGGTGGTGCGGTGATCTCGATCCCCTAATCTTGTATCCGATGGATACCAGCGAGCAAGGACTGTCTGATAGTCTCTTGGACGAGCTAGTTCCTCTAATATGCTTAAGGGAGAGTTACCGGAATTCAGTGAAAAGGTCCCTTTCTATCATGGGTACTCCTCCTTTTATAATAGGATTCCCATATCAGAAAGAGATCTGATTTATCTCTTTCTATCTCTTGAATCTCTTTTGAGATGTGATTCCTTATTTTAAGGGATATTATCTCTTTTAACCGGATGAGGTTATTTTAGATAATATCAGGATTTAATTAAGGATAATACCAATATCTTATCCCTTAATTAGGTGATCTTCAATATCTTATCCCTTAATTAGGTGATATTCAATATCTTATCCCTTAATTAGGTGATCTTTAACTTATTATCTTTTAACTTCCGGACTGGGCCGGGTATCCGAGCTCGGTGACCGGGTTTCACTCTTCGGCCAGTACACAAGCCCCCCAAACTTTGAGCTAATTAAGCGTAAAAGATTTCATGATGTTAGCCGAGCTCAGGAACTCGGTTTTATCTTTCTGTCTTTAGACTCATCAGGTGATTGACCGAGCTTCATACTTTATACATATATATACATCCTCCAACTCGGTGAGCAGCTCGGGTGACCGAGCTTGATGCTTTCGGGGTGTCGAACTCTATATCTCGGCTCATACACAAGCCCGCCAAGCTTTGAGCCAATGGCATCAAAGCTTTTTTTGCGGGAGCCGAGGCTAGCCGAGGTGGAGGTGATTGCTTGTTTTGTGCTGACGTCATACTTTCTCGGATCTCGAGATGGAAATGAAACGTTACTTTGTGTGACGCGTGGCCTTCATGGCATCATTTCCGAGGCTTGCGCTGTAGTTGCGTGCTCAAACGACAAGTCGAGAGCCGGAGCTCAACCGAGTGGTCGGGAGCCAGAGCTCAATCGAGTGGTCGGGAGCCGTTGTTCAATCGAGTGGTCGGGAGCTGGAGCTCAACCGAGTGGTCGGGAGCCGGTGCTCAACCGAGTGGTCAGAAGTCGGAGCTCAACCGAGCAGTTGGAGGCCGGAGCTCAACCTAGTAGGGAGCCTGAGCTCGAACCAGTAGTCGGGAGCTGGAGCTCAACCGAGTAGGGAGCCCGAGCTTCTCGTTTCAAGTTGCTGAGCTTCACATTTCGGCCAATTCTTAAGTTCAGCGGGCTCGGTGGGCGAGTCTAGTAATCATTTCCCTTTGATTGTTTGGAGATCTAGCTTTAATTCTCGTCCAATATTTTAGTTTGGTAGGCTCAGTGGCCGAGTTTAACATCTCGATAAGTGTATAAGCTCCCCAAGCTTTGAGCTCAGAATAAGCGAAAGAGCTTTATGAAAGAAGCTGAGCTTGTCCTTAGTGTTGATAAAGTATTGGATTTGCGTAGATCCTCTTACTTCGGCTAATACCTCTCGGGCAATACTCGAGTTTGGTGGTTGAGGTTCACATCTCAGCCAGTAACATGTTCTGAACATAAGATACTTCAATCTTACCTTTGTTTAAGATAAGTTTAGAAGCTGGTAGCTGAGATTCGACTTATTAGTGATTCAGGCTCGAACCAATCTTTTGAAGAGTCAAGTTCAAACTCGGTCATTAGGAATTTACCTCGGTGCTTGTATTTCATCCTTTAATTTTTGATGCTTTTCAAGATGCTTATCTTGAGAGTTTGAACTTGACTCACCTTTTTCCGAATGTAGCTCGGTCTTTGAAGTTCTTGAGAGCTCTTAACATTTTCTTCGAGTAGCTCATAACCCTTTCATTTGGTGGATTTTGAAATACCCGCTAACTTTGAAACTTGACCTCGAATTATTTTCCCGATCTTGAAGGTGTGTCTCAGAATAAACTTTCCTAATATCTTCTCCAATTTGTATGAGAAAATAGTTTTCATACAAGTTCTTCGAGCTGTAGGCTAAGGGATATCCTTTCTCTGAAATTTCCGAGAATATCCTTCCTTTATCCCCATTAGCCCCCCAAGCTTCGAGCTTGAAATAAGCGAAAGAGCTTAAATGTCAACCCGCATGTCTTAACACGCTTTTTGGTGCCGAGGACTTTGGACTATGATTCACGGGAGCATTGCTTGGAAATCTGTTTTTTGTAGAACCAAGCCTTTCTTGGGTTATCGTCTTGGTTGGCCGAGCACTGCTCAGATTATTGTGTGGAGCCCAGTCTTACTTGGGATTTCGGCTTATTTTGTTGAACACTACCAGGATTTCCTTCGAATCCTGGGTCTCTAACATGCATGATCTGCTGTGGACTTTATATTGGAGCGAAGATGTTGTGCTTGGCCTAGGATTTTTATTGCGAGGAAGGAAACATGGCTCGACCTCGACTTTTTCCGGTGCGTAGTGCGAGGGAGCATAGCTCGACCTCGGCTTTTTGGTGCGAAGGAGCAATGCTCGACCTCGGCTTTCTAGGCTTCTGCCCTTTGTTTTTAGCTAGACAATTTTAACTCTGGCCCTTTAGTGGGTTCTCAAGTTATTAAGCCAGCATATGCTCGGCTTTTACTAGAATTGGGCCATGATGCGAGCAGGAAAGCTGCGGTCGCTTATGCTCTTCTGAGTCTCCTCCATTACCTGTTTTTCGAGCCACGAGTTTTCTAATAATGAAAAGTATGAAGGCGGAAGCTGCCCGAACTTTGCGCACTGGGGATGATCTTGAAAAAGCCATGGCAAAGTGTGAAGAGCAAGCTCGGCTAATTGGGCAATTGAAAGCCCAAAAGGTAGAGCTGAAAAAAGGCAATACCACCCTTGTGGCCGAGCGGGAAATGGAAAGAACCGATCGGCTCAACCTTCAGAAGGTCGTGGAAGGGCTTCAAGCTGAGAAGGAAGTCAGTCTTGAGTTGCGAAAGTTGTTGGAATCCGAGAAGGAGGAGAATCTGAGGCTCCATTTTGATCTGGCTGAAGCCGAAGCTTCTATCATGAGGGAGCATGTTAATGGCTTTTCCCGAACCGTAAAGCAGCTTCAGCATTTCAATCCGAATGTTGACTTCTCCTGTGCTGACGTGGACAAGGATTTTAATCGAGATGGAATCCTAGTTCCATTGTCCGAGCTGGAGGATGAGGAGGTCGTATCTCAAGGGGAAGAGGGCGAGGGGAAAGCGGCCGAGGAGGGACCCTTCGCCAGTCTGCTACCCTCCCTCCAAATGCCGAGGATGACCTTGACTCATGAATTTGTATTAGTAGGTTAGGAAACACGTTGTTTTTGGGGGATGCCCTTTTGATTTTGAAATCTTATGTATTCTGGGCTTGGCCCATGGTTATTGATGGACCGACATGCACCTTACTTTTTGCAACTATTTTTCTAAGTTAGTACTTGCTTAGTTTCAGCGTGTTACGCGATTTAGTCGTCATAATTTGAAATACCTGTAGGTTCTTACCTACCTTCTTAGGCCTTGAAATACCTTTTCAGGCATTAAGTTGTTATTACCGTTGTAGGCTCGGCATTTCGACCTCAACTCGGTCGACTTTAGCTCGGTCAGCCTCTTTAGGCTTTATACACCTTTATAGGCTCGACACTTCGACCCTGATCGGTCGATTTTAGGCTCTTTAGGATTTATAAACCTTTATAGGCTCGGCACTTCGACCCTGATCGGTCGATTTTGGCTCGGTTAGCCTCTTTAGGATTTATACACCTTTATAGGCCCGACACTTCAACCCTAGTCGGTCGATTTTGGCTCGGTCAGCCTCTTTAGGATTTATACACCTTTATAGGCTCGACACTTCGACCCTGATCAGTCGATTTTGGCTTGATCAGCCTCTTTAGGATTTATGCACCTTTATAGGCACGACACTTCGACCCTGATCGGTCGATTTTGGCTCGGTCAACCTCTTTAGGATTTATCCACCTTTATAGGCCCGGCACTTTGACCCTGGTCGGTCGATTTTGGCTCGGTCAGCCTCTTTAGGATTTATGCACCTTTATAGACTCGGCACTTTGACCCCCTGATCGGTCGATTTTGGCTCGGTCAGCCTCTTTAGGATTTATGCACCTTTATAGGCTCGGCACTTCGACCTTGATCGGTCGATTTTAGCTCGGTCAACCTCTTTAGGATTTATACACCTTTATAGGCTCGGCACTTCGACCCTGGTCGGTCGATTTTGGCTCGGTCAGCCTCTTTAGGATTTATGCACCTTTATAGGCTCGGCACTTCGACCCTGATCGGTCGATTTTGGCTCGGTCAGCCTCTTTAGGATTTATCCACCTTTATAGGCCCGGCACTTTGACCCTGGTCGGTCGATTTTGGCTCGGTCAGCCTCTTTAGGATTTATGCACCTTTATAGGCTCGGCACTTCGACCCTGATCGGTCGATTTTGGCTCGGTCAGCCTCTTTAGGATTTATGCACCTTTATAGGCTAGGCACTTCGACCCTGATCGGTCGATTTTAGCTCGGTCAGACTCTTTAGGATTTATACACCTTTATAGGCCCGACACTTTGGCTCGGTCGATTTTGGCTCGGTCAGCCTCTTTAGTATTTATGCACCTTTATAGGCTCGGCACTTCGACCTTGATCGGTCGATTTTATCTCGGTCGGCCTCTTTAGGATTTATGCACCTTTATAGGCTAGGCACTTCGACCCTGATCGGTCGACTTTAGCTCGGTCAGACTCTTTAGGATTTATACACCTTTATAGGCCCGACACTTCGACCCTGGTCGGTCGATTTTGGCTCGGTCAGCCTCTTTAGTATTTATGCACCTTTATAGGCTCGGCACTTCGACCTTGATCGGTCGATTTTATCTCGGTCGGCCTCTTTAGGATTTATGCACCTTTATAGGCTCGGCACTTCGACCCTGATCGGTCGATTTTAGCTCGGTCAGCCTCTTTAGGATTTATACACCTTTATAGCCCCGGCACTTCGACCCTGGTCGGTCGATTTGGCTCGGTCAGACTCTTTAGGATTTATGCACCTTTATAGACTCGGCACTTCGACCCTGATCGGTCGATTTTAGCTCGGTCAGCCTCTTTAGGATTTATGCACCTTTAATTTGAGGAGCTTCGACTCGTTTTCCTCTTAGTAAAACTTTGAGAGGGAGTTTTGGCTTGACCTTTGGAAAGGGAAGCATGGGGCTTCGACCTGTTATTTTCAAGGGAGCTGGAGCTCAACCACTTTGTAGTCGCAAATTTTGTGACTCTGGGAGTGGTATCATCCAAACATCACTTTGCTCAAATATGTAAATAATATGATGTGATGCTACAAAACACAACATTAAAGGCGTGGAGCAAACCATATCAAATGATATTAGATTTAAACTAGATTTAAAGAACAAAATCACCTGAGCATTTTGCGGCCTCTGATTTAGGCATTCCCTCAAGCCCATATGGTCGAGCTCTCCTAGAACGAGTTGTGTTGGTCGAGATCTGTAAGATATCTTCTTCAGCTCTCCGAGATATCTTCTTCAGCTCTCTGAGGCCGAGCTGCGGTGGCCGAGCTCTGTAAGATATCTTCTAAGAACCTGAATTGCTCCGTCTTTCCCCTGTTTATGCAGATTTCACAGCTGCTCCTAGATGGGCAAAATTGCACATCTTCGACTGTGTCCGAGTGCCCCTGGCAGATACCCCGTGGTCCAATACAAGGGCTTTCTTTAGCTTTTTCATTATTGACTCCGCCCTTTGAACCTGATTTAAGATTAGATCCCGGTTTAGCTGTTAGAGAAGTAATGTGATCCTCAACACTCCATAGGATGACACACTTGTCCTTTCCTCCAGAAAGAACAAAGGGTGTAGTTGGACTCATAGCTAGAGCAAATTCTGCATTATCCTTATGCCCAGTTAAGACCAGATCTGGGCGTGAAGTAGGAGACCTCAGAAGGACTTGGCGATTAGGATGGGTATCAACATTCCAAATTAAAACCTGAGGAGAATCAGATTGGGTGGCCAGTATATTATTATATTGCGGGGATTCCCTGATTCTGTTAACCTCGCCATCGTTTTGGACTTTTTGATGAAGGGAGAGCGTGCTTCTTCATTAAACTGACAAATATGTTCAACAGCTGCAACCCTGGATTTGACAACCTTGCAAGTAGCTATGACAAGAGTATTCGGAACGGTGCCGTCGGTTTGTTCGGACAGATAGAGACGGTGACTGCTCTTGTAGGTAAATTCCTCCAGTTGAGGACCCCATCGGCAAGAAAGAGAAGGCCAGACGAGGTTGTGATTGGCGAGCCAGTCGTAGAGGACAGGAATCAACGTCTTCCATTGGCTGTACCTCTCTTCAACTGAACTGAAATGGAGAAAGCGCTGACGTCGGAGGTCGGAGTCCTGACGGCTATAGAGGGTGAATGTGTGGCCAGAATATCGGTGATCAGATCCACGAATTCCAACTCCAGAGGCGATACCGGATGCTCCAGGCTCTCTTCGAGGACCAAACCGCCCAATCGGAACTTCGTCTTCGTAGGGTTTTGGGGAGTATTTCTCGAGAGCTTCGCTTGGGGTCGCGTAGAACACCAATTGGTCTCGGAAATTGTTCAGTACGACCACCACGAAGCCCGCCATGACGGCGGTTCCACTAGTGCAATAAGTGCTTTTTACGTCAGTTAAAATTGATTTTTTATGTCAGAATACTGACTGACGTAAATACAGCTGACGTTAAATATAACACTATTAACGTCGGTTCTTTAACACAACTGACGTTAATTTTGTCAAAATTAACGTCAGTTCTTTAACAAAACCGACGTAAATTTTGTTAAAACTAACGTCAATTGTTATCAAGAACTGACGTTAAAGGTCTTAATTTTAACGTCAGTTGTAATAAACAACTGACGTTAATAGTGTACTGTATATTTTTATAAAATACTTTTAACGTCGGTTGTATGATACAACCGACGCGTTAATAGTATTTTTTTAAATTCAGTTTTAAAATATCACTCCCCTAAGCCATCCCCGCATTCAAGAAATATCTCAAGAATACGTAATATCACACACATTACAGAATTGCAAAGGAAAAATGGAACAATGATCCATATGTATGCCTGTTCAAAACAATATATATTTATTAACATAGGTTATAAATGTATACTAAGTTTAAACTACCTATATCAATATCCCTTCGTGATGATCATCACGAGTGGCATGTACATCATCCACCTGTGTCTCCTCGATTATAGTAGGCATGTTTGTTGAAAAAGAAGGAGTCTCGGGAATATCAAGATTTGAATCTTCATTTTCATCACTACCATTATACATGCTTTTTCCTTGGAGAACCACGGACAACCTTTTGTTAGAAGGATCAGTGATGTAGAACACTTGTTTTGCTTGGGAAGCCATTATGAAAGGCTCATTTATATGACCTAACTTGTTGAGGTCTACCAATGTGAACCCCAATTCGTCGGTTTGTACACCACCGTTACTATCAACCCACTTACATTTAAATACCGGCACCGTAAGCTTAGTGTAATCGAGCACCCAAATATCTTCAATATATCCAAAGTAAGGTCTCGGTGATGTAATGGGTTTTGTGTCCTTTGCACTAGAGAAGTGCATTGCTTCGGCCACGATCATAACCCCACTATTTTGCATGGTACTCTTGTTATCTTGTTCCTTTGTATAAAAGGAAAAGTTATTTATGTCGTATCCGCTCCAACATATGACGTTGAAGTTAGGCCCATGTGCTAGCCATTTTACGTCATCAGAAGCAGTACTACCATCCTTAAGCATTTCTTCCTTGAACCATGGTAATAAAGTCTTGTTATGCTTGTTCAACAACCACCTTTCGCTCATTCGAGGGTTTTCTTGATTGACTTTTCTTTTATGTTCAAATAAGAAAGGCTGAATACATTCGATGTTGTTCAATACATACAAATGTGCTTGAAGCACTTCCTCCCGATCCTTCCTATTAATTCTTAAGCCATGTGTACCCTTACCTTGACATCTGATCTCATCATGCCGAGGCTTAGGAACCCCTATAGGATCCGTGTTATGAAGGTAGTCCGAACAAAACTCAATAGCTTCTTCTACAACATACCTTTGAACAATAGATGCTTCCGGATGATGAGGATTCTTCACGTACCCTTTCAAGATCTTCATGTAGCGCTCAACTGGGTACATCCATCTCAGAAAAACTGGCCCACATAATCTAATCTCCCTCACCAAATGAACAATTAAGTGAACCATTATGTCGAAAAAGGAAGGAGGAAAATACATCTCCAATTGGCACAAGATTGTAACAGCCTCAACTTCCAAGTCATCCAACATACGGGGGTCAACGACTTTGCTACATATAGAATTGAAGAATGAGCACAACCGAGTAATGGCATGTCTCACATTTTTTGTAGCAATACCACGAATAGCAACGGGCAGAAGTTGTTGCATCAAGATGTGACAATCATGAGACTTCAAGTCAACCAATTTAAGATCACTAGAGACAAGCCTCTTCATATTTGAAGAGTAACCATGTGGAACTTTGATGCCCTGAAGACACCCGCATAAACTTTGTCTCTTTTTTTTTTGACAAAGTATGACATGCTGGTGGCAAATAAGTCCGCTTACCATCCTCAACAACTGGAGCTAACTGCTCTCGTATACCCATAGCAACGAGGTCGAGACGAGCATTCACACCATCCTTTGTCTTGCCCTGAATGTTGAGAAGCGTCCCGATCACACTATCACACACATTTTTCTCCACATGCATCACATCAATGCAGTGTCTGACATCAAGCTTGCGCCAGTATGGAAGATCAAAGAATATCGACCTCTTCTTCCATATGTTTTTCTCAACAGCTTTACCTTTCTTTTTGGACTTGCCGAATATAACATCGATGTCCTTTACCCTCTGATAAACCTGCTCTCCAATTAAGGCCGCCGGCGCTTCTTCTGTCTCTTGGCATCCATTAAAAGCTTTTTTCATCTTACGATATGGGTGATCACGTCTAAGAAATCTCCGATGCCCAAGGTAAACCGTCTTCTTTCCATGATGCAACTGAGTGTAGCATGTGCCTTCTTCACATATAGGGCATGCTTTATTCCCTTGACACTTGCATCCTGACAAGTTACCGTATCTTGGAAAGTCGTTGATGGTGCAAAATAACATGGCACGAAGCTTGAAAGTCTCATGAGAATACCCATCAACTACATCAACACCTTCCACCCACAACGTTTTCAAGTCTTCAATCAAGGGACCTAGATAAACATCTAAGTCATTTCCCGGTTGCTTTGGGCCCGAAATCATCATAGGCAACATCATGTATTTGCGCTTCATGCACAACCAAGGGGGCATGTTGTAAATTACCAACAGAACAGGCCATGAACTATGAATACTACTCATGTTACCATAAGGATTCATTCCATCCGTAGCAAGTCCAAGCCTTAGGTTTCTTGGCTCATCGGTGAAATCCGGAAAAAGGGTCCTCCTGCGAACTATGATCATCATCATCATCATCACCACCCTTCACTTTGTATCGTGATAACCCACATTTGGGGCAATCGTGATTGTCTTCATGAACACCGGTGTACAATATGCAATCATTGGGGCATGCGTGTATCTTCTTATACTCCATACCCATAGGACACAATACCTTCTTGGCCTCATAGTTACGGTCAGGCAATGTGTTGTCCTCCGGAAGCAAGTCTTTCAACACTTCAAGCAATTCCGTGAAGCTTTTATCGGTCCAACCATTTCTCGCCTTCACACAAACCAATTTTAGCACCGCCGACAACCGTGTATGAGTAGTACACCCTGGATATAAAGGCTTATCCGCATCACCGCACAACCTATCATACACATGCACTCGATGAAAAGATTCTTGTCCAATATCACGGATCATGTCCTCTACTCGATCGTCCTCCATATCTACGTCAACGTCCTCACTTTGGGAGACACTCGCCGTATTACTACTCAACAACATATCACCATGCCATATCCATCTTGTATAACTCAAGCAAATCCCTTCACAAATCAAATGAGTATGTATATCCTTCACCGTACATTTCCTCGTATTCAAACACTTGACACAAGGACAACAGAACATTCCATTACTATTAGGAACATTCCTTTGAGTAAATTCTATAAATTCTCCCACCCCCTTCAAATACTCAGCACCAGTACGCTTACAAACCATCCAACTACGATCCATAACTAGATAGGTCCTGTAGATATACAAAACATATATATATCCAATATAAGGACAATACGGGAGATTGAAAACTATAGTTTTTAAAGATTAATTGCCAAGCACTGGTCACGGCCTGGCAGTGATGTCCATCACGGCCGTAACGTAACAACTGAACAGACCATGCCATCACAGGCAGAACTGATCACGGCCTAGCCGTGATTAGCATCACGGCCGTGACAGATCAACCAGCAGAGCAACATGCACTCAAAACCAAAAACAGAGACGTACATTCCAAACAACTCAAACTCACGGTTTCAAGTTTCAACTACTGAGACTACAGTTTCAACATACACTCAAAACCAAAAATACAAAAATGTGCCCTAAATACTCACCAGAAATAGGTGCTCGCGTGGTGGTGGGGAGGGGAGCTCGAGTGGTGGCCAACGTTCGATGTGGTTACTGAGAGCAGAGGGACAAGGAGAGTTAGTGCGCGGGAAGGGGAAAGAGAGATGTACGTCAAGTTATTACAAAGAATGAATGGAAAGACAGAGTTAGGGTTAATAGTGTACCTCACGGTGGTGGCGAAGAAGCCCTCGCGGTGGTTGCGGTGGAGATGAGCTCGCGATTAGGGTTCTGTGCTGGGTGAGAGTGAGAGTGATGGTTGAGAGTGATTTAGGGTTGAGCGTGATGAAAAGAGAAAAGAGACGTACGTACAGAGCGAAGTGCAGAAGGCGCGCGGGTGTAAACGTTTTATAAAACAACATTTAACGTCAGTTGTATTAAACAACTGAGGTTACAATTAACTTTTTAACGTCAGTTTTATTAACAAACTGACGTTAAATATTTATATTTTTTTAAAAAAAACACTTTTAACGTCCGTTGTTGAATACAACTGACGTTAAAAGTGTTGTGTAAAAATCATTCTCTATATAAAGTAACATTCTTACGTATCGATCTGTATCATCACGCCTCTTCTTTTCCTCTATATTTCTATTCCTTCACAAAATGGCTCGAGAGACTGTGTTAATTGAGTGACAACAGGGCATTTCGAGATAGGGATATAGGATTATTTACGTCGGCTATTTATTTAATCAAGTAAAAATCACACTTTTAACGTCAATTGTATAAACAACAGACGTTAAAAATAAATATTTTTTATTTTAAAAACACTTTTAACTTCAGTTTTATTCAACAACTGACGTTAACAGTGTATAAGTTTTTGCAAAAACATTCATTCCTTTGACTACTCTGCTACTTACCCATTGACCTGTGTTAAGAGTGACAACAGGGCATTTCAGATAGGGATATAGGATTATTTACGTCAGCTGTTTATTTAATCAAGTAAAAATCACACTTTTAACGTCGATTGTATAAACAATCGACGTTAAAAATAAATATTTTTTATTTTAAAAACACTTTCAACGTCAGTTTTATTCAACAACTGACGTTAAAAGTGTATAAGTTTCTGCAAAAGCATTCATTCCTTTGACTACTCTGCTACTAAATTACCCATTACTGCTGTGCTACTTACCCATGCACATTGTAACATATAATCCTCTTTATGAGCACTAAGTTTATACCTAGACTTAAAGGTCTATTTCTTCCTAATCCTTCGGGGCGTTTTCTTTTCTGCACGTTTATAATATATGACTGCCAACTTCCAATGCGCCTTGGAACCTAATGCTCTTAATGATCAATTTAATTTTTAGCAACTTACGACGCCTAGTAACTTCATCCCCTACTCCTATAAATAGCTTCCTTCCAACCTTTAATTTTTCTGCTTCACAATATGGCTCTGCCATGGAGATTAACTTCATCACTCTTTCTTCCTATACCTAGACTTAAAGGTCTCTGTCTTAATGGTCAAACAACTTCTGAGGTTGTGTAAATCGCATTACATGGGTGATAAGGGTGTGTAAATCGCATTATGTGAATTGCACACACCATCATCCTTCGGGAGAATCGCAGCTACAGTTCCAAAACCTCAGCTTTGGAACCAAGTGGCTGTTCCAAGAATATTGCTGAAACAGATCGAGTGCACCCTTCACTCTGCCCCGGCTCCAAAGTGACTGTGGATTCAGATGGAGCATCAAGGACTTCAAATGAGGGAGGGGATGCATTCAATGTTGGAGTTTCTGAGGACAGGACTGAGAAGAAAATGATGTTGAAGCAGAAACTTTTTTATGTTTTAGTGCTATCTTGCGGAAATTTTTTATCTTTTAATCATGTAATTGTATCTTATGAATCGCTTCATTGAGATACGATTTGATTATACATATATAACTTGTTTTATGTTAAGTTTTTATTTATTTTAATTTGCACAAGAATTTGTTAATTTACTAATTCAAGCTAATTAATTAAGATTAAAAATAAACTTTTAAAAAAAAAGATTAGAAATAAACTGCACTATATGGAGTGATGATCTGCATTAAGAGTGACAACAGGGAGAATGAGTTGATTATTTACGTCAGTTATTTATTTAATTGAAGTAAAAATCACACTTCTAACGTCTTATAAACAACTGACGTTAAAAGTGTTAATAATTTCTTGCAAAACACTTTTAACGTCAGTTCATTAAACAACTGACGCAAATAGTGATTTAATATTTACAAAACTGCTACCGCCTCACTTTTAACGTCAGTCCTTAAAACAACTGACGTTAACAGTGAATTAATGAAGTCTGATATTTACAAAACTGCCACCGCCCCCTTTTTAACGTCTAGTTTTTGGTTAACTGACGCAAACCTTTACCGTCTAATGTATATTTTTCACTAGTGTTCGGGAGCTGTCTGGCTCGCGAGGAGGTTGGCGAGGGTGGGGTGGTTTGGTTGAAGGAGAGAAGGGTGGGCCATCACCATAATAGAAAACGGGGATGGAAAGAAGAGTTTCGAGGCAGCAGCAAAGTGGATAAACACTCTTGCTGGCTGCTTATTCTGTAAGCAAATTTGGGGAAATTCCTGAATTCCATAATGACAAAAATATAGAATTTGAAAAAGCTTCATCACCATAGTTTTGATAGCTCATCTAATCAATTGTTAGACAGATGTCAATGAATGTGCAGCCGGGGAAAGTTTGCCTCGGCCCCACGGTGGGCGCCAAATGTTCCCGCCGAGATCCGATTTGCCGGAATCTCGTCGTAGAACGTCATACCAAGAGTGGACAATGGGGATTGTTTTAGACTTTGGCTTGACAGAATCTGATATTCCGGTCCTACGTATCCCGATGGGAATCAAAGCTAGACGTAGTTTTAAGTTCAACCCTTGGTGGTGCGGTGATCTCGATCCCCTAATCTTGTATCCGATGGATACCAGCGAGTAAGGACTGTCTGATAGTCTCTTGGACGAGCTAGTTCCTCTAATACGCTTAAGGGAGAGTTGCCGGGATTCAGTGAAAAGGTCCCTTTATATCATGGGTACTCCTCATTTTATAATAGGATTCCCATATCTGAAAGAGATCTGATTTATCTCTTTCTATCTATTGAATCTCTTTTGAGATGTGATTCCTTATTTTAAGGGATATTATCTCTTTTAACCGGATGAGGTTATTTATGATAATATCAGGATTTAATTAAGGATAATACCAATATCTTATTCCTTAATTAGGCGATCTTCAATATCTTATCCCTTAATTAGGTGATCTTCAATATCTTATCCATTAATTAGGTGATCTTCAATATCTTATCCTTTAATCAGGTGATCTTTAACTTATTATCTTTTAACTTTCGAACTGGACCGAGTATCCGAACTCGATGATCGGATTTCACTCTTCGAACAGTACAATAACTTTAATAAATAGGATGAAAATAATTTGAAATTTTTTACTTAGTACACAGAAGGGAATAGAAGATTTTACGAATTGAACCTGCTCTTGCTCATTTTCTTTTATCTTGGTACGTTAAAAGAATCATAATTATCTTGCTTATTTCCCGTCAGGTTTGACTCTAGCGCTGAATAAAAAATTTAACATTCTCGTTTCAGCTTATAAGCTTCAAAACTCGTGCAATTGATTCAGTTTGAAGTCAGCAACTGTCAGAGACAGTTAGTAATGCACCTATAAGATTAGTGTGTATTTCCGTCAATCACGTGATTTTGGATGAAATTGATTGGATATAAATGATTTTTAATACAATTGAGATTGAAGTAAAGTGATTTATGTATATTTGAATATTTTTATTTTGAAAGTAAGTTAGATATAAAATTTAGTATAATTTTTTCAATCCAAAAATAGAAGCTATTTCAAACTGTTTATGATAGAATTGATTTTGGATGCATAATTGTTTCTCTAAATATGTGACCAAATACCACTTTTTTTTTACTAGAATCATGTTTGGTAGATACAAAAACACTTTTGATATCTTAAAAAATAGAACCAAACACATTTTTAGAAATTAAAATGAGAAACTTTTAATCAAGAACATATGTATTTAATATTTGGAGGAGTGTTATACTTGAATCTCCAACAAAAACTAAACTTATTTGCATTGTTTAACCAGGGTACCGATTAATCAACTCACCGTACTAATAATATGTCAAAAAGCAGTAGGGATCATTGCCGTACTTTTTTCAACTTGTGTGAGGGAACTTTCCCACGCAACCACCCACAAGATATATGTCTTGGTCATAGGTTCGATCAACAAGAAAAACCATTACTACAGTGGGATGGTACTTTGTGGAAAATTTAAGCTAAATATCATCCAAGACTTAGACCATAGAGAAGATGAGTAATCTTTGTCCACACACAACCAACACGACTTGCCGTTTGTCCTTTAGTTCAGTTTATACTTAACCATGAATAGCAAGCAACTTGCTGCCATCCAGAATGGACCCTTTTGTTCTATTGTTTGGCGGTTCTGGCCGCTCTTGCTCGTTGACGTCCAAATTCTGAGTCTAGCAATTAATAAGTCAAGAGAAATGATTGTCGATACCGCGTAAACATACGGTGCACTGAAAAAAATGATATCATACTCGGTAATATGTAAGAGATAAAAAAATATAATATCCTTTATTGTTATCATTTTTTGATGTCAAAATATCATAACTCTTTCAACCAAAAAAATATATATCATAACTCTTAAGTCAAGTACATAACTTTTACGGAAATGCTGCATAGTACTATACGAAATTCGTAGTATGCAGATTGGTAGGTATGTGTTTGAATATATTTTCTCTCTCTTCCTATTTTCAGCAGCAATGTTGATTGTGATTGGTAGATAAATTTTTCGTAAGATTCGTATGAGAGTTATGTCGTACCATATAGTATTACTCCTTGGGATAGTTTAATTTTTTATCCGATAAAATTACATTTCATTAAGTTATTCATAATATATACATTGCTCATTTTCGTTAAGCATGCATTCGGTCAATGTATTTGGATGGAAATTCGAAAATAATATTCAATCATATGTGTTGTTGTCAATGAATTGGTGTCTTTTGCTAATAAGTTCTCTTTCTGATTTTTGTGACCTTCATTTCGTTCCAAGTTGTTTTTTTTAGTTTTGACGCATATAAAGGGTGACATTCCTAACGAAGGTTAGCAGAAACGTATGCACTTGTACAGAATTTGATGTTTATGGATATGTTAAATAGTCAGGAATGACGTGCCTCGTGGGGGTCAAGGGGTTGAATGAGACGGCTCGTCCTTCTAGGCATCTACAAAATTGTTGAAAAATATTAACATCACACTCTTTATCATACTCTTCTTCAATACACTCTTTATTATTGGATGGATTTCATGATGTGAGAATGAGACCCATCAAAAGAAATGGTCTCACATTAAATTCACCCAATAATACCAATAATAGAGGGTGTGTTAAGAGTCTTAAGACGAGCGTGATGAAGAGTGTGAAACTAATTCTGCTCAAAATTGTTTGATGCTCATGTTAATTAGTGTTTGCACTAGTTGGAATGTGTGTATGAAATTAAATATTTGCTTAAGATGAGATGCGTACTTAAGTGGCTAAGCCGGCCCATTATTTACGGTGTTAGATTATTTGTTAGGGAAATAATATCAGGTAGATTATACTACTACTATTTGCTAATACTAACTAAGAATCTTTTTAATTATGGGGGGATTTGATCCCACTTATCCTCATTAAATGCTCATAAATGAGTCGTTTTGTTAAGATATGAAAATCTTTTGGAAGGTGGGCTTATTCCCTATTTGGAGTGTGATGGCCCCCTGTGGACGCTGGACGCAATTTCTGTTCTTACAGGGCTGGGGGATTGAGATTTAGGTCCAGAATAGTTACCCGCAACATGGTGAATTGATATGGCATCCGATTACAAGTATACCCTTAGACAGTAGGGGTACTTTATTTGCAAAAAGTTTAATAATAATTACTCCCTACTGACTCTATTATAAGCAAAAATTAAATAAAACACACATATTAAGGTGATTAGTTAATCTCATTGAATCTTATAAAAAATTAGGTTTGTTACCTAAATTACCCTTCATCTAAAACTTCAGTCTTTATTAAATGAGTTATTGAAATTTGTATTAAATAAAGGGTATTTTGGGAATAATGTCATTAAATGAGTCATTATAAAACAATTTTTGCTTATATATTGGACCAAAAACTCTGGGACTTTTTTGCTTATAATAGAGACCGGAGGGAGTATAAGAGTTTAATTGGTATATACTGTCAGTAGGGGTGGACAACAGTCGGGTACGGTCAGTTTCGGGTGATACATTTCGGGTTTGGTCGATTTTGGATATCAGAAAACGTGACACATTCCCGTCCGATTGAAGCTTCGGTTTGAGCGGGTTCGTGTTAGGTGGGATGGTGGGTCGTATACTGACGGTTGAAGGCCAAATAAAAAAAAATTCACAGAAACCAGAAAGAGAGAGAAGAACCAGAAACATCAAACTTCAACCATAACATAAAGCTTGAAACTTTATTCGCAAGTCTAGCACCTTTGTCGCAGATTTGGCCTCTTGAATCGCGGATCTTCACAGATTCGATCCTTTCTTCACGAGGCGGTTTGGCACCGCGGGCTGGATGGAGGGTGGGTCGGAGAAGGAGATTGAAAAGGAAGCAGAGAGTGGGAGAGAAGAAGCTAGGTTTTCAAAGGGAGAGAGGCAGTGAATAAATGTCACTGTGAGAAAGAAGACGAGAAGGACTGAAGGAGACTCTGAGAAAGAAGATGAGGCCACGAGGGAGCAGAGGCGGCTTGGCTTATACAATTTGGCTGATACAATTTTGTTAAACTAGGAATTGAAAGGTAAGCAATGAGTGTGGGCCTTTTGGGCCATTGAATAATGAGTTAAAAAACGCAACAGTAATGGCCTTTGGGCCACAATCAATTTTGGGCTGTTTGGTTTTATTTAAAATCTTTTTTTTTGTTTTAAAAGCTTTTTGTTTAAACGTTTTTGGGCCAACCCTAACCCTAAAAACCCTGACTTTCTCCGTTTCTCACCTTCAGCAAGCCGCAACCCTCCATTTCAGCCTTCACCCTTCAGTTTTAGTCTTCACAGCTTCAGTTGTCGTCGCGTTATTATTCTCCAGTCTCGTGTCGTTCTTCTTCGGTCTCGCCTTCATCTCCTCCACTCTCGCATGCCCAAAGTGCATTCTTCTCTTCTACTTTCATGGTCGCCAATCGCCATTCTTCTCCTCTCTCACCTTCCTTCCTCTTCGTTCTTCTTTTGAAACATGATTTTTTTGCTTTCTGTTTTCACTACTTAGTAGGTCGGGTTCGGTCACTGACGGCTTGAAATTTCCGGGACAGAGCCCGACCGCCGGAAACCGTGGTAACCCAGTTTTTTCAATCCGACGAACCGAGACTCGGCAAAAACCGCACGCACGCTCAAATTTTCCTTCGGGTTGTTCGGGTCTCGGTCGGTTGTAAAATTTGTCCAGCCCTAACTGTCATTGTAAAGTTTTTTATGTTGTCAACCAATCAGAAATCATGATTTATATGACTTTTAAGTTGATGAGGATAAGGGTCGAAGATTTTTTAATGATATATCAATTTCTGATTGGTTGACAGTGTAAAAAATATTTACACTGTCAGTGCATACTAATTAAATACATATAAAGGTAAGTGTTAAAATCATTAATTTTTTTTTTATAATCTAAAATCATGAAATTTTCATATATCTAATATAAAAAATTGTATACACCATGATTGTCATCTATGTGATTTCATATTTTGAAATGCAAGAAAGAAGAACAAAGAGTGTGGATTATCATCAATGCTATCAATACACTCTTTTAAAGGCTCTCTTCAATATACTTTATGCTATTAGATGAATTACATATGGGGCCCTGAATTTTATGTGGGATACACTCTATTTAATGAGATCCACATGAAATCCATCAGATAACAAATAGTGTACTAGAGAAAATGTTAAAAAAATGTGTTGCTAGCATTTCTCAAGAAAGAAAAGTGAGATGCTAAGAAAGAAAGAAGTCAGTGACATGGGTACAAATATATCAATTATGCATATGGGGGGCAAAATAAAAAATACAGTGTATTCATAATTTTTATATGAATTTTTCTATGAATTTGAGAGGGTGCACCACTGCACACTTAACCGTGAAGTTCTTAAGTGATGGGCTCCAGAAAAGAATATGTATCTTGTTAGTATAGGTAGTACCAATCAATTCTTATAAGCCATCATAAACTGTATAGTCCCATACCTACACAGTCTCTGGATCCCTTTCATTCCGGTGTGTAATCGATTCATTCATGTGTCCCTCCACCTAGAAGCCTGCTAGGAGCCGCTCCTTGTTCGTGTCTTCTTGCACCGGCAACCACTCCGTGCCCTCGTCAGCCCCGGGTGTCACGTCCCCCACTGATTGCAAGGATGTAGGTGATTAATTGTAATATACCTCCTGATATAAGAATCTATCGTGTCTATGATTTTTCATATAAAGGAGAATTGAGGTGGTTTTATGGTTCGTGAGACACCCCGTTGTGTTATTAGATTAAAACCTTATTAATTAATTTCTTAATCGCGTGCTTTACGTGAAAATACGTCAAAATAAAAAACTTAAGGTAATAAGCATATAACTTTGAATAATTAAAAACAACACACCATATTTATAATGCGAATACACACATATGATTTTACACATAATACAAAACATTGTTGAGGGTATCCTCTCAGTAGGATCCCTCACAGTCGTATATGTAAACAAACTCTTATACTTAGCGGAAAAATATAAAAATACTTCTTAGACACACTAGCCATACTATCTATACTCTAATCACCATGAATCACAGCTCGACCACCTGCCTCGGGTTTATAAGGAGTTTCATCCAACTCCTCAGCAACCTCCATTTCATACAGAATTCCGTCTAGTTCCTCAGCAACATATTCCTCCATCGGGTCTTCTAACGTAAATAAAGTAGACACACAAAAATACAGAAATATAGGGGATAAGAAGCAATTATATCATCAAAAAGTGGAAAAGAGTCATAGTATATGATATAATAAATGTCACAGACATAACATCACTCATAATCAATACTCATCCCTAATTTACTATGTCAACCTCTATCCTCACTCATGCAATCTAAAACTTCATACTGATGTGGCCACAAATCGCCCATTACCATTAGGGATATTAGTCAGTCGTCCAAGTGACGCGCCCCCAAAACCGGTACACATTCTCATTCATGGTGAGACTGATCATGCAAGGCAATGACACTATAGCTACACAACACAGTCGGTGAACACCCTGATTCTCTCTCTCGAGGGTGCTCAAGCAAAGCATTCACACTATAGCTGCACAATTAAATCTAACATAGGACAGTCCCACAAGGACTTCGAACCTCGTATGTTTTCAAACATACGGTTATAAACACAATGCAACCTATGATTCTCATTGAATTACATTAATAACAACCTAGTGCCTCAAGCTTCCATCATAGCCTCGACAAACATTCTATGACACATTTCATCTCTAAAATAATCCATTTAAGCTAGGCACTTCTAATTCACCGATACTTTCTCACCCAACCAAATCCTCTGAACAACATATATCCTCGCTTAAAATCAATTAAGCATAGTACTAAACCAGGTAGATCATGCATAACACAATATCAGGAAATATTCAAACATCAAAAATAATACGTCACATGCAATGGAATACCTCAACCAGCGTATCACCAAAAAAAAAAACATAAATTCCAACATAATCAATATCATAAAATCAATCTAACGTCGATAAACCTACAATCCCCGAATCGCCATTGGTTTTACATAAAATGTTTCCAATGTGATTTTGGTCTTGTCGATTACTCGACTAATAGTAGGGTTTAGGTCGCCCTACACAATTATTATATAATATACTACTTATCGATTTCCGACGACAGAGTGATCCTTCCCCCCACCCGAGTTATCACCGGAACTCCAACTTCAACGATCCTCGTTATCACACCACAGTTTAACAGTTTCTCCTTCAACCAAACAACATAACTATAACTAATTAACAAATTCACTTTGACACATTAATGCTAGGTTTCGGCCATCAATTCAAAAAAAAAAGGCTAGGGTCATTTTCTCATTCTAATCTTTTGGATTCTAGTTACTTAGGTCCTAGGTAGCTTAGGTAAATGGTCATAACTTGAAAATATGAACAAAACATTTTAATCCCTTTTTAGTTGACTTTCGGCCTTACATAGGAAAATAGGCTAGGGATTTTTAAACTTCTAAATCTTTTGGATTAAGGATATTAAAGCATCATAGTAACAACATCAATTGTCATAAACTCAAGATTGAAAAAAAATCATACATTTCTCATTTCCTAGGGTTTTCGGCTTCTATAAGCATCATAGGTTAGAGAATTTCTTTTGAGTCAAGCTATTGGATTTAAATTACATAGATACTTAAGAGTATTAAACACTCATTAGAATTCATTAATTCAACAAAAC
The DNA here is from genome assembly GCA_030762895.1 of Sophora flavescens. Taxonomy (NCBI): domain Eukaryota; kingdom Viridiplantae; phylum Streptophyta; class Magnoliopsida; order Fabales; family Fabaceae; genus Sophora; species Sophora flavescens. The sequence continues at coordinate 102,053,578 of CM061066.1, read as the reverse complement.
CAATAGACTCCTAAACTCTAAAGTTTTGGCCAACATCATAAAATTGGGATAGAAGTCTTTGTTAAAGTTTAAGCTTTTAGATTAAAATCATATAGATATTAAAGAGCATGAAACAATTGTTAGAATTGAAAAAAAAATGGCACAAAACATCAACCCACTTTTCCATCACAGTTTCGGCCATAAGGGTTTCATGGGGTTTGGGGTTTTATTTTTCATTCATACACTTCCATTCAACTAGCTTATAAACGTCTTATGAACATAAATACAAGATCATGATACAACAATATTATGCTTAGATCTCTTATGAATTCCATTTTCAAGAAAGCTACAAAGTGGGTTTCAAACAATCATTGATCTTGAGAAGTAAAGGAATAAATTCAAGAGAGGAAATAGATGATCATATACCTCAAGTGATGAAGATCTAAGAAGAAGAAATGGTGAGGACTTGATGAATCTTCACAAAGCAAGCTTGAACTCTTTAAGTTTATGTTTTGTAAAATGAAGAATGAAAGCAAAATGAGAGTGTAAAAGGGGGGAGGCCACGACTTGGGTAGATAAAATAGGAAAGGTATTTTAAGGAAGTGTTTGGCTATTAGGCTTAGATTAATAGCTTTTAGGAATATAATAATATATATTAATCAACTATAGTTAATAATTAACTTAACTAGGGTTATTTTGCTAATCATAGTTAATATTATATGGCTCACAATTAATGTAGGTGTGACTGCTCCTTGTTCACCCAAATTAACCATGGTTCCTTAACCATGGTTAAAATTTAACTCGACGTCTGTTAGGTTAAGCTTAGGGATATTTTTGTCATTTCACTTAAAATTTCCAATTACTAAAAAAAAATTTAAGACCGGACTCCTTGTCATCTCTGCCACATTAATCTCTCCTAATACCTCAGCTCCATAATCAACTCTGTTGTTTACCCGACTTATCCTCGGTCGTAGGTTTTACGCGTTTTCTTAATGATTATGTCCGAATAAAATAATATTAATTTCATTCCTAATGAATTTTTTCGAAATTTGGAAAATACTCTGGAACAAAATATAAAACTTAATGGTTTCGTTCATGAGTCGAAATTAGGGTTTCTGCTCAGTAAAATCTTACTGTTAGTGAAAACGTATACCGGACTCCGTCTGAATTTTCAACCCAAAATTTCACTATAACTCTCTACCACAATATAGATTATGAATATGATTTTATTTTATTTAAAAAAACATTTTAGTAATCTCAAATTAAAATACAAATAATAATATTTTAATCGATTAAACAGCGTAATTAAAATCAAGTCATTACAGTTCGAATCCAGTCTTTTCCTAAGGGAATGGTCCATTTATTTTCTGGGGATGCTTTAGGTACCCTCTATATATGAGGTTAGGTGTTTTTTCTTTTCTTCCCACATGTACCAAAAAACGAAGCAAGAGATTTCAGGTGGGTTCGTATAAGTTGACATTTCCTTGCCCCAGACGCTCCACCAAGGCACCAATGTTGGTTTCCCTGCCCAACCACGCGAGGACCACGCAACGTCACCACCACTTTGTACTGCAATTGAACGCCTATATGCTCCCTGTGCGTTTCAGATTAGAAGGTCCCTCTCCCCCTAGTACTGTTTGTGAGGTATGTTTGAGATCTGAACTCGACCTTAGTTATGGAGATGTAAACCTGTTTTTGTTTGATTGTAGAGAAAATGCAAGAAAACATGAAAGAAATTAAATGCAAGAAAATGTAAGAGGAGGTGGTTTCTGGCTAGAGAACCCAAATTCCTCCCAGAGGAGGAATCGGTTTCAACAGCTAATGGTGGAAACCTAATATAAAGGTCCAATTCAGTGTAATGTTGATAATATAAACGATTAAAATTCATAACAAAAATTAAAAGAATGGTCAAATAGAAATCTAAAATAAAGATAAAGAATCGAAAATATAGTTTAGACATCATTAAATGCTTAATGAACGTTCTAGCCTAATATTTAAGTGATAAATCTTAGTGCTTAAAGGTTGGAAATAATAATAATAATAATAAAATTTTCCAATAATAATAAATTTATGTATTAGCATATAAAGGATGGTAAGGTGGCACAAGGTGTAAGACAACGATACATTTTTTCTTACAATAATGTTATTTGAATATATGAAAAGTTGACAGCTGGACATCTGGTTATTGATATTTAAAATCGTGGTTAATGACGAGTTGAATTTGGCTAATATATACACCTCATGATAGATGATCAATTTGTTAACATACAACTTGGTTAATGGTATACAAAATCTTGGTTAATGAAACTCAGTAGATGATTAATGAATTATCCAACCTTGATGTGCCCATTAACCAAACTCAAAATGTCATTAAGCACGATTTTGAACATCATTAACCAGGTGTGTCATTGATATTAACTTTTCAGATATTCAAATAAGAATTGTTTGTTTTATATATAGACAATCTTTATTCACTTGGCCTTTTCTATCTAAGCAATTCAATATTGAGTAAATTTTATTGATCTTGGTATTTAGTGCACAGATCCAAGAGTCTGCTATCTATTTTTTTTTAACCAAAGAAGAAGAAGAAAAGAATCTGCTATCTTAACCTTGAAAAATAATCACTTAGAATGCACCAATGATTTGTCGGAAATTACTTCTAAGATAGTAATTTATACCACGACACAAGTCTTATTCATTTGATTATCACTCCTTCGGACAATAAAAATATATTATGTGTAATTTTAAACCTAATCTATAACAAAAAAAGATGATATAATTAAAAAAAATTAATAAGCATGTTATATATATATATTATTACAGAATAACAACAATAACTTAAACAACTTTAGCTAAGTTTTATTGATATTTTATATCAACTAGCTAGTGTATATGTTCAACCTTATTTTGCACCATTTATAATAAATATATCTGACTGTAAAACTCCCAAAGATTACACCACCTTCGGTCATTGTCTCTCTACATTTTCAACGTTCATTTGTTTAGACTCTTTTCTTGAATTTTTTTAATTAAAAAATTACTTTTTTATTAAATAAATCACTTTTAACATTTATATGTTAACTTGGCTAGACTTAACTAAAAATATTTATCTAGAAAAAAATTGAAATTTAACTTTCCAGATTAAGGACTGTTTATTTTATTTTCAGTTTCTTATTTTTATTTCGTGTATTTATTAATAATTAAAAAATATTATATTGTTTTTATTATGTTTCTTGTTTTCAAAGATTTGTATAGGAAACAGTTAAAAACAACAAATTGTTTTCATTATTTCTGTAGAAATTTTTGAAGACCGGAAATCGAATGGAAACAATGATATTTTTAAAATTATTAATAAAAAATAAAAAAACATTAAATATAGCAAACAATCTCGAAATCTTTCAGCTTCCCGAAAAAGGCATTTTTGTCATAAATGTTTTTGTAGAATATTTTTTTAGAATACTAAACAAACATGCCCTTAATGACAAAATAACTCGTTGACTAGCTTGCTTTGGTTGTCAATTGTGCTCCCTATTACTTAGGGATATTAAATTTATCCGTACTCGCGGATTTCTGCTGGTAAAATTTGTTATGGGGACGGTGCAGATAGCTTAATGGATATTCATGTATAAAATAAACAGGTTTTTTATCTCCTCACTTATAAAATAACGGGTATCCATGGGTACCCGAACCCAATAATGAAATTGCCTAATGCCCCTTTATTCAAATTCTTAATATTCTTTAACATTTCTTTTGAATTATGTTGAATGTGATTTAATAATTTTTATCTAAATTTGTCAGGCTAAATGTAATAAATTTGGCTTCTAAATGTGTTGATTATGTCATTAATTTTCAATTTGTGTTTTTGATCATAATATCCATGAATTCTTTTCATATTTTAATAAATATCCATAAAAATTCGTGAATACCCGTGGATATATATAAAATTTTCTAAAAACCCGACTAACAGATACTCAACGGGTACAAGACAAACTTTCATCTGGCAGGGCGGGTAGCGGGAGAGTACTACCTGTGCTCACTATGTCCCATTGCCATCCCTACTAATACTTAAGCAGCTAGTTATTGGAGATATTTTTGAGTATCGAGGGACAATTTAGCTACAACAATCTTATTGTACACCCGTAATCTGGACACCTGGGTGACACCTGATTAATGGTGTACAAAATCTTGGTTAATGCAGTTCAGTGGATAGTTAACAACGAATTGTGAACCTTTGTACCCATTTACGAAGTTCAACACACCATTAACCACGATTGACACCATTGTTAACCAAGTTTGATGGTGCACAAAGATGGGTCCAAGGGTTCACAATTCATCATTAACCATCAATTGAACTATATTAACCAAGATTTTGGGTCTGCTTTGATTGGCTTATAAACAACTTATCTGAGATTGTCTACTGGCATAAGCACTTGTCAGAGTGTTTGTGAGAACTTATAAAAACATATTATGATAACAACTTATAACACGTCCATAAGTTGTTTTCAACTTATTTTGATAAGCTCTACATGATAACTTATAAAAATAACTTATAGCTTATATGAAAATAGTTTGACTATATTTTCTATTTGATTATAGAAATAGCTTATACATAAGTGCTTATCATATAAGCGCTTACCCTATAAGCGCTTAATTAAACTGTTTATCCAAACAGACCTTTGTATGCCATTAATCAGGTGTTGCCCAGGTATCCGGATTACAGGTTTACAAATAACATTACTTTTTAATTTTTTTTTATCACTATCAGCAATTAAATTATCTAAAACCACATCATATGTTTTTTTTATAAGCAAATGTTAGTGTGTTTATGATAATATTTTATTGATTTAATGTATATATACTGACAGTGTAAAAAAGTTTTACACACTCATCCAATCATATCTCACCACATAGATATATGTGGAGATATTTTTTAAACTAATATAATAAAGTGACATAATGATGAAATATGATTATATTTCGTATAAAACTTGTTTACGTTGTGACATTTATTAAATCCATTTATTAAACTCATATTTTATTAGTAGGTGAGGGTTGAACCCTCAACCTTCTTATCACTCCACACCTCATAACCACCTCACTCCACACCTCATAACCCCTATATGTTGTGTTATTATACTATTGCTTATGTTTCAAAAAAATTATACTATTGCTTAGTTTTAGGGTAAAATATTTTTATATTAAATTATTAACAGTGTCCTGAAGTCTTGCTCTTCTTGTACTTGTAGAATCAGACAAATTAATCGAAACCGCGTGGGTAAATAATATATGTCAATTAATTAAGGTTCAGTGATGTATTGTAGTACAAACCTGCCAAGAGTAGGAAAATTAATTTATGGAGTGTTGTTTTTTAATTTGGAAGAAAGTCCACTGTGCTTGTAGTCTTATCTTATGGATTTTGATAAATGGATTTATCCTGATGACGTTAACAGCAAAATATTTAGAATGAGCTTTCGTCAGATTTTGATGAATGGATGAAAGATTCAATGGATGATTGTCGCTTCCTACCTTCCCACCTCCTGCCATGTTTTTCGAGCTTATGACATCAAATGCTAGAAAATCAGGTATATTTATTTGTAGGCTTACACTTACATTCAGGATTATACTTCCCACGACATTATTTTAATCAGGGATGGCTATAGATCTAGGTAGACCCACGAACCCCACTAGCCCAATCCAATCCAACCACCGATTTTGTGAGTCGGTTAGGATGATTGGGTTGAGTTTGACAAAAACACATAGAACCCATAAGTCCACAACGTATGGATTGAGTATTGGGTTTCAGAATTCCAAACCCATTGAATCCAACCCAACCTATTATTTAGTTTTGTGTTGATGATTGTTGAATGTTGATTACTTTTACTTTTTTATTGTAATAATTTAGACTTTTAATTGATAGTTGTTGATGTAATTTAAAGTTTTAAACATGTTTATTTATTACTTTTGACATTTTTTTGCGTTTTCTGCCCTGACAGCATGTGGACCCGACCCAACACGACCCAAAAATTAATATTCATGAGTTTCTTGTCAGACCCAATGACACACCCAATCCAACCTAACCCAACTCATAAATGGTCGTGTTGGATTGGTTCGGATTTCATAATTTTTTTTACAAACCCAACCCAACCCACTCACCTTTGACTAGGTTGAGTGTCAAAACCTACTAAACCCAATCCAACTCGACCCATGGACATCCCGAATTTTAATGATAATTTGTCTTCTTTTATGGGTACCGCTACATCGGAATTTAATATTTAATTTGCACAAATTTATAAAGATTTTAATTATTCACAATACAATATTGTTGCTACTTTGCTCAAAAAATATTGTTGTTCTTAAAAATGATGGTTTTTTTAAGAAGAAAATTAAAGATTTATCAGCGTATTCTCGCACTAGGTCATTAAGTAGACCCTTTGATAAAAAGTTAATTTGGACCAAAAATCCTATCCAGATCTTGCAAGAATTGTAGTTATATATTTCTAGTCTGTAAATACCTAAGAGGGTGAAGGCAGATATTTGGGAACAAGAACATATCTCTCACAAATCTCAAGTCACTCTAACATCAATAGATACAAATTAGCGATTAGGTAAGTATGCCCATTGTGTTCTAACATGTTGATTAGGGTTTAAGGAAGCTTAAGGTCTTAATCTTGTTCCTTAGGTGCTAATGAGCCTGTGTGTCAAATTTCAGGCCAATCGGACGTCAAACGGACTCAGAACGATAGTCTGGTTGTGATGTTAGAACCCTAGTTGACACCCTAAGGGTACGCGGTTTGGATGGATGTTGGAAAGCGGTATCTGGATACCGTGTTGAGCTGTGGATGCGTTGGCATCGTAAAGCTTGTAGGATTATTTTTGGTACCAGCGCCAACTAATGATGTTTGTGCATTGCATAAGTTGCCAAGTGGTGAGCCGTATAACCAGGAGTCATGTGAGGTTGGTGTACCCGGTGTAGGTACGGAATATGGAGAGGGACAGTTATGGGAACCTTGGGGATGTAATCGGGTCTGGAATGATTTTCAAGAGACCAGTGGTTTGCACCCACTGTGTTGAAACCGTCGTGGAAGCTTGGTTATCTCAACGTCTGACCCTGAGTATTCCAGTCGCAGGTGGACCTTCCGAGGAGACCAAGATACCCCTATCGGAGAATGAGCTCATGGGGGGAGCACCCTTATTGGTCACGGCGAGCGGAACAGTACCTTTGACAAACCAACGGACATTCTTTGGGCAAGGGAGGTCCGTGTGTGAGAAAGAAAGAAAATGTCCGGGAAGCGGAATTCCCTGTGAGAATGACCGACCGACATGCATAGGAGTGTGACTCCTTAGAGGATTTTGAAATAGACAACTATAAACACGAGAAGGGGGGTTGAATTGTGTTTATCAGAATTTAAACAAAGATGGAATCTTTTCACATACAGAAGCTAGGTTCAAAAGAGTGGATAAATGTATAAGAAAACTAAAGCAACTAAATAGGTTATAAGGAAAGAGAGATTGACACAGTTATTTATCCTAATTCACTCTTCAAAGCAAAGAGCTAAGTCTAGTCCTTGACAGCACCAAGATTTATCCACTATAATTGATCAGGTTACAGACTCTAAGTATTGTTTGCACACCTAGCCTCTTCAGGCTCCAAGACAAGTATTTTTTGCACACCTAGCCTCTTCAGGCTCAAGACAAGTATTCTTTGTATACTTAGCCTCTTCAAGCTCACTCATGTTTGTTTGAGAGATTTGGTTTGTAATAAATACAACGTCAGACAGACAAAACTTTTACTAACACTCAGAGAGTGGTTTAAATGTAAAGCATATGAAAGTCTGTGTAATAACTTCAAATGATTGAAGAATACATAATAAAAGAATGAAGATATTAATGCGCAGAGTAATGGCTCTTTAATGCTATGTGTATTCTCTATCCTTTATCTTTAATGACTTCTGTATTTATAGTCTTCAAGCATTTAGGATCCGTTAGAGATATTCCCTCAGATGTTGGCTTCAAGCAAAACTTCATTAAATGCAATAGAGTCGTTCTGGGCAACCATTAATGCAATAGGAACGTTGGTTGTACTCTAACATGAAGGATCATGGCTTTATGCATCGTGATACAACCATATCAGAGTTGTGCAGAAAGCTTGTTGTACTTTGCTGAGTACAATTCCCTTTTTGTGTAAGGACTAGGGGTACTAGGGAATAAAGCATGTTGGAAGCATTTTTTAACTGGTCTTTGGTTCTGATAACCGAGGTTGCTTGAGAGAGTAACTTCTGACTTTTCTTGATTCTGGTTCTTGAAATAAGATTCTGATAATTCTTATAGAATTCGCGTCCATTAAATAAGTGCGTCCATCTTGAAAATAACCGCGTCCATCTAGCCATTTAAGATTTTACATTCGGACGGGTTAGTAGACGAGCTCTATATGCCATGTCATTGGACGGAGCTTCTCATTAAGGACTTAGCAAGTCCAAAGACTTGTGTGGACGAGCGCTTCTGTTACTTTATTGGATGAGCACTTCTATCACTTCAGTTGACGAGTGCTTCTGTCACTTTAGTGGACGAGCGCTTCTATCACTTTAGTGGACGAGCGCTTCTGTCACTTTAGTGGACAAGCGCTTCTGTTACTTTAGTGGACAAGCGCTTCTATCACTTCAGTGGACGAGCGGATAGATTATTCTTACAGTTTTAATCTGCACACTAGATAGACAGGTTAGCAACCAATATGAAGGTTAATTAAATCATTAACCAATGTTTTGTTCTCATCAAAACTTAGGGAAATGCACATCAGACATTTTAGAGACTTAACAATCTCCCCCTTTTTGATGATGACAAACATTGAGATGATTTAATGAACCTCAGAAAATATCAACAAAGAAAATAGCATATATCAGACAGGTTGAAATTTTCTTAAGCGGACAGGTCATGCAGATGCTTGATCAGATATTAAGATTAATCATATAATCCGTTTAACTTTGAAATTATCAGAGCAATAAGTTTGACTTATTTTACTTTGAAATTATTATCAGAGCTATCTTACTTAAGATTTATCTGAGCAATTATAGCAACTATCAAAACATACTCTCATTTCTCCCCCTTTTGTCAACATCAAAAAGGAATAAACTATGAAAGCATTAAAGAAATAAAGGAGAAATTTATGTTATACATCATGAACGTTTACAAGTACAAGGTAGTCTATATACCTAAAAACTACCTAGATTGACTAATTAACAAAAATAAAGCAGCAACCCTTTTCTCTAAGAGCAGCCTAGCTCGCCTTTCTTCATCTAGCTGTCTTCTTAAGTCTTCTACTTGTCCTTGAAGTAGATGAAAGTCTTGTAAGGCCACTGTTTGAGAAGAGACAGACAGAGAAGAGTGCCAGGGTAAGGCTAAAACCGGGGGTGCCTTAGGTAGAGATAGGGGAGAGGTGATGGAAGGAAAGAAAAGTTCATGGAGAGTTTGAAGGGCATAGAAAGGAAGAAAGATGAATTTGAAGATAAGACTGATTCTGACATAGTCAGTATCAGGTGAAGGAAACACACGACAAAGTCTCTCGGACAAAGACAGTTTGATGATTGTTATTTGAATAGGTGGGGGAAGAGGTGTTTGAGCTAAAACAGAGGGAGGGATAGGTAATAAAGAGTCAATATGGCAGAAAAAGGAATTAGATCCTGTGACTAACATAAAGAAATACCTAGACCTATGTGGTAGCATTACAACAGAAGCAGGATAGTGAGTTCCAACTAATGTTCTAATGAAGATAATAATAGGTGGGTAGAAGAAAAGTTCTCTACATGGGTTAAGAATATGAGGTGGAGGAGAGGGGATGAATGAGACATGTGAGATAATTGCAAATAAAAGAGATTACAGATCAGACACAAAGAGTCTCGATGATATGCCAATGTGTTCTTTGGGAGCAGAGTCCGTGTGAACAACTGTGTATTGACAGTCATCAAGTACAATAGTGAAAGAAGATTTTTTAGTTTGAAAGGAGGAGACAAGTGAAGAAATAGGAGATGCAATAGAAAGAGGTTGAACAAAAAGGGCAGATGGAGAAGAGATAGATGGGTTGATTATACCTTGATGAGAAGGGGAAGGGAATAAAGGAGATGTCCGCTCTTCAGATATCTTCAACTTCTTGTGAGAAGGAGACACTTAGTCCTCCTTGGGTACAATTGTCTGAGCTTCTCCAGATAGGTCTTCTGCAGTGTTAGCTTTTGCAGGTACTGGGTAACCAGATCTTCTCTTTTTGGGAATAACTCCCAAAATGAAAGTCTTCTTTGGTTCTTCCAGGACTTGCTTTGTCTGCTCCCCCTGAACAGATGCTTACTCTTTGCTAGGCTCGGACTCAACTTGTCTGACCTTGGCAAAGGTCTTCACCAACTTCCTTTTCTTGCTGGGATGAGCTGGAACATCCACTAATTCCTCAGCTTCACTAGTCTTCCTCTTGGGAGAGGGTCTCCTCAGCCTGAACCTCAAGGGCTCAACTGTTTCGGTAGAATCTTCAGATACTGAGGGTTGCAGCTCTGGAATTTGGTCTTGTCTGGCCACCATTCCAGACGGTTTGAGCAATCTTTCAGAAATGGAGACTTCTGATTTGTCAGTGGAAACCACTAGTTCTTCCTCCTTTTGCTTAACAGCAAGCTTCTTCTTATTCTTCTGCTTCTTCTTCTTGATGTCTTCCTCCTCATCAGCAAGAGGGGTTCCCTTGATGTCCATCATAGACAGTATCTTCCTGTCTATGGGTAGTGACATGTCCACAAAGTGAACATCACTAGGAACAAACAACTTGTTCCTGAATACCCTTGTCAGCAACATCCCATAAGGATAGGTCTCCATGTTGGTTCTCTTGATCAGACTCAAGGTAGATGCATATAAGGTCGTTGATGTCAACCTTGATTTTGTGGATCAAGTTGTATAGAGAAAATCTGTCCATCTTGGTCACACTGTCTCGTGAGCCTTTCCTTGGCATCACGCACTCCTACAGCAATTTGTGCAGGAATCTTCACTTGACCACCATGTTGGCAGGCTTAGGGTTCACTTGTTTAAGAACACCATAGATGGCAATGTTGACATTGTCAACTCCCACTTCATCTTCCCAGTTGGGTGTGAAGCAAGCTCCGATTCTCGAACATTTTGTGACAAGCTCTAGAGAGCTAATAGGGAAGAGAAGGGTTATATCCCCCATTTCAGCCTTAAAGCTTTTGATTCCATTGAGTCTGTTGGTGACAACCACAATATTTCTCCAGAACGTTTGAAAGAGCTTAGGGTGAACAAGCTCCTTGATGTCGAAGAAAGGAGTCCACTTGGAGTACTCCAACTCTTCAGTGACATCCATTCCTAGTTTCTTCATCTGTTGAAGATCAACAGTCTTTCCCGGAATGATCTTTTCTATCTCAGTAACCTTGAGATTGTATTTCTCAGTGATTTATTTTGTAGAGAGGCGCTTGGATAATGCCATTTTTTGAGAGAAAATGATTCTAGGGTTTCGAGAGAGAAGAGGGTTTGAAAGATGAGAAGACAAAGAGATTTTGGAATTTGAAGCGTAAAGGTTCAACCTTTCTGATCTATTGTTTTTATAGTCATAAAGGTAGGAGAGAGAAAAACGATATTTTTAATTCAAAAAAGGTACGATTTATATTGGGAACTGCAACGCCCACTTAAGACATAATGAAAACATATTTTCAAGATAAGTAAACCACCGTGCACACGATTAGCTTCAGATAAGGGAATGTCATTAATTAAATAATAACCATTTCAACGAAACTGTTGAGTTCTAGCATAGTGACTCAGCAGAGTCAGACAGGTAAGCATAGACAGGTGATAAAGCACAGACAGGTTAACATTCAGATATGTCATTCAATAATGCAATACATGTTTAGATTATCTCTAATAAATAAAAACCTTTCTTCTGCGAGGGGTTTAGTGAAAATATCAGTCCATTGATTTTCAGTTTTAACAAACTCAATATCAAAGATGCCTTTCTGAACATAATCCCTAATAAAATGATGTTTGATTTCAATATGCTTAGCCTTAGAATGCTGAATTGGATTTTAGTTAAGCATATAGCATTGGAATTATCACACCATACAGATATGTTATGTTCATAAATGGAGTAACCCTCAAGTTGATGTTTTACCCATAAGAGTTGAGAGCAGCAACTAGCAGCAGAGATGTATTCTGCTTCCGCAGTAGATAGGGCAATGGTTGTCTACCTCTTGCTTGACCATGAGAATAAACTTGCTCCAATGAAGTGATATCCTCCCCTGATGTTTTTTCTTTCTATTTTGTCTCCAGCAAAATCAGCATCACAATATCCCACTAATCTGTATTCTTTTGATCTTAAATACAGCAAACCAAGATTAGTAGTTCCAAGCAAATATCTAAATATTCTTTTAACAGCCTTAAGATGAGATTCTCTAGGGTCCGATTGGAATCTAGCACACATATAGACACTAAATTGATTGTCAGGTCTGCTTGAAGTTAAGTACAGTAGAGATCCAATCATACCTCTATAGACAGTTTGATCTACCTTTTTACCTTCATCATCTTTGCTTAGTTTTGCATTGGGTTGCATAGGGGTTTTCATGAGCTTTGCATTTTCCATTTTGTGTTTCTTGAGTATCTCCTTGGTATATTTTTGTTGATGAATGTAAATTCCATCACTTGTCTGCTTGATTTGTAATCCAAGGAAGAACTTCAATTCTCCCATCATGCTCATCTCAAATTCAGCTTGCATTAGATTTGAAAATTCCTTGCACAGCTTTTCATTAGTTGCTCCAAAAATAATATCATCAATATATATTTGAACTATAATAAAGTCCTTTTTAGAACATTTCTTGAACAGAGTAGTTTCTACTTGTCCTCTAGTAAAACCATTATGCATGAGAAAAGAACTGAGTCTATCATACCATGCTCTAGGTGCTTGTTTCAAACCATATAATGTTTTTTTAAGTTTGAAAACGTGATCTGGTCTATCAGTATCCTCAAAACCAGGGGGTTGTTTAACATACACTTCTTCTTCAATTATACCATTTAGAAAAGTACTTTTTACATCCATATGAAATAGGGTAATTTGGTGTTGTACAACATATGACATTAAAATACGTATGGCTTCTATTCTAGCTACAGGTGCAAAGGTTTTAGTATAATCAATACCTTCTTGTTGATAGCCTTGAGCTACTAACCTTACCTTATTTCTGACAACTTTACCATCTTCATCCAATTTGTTTCTGAAGACCCATCTTGTTCCAATAACCGATTTGTTTTTAGGCTTAGAGACAAGAGTCCAGACATCATTTCTAGTGAACTGGCTAAGTTCTTCTTGCATAGAAAGAATCCAGTTTTCATCCTCAAGAGCTTCTTCAATGCGTTTAGGCTCCAAATCTGAAATAAAGGCCACATTGCTTGATTCTCTTAATGTGGATCTGGTTCTTACTACCTCAGAAGGATTTCCAATAATAAGATCCTTAGGGTGATGAGTGTTGAACTTCCAATCCCTTTTGAGATCATCATGTCTGCTCCACTTGTCTGTCAGCCTCAACCACAGGTTCTGTTTTGGTTAGATCGGGTTGTTGACTTTCTGACTTGTTTATATCAAGACTTGCAAGATCATCTTCTAAATCTGATAGTTCTTTATCAGTCTTTAATTCATCATTGAATTTAACATGAACAGATTCTTCAATAATACAAGTTCTTAAATTGTAAATTCTAAAAGCCTTAGACATTTCATAATATCTTACGAAAATACCTTTATCTACCTTAGAATCAAACTTTCCAAGATTATCTCTGGTATTCAGAATAAAACATTCACATCCAAAAGCATGAAATTAATATATGTTGGGGCTTTTTCCTTTCCACAATTCATACGGAGTCCTTTTTAGAAAAGGCCTAATAAGTATTCTGTTTTGTACATAACAGGCAGTGTTTACAGCTTCTGCCTAGAAGTACTTAGGGACATTATTTTCATTGAGCATAGATCTAGCCATCTCTTGCAGAAATCTATTCTTTCTCTCAACCACTCCATTTTGCTATGGAGTTCTAGGTGCAGAGAAATTGTGAGAGATTCCATTCTCCGCACAGAACTGTCTAAACTCGTTTTCCAATTCTCCCCCATGATCACTTCTAAGGGTAGAAATACAGAAACCCTGCTCATTTTGTACTCTTTTTCAGAACACTGAGAAAGCCTTAAAAGACTCATCCTTGTGTCTCAGGAAGAGTACCCATGTGTATCTAGAATAGTCATCAACTATGACAAATCCATATTTTCTTCCAGCCAGGATGGCAACACTAACTGGTCCAAACAGATCCATGTGTAACAACTGAAGAGGTCTAGAGGTTGATACTTGATTTTTAGATATGAAACTTAATTTTATCTGTTTACCTCTCTGACATGCATCACACAAGACATCTTTCTTAAAACTAATATCAGGCAATCCTTTCACAAGATTATTCTTTTTTAATTCAGAAATTAGTTTCATACTAGCGTGTCCTAGTTTCTTATGCCATAACCATCTCTCATCCTCTTTAGACATCAGACAGGTTACACTTTGATCTGAGAGATCAGACAGTTCAATGTTATAAAGATTTTGTTGCCTTTTAACTGAAAAGAGGGTTTTGCCACAACAGTCCTTAACTATGCATACATCCTTGGTAAAGGAAACATCAAAACCACTATCACATAATTGACTTATGCTAAGCAAATTGTGTCTTAATCCTTTAACCATAAGAACATTAGATATAGAGGGAAGAAGGGGTTTACCACCAATAGTACCAATTCCTATAAATTTCCCTTTCTGATTCCCTCCGAAGGCAATGTGTCCTCCTTTCTTAAGTTGGAGGTCTAGGAACATAGACCTTTCTCCTGTCATATGCCACGAGCAACCACTGTCCAGGTACCAGCAGTGGTGTTTTCTTTGTTCTGTTGAGGACATCTGCAACAAAAATTATTTGATCTTTAGGTACCCATATTTTCCTGGACCCTTTTCTGTTAGTTCTAGGAGTCTGTGAAGACTTCCTTCTCTTCTTATGGATACACTTAGACATAACATGTCTAGTTTTTCCACAGAAGTTACAGACAGGTGTAGACTTGGTTACAATTGACTTAACGAATACTGTATAAGCTTTAGTTGATACTTTATGATGTGTCTGATGGACATATCCAATACCTTCTTTGTTAAGAGAGTGCCTCTGACAGCCAAGTAGCTTAGTCAGATTATCTCTACCATTAACAAATTTGGCAAGATCAGAAGTGAGCTCTTCCACTTTCTGTTGAAGTTTTTCATCTTCTTTAGATGGTGATATTTCACTTGAGATCTTAGCTTCATTAGACTTTTCAGTCTTCAGCTCAGTGTTCTCTTTAGCCAGCTTCTCACACTCTTGAGATTTCTGTTTATGCTCATTGGTGAGCTTTACATACTCTCTCTTGAGGGATTTGAAGGCCTTAGATAAGCAGTTGGATTCCTCCAGCAACTCCTCATAGGCATCAAGTAATTCCTCATAGTCAGGATGTACCTCATCGTCTGAGTCTGAGTCAGTGTTGGCCATCAAACAGAGATTGGCTTCTTCCTCTGTTTTTTCATCAGAAGATGTTGACTCCAGATCCTCCCAAGTAGCCATCATTCCTTTCTTCTTCTTCTTGAAGAATTTCTTAAAAGGGGCCTTCTTGAGTTGAGGACATTCAGCCTTGATGTGACCAGGCTTCTTACACTCACAGCAGACAATTGGACTTTTGTCTGTTGAAGTGGATTCTTTGAAGTTTTTGTCCTTGTTGAACCTTCTGAATGGCTTATCCCTCTTGAACTTCTTTTTCTGTAGGAAAAGCTTTATCTTCCTGGTCAGGAGAGACAATTCTTCATCACTCTCAGAATCCTCGTGTTCAGACAGGTCAGCATCACTGGATGACTCATCTGCCTTTAGAGCCTTGGAAACTTTTGCTGACTTCCATCAGCTTTCAGAGCAATTGACTTGCCCTTCTTTGGTGAAACTTCATCTCCAAGTTCTTGCTCATGAATAGTGAGTGTTCCAAGAAGTTCATCCATAGTCAAGGTAGTGAGATTCTTGGCTTAAGAGATAGCAGTGACCAAGGGTCTCCACTGTTTAGGTAGACTTCTCAGAATCTTTCCAACCTTCTCAACATTGGTATAGACTTTGCCAAGAGATTTTAAACTGTTGACTATAGTTTGAAATCTTCCTATCATTTGAGCAACAGATTCTCCTTCCTCCATGACAAACAGTTCATACTTTCTGACAAGTATGGCAATTTTTGACTCTTTGACTTTGGTTGTTCCTTCATGTGTGACAGCTAAAGTGTCCAATATTTCTTTGGCAGAGTCACAAGCACATACCTTCTCAAACTCTTCAGGACTGAGAGCACATATGATGTTATATCTAGCTTTGTGGTTCAGCTCCCATTTTATCTTTTCTGCAGTAGTCCACTGAGCTTTTGGTTTGTCAGTGTTATCATCATTATTAGGAATGAATGGACCATCTGTAATGACATCCCAAAGATTAGAGTTTGTAGATAGAACGAACCATTGAAATCTTTCTTCCTAATAGTTGTAGTTTTCTCCATTGAAGTAAGGAGGTCTGGTTAGGGAAGCTCCTTCAGTCTGGTGACTTCCACTTGAACTAGCTCCAGCAGTCATGTCTATTCTTCAGGACCTTTTACCTCTACACTGTTAGATGCTCAACCCAGAGGCTGAGCTCTGATACCAACTGAAATAGACAACTATAAACACGAGAAGGGGGGGTTGGATTGTGTTTATCAGAAGTTAAACAAAGATGAAATCTTTTAGCATACAGAAGCTAGGTTCAGATGAGTGGAAAGATATAGGACAGACAGGTGACCTGTCTGATGAAATTTTAACAGTGACTTTGGCAAACACACCACTTGAAAAACGTATAAGAAAACTAAAGCAACTAAAGAGGTTATAAGGAAAGAGAGATTGACATAGTTATTTATCCTGGTTCACTCTTCAAAGCAAGAAGTTACGTCCAGTCCTTGGCAGCACCAAGATTTATCCACTATAACTGATCAGGTTACAGACTCTAAGTATTGTTTGCACACCTAGCCTCTTCAGGCTCCAAGACAATTATTCTTTGCATACCTAGCTTCTTCAGGCTCAAGACAAGTATTCTTTGAACACTTAGCCTCTTCAGGCTCACTCAGGTTTGTCTGAGAGATTTGGTTTGTAATAAATACAACTTCAGAAAGACAGAACTTTCACTAACACTCAGAGAGTGGTTTAAATGTAAAGCTTAGGAAAGTCTGCGTAATAACTTCAAATGATTGAAGAATACATAATAAAATAATGAAGATATAATGCGCAGAGTAATGGTGAGACACCCCGTTGTGCCCCATTGTATTATTACATTAAAAACCTTAATATTTATTTACTTAATGGAGCGCTTACTGTTGAAAATACGTAAAAATTAAATTAATATAAGCTTAACCATAGTTAATAAACATTCAAAATCAACAATCATCCTCAATTCACTATATCATCCTCTACCCATCAACTCATGCAACTAAAACTTTATGCTGACGTGGCCACTACTAATCCTGTCACACATCCCTCGTTAGGGATGCCAGTCAGTCGTCCAAGTGACACGTTCCCCATGCCGGTGCACATTCTCATCCATGGTAGGAATGCTCATGCAAAGCAATGACACTATAGCTGCACTGTACCGTCGGTGCACACCCTGGTTCTCTCTCTCAACTCTATCAAGGGTGCTCATGCAAAGCAATGACACTATAGTTGCACAACTTAAATTCTAATTTGGAACGGTCTACAAGAACTTCGGACCTCGTGTATCTCAAATACACGGTTATGAACAACAATGCAACACATGATTCTCACTGACTTTTATCAATAACAACCTAGTACCTCAAGCTTTTCCTCATAACCTCCACTTACATACTATATCACATTACTTCTATACCATAATAGGGAGGCACTTCTAATTCATATTCAAAACTCTCACCCAAACAAAATACCTCCGAGCAATATATATCTTTCCTTAAAATCATCTAAGCATAGTATTAAACCCAGGCAGATCATGTATAACACATTAATCAACAGAATATTCAAATATCTCAATATCATATAAGGCAATTTAACACAACCAACTAAATAACAAAGTCAGACTCTGTCACGGCCTGGCCGTGATAGCCATCACGGTCGTGACAGACGATAAAGACAAGAATCCTACAACACAACCTGTCACGGCCTGGCCATGACAACCATCATGGCCGTGACAGACAGCAAACATCATCACTATCATAATTATTCAAACACCGAAACAATACGTCACATGCAGATGGAGTACCTCAACCAGCGTATCACAAACAGTCAAAAGTAAACAATTCAAACATCCTCGAATATGAATAATCAACCTAAGGCGATAAACCTACAATTCCCAAATCGTCATTGGTTTTACGGAAAAGATTCCAATACGATTTTGGTATTGTCGATTACTCGACCACTAGTAGGGTTTAGGTCGCCCTACACCATTATTATAAATTATATACTACTTATCGGTTCCGATGATGGAATGGTTCTTTCTCCCACCTGAGTTATCACCGGAAACACGTACACGACGATCCTCGTTATCCCGCCACGAGTTAACATAACCACCTTCATTCAAACAACATAACTATAATTAATCAACTAACAACCATCTATGACACTTTAGGGCTAGGTTCGGCCCAGACTTAGAAAATAGGTTTTAGAATTATCTTCTTAATGCCATCTTTTGGATCTTGGTTACTAGAGTCTTTAACTAACATAGATTACTTATTACAAGACTAAAATTTGAAACAAAATCCTCTAACCTCTAGGGTTAGGGTTTCGTCCCATATTAGGAATTTAAGCTAGGGATTTTTGTTGGACCTAAGCTCTTGGATTTAATCTATACATGTATTATAGAACTTAAGTCAAGTACTAACATTCAAAACAAACAACAAAACACCAAACCCATTTTCCTACCTAGGTTCGACCATTAATGGTTAATAGGGAAGGAAAATGATTTTGATCACATGCTCAAGAAATCACTTGAAATATGAAAAACTCAAGAAATGAAAACACCAAACCCATTTTCACTAGATCTAAGAAATGAAAACTCAAGAAATATGAAAAACAAGAGCTTAAAAAGAGAGGAGATGATCATGTTACCTAAGTTAAGAAAGTAGAAGAAAAATTGATGAGGATCTTGGCAATCTTGTTAATGGAAATCACTTGAAGTTCTTGAAGCTCAACAATGGTGTTTTTGGAGAAAAGTGAAGAAATGAAGGAAATGAAGAAGATGAGTGAAATGGGAGGGAGGCCACGGTTTGGAGAGTATATATAGGAGTAATCTTAGGCCTTGTTTGGTTTTTAACATTTAGATTAATGGGTTTTGTGACTAATTAATTAATATAAGCTTAACCATAGTTAATAATTAACTTAACTAGGGTTATTTTGCTTAACTATGGTTAATAAATATGTGGCTCACATTTTATGGAGGTGAGGCTGATTTTGGGCCACACAAAGTGACTCACTAATGAGTCACCGATCTTATCCGTTAGCGGTTCTCGGAAATTCCGTACGCAGCTCCGTCGTTTACCCGATTTCGGTTTTTGAGAGGAAAATAATGAAACGAAAGCAAAATGAAATAGGTAAGATTTATTGGAGGTGGATGCACGAAATTGTAGAGATGTGGGAGGTTTTCAACCACGTAAAATGAGTGGTTGAGAGTGCGTAGATGTGTCTGGTTAATACCCGCGAAAGCTTGGGGGTATTATGGTCTTTTTCACATAAAAGTCATGATTACTAGCATTTAATGCTCATAAATGCTTGGTGAGTCATGGTGGTGACTCATCCCATGAGTTAGCTCCTCCGGTGTCCGGTTTTGTCTCTGCACCTCCCTTCTCGACTTCGTCGGTTCCCCGATTAGGGTTTTACGCCCGTAAAACGTAATATTTCATTTTCGACTGAAAATTTTCAAACTCACCAAACTCGTTGTAAATATGATTTAAATATAAACCATTTCGTTCACGAGTCAAAATTAGGTTTTCTGCTCAGTAAAATTATACTGTCAGTGAAAATGCAGACCGATTTCCGTCTGAATTTTCCACCCAAATTTTTTATCCTAAGCTTCTACCCTAAGATAGAGTATGAATATGATTTTTATTTCATAAAAATCAATCTCCATGAACTCGGATAAAAATATAAATAAATACATTTATACCGGTTAATACAGCGAAAATATTTTTACTGAAAAAAATAAAATCAGAAAATAAAAAGTAGGGTGTTACATTACTACCCCTTTTAGAAAAAAATTACGTCCTCGGAATTTACATACTTCAGAAAAAATGTGGATATCGTTGTTGCATATCTGCTTCACGTTCCCAAGTAGCATCTCCAGTAGTTTCATCCCATATGACCTTAACCAACGGAATTTGTCTACCACGAAGCTCCTTAATCTCTTTATCTGCTATCCTTACAGGTAAAGTCTCATACTCTAGATTCTCTCGCAGTTGTATAGACTCAGACTCAATAACATGTGAAGGATCAGGATAATATTTTCTCAACTGAGAAACGTGAAAGACGTCATGAAGGTTAGCAAGGTTAGGTGGTAAAGCAATATGATAAGCTACTGGACCAATCCTTCGAAGAATCTGGAAAGGTCCGATGAATCTAGGAGTAAGTTTTCTAGTTTTGATAGCCCTGCCAATTCCGGTCTTCGGAGTGACTCTCAAAAACACGTGATCGCCCTCCTGGAATTCTAAAGGTCTCCTTCTCTTGTTACTGTAGCTCCTTTGCCTGTCCTGTGCTTCCTTCATCTTTTCCCTTATCTTCCTAACTTGTTCCGTAGTCTGTTGCACCACATCTGGATCCAAGACTTGATTTTCACCAATCTCATACCAACATAACGGCGTCCTACACTTCCTACCATACAAAGCCTCATATGGTGCCATCCCTATACTACTGTGAAAACTATTGTTATAAGTAAATTCAATCAATGAAAAGAACTCATCCCAACTGCCAGTGTGTTCCAAAACACAAGCTCTTAAAAGGTCCTCCAATGATTGAATCGTCCTTTCTGACTGTCCATCCTTTTGGGGATGGTAAGCAGAACTCATTCTCAACTTGGTCCCTAAAGCATGATGCAACAGTTTCCAAAATCTAGATGTAAATCCAGGATCTCGGTCTGAAACAATGCTCGATGGCACACCATGCAACCTAACAATTTCTTTGATGTAGATTTGGGTCAACTTCTCCAAACTATAGCTTTCACCCATAGGTTAGAAGTGAGCACACTTCGTCAACCTGTCAATAATAACCCAAATCGCATCGTGTTTCTTAGGAGTTCGTGGTAGTCCAACCACAAAATCCATAGCTATGCTATCCCATTTCCATTCTGGGATATCTAATGATTGCAATAAACCAGCTGGCTTTTGATGCTCTATCTTAGCCTTCTGACACACCAGGTAAGATAAAACATACTCTGCTACCTCTTTCTTCATCCTCGTCCACCAAAACAATTTCTTTAAATCCTGATACATTTTAGTGGATCCAGGATGAATACTCAACTTACTCTTATGTGCTTCTTCTAATATCAGCTTCCTAAGTTCTAAATCCTCTGGAACACATATTTTATCCCTAAACCTCAGTACACCATTTGTTCCTCTACTAAACTCAGAAATTTTATCCTCATCTATACCTTTACTTATCTCCTGTAAATATGGATCCTGAGCCTGTTTATCCTTAAGATCTCTCATAAAATCACTACTAATAGTGATCATACCTAAGCAAATTTTATCCTCAACTAACTCCATTCCTAAGTTCAAATCTCTGAATTGTTCCAGTAATTCCAACTCTTTAACCATCATTGCGGACACATGCAATGATTTCCTACTCAAGGCATCCGCTACTACATTCGCCTTCCCAGGATGGTATAGTAAATCAAACTCATAATCTTTGATAACCTCCATCCATCTTCGTTGTCTCATATTCAACTCCTTTTGGTCGAACAGATACTTCAGACTTTTATGGTCACTGTAAACCATATAGAAAGTGTCGCCATATTTTTAATGCGAACACAATGGCTGCTAATTCCAAATCATGAGTCGGATAGTTCCTCTCATGAATTCTCAATTGTCGGGAAGCATAAGCCACCACTCTTCCCTCTTGCATTAGAACACAACCTAAACCTTGGTATGACGCATCACAGTATACGTCAAACGGTCCTAATGGATCCGGTAAAGTCAACACAGGTGATGTAGTCAACCTTTCCTTCAGCTTTTGGAAACTCTGCTCACATTTGTCCGTCCATACAAAAGCTGTATTTTTCCTCGTCAACTGCATCATAGACAACGCAATCTTCGAGAAACCCTCTATAAACCTCCGATAATATCCAGCTAACCCTAGAAAACTTCGTACTTCACTTACTGACTTAGGTCGTTCCCATTTAAGAACTGCCTCAACCTTTGCTGGATCTACTGCTATACCTTCCTTGGTGATCACATGTCCTAGAAATTGGACTTCTTCCATCCAAAACTCACACTTGGAAAGTTTAGCATAAAGCTGCCTATCCTTCAAAACTTGCAGCACTATCCTTAAATGTTTCTCATGATCTTCCCAGGTACGAGAATAAATAAGGATGTCGTCGATGAATACAACCACAAACTTATCAAGAAACGGTCTAAATATCCTGTTCATATAATCCATGAACACTGCTGGCGCATTAGTCACACCGAACGGCATAACTAAATACTCGTAATGTCCATACCTTGTTCTAAAAGCCGTTTTTAGTATATCTTCCTTCTTTACTCTAATCTGATGGTATCCGGATCTCAAATCAATCTTGGAAAATACTGCGGCTCCTTTTAATTGATCCATCAGATCATCTATCCTAGGCAACGGATACTTATTCCTTAATGTTACCTTGTTTAACTGTCTATAATCTATGCACAACCTAGCACTTCCATCTTTCTTCTTAACAAACAACACTGGAGCTCCCCATGGAGAAACACTCGGTCTTATGAACTCTTTTCCCAACATATCATCCAACTGTTTCTTCAGCTCCGCCAATTCTATAGGTGACATCCGATAGGGCGCCATAGATATAGGTCCTGTCCCTGGTACAAGATCTATGGTGAATTCCACTTCTCGTTCTGGTGGTAACCCTGGAACGTCGGGAGGGAAAACTTCAGGAAACTCTCTCACGATAGGCATAGAATCTATACTAGGGGTCTCAATAGTTTCCACCACGAACAACATCACGTACTGTCGAGAATCGTCACCCCTCATGGTTACTCCTTCATTGGCAGAGACTATACTAGAAGACTGAAGAAATGATAAGGTCTTACTAGAACAGTCTAGAATTACATGGTTAGCCGAAAGCCAATCCATGCCAAGAATAACATCTATCTGTTGCATAGGCAAACAGACAAGGTCAACAATAAATGTTCTATTTTCAACAACTATAGGACACTGTAAACAAATATACATAGTAGTCAAAGGATTACTAGTTGGAGTAGATATTGTAAGGGTATAAGGTAATTGAGAAACAGTTAATTTTAATTGATCCACACATTCATACGAAATAAATGAATGTGTAGCACCTGAGTCAAATAACACGTACGAGAGTCTACCAGCTATCAAACACATACCTTGTATAAGATCAGCAGATTGAGAGGATTCAGCTCCCTTCACGGTAAACACTCTTTCAGTGGCCTGAGGTCTGACCATCTGCTGTCCTGCTGCTGGAACTCTTTTTCCAGCTCCACCTCTCTGAACGCTAGTATACAACATATAATGCTACATAAAACTGGTATATATATGCCATATAACTGTTAACTATCACGTCGGGACTCACTACCCAACTTCTAACCCTAGTTAAAATCCGATGTGGACTCAACTAGACACGGCAAGTAACAACATCCTAGACCTCACAGTCCGATTAGAATCGAACTGCTCTGATACCACCAAATAAGACACCCCGGTGTGCCCCATTGTATTATTACATTAAAAACCTTAATATTTATTTACTTAATCGCGCGCTTATTGTTGAAAATACGTAAAAATTAAATTAATATAAGCTTAACCATAGTTAATAATCATTCAAAATCAACAATCATCCTCAATTCACTATATCATCCTCTACCCATCAACTCATGCAACTAAACCTTTATGCTGACGTGGCCACTACTAATCCTGTCACACATCCCTCGTTAGGGATGCCAGTCAGTCGTCCAAGTGACACGTTCCCCACGCCGGTGCACATTCTCATCCATGGTAGGAATGCTCATGCAAAGCAATGACACTATAGCTGCACTGTACCGTCGGTGCACACCCTGGTTCTCTCTCTCAACTCTATCAAGGGTGTTCATGCAAAGCAATGACACTATAGTTGCACAACTTAAATTCTAATTTGGAACGGTCTACAAGAACTTCGGACCTCGTGTATCTCAAATACACGGTTATGAACAACAATGCAACACATGATTCTCACTGACTTTTATCAATAACAACCTAGTACCTCAAGCTTTTCCTCATAACCTCCACTTACATACTATATCACATTACTTCTATACCATAATAGCGAGGCACTTCTAATTCATATTCAAAACTCTCACCCAAACAAAATACCTCCGAGCAATATATATCTTTCCTTAAAATCATCTAAGCATAGTATTAAACCCAGGCAGATCATGCATAACACATTAATCAACAGAATATTCAAATATCTCAATATCATATAAGGCAATTTATCACAACCAACTAAATAACAAAGTCAGACTCTGTCACGGACTGGCCGTGATAGCCATCACGGTCGTGACAGACGACAAAGACAAGAATCCTACAACACAGAACCTGTCACGGCCTGGCCATGACAACCATCACGGCCGTGACAGACATCAAACATCATCACTATCATAATTATTCAAACACCGAAACAATACGTCACATGCAGATGGAGTACCTCAACCAACGTATCACAAATAGTCAAAAGTAAACAATTCAAACATTCTCGAATATGAATAATCAACCTAAGGCGATAAACCTACAATTCCCAAATCGTCATTGGTTTTACGGAAAAGATTCCAATACGATTTTGGTATTGTCGAGTACTCGACCACTAGTAGGGTTTAGGTCGCCCCACACCATTATTATAAATTATATACTACTTATCGGTTCCGTCGATGGAATGGTTCTTTCTCCCACCTGAGTTATCACCGGAAACACGTACACGACGATCCTCGTTATCCCGCCACGAGTTAACACAACCACCTTCATTCAAACAACATAACTATAATTAATCAACTAACAACCATCTATGACACTTTAGAGCTAGGTTCGGCCAAGACTTAGAAAATAGGTTTTAGAATTATCTTCTTAATGCCATCTTTTGGATCTTGGTTACTAGAGTCTTTAACTAACATAGATTACTTATTACAAGACTAAAATTTGAAACAAAATCCTCTAACCTCTAGGGTTAGGGTTTCGGCCCATATTAGGAATTTAAGCTAGGGATTTTTGTTGGACCTAAGCTCTTGGATTTAATCTATACATGTATTATAGAACTTAAGTCAAGTACTAACATTCAAAACAAACAACAAAACACCAAACCCATTTTCCTACCTAGGTTCGGCCATTAATGGTTAATAGGGAAGGAAAATGATTTTGATCACATGCTCTTGGATAAGTAAAGGAGGGATCATAACTAGATCATAGAAATTGGTTTCACATTTTTATGATTTTTCTACAATTTTCTAGAATTAATTGAAGTTCTAGATCTAAGAAATGAAAACTCAAGAAATATGAAAAACAAGAGCTTAAAAAGAGAGGAGATGATCATGTTACCTAAGTTAAGAAAGTAGAAGAAGAATTGATGAGGATCTTGGCAATCTTGTTAATGGAAATCACTTGAAGTTCTTGAAGATCAACAATGGTGTTTTTGGAGAAAAGTGAAGAAATGAAGGAAATGAAGAAGATGAGTGAAATGGGAGGGAGGCCACGGTTTGGAGGGTATATATAGGAGTAATCTTAGGCCTTGTTTGGTTTTTAACAATTAGATTAATGGGTTTTGTGACTAATTAATTAATATAAGCTTAACCATAGTTAATAAATAACTTAACTAGGGTTACTTTGCTTAACTACGGTTAATAAATATGTGGCTCACATTTTATGGAGGTGAGGCTGATTTTGGGCCACACAAAGTGACTCACTAATGAGTCACCGATCTTATCCATTAGCGGTTCCGTGAAATTCCGTACGTAGCTTCGTCGTTTACCCGATTTCGGTTTTTGAGAGGAAAATAATGAAACGAAAGCAAAATGAAATAGGTAAGATTTATTGGAGGTGGATGCACGAAATTGTAGAGATGTGGGAGGTTTTCAACCACGTAAAATGAGTGGTTGAGAGTGCGTAGATGTGTCTGGTTAATACCTGAGACACCCCGATGTGCCCCATCGTATTATTACATTAAAACCTTAATATTTATTTACTTAATCGCGCGCTTACTGTTGAAAATACGTAAAAATTTAAAACTTAATTAATAATCATATAACTTCTACAAATATAAAACACACCAAAGTTGTAATATATATATTTACACATGTTTATTTATTACATTCCCAAAAGCACTATTAAGGGTACCCTCTCAGTAGGATCCCTCACAGGCATAAACTTCACTACTGACATACTCAGTGGAAATATAAATACTCTTAAGACACACTGGCCATACTGTCTATACTCTAATCGCCTTGAATCACAGCTCGACCTCAAGCATCTGGTTCGTAAGGAGTTCCATCTAACTCCTCAGCAATTGGTTCCTCCATCAGGTCTTCTCATACGATCACATCAGAAATAAATACAACACACAAGAAGATATAGGGAATAAGAAACAGTTCTATCATCAAAAAGTGGAAAAGAGTAATAGTAAATTATACAGTAATTGTCACAGACACGCATCACTCAAAATCAGCAATCATCCTCAATTCACTATATCATCCTCTACCCTCAACTCATGTAGTCTAAACACTTATACTATCATAACTGTCTCTATTCCTTTCACATTCGTTAGTAGCCAGGGTAGCCCGATGCAAAGAACTCAGCATAGTACACTTCTATCTTTTGATAGAATAAGACTCAACATAGTGCCCTTCTATCTTGCGATAGGATAAAACTTATCATAGTGCCCTTCTATCTTTCGATAGGATAAAACTCATCATAGTGCCCTTCTATCTTTCGATAGGATACATCAGATCTACGCATCATGGACTGAAAAAGTATTTGCATCAAAGCCTCTATATGAATATCACTATCTCAAATCAATAACAACCTTGTACCTCAAACTCCCATCATAACCTCAACTCGCATTCTATGTCACATCTCATCCATTAGATAACTTACTTAAGCTAGGCACCTCTAAATCAATTCATTCTCTCACCCAAACAATCATCTCCCGAACAACATATATCCTTACTTAAACTCAACTAGGCATAGTATTAAAAACCAGGCAGATCATGCATCACACAATATCAGGAAATATTCAGATATCTCAATATCATATAAAGCAATTTATCACAACCAACGCATAATAATCAAATCAAATAAATAACCAAGTCAGACTCTGTCACGGCCTGGCCGTAAAAGGCATCACTGCTGTGACAGACAACAAATACAAGAATCCTACAACACAAAACCTGTCACGGCCTGACCATGACAACCATCACGGCCGCGCGTGACAGACAACAAACATCCTCAATATCATAATTATTCAAACACCGAAATAATACGTCACATGCAAATGGAATACCTCAACCAGCGTATCACAAACAGTCAAAAGTAAATAATTCAAACATCCTCAAATATTTAAAATCAACTTAATGTCGATAAACCTACAATCCCCGAATCACCATTGGTTTTACAGAAAAGGTTTCCAATGGGATTTTGGTCTTGTCGATTACTTGGGATTTTGGTCTTGTCAATTACTCGACTACTAGTAGGGTTTAGGTCGCCCTACACAATTATCATATAATCTACTACTTATCGATTCCGACGATAGGTTGATTCTTTTCCCCACCTGAGCTAGCACCGGAAACACGTACACGACGATCCTCGTTATTCTGCCACGAGTTAACACAACCACCTTCAACCAAACAACATAATTATAATTAATCAACTAACACCCATCTATGACACTTTAGGGCTAGGTTCGGCCAAGACTTAGAAAATAGGTTTAGGATTATCTTCTTAATGCCATCTTTTGGATCCTAGTTACTAGAGTCTTAACTAATATAGATTACTTATTACAAGACTAAAATTTGAAACAAAATCTTCTAACCTTTAGGGTTAGGGTTTCGGCCCATATTAGGAAAATAATCTAGGAAATTTATTTGGATTCAAGCTCTTGGATTTAAGCTATATATGTATTATAGAACTTAAGTCAAGTACTAACTTTCAAAACAAACAACAAAACACCAAACCCATTTTCCTACCTAGGTTCGGCCCTTAATGGTTAATAGGGAAAGAAAATGATTTTGATCACATGCTCTTGGATAAATAAAGTAGGGATTATATCTAGATCATAGAAATTGGTTTCATGTCAAAAGGATTTTTCTAGAATTAGTTATGAATTTTTGAAGAAAGCTTCAAGAACTTTGACTCATATGAAGAACATGATGAACACAAGCAAAAATTCATAAAAGTTGTGAATAGAAAAGCTTAAAATATCAAGATTAAGAGAGAGATTCCTCACCTTGGAATAAAAAGATTTATTCAAGAACTTGAAGAACAAAGATGATCTTAGCAAGAACACTAAGGAGTTCTTTGTGTTTTGTGGGGAAAAACTTGAGATGTGAAATAGAAATTGTTTAGATCATCTAGATAAGTTAGAATATGATCTTAGAAGATCAAAACAAGGTTTGGATGGTTATATATGGGTATGGGCCGAATTTGAAGGAAAGAAAATATGAACTTGAAAGTTCATGGATTCAAGAACAAAATGGATCAAGTGATGGATATTGATCTAAGGAACAAGTTTCATGAATGAAGAATCACGAGATTATGTTTCTAAGTTATAGATAAATGATGAATAAGTGAAGAACAAATGAAGAACAAATGAAGAACAAGTGAAGAACTTGTGAGAGAAAATGAAGAACATGAAGTTTTGAGAGAGACAAAATGATGAAGTTGGAAAATGAGTGAAAATGATCCAAGTGTGGATGATGGGCACGGTTTAGAGGTGGGTGTGAGGAGAAAATGTGTGGTTTGATGAGATAAAAGAACCATGATTGAGTTTATTTGATCAAGGTTAAGTTAGAAAATAATATAATAACTTAACTATAGTTAATAGTAACCTAACTAGGGTTTATGTATAATCATGGTTAATAAAATATGTGGTCCTAAATTTTGAAGAGATGTGGCTGCCTGCTACACCACATATTAGGGAGAAGATATTTTGTGTTGCAAATCATGGTTAATTAAGCTTGGTTTTCTAAGTGTTCTTGAAAAGTTTAGAGAGAAAGATAAAGATGATGGAGATTTAGAGCAGTTTCGGTAATTTGGACATATCTCCCAATATACTTATCCGTTTTTGATGATCTTTATGTCGTTGGAAAGAAGAGAGAAAGATGAACAACTTTCATGTAGAAAGTTTTTCGATATTAAGAACAGATAAGAGTCATAATTTCGTGGCAGTTTCGGGATAATGATGAGAGTGTGACTTTGCCTATGACTCATCCACTTAACTTCAATGCTCATTTATGGCTAGGAAAAAGTGGTGTCCAAATGCTTGGAATGGAGGTGAAAACCGTGAGTTTTGGGTTGGATTTGGTCAAATTTTCCAATGGCATGGCTTGTAATTGTCATAAAAAGACAAGGGTAAAATGGTCATTTCATAGCAAAAAATCACTTTGTCATAAATGCGCCATTATGGCCATTATGACTCGGATAAGCTCGTCATAAATGCTCGTCAAGTCGGTCAAATCCATTATCTCAGCTACATTGCCGACTCCGGGTTTCATCTGGCGCAGGTTTTTCCTAGAGATAATCTCGACGTATACGCCCGAAACAAATATAATATTTTAATTTTTTACCAAAATTTTCAAAACTTCCAGTATCGTAGTAAATACAATAAAAACATTTTTCATCTCGTTCACGAGTTAAAATTAGGTTTTCTGAGCAGTAAACTTTTATTGTCAGTGAAAACACAGAAAACGGCAGACCGACTTCCGTCTGAATTTTCAACCAAAAACTTCCCCGTAACCTTATGAAAATAAGTATAACAAGGAAATGACCTTGGTTTATCCAAAATCATTTTCTAAGTCTCGGATAAAAATATATATTTATATATTTATTATCGATATTACAAAGCAGCGAAAATCGGGGTGTTACATTACTACCCCTCTTAGAAAAAAAATTCCGTCCTCGGAATTTCTTAACTCAACACTAGACATCATCTTGTAATCTTATCTTAATCTAAATCTCCAACAATATATTTCTCATCGCTGTTTTTCCCTTCGGTGACAGCGGTAACATCATAACAGAATTCATGCTTATATCATTCCATTTATCCTTGAACTTATCCATCACTATATTCTATTCATTGTCCTTAAATTTTACAACTTGATCTAACATCCTTAAAGGACATAATTAAAACTTAATCCTTCGAACATATCCTATTATTCCAATTTATATCAAAATCGTACATACCGTGTATGAGATCTGCAGCGTAAGGGGGTTCAACTCCTCTTATGGTAAACACTCTCCCAGCAACTTGAGGTCTAACCATCTGCTGACCTATTCCTGGATCTCTTCTCCCAGCTTCACTTCCATAACTTCCAGCTCCTCTACCAGTAGATACATTCTGTTGCCTATTTCTCTGTCTACACTCACGAGAAAAATGACCTGGTTTACCGCAATGGAGACAACTAGGTCTCTCCTTGCAATCCCGCAGGTAATGCGGCCCTCCACATAAGTAACAACCTAAACCTCTCTGCTGCTGCTGGCCTGCTCCACCCACCGGGGCTGTAGGAACTGGTGCAGGTGCAACTGTCTGCATTAATTTAGTATATGGTTCCCGTCTCCACTGAGAACCACTATCTACTCTCCTCTGCACATCTGATCGAATAGGACCTCCAATCCTTTACTTCTTTTGCTCAGCAGCTTGCCTCAGATCTATGCTTTCTATGGCACTGCATCTCTCCACTAGCTCCGGAAAACTCTGGATATCGAGAGATACTATAGCCCTCTGTAGTCCATGTCGGAGTCCTTCCTCAAACCTTCTACATTGCCAATCTTCATCTGGGAATCTTTGATAAAATTCAGAATACTTAATCAGAGCCTCAAATGGTGATGCATAATCACCAACCGTCATGTTGCCTTGTTTGAGACTCATGAATTCCCTTTCTTTCTCGCATCGAACTAGACGCGGAAAATACTTCTCAAAGAAGCAGTCACTAAACAACTGCCAGTTGATAACTCTGCCTTCGGCATCCAACAATCTTCGCTTGCCTCTCCACCAAGACTCTGCTCCTCCAGTTAGCATGAAGGCATCATACGTCACTTTCCTATCCTTTCTGCAGCGCATGGTATCGAATATCTTCTCGATCTCTTGTATCCACCATTCTGCCTTCTCTGGATCATAATCTCCTCGGAATTGGGGTGGCTTCCCTTTCAGGAAAGTAGCCATTCCAGCATCTTCAGCTGCTGCAACTCTCCTTTGATTCTGTTGTTCCTGCTGTTCTTTGTTCATCTCAGAGCATCTCAAAGATTCTCATTGTGTTTGTAACAACAGAGCAGTAACTATGTTTTTCATGGTATCTTGAGTCTCAGATGACTCTCCTCCACTTCCAGTATGATTATTTTCCACATTGTTATCTCCAACAATTCTTTCAGGAGTTCTGTCATCACTGACGATCGGACGTCCTCTTCCACGAGCCATGATTCTGTAAAAGAAATCATTTGTTATGATCAGTATGACATATAATACCACATAGACCAGTATATAAATACCATATGCCACACTAATGTTAATTAACGCATCGGATTCGGACACACTACCCATCTTCTAAGCATAGTTGAAATCCGATGTGGACTCAACTAGACACGGCCAGTAACAATATCCTAGACCTCACAGTCCGATTAGAATCGAACTGCTCTGATACCATCAAATGAGACACCCCGATGTGCCCCATCGTATTATTACATTAAAACCTTAATATTTATTTACTTAATCGCGCGCTTACTGTTGAAAATACGTAAAAATTTAAAACTTAATTAATAATCATATAACTTCTACAAATATAAAACACACCAAAGTTGTAATATATATATTTACACATGTTTATTTATTACATTCCCAAAAGCACTATTAAGGGTACTCTCTCAGTAGGATCCCTCACAGGCATAAACTTCACTACTGACATACTCAGCGGAAATATAAATACTCTTAAGACACACTGGCCATACTGTCTATACTCTAATCGCCTTGAATCACAGCTCGACCTCAAGCATCTGGTTCGTAAGGAGTTCCATCTAACTCCTCAGCAATTGGTTCCTCCATCAGGTCTTCTCATACGATCACATCAGAAATAAATACAACACACAAGAAGATATAGGGAATAAGAAACAGTTCTATCATCAAAAAGTGGAAAAGAGTAATAGTAAATTATACAGTAATTGTCACAGACACGCATCACTCAAAATCAGCAATCATCCTCAATTCATTATATCATCCTCCACCCTCGGCTCATGTAGTCTAAACACTTATACTATCATAACTGTCTCTATTCCTTTCACATTCGTTAGTAGCCAGGGTAGTCCGATGCAAAGAACTCGGCATAGTACACTTCTATCTTTTGATAGAATAAGACTCAACATAGTGCCCTTCTATCTTTCGATAGGATAAAACTTATCATAGTGCCCTTCTATCTTTCGATAGGATAAAACTCAACATAGTGCCCTTCTATCTTTCGATAGGATAAAACTCATCATAGTGCCCTTCTATCTTTCGATAGGATACATCAGATCTACGCGTCATGGACTTAAAAAGTATTTGCATCAAAGCCTCTATATGAATCTCACTATCTCAAATCAATAACAACCTTGTACCTCAAACTCCCATCATAACCTCAACTCGCATTCTATGTCACATCTCATCCATTAGATAACTTACTTAAGCTAGGCACCTCTAAGTCAATTCATTCTCTCACCCAAATAATCATCTCCCGAACAACATATATCCTTACTTAAACTCAACTAGGCATAGTATTAAAAACCAGACAGATCATGCATCACACAATATCAGGAAATATTCAGATATCTCAGTATCATATAAAGCAATTTATCACAACCAACGCATAATAATCAAATCAAATAAATAACCAAGTCAGACTCTGTCACGGCCTGGCCGTGATAGCCATCACGACTGTGACAGACAACAAATACAAGAATCCTACAACACAAAACCTGTCACGGACTGACCATGACAACCATCACGGCCGCGAGTGACAGACAACAAACATCCTTAATATCATAATTATTCAAACACCGAAATAATACGTCACATGCAAATGGAATACCTCAACCAGCGTATCACAAACAGTCAAAAGTAAATAATTCAAACATCCTCAAATATTTAAAATCAACTTAATGTCGATAAACCTACAATCCCCGAATCACCATTGGTTTTACAGAAAAGGTTTCCAATGGGATTTTGGTCTTGTCGATTACTCGACTACTAGTAGGGTTTAGGTCGCCCTACACAATTATCATATAATCTACTACTTATCGATTCCGACGATAGGTTGATTCTTTTCCCCACCTGAGCTAGCACCGGAAACACGTACACGACGATCCTCGTTATTCTGCCACGAGTTAACACAACCACCTTCAACCAAACAACATAATTATAATTAATCAACTAACACCCATCTATGACACTTTAGGGCTAGGTTCGGCCAAGACTTAGAAAATAGGTTTAGGATTATCTTCTTAATGCCATCTTTTGGATCCTAGTTACTAGAGTCTTAACTAATATAGATTACTTATTTCGAGACTAAAATTTGAAACAAAATCTTCTAACCTTTAGGGTTAGGGTTTCGGCCCATATTAGGAAAATAAGCTAGGAAATTTAGTTGGATTAAAGCTCTTGGATTTAAGCTATATATGTATTATAGAACTTAAGTCAAGTGCTAACTTTCAAAACAAACAACAAACCACCAAACCCATTTTCCTACCTAGGTTCGGCCCTTAATGGTTAATAGGGAAAGAAAATGATTTTGATCACATGATCTTGGATAAATAAAGTAGGGATTATATCTAGATCATAGAAATTGGTTTCATGTCAAAAGGATTTTTCTAGAATTAGTTATGAATTTTTGAAGAAAGCTTCAAGAACTTTGACTCATATGAAGAACATGATGAACACAAGCATAAATTCATAAAAGTTGTGAATATAAAAGCTTAAAATATCAAGATTAAGAGAGAGATTACTCACCTTGGAATAAAAAGATTTATTCAAGAACTTGAAGAACAAAGATGATCTTAGCAAGAACACTAAGGAGTTCTTTGTGTTTTGTGGGGAAAAACTTGAGATGTGAAATAGAAATTGTTTAGATCATCTAGAGAAGTTAGAATATGATCTTAGAAGATCAAAACAAGGTTTGGATGGTTATATATGGGTATGGGCCGAATTTGAAGGAAAGAAAATATGAACTTGAAAGTTCATGGATTCTAGAACAAAATGGATCAAGTGATGGATATTGATCTAAGGAACAAGTTTCATGAATGAAGAATCATGAGATTATGTTTCTAAGTTAGAGATAAATGATGAATAAGTTAAGAACAAATGAAGAACAAATGAAGAACAAGTGAAGAACTTGTGAGAGAAAATGAAGAACATGAAGTTTTGAGAGAGACAAAATGATGAAGTTGGAAAATGAGTGAAAATGATCCAAGTGTGGATGATGGGCACGGTTTAAAGGTGGGTGTGAGGAGAAAATGTGTGGTTTGATGAGATAAAAGAACCATGGTTGAGTTTATTTGATCAAGGTTAAGTTAGAAAATAATATAATAACTTAACTATAATTAATAGTAACCTAACTAGGGTTTATGTATAATCATGGTTAATAAAATATGTGGTCCTAAATTTTGAAGATATGTGGCTGCCTCCTACACCACATATTAGGGAGAAGATATTTTGTGTTGCAAATCATGGTTAATTAAGCTTGGTTTTCTAAGTGTTCTTGAAAAGTTTAGAGAGAAAGATAAAGATGATGAAGATTTAGAGCAGTTTCGGTAATTTGGACATATCTCCCAATATACTTGTCCGTTTTTGATGATCTTTATGTCGTTGGAAAGAATAGAGAAAGATGAACAACTTTCATGTAGAAAGTTTTCGAGATTCAGAACAGATAAGAGTCATAATTTCGTGGCAGTTTCGGGATAATGATGAGAGTATGACTTTGCCTATGACTCATCCACTTAACATCAATGCTCATTTATGGCTAGGAAAAAGTGGTGTCCAAATGCTTGGAATGGAGGAGGAAACCGTGAGTTTTGGGTTGGATTTGGTCAAATTTTCCAATGGCATGGCTTGTAATTGTCATAAAAAGACAAGGGTAAAATGGTCATTTCATAGCAAAAAATCACTGTCATAAATGCGCCATTATGACTCGGATAAGCTCGTCATAAATGCTCGTCAAGTCGGTCAAATCCATTATCTCAGCTACATTGCCGACTCCGGGTTTCATCTGGCGCAGGTTTTTCCTAGAGATAATCTCGACGTATACGCCCGAAACAAATATAATATTTTAATTTTTTACCAAAATTTTCAAAACTTCCAGTATCGTAGTAAATACAATAAAAACATTTTTCATCTCGTTCACGAGTTAAAATTAGGTTTTCTGAGCAGTAAACTTTTACTGTCAGCGAAAACACAGAAAACGGCAGACCGACTTCCGTCTGAATTTTCAACCAAAAACTTCCCCGTAACATTATGAAAATAAGTATAACAAGGAAATGACCTTGGTTTATCCAAAATCATTTTCTAAGTCTCGGATAAAAATATATATTTATATATTTATTACCGATATTACAAAGCAGCGAAAATCGGGGTGTTACATTACTACCCCTCTTAGAAAAAAATTCCGTCCTCGGAATTTATTAACTCAACACTAGACATCATCTTGTAATCTTATCTTAATCTAAATCTCCAACAATATATTTCTCATCGCTGTTTTTCCCTTAGGTGACAGCGGTAACTTCATAACAGAATTCATGCTTATATCATTCCATTTATCCTTGAACTTATCCATCACTGTATTCTATTCATTGTCCTTAAATTTTCCAACTTGATCTAACACCATTAAAGGACATAATTAAAACTTAATCCTTCGAACATATCCTATTATTCCAATTTATATCAAAATCGTACATACCGTGTATGAGATCTGCAACGTAAGGGTGTTCAACTCCTCTTATGGTAAACACTCTCCCAGCAACTTGAGGTCTAACCATCTGCTGACCTATTCCTGGATCTCTTCTCCCAGCTTCACTTCCATAACTTCCAGCTCCTCTACCAGTAGCTACATTCTGTTGCCTATTTCTCTGTCTACACTCACGAGAAAAATGACCTGGTTTACCGCAATGGAGACAACTAGGTCTCTCCTTGCAATCCCGCAGGTAATGCGGCCCTCCACATAAGTAACAACCTAAACCTCTCTGCTGATGCTGGCCTGCTCCACCCACCGGGGCTGTAGGAACTGGTGCTGGTGCAACTGTCTGCATTAATTTAGTATATGGTTCCCGTCTCCACTGAGAACCACTATCTACTCTCCTCTGCACATCTGATCGAATAGGACCTCCAATCCTTTGCTTCTTCTGCTCAGCAGCTTGCCTCAGATCTATGCTTTCTATGGCACTGCATCTCTCCACTAGCTCCGGAAAACTCTGGATATCGAGAGATACTATAGCCCTCTGTAGTCCATGTCGGAGTCCTTCCTCAAACCTTCTACATTGCCAATCTTCATCTGGGAATCTTTGATAAAATTCAGAATACTTAATCAGAGCCTCAAATCGAGATGCATAATCACCAACCGTCATGTTGCCTTGTTTGAGACTCATGAATTCCCTTTCTTTCTCGCATCGAACTAGACGCGGAAAATACTTCTCAAAGAAGCAGTCACTAAACAACTGCCAGTTGATAACTCTGCCTTCGGCATCCAACAATCTTCGCTTGCCTCTCCACCAAGACTCTGCTCCTCCAGTTAGCATGAAGGCATCATACGTCACTTTCCTATCCTTTCTGCAGCGCATGGTATCGAATATCTTCTCGATCTCTTGTATCCAGCATTCTGCCTTCTATGGATCATAATCTCCTCGGAATTGGGGTGGCTTCCCTTTCAGGAAAGTAGCCATTCCAGTATCTTCACTCTCATGCAGCTCTCCTTTGATTCTCGTTGTTCCTGCTTTTTCTTTGTTCATCTCGTAGCATCTCAAAGCATTCTCACTGTGTTTGTAACAACAGAGCAAGAACTATGTTTTTCATGGTATCTTGAGTCTCAGATGACTCTCCTCCACTTCCAGTATGATTATTTTCCACATTGTTATCTCCAACAATTCTTTCAGGAGTTTTGTCATCACTGACGATCGGACGTCCTCTTCCACGAGCCATGATTCTGTAAAAGAAATCATTTGTTCTGATCAGTATGACATATAATATCACATAGACAAGTATATAAATACCATATGCCACACTAATGTTAATTAACGCATCGGATTCGGACACACTACCCATCTTCTAAGCATAGTTGAAATCCGATGTGGACTCAACTAGACACGGCCAGTAACAATATCCTAGACCTCACAGTCCGATTAGAATCGAACTGCTCTGATACCATCAAATGAGACACCCCGATGTGCCCCATCGTATTATTACATTAAAACCTTAATATTTCTTTACTTAATCGCGCACTTACTGTTGAAAATACGTAAAAATTTAAAACTTAATTAATAATCATATAACTTCTACAAATATAAAACACACCAAAGTTGTAATATATATTTAAACATGTTTATTTATTACATTCCCAAAAGAACTATTAAGGGTACTCTCTCAGTAGGATCCCTCACAGGCATAAACTTCACTACTGACATACTCAGCGGAAATATAAATACTCTTAAGACACACTGGCCATACTGTCTATACTCTAATAACCTTGAATCAAAGCTCGACCTCAAGCATCTGGTTCGTAAGGAGTTCCATCTAACTCCTCAGCAATTGGTTCCTCCATCAGGTCTTCTCATACGATCACATCAGAAATAAATACAACACACAAGAAGATATAAGGAATAAGAAACAGTTCTATCATCAAAAAGTGGAAAAGAGTAATAGTAAATTATACAGTAATTGTCACAGACACGCATCACTCAAAATCAGCAATCATCCTCAATTCACTATATCATCCTCCACCCTCAGCTCATGTAGTCTAAACACTTATACTATCATAACTATCTCTATTCCTTTCACATTCTTTAGCAGCCAGGGTAGTCCGATGCAAAGAACTCAGCATAGTACACTTCTATCTTTTGATAGAATAAGACTCAACATAGTGCCTTTCTATCTTTCGATAGGATAAAACTTATCATAGTGCCCTTCTATCTTTCGATAGGATAAAACTCAACATAGTGCCCTTCTATCTTTCGATAGGATAAAACTCATCATAGTGCCCTTCTATCTTTCGATAGGATACATCAGATCTACGCGTCATGGACTGAAAAAGTATTTGCATCAAAGCCTCTATATGAATCTCACTATCTCAAATCAATAACAACCTTGTACCTTAAACACCCATCATAACCTCAACTCGCATTCTATGTCACATCTCATCCATTATATAACTTACTTAAGCTAGGCACCTCTAAGTCAATTCTTTCTCTCACCCAAACAATCATCTCCCGAACAACATATATCCTTACTTAAACTCAACTAGGCATAGTATTAAAAACCAGGCAGATCATGCATCACACAATATCAAGAAATATTCAGATATCTCAATATCATATAAAGCAATTTATCACAACCAACGCATAATAATCAAATCAAGTAAATAACCAAGTCAGACTCTGTCACGGCCTGGCCGTGATAGCCATCACGGCTGTGACAGACAACAAATACAAGAATCCTACAACACAAAACCTGTCACGGCCTGACCATGACAACCATCACGGCCACACGTGACAGACAACAAACATCCTCAATATCATAATTATTCAAACACCGAAATAATACGTCACATGCAAATGGAATACCTCAACCAGCGTATCACAAACAGTCAAAAGTAAATAATTCAAACATCCTCAAATATCTAAAATCAACTTAATGTCGATAAACCTACAATCCCCTAATCACCATTGGTTTTACAGAAAAGGTTTCCAATGGGATTTTGGTCTTGTCGATTACTCGACTACTAGTAGGGTTTAGGTCGCCCTACACAATTATCATATAATCTACTACTTATCGATTCCGATGATAGGTTGATTCTTTTCCCCACCTGAGCTAGCACCGGAAACACGTACACGACGATCCTCGTTATTCTGCCACGAGTTAACACAACCACCTTCAACCAAACAACATAATTATAATTAATCAACTAACACCCATCTATGACACTTTAGGGCTAGGTTCGGCCAAGACTTAGAAAATAGGTTTAGGATTATCTTCTTAATGCCATCTTTTGGATCCTAGTTACTAGAGTCTTAACTAATATAGATTACTTATTACAAGACTAAAATTTGAAACAAAATCTTCTAACCTTTAGGGTTAGGGTTTCGGCCCATATTAGGAAAATAAGCTAGGAAATTTAGTTGGATTCAAGCTCTTGGATTTAAGCTATATATGTATTATAGAACTTAAGTCAAGTACTAACTTTCAAAACAAACAACAAAACACCAAACCCATTTTCCTACCTAGGTTCGGCCCTTAATGGTTAATAGGGAAAGAAAATGATTTTGATCACATGCTCTTGGATAAATAAAGTAGGGATTATATCTAGATCATAGAAATTGGTTTCATGTCAAAAGGATTTTTCTAGAATTAGTTATGAATTTTTGAAGAAAGCTTCAAGAACTTTGACTCATATGAAGAACATGATGAACACAAGCATAAATTCATAAAAGTTGTGAATAGAAAAGCTTAAAATATCAAGATTAAGAGAGAGATTACTCACCTTGGAATAAAAAGATTTATTCAAGAACTTGAAGAACAAAGATGATCTTAGCAAGAACACTAAGGAGTTCTTTGTGTTTTGTGGGGAAAAACTTGAGATGTGAAATAGAAATTGTTTAGATCATCTAGATAAGCTAGAATATGATATTAGAAGATCAAAACAAGGTTTGGATGGTTATATATGGGTATGGGCCGAATTTGAAGGAAAGAAAATATGAACTTGAAAGTTCATGGATTCAAGAACAAAATGGATCAAGTGATGGATATTGATCTAAGGAACAAGTTTCATGAATGAAGAATCATGAGATTATGTTTCTAAGTTAGAGATAAATGATGAATAAGTTAAGAACAAATGAAGAACAAATGAAGAACAAGTGAAGAACTTGTGAGAGAAAATGAAGAACATGAAGTTTTGAGAGAGACAAAATGATGAAGTTGGAAAATGAGTGAAAATGATCCAAGTGTGGATGATGGGCACGGTTTAGAGGTGGGTGTGAGGAGAAAATGTGTGGTTTGATGAGATAAAAGAACCATGGTTGAGTTTATTTGATCAAGGTTAAGTTAGAAAATAATATAATAACTTAACTATAGTTAATAGTAACCTAACTAGGGTTTATGTATAATCATGGTTAATAAAATATGTGGTCCTAAATTTTGAAGAGATGTGACTTCCTCCTACACCACATATTAGGGAGAAGATATTTTGTGTTGCAAATCATGGTTAATTAAGCTTGGTTTTCTAAGTGTTCTTGAAAAGTTTAGAGAGAAAGATAAAGATGATGAAGATTTAGAGCAGTTTCGGTAATTTGGACATATCTCCCAATATACTTGTCCGTTTTTGATGATCTTTATGTCGTTGGAAAGAAGAGAGAAAGATGAACAACTTTCATTTAGAAAGTTTTCGAGATTCAGAACAGATAAGAGTCATAATTTCGTGGCAGTTTCGGGATAATGATGAGAGTATGACTTTGCCTATGACTCATCCACTTAACATCAATGCTCATTTATGGCTAGGAAAAAGTGGTGTCCAAATGCTTGGAATGGAGGAGGAAACCGTGAGTTTTGGGTTGGATTTGGTCAAATTTTCCAATGGCATGGCTTGTAATTGTCATAAAAAGACAAGGGTAAAATGGTCATTTCATAGCAAAAAATACTTTGTCATAAATGCGCCATTATGACTCGGATAAGCTCGTCATAAATGCTCGTCAAGTCGGTCAAATCCATTATCTCAGCTACATTGCCGACTCCGGGTTTCATCTGGCGCAGGTTTTTCCTAGAGATAATCTCGACGTATACGCCCGAAACAAATATAATATTTTAATTTTTTACCAAAATTTTCAAAACTTCCAGTATCGTAGTAAATACAATAAAAACATTTTTCATCTCGTTCACGAGTTAAAATTAGGTTTTCCGAGCGAGAAACTTTTCTTGTCAATAAAACACGAAAAAACGGCAGACCGACTTCCGTCTGAATTTTCAACCAAAAACTTCCCCGTAACATTATGAAAATAAGTATAACAAGGAAATGACCTTGGTTTATCCAAAATCATTTTCTAAGTCTCGGATAAAAATATATATTTATATATTTATTACCGATATTACAAAGCAGCGAAAATCGGGGTGTTACATTACTACCCCTCTTAGAAAAAAATTCCGTCCTCGGAATTTATTAACTCAACACTAGACATCATCTTGTAATCTTATCTTAATCTAAATCTCCAACAATATATTTCTCATCGCTGTTTTTCCCTTCGGTGACAGAGTAACATCATCATAACGTAAATTCATGCTTATATCAGTACATTTATCCTTGAACTTATCCATCACTATATTCTATTCATTGTCCTTAAATTTTCCAACTTGATCTAACACCATTAAAGGACATAATTAAAACTTAATCCTTCGAACATATCCTATTATTCCAATTTATATCAAAATCGTACATACCGTGTATGAGATCTGCAACGTAAGGGTGTTCAACTCCTCTTATGGTAAACACTCTCCCAGCAACTTGAGGTCTAACCATCTGCTGACCTATTCCTGGATCTCTTCTCCCAGCTTCACTTCCATAACTTCCAGCTCCTCTACCAGTAGCTACATTCTCATTTGCCTATTTCTCTGTCTACACCTCACGAAAAAATGACCTGGTTTACCGCAATGGAGACAACTAGGTCTCTCCTTGCAATCCCGCAGTAATGCGGCCCTCCACATAAGTAACAACCTAAACCTCTCTCGCTGATGCTGGCTGCTCGCCCACCCACCGGGGTCGTAGGAACCGAGGCTGGTGCAACTGTCTGCATTAATTTAGTATATGGTTCCCGTCTCCACTGAGAACCACTATCTACTCTCCTCTGCACATCTGATCGAATAGGACCTCCAATCCTTTGCTTCTTCTGCTCAGCAGCTTGCCTCAGATCTATGCTTTCTATGGCACTGCATCTCTCCACTAGCTCCGGAAAACTCTGGATATCGAGAGATACTATAGCCCTCTGTAGTCCATGTCGGAGTCCTTCCTCAAACCTTCTACATTGCCAATCTTCATCTGGGAATCTTTGATAAAATTCAGAATACTTAATCAGAGCCTCAAATCGAGATGCATAATCACCAACCGTCATGTTGCCTTGTTTGAGACTCATGAATTCCCTTTCTTTCTCGCATCGAACTAGACGCGGAAAATACTTCTCAAAGAAGCAGTCACTAAACAACTGCCAGTTGATAACTCTGCCTTCGGCATCCAACAATCTTCGCTTGCCTCTCCACCAAGACTCTGCTCCTCCAGTTAGCATGAAGGCATCATACGTCACTTTCCTATCCTTTCTGCAGCGCATGGTATCGAATATCTTCTCGATCTCTTGTATCCACCATTCTGCCTTCTCTGGATCATAATCTCCTCGGAATTGGGGTGGCTTCCCTTTCAGGAAAGTAGCCATTCCAGTATCTTCAGCTGCTGCAGCTCTCCTTTGATTCTGTTGTTCCTGCTGTTCTTTGTTCATCTGTAGCATCTCAGCATTCTGCTGTGTTTGTAACAACAGAGCAGTAACTATGTTTTTCATGGTATCTTGAGTCTCAGATGACTCTCCTCCACTTCCAGTATGATTATTTTCCACATTGTTATCTCCAACAATTCTTTCAGGAGTTTTGTCATCACTGACGATCGGACGTCCTCTTCCACGAGCCATGATTCTGTAAAAGAAATCATTTGTTCTGATCAGTATGACATATAATATCACATAGACAAGTATATAAATACCATATGCCACACTAATGTTAATTAACGCATCGGATTCGGACACACTACCCATCTTCTAAGCATAGTTGAAATCCGATGTGGACTCAACTAGACACGGCCAGTAACAATATCCTAGACCTCACAGTCCGATTAGAATCGAACTGCTCTGATACCATCAAATGAGACACCCCGATGTGCCCCATCGTATTATTACATTAAAACCTTAATATTTCTTTACTTAATCGCGCGCTTACTGTTGAAAATACGTAAAAATTTAAAACTTAATTAATAATCATATAACTTCTACAAATATAAAACACACCAAAGTTGTAATATATATTTACACATGTTTATTTATTACATTCCCAAAAGAACTATTAAGGGTACTCTCTCAGTAGGATCCCTCACAGGCATAAACTTCACTACTGACATACTCAGCGGAAATATAAATACTCTTAAGACACACTGGCCATACTGTCTATACTCTAATCACCTTGAATCACAGCTCGACCTCAAGCATCTGGTTCGTAAGGAGTTCCATCTAACTCCTCAGCAATTGGTTCCTCCATCAGGTCTTCTCATACGATCACATCAGAAATAAATACAACACACAAGAAGATATAGGGAATAAGAAACAGTTCTATCATCAAAAAGTGGAAAAGAGTAATAGTAAATTATACAGTAATTGTCACAGACACGCATCACTCAAAATCAACAATCAT
The DNA here is from genome assembly GCA_030762895.1 of Sophora flavescens. Lineage (NCBI taxonomy): Eukaryota > Viridiplantae > Streptophyta > Magnoliopsida > Fabales > Fabaceae > Sophora > Sophora flavescens. Next base: position 102,009,424 of record CM061066.1, on the reverse strand, counting down.
CCTCAATTCACTATATCATCCTCCACCCTCAGCTCATGTAGTCTAAACACTTATACTATCATAACTGTCTCTATTCCTTTCACATTCTTTAGCAGCCAGGGTAGTCCGATGCAAAGAACTCAGCATAGTACACTTCTATCTTTTGATAGAATAAGACTCAACATAGTGCCCTTCTATCTTTCGATAGGATAAAACTTATCATAGTGCCCTTCTATCTTTCGATAGGATAAAACTCAACATAGTGCCCTTCTATCTTTCGATAGGATAAAACTCATCATAGTTCCCTTCTATCTTTCGATAGGATAAAACTCATCATAGTGCCCTTCTATCTTTCGATAGGATACATCAGAACTACGCTTCATGGACTGAAAAAGTATTTGCATCAAAGCCTCTATATGAATCTCACTATCTCAAATCAATAACAACCTTGTACCTCAAACTCCCATCATAACCTCAACTCGCATTCTATGTCACATCTCATCCATTAGATAACTTACTTAAGCTAGGCACCTCAAAGTTAATTCATTCTCTCACCCAAACAATCATCTCCCGAACAACATATATCCTTACTTAAACTCAACTAGGCATAGTATTAAAAACCAGGCAGATCATGCATCACACAATATCAGGAAATATTCAGATATCTCAATATCATATAAAGCAATTTATCACAACCAACGCATAATAATCAAATCAAGTAAATAACCAAGTCAAACTCTGTTACGGCCTGGCCGTGATAGCCATCACGGCTGTGACAGACAACAAATACAAGAGTCCTACAACACAAAACCTATCACGGCCTGACCATGACAACCATCACGGCCGCGCGTGACAGACAACAAACATCCTCAATATCATAATTATTCAAACACCGAAATAATACGTCACATGCAAATGGAATACCTCAACCAGCGTATCACAAACAGTCAAAAGTAAATAATTCAAACATCCTCAAATATCTAAAATCAACTTAATGTCGATAAACCTACAATCCCCGAATCACCATTGGTTTTACAGAAAAGGTTTCCAATGGGATTTTGGTCTTGTCGATTACTCGACTACTAGTAGGGTTTAGGTCGCCCTACACAATTATCATATAATCTACTACTTATCGATTCCGACGATAGGTTGATTCTTTTCCCCACCTGAGCTAGCACCGGAAACACGTACACGACGATCCTCGTTATTCTGCCACGAGTTAACACAACCACCTTCAACCAAACAACATAATTATAATTAATCAACTAACACCCATCTATGACACTTTAGGGCTAGGTTCGGCCAAGACTTAGAAAATAGGTTTAGGATTATCTTCTTAATGCCATCTTTTGGATCCTAGTTACTAGAGTCTTAACTAATATAGATTACTTATTACAAGACTAAAATTTGAAACAAAATCTTATAACCTTTAGGGTTAGGGTTTCGGCCCATATTAGGAAAATAAGCTAGGAAATTTAGTTGGATTCAAGCTCTTGGATTTAAGCTATATATGTATTATAGAACTTAAGTCAAGTACTAACTTTCAAAACAAACAACAAAACACCAAACCCATTTTCCTACCTAGGTTCGGCCCTTAATGGTTAATAGGGAAAGAAAATGATTTTGATCACATGCTCTTGGATAAATAAAGTAGGGATTATATCTAGATCATAGAAATTGGTTTCGTGTCAAAAGGATTTTTCTAGAATTAGTTATGAATTTTTGAAGAAAGCTTCAAGAACTTTGACTCATATGAAGAACATGATGAACACAAGCAAAAATTCATAAAAGTTGTGAATAGAAAAGCTTAAAATATCAAGATTAAGAGAGAGATTCCTCACCTTGGAATAAAAAGATTTATTCAAGAACTTGAAGAACAAAGATGATCTTAGCAAGAACACTAAGGAGTTCTTTGTGTTTTGTGGGGAAAAACTTGAGATGTGAAATAGAAATTGTTTAGATCATCTAGATAAGCTAGAATATGATATTAGAACATCAAAACAAGGTTTGGATGGTTATATATGGGTATGGACCGAATTTGAAGGAAAGAAAATATGAACTTGAAAGTTCATGGATTCAAGAACAAAATGGATCAAGTGATGGATATTGATCTAAGGAACAAGTTTCATGAATGAAGAATCATGAGATTATGTTTCTAAGTTAGAGATAAATGATGAATAAGTTAAGAACAAATGAAGAACAAATGAAGAACAAGTGAAGAACTTGTGAGAGAAAATGAAGAACATGAAGTTTTGAGAGAGACAAAATGATGAAGTTGGAAAATGAGTGAAAATGATCCAAGTGTGGATGATGGGCACGGTTTAGAGGTGGGTGTGAGGAGAAAATGTGTGGTTTGATGAGATAAAAGAACCATGGTTGAGTTTATTTGATCAAGGTTAAGTTAGAAAATAATATAATAACTTAACTATAGTTAATAGTAACCTAACTAGGGTTTATGTATAATCATGGTTAATAAAATATGTGGTCCTAAATTTTGAAGAGATGTGGCTTCCTCCTACACCACATATTAGGGAGAAGATATTTTGTGTTGCAAATCATGGTTAATTAAGCTTGGTTTTCTAAGTGTTCTTGAAAAGTTTAGAGAGAAAGATAAAGATGATGAAGATTTAGAGCAGTTTCGGTAATTTGGACATATCTCCCAATATACTTGTCCGTTTTTTATGATCTTTATGTCGTTGGAAAGAAAAGAGAAAGATGAACAACTTTCATTTAGAAAGTTTTCGAGATTCAGAACAGATAAGAGTCATAATTTCGTGGCAGTTTCGGGATAATGATGAGAGTATGACTTTGCCTATGACTCATCCACTTAACATCAATGCTCATTTATGGCTAGGAAAAAGTGGTGTCCAAATGCTTGGAATGGAGGAGGAAACCGTGAGTTTTGGGTTGGATTTGGTCAAATTTTCCAATGGCATGGCTTGTAATTGTCATAAAAAGACAAGGGTAAAATGGTCATTTCATAGCAAAAAATCACTTTGTCATAAATGCGCCATTATGGCCATTATGACTCGGATAAGCTCGTCATAAATGCTCGTCAAGTCGGTCAAATCCATTATCTCAGCTACATTGCCGACTCCGGGTTTCACCTGGCCAGGTTTTTCCTAGAGATAATATCGACGTATATGCCCGAAACAAATATAATATTTTAATTTTTTACCAAAATTTTCAAAACTTCCAGTATCGTAGTAAATACATTAAAAACATTTTTCATCTCGTTCACGAGTTAAAATTAGGTTTTCTGAGCAGTAAACTTTTACTGTCAGCGAAAACACAGAAAACGGCAGATCGATTTCCGTCTGAATTTTCAACCAAAAACTTCCCCGTAACCTTATGAAAATAAGTATAACAAGGAAATGACCTTGGTTTATCCAAAATCATTTTCTAAGTCTCGGATAAAAATATATATTTATATATTTATTATCGATATTACAAAGCAGCGAAAATCGGGGTGTTACAATACCCGCGAAAGCATGGGGGTATTTTGGTCTTTTTCACATAAAAGTCATGAATACTAGCATTTAATGCTCATAAATGCTTGGTGAGTCATGGTGGTGACTCATCCCATGACTTAGCTCCTCCGGTGTCCGGTTTTGTCTCTGCACCTCCCTTCTCGACTTCGTTGCCTCCGATTAGGGTTTTACGCCGGTAAAACGTAATATTTCATTTTCGACTGAAAATTTTCAAACTAACCAAACTCGTTGTAAATATGATTTAAATATAAACCATTTCGTTCACGAGTCAAAATTAGGTTTTCTGCTCAGTAAAATTATACTGTCAGTGAAAATGCAGACCGATTTCCGTCTGAATTTTCAACCCAAATTTTTTATCCTAAGCTTCTACCCTAAGATAGAGTATGAATATGATTTTTATTTCATAAAAATCAATATCCATGAACTCGGATAAAAATATAAATAAATACATTTATACCTAAGGATTACAAATGAAAATATTTTTAACTTGAAAAAAATAAAATCAGAAAATAAAAAGTAGGGTGTTACATTACTACCCCTCTTAGAAAAAAATTACGTCCTCGGAATTTACATACTTCAGAAAAGATGTGGATATCGTTGTTGCATATCTGCTTCACGTTCCCAAGTAGCATCTCCAGTAGTTTCATCCCATATGACCTTAACCAAAGGAATTTGTCTACCACGAAGCTCCTTAATCTCTTTATCTGCTATCCTTACAGGTAAAGTCTCATACTCTAGATTCTCTCGCAGTTGTATAGACTCAGACTCAATAACATGTGAAGGATCAGGATAATATTTTCTCAACTGAGAAACGTGAAAGACGTCATGAAGGTTAGCAAGGTTAGGTGGTAAAGCAATATGATAAGCTACTGGACCAATCCTTCGAAGAATCTGGAAAGGTCCGATGAATCTAGGAGTAAGTTTTCTAGTTTTGATAGCCCTGCCAATTCCGGTCTTCGGAGTGACTCTCAAAAACACGTGATCGCCCTCCTGGAATTCTAAAGGTCTCCTTCTCTTGTTACTGTAGCTCCTTTGCCTGTCCTGTGCTTCCTTCATCTTTTCCCTTATCTTCCTAACTTGTTCCGTAGTCTGTTGCACCACATCTGGATCCAAGACTTGATTTTCACCAATCTCATACCAACATAACGGCGTCCTACACTTCCTACCATACAAAGCCTCATATGGTGCCATCCCTATACTACTGTGAAAACTATTGTTATAAGTAAATTCAATCAATGGCAAGAACTCATCCCAACTGCCAGTGTGTTCCAAAACACAAGCTCTTAAAAGGTCCTCCAATGATTGAATCGTCCTTTCTGATTGTCCATCCGTTTGGGGATGGTAAGCAGAACTCATTCTCAACTTGGTCCCTAAAGCATGATGCAACTGTTTCCAAAATCTAGATGTAAATCTAGGATCTCGGTCTGAAACAATGCTCGATGGCACACCATTCAACCTAACAATTTCTTTGATGTAGATTTGGGTCAACTTCTCCAAACTATAGCTTTCACCCATAGGTAAGAAGTGAGAACACTTCGTCAACCTGTCAATAATAACCCAAATCGCATCGTGTTTCTTAGGAGTTCGTGGTAGTCCAACCACAAAATCCATAGCTATGCTATCCCATTTCCATTCTGGGATATCTAATGATTGCAATAAACCAGCTGGCTTTTGATGCTCTATCTTAGCCTTCTGACACACCAGGCAAGATAAAACATACTCTGCTTCCTCTTTCTTCATCCTCGTCCACCAAAACAATTTCTTTAAATCCTGATACATTTTAGTGGATCCAGGATGAATACTCAACTTACTCTTATGTGCTTCTTCTAATATCAGCTTCCTAAGTTCTAAATCCTCTGGAACACATATTCTATCCCTAAACCTCAGTACACCATTTGTTCCTCTACTAAACTCAGAAATTTTACCCTCATCTATACCTCTACTTATGTCCTGTAAATATGGATCCTGAACCTGTTTATCCTTAAGATCTCTCATAAAATCACTACTAATAGTGATCATACCTAAGCAAATTTTATCCTCAACCAACTCCATTCCTAAGTTCAAATCTCTGAACTGTTCCAGTAATTCCAACTCTTTAACCATCATTGCGGACACATGCAATGATTTCCTACTCAAGGCATCCGCTACTACATTCGCCTTCCCAGGATGGTATAGTAAATCAAACTCATAATCTTTGATAAACTCCATCCATCTTCATTGTCTCATATTCAACTCCTTTTGGTCGAACAGATACTTCAAAATTTTATGGTCACTGTAAACCAAATAGAAAGTGTCGCCATATTTTTAATGCGAACACAATGGCTGCTAATTCTAAATCACGAGTCGGATAGTTCCTCTCATGAATTCTCAATTGTCGGGAAGCATAAGCCACCACTCTTCCCTCTTGCATTAGAACACAACCTAAACCTTGGTATGACGCATCACAGTATATGTCAAACGGTCCTAATGGATCCGGTAAAGTCAACACAGGTGATGTAGTCAACCTTTCCTTCAGCTTTTGGAAACTCTGCTCACATTTGTCCGTCCATACAAAAGCTGTATTTTTCCTCGTCAACTGCGTCATAGACAACGCAATCTTCGAGAAACCCTCTATAAACCTCCGATAATATCCATCTAACCCTAGAAAACTTCGTACTTCACTTACTGACTTAGGTCGTTCCCATTTAAGAACTGCCTCAACCTTTGCTGGATCTACTGCTATACCTTCCTTGGTGATCACATGTCCTAGAAATTGGACTTTTTCCATCCAAAACTCACACTTGGAAAGTTTAGCATAAAGCTGCCTATCCTTCAAAACTTGCAGCACTATCCTTAAATGTTTATCATGATCTTCCCAGGTACGAGAATAAATAAGGATGTCGTCGATGAATACAACCACAAACTTATCAAGAAACGGTCTAAATATCCTGTTCATATAATCCATGAACACTGCTGGCGCGTTAGTCACACCGAACGGCATAACTAAATACTCGTAATGTCCATACCTTGTTCTAAAAGCCGTTTTTAGTATATCTTCCTTCTTTACTCTAATCTGATGGTATCCGGATCTCAAATCAATCTTGGAAAATACTGCGGCTCCTTTTAATTGATCCATCAGATCATCTATCCTAGGCAACGGATACTTATTCCTAATTGTTACCTTGTTTAACTGTCTATAATCTGTGCACAACCTAGCACTTCCATCTTTCTTCTTAACAAACAACATTGGAGCTCCCCATGGTGAAACACTCGGTCTTATGAACTCTTTTCCCAACATATCATCCAACTGTTTCTTCAGCTCCGCCAATTCTATAGGTGACATCCGATAGGGCGCCATAGATATAGGTCCTGTCCCTGGTACAAGATCTATGGTGAATTCCACTTCTCGTTCTGGTGGTAACCCTGGAACGTCGGGAGGGAAAACTTCAGGAAACTCTCTCACGATAGGCATAGAATCTATACTAGGGGTCTCAATAGTTTCCACCGCGAACAGCATCACGTACTGTCGAGAATCGTCACCCCTCATGGTTACTCCTTCATTGGCAGAGACTATACTAGAAGACTGAAGAAATGATAAGGTCTTACTAGAACAGTCTAGAATTACATGGTTAGCCGAAAGCCAATCCATGCCAAGAATAACATCTATCTGTTGCATAGGCAAACAGACAAGGTCTACAATAAATGTTCTATTTTCAACAACTATAGGACGCTGTAAACAAATAGACATAGTAGTCAAAGGATTACTAGTTGGAGTAGATATTGTAAGGGTATAAGGTAATTGAGAAACAGTTAATTTTAATTGATCCACACATTCATACGAAATAAATGAATGTGTAGCACCTGAGTCAAATAACACGTACGAGAGTCTACCGGCTATCAAACACATACCTTGTATAAGATCAGCAGATTGAGAGGATTTAGCTCCCTTCACGGTAAACACTCTTTCAGTGGCCTGAGGTCTGACCATCTGATGTCCTGCTGCTGGAACTCTTTTTCCAGCTCCACCTCTCTGAACGCTAGTATACAACATATAATGCTACATAAAACTGGTATATATATGCCATATAACTGTTAACTATCACGTCGGGACTCACTACCCAACTTCTAACCCTAGTTAAAATCCGATGTGGACTCAACTAGACACGGCCAGTAACAACATCCTTGACCTCACAGTCCGATTAGAATCGAACTGCTCTGATACCACCAAATGAGACACCCCGTTGTGCCCCATTGTATTATTACATTAAAAACCTTAATATTTATTTACTTAATCACGCGCTTACTGTTGAAAATACGTAAAAATTAAATTAATATGAGCTTAACCATAGTTAATAATCATTCAAAATCAACAATCATCCTCAATTCACTATATCATCCTCTACCCATCAACTCATGCAACTAAACCTTTATGCTGACGTGGCCACTACTAATCCTGTCACACATCCCTCGTTAGGGATGCCAGTCAGTCGTCCAAGTGACACGTTCCCCACGCCGGTGCACATTCTCATCCATGGTAGGAATGCTCATGCAAAGCAATGACACTATAGCTGCACTGTACCGTCGGTGCACACCCTGGTTCTCTCTCTCAACTCTATCAAGGGTGCTCATGCAAAGCAATGACACTATAGTTGCACAACTTAAATTATAATTTGGAACGGTCTACAAGAACTTCGGACCTCGTGTATCTCAAATACACGGTTATGAACAATAATGCTACATATGATTCTCACTGACTTTTATCAATAAAAACCTAGGACCTCAAGCTTTTCCTCATAACCTCCACTTACATACTATATCACATTACTTCTATACCATAATAGCGAGGCACTTCTAATTCATATTCAAAACTCTCACCCAAACAAAATACCTCCGAGCAATATATATCTTTCCTTAAAATCATCTAAGCATAGTATTAAACCCAGGCAGATCATGCATAACACATTAATCAACAGAATATTCAAATATCTCAATATCATATAAGGCAATTTATCACAACCAACTAAATAACAAAGTCAGACTCTGTCACGGCCTGGCCGTGATAGCCATCACGGTCGTGACAGACGACAAAGACAAGAATCCTACAACACAGAACCTGTCACGGCCTGGCCATGACAACCATCACGGCCGTGACAGACAGCAAACATCATCACTATCATAATTATTCAAACACCGAAACAATACGTCACATGCAGATGGAGTACCTCAACCAACGTATCACAAACACTCAAAAGTAAACAATTCAAACATCCTCGAATATGAATAATCAACCTAAGGCGATAAACCTACAATTCCCAAATCGTCATTGGTTTTACGGAAAAGATTCCAATACGATTTTGGTATTGTCGATTACTCGACCACTAGTAGGGTTTAGGTCGCCCTACACCATTATTATAAATTATATACTACTTATCGGTTCCGACGATGGAATGATTCTTTCTCCCACCTGAGTTATCACCGGAAACACGTACACGACGATCCTCATTATCCCGCCACGAGTTAACACAACCACCTTCATTCAAACAACATAACTATAATTAATCAACTAACAACCATCTATGACACTTTAGGGCTAGGTTCGGCCAAGACTTAGAAAATAGGTTTTAGAATTATCTTCTTAATGCCATCTTTTGGATCTTGGTTACTATAGTCTTTAACTAACATAGATTACTTATTACAAGACTAAAATTTGAAACAAAATCCTCTAACCTCTAGGGTTAGGGTTTCGGCCCATATTAGGAATTTAAGCTAGGGATTTTTGTTGGACCTAAGCTCTTGGATTTAATCTATACATGTATTATAGAACTTAAGTCAAGTAGTAACATTCAAAACAAACAACAAAACACCAAACCCATTTTCCTACCTAGGTTCGGCCATTAATGGTTAATAGGGAAGGAAAATGATTTTGATCACATGCTCTTGGATAAGTAAAGGAGGGATCATAACTAGATCATAGAAATTGGTTTCACATTTTTATGATTTTTCTACAATTTTCTAGAATTAATTGAAGTTCTAGATCTAAGAAATGAAAACTCAAGAAATATGAAAAACAAGAGCTTAAAAAGAGAGGAGATGATCATGTTACCTAAGTTAAGAAAGTAGAAGAAGAATTGATGAGGACCTTGGCAATCTTGTTAATGGAAATCACTTGAAGTTCTTGAAGATCAACAATGGTGTTTTTGGAGAAAAGTGAAGAAATGAAGGAAATGAAGAAGATGAGTGAAATGGGAGGGAGGCCACGGTTTGGAGGGTATATATAGGAGTAATCTTAGGCCTTGTTTGGTTTTTAACATTTAGATTAATGGGTTTTGTGACTAATTAATTAATATAAGCTTAACCATAGTTAATAATTAACTTAACTAGGGTTACTTTGCTTAACTATGGTTAATAAATATGTGGCTCACATTTTATGGAGGTGAGGCTGATTTTGGGCCACACAAAGTGACTCACTAATGAGTCACCGATCTTATCCGTTAGCGGTTCCCGGAAATTCCGTACGCAGCTCCGTCGTTTACCCGATTTCGGTTTTTGAGAGGAAAATAATGAAACGAAAGCAAAATGAAATAGGTAAGATTTATTGGAGGTGGATGCACGAAATTGTAGAGATGTGGGAGGTTTTCAACCACGTAAAATGAGTGGTTGAGAGTGCGTAGATGTGTCTGGTTAATACCCGCGAAAGCTTGGGGGTATTTTGGTCTTTTTCACATAAAAGTCATGATTACTAGCATTTAATGCTCATAAATGCTTGGTGAGTCATGGTGGTGACTCATCCCATGACTTAGCTCCTCCGGTGTCCGGTTTTGTCTCTGCACCTCCCTTCTCGATTTCGTCGGTTCCCCGATTAGGGTTTTACGCCCGTAAAACGTAATATTTCATTTTCGACTGAAAATTTTCAAACTAACCAAACTCGTTGTAAATATGATTTAAATATAAACCATTTCGTTCACGAGTCAAAATTAGGTTTTCTGCTCTCAAGAAATTATATCGCAGGTGAAAATGCAGAATCGATTTCGCATTCGAATTTTCAACCCAAATTTTTTATACTAAGCTTCTACCCTAAGATTGAGTATGAATATGATTTTTATTTCCTAAAAATTAATCTCCATGAACTCGGATAAAAATATAAATAAATACATTTATACCGGTTAATACAGCGAAAATATTTTTACTGAAAAAAATAAAATCAGAAAATAAAAAGTAGGGTGTTACAAATGGCTCTTTAATGCTATGTGTATTCTCTATCCTTCATCTTCAATGACTTCTGTATTTATAGTCTTCATGCATTTAGGATCTGCTAGAGACATTCCCTCAGATGTTGGCTTCAAGCAGAACTTCATTAAATACAATAGAGTCGTTCTGGGCAGCCATTAATGCAATAGGAACGTTGGTTGTACCATAACATGAAGGATCATGGCTTTATGCATCGTGATTCAACCATATCAGAGTTGTGCAGAGAGCTTTTTGTACTTTGTTAAGTACAATTCCGTTTTCTTGTAAGGACCAGAGGTATTAGGGAATAAAGCATGTTCGAAGCATTTTTTAACTGGTCTTTGGTTCTGATAACCAAGGTTGCTTGAGAGAGTAACTTATGACTTTTCTTGATTCTGGTTCTTGAAATAAGATTCTGATAATTCTTATAGAATTCGCATCCATCTTGAAAATAACCGCGTCCATCTAGCCATTTAAGATTTTACATTCGGACGGGTTAGTAGACAAGCTCCATATGCCATGTCATTGGACGAAGCTTCTCATTAAGGACTTAGCAAGTCCAAAGACTTGTGTGGACGAGCGCTTCTGTTACTTTAGTGGATGAGCACTTCTATCACTTCAGTGGACGAGCGCTTCTGTCACTTTAGTGGACAAGCGCTTCTGTCACTTTAGTGGACGAGCACTTCCATCACTTTACACTACTAGAAAATTGTAATTTTCGGACGGATTCACGAACGGATTTTAGACGGAATTTGGACACTTTTCCCACGGATTTTGGACGGACAATTACTTTAGGATGGATTTCAGACGGAACATCCCCCGTCCAAAAAAGCCCCGTTGCAAATTAAAAATTCCGTCCGAAATTAGTTCCATACAGATTTTGGACATATTTCGGACAAACACAAAAATCTGAATTTTGGTTATATTGGCTTAATTTTGGACGAATTTCAGACGGATTCAATATTGCCATTCATGCAAATTCTGGACGGATTTCAGACGAATGTTATGATATTATTTTGGACATATTTCTCACGGATTAGATAATCATATTTAAATAATATTTTTTGATAAACAAATCCTGTTTGTTAATAAAAAAAGGGCCAAACTTAAATAATTATTCATACCAAATTAGGTACCTGGACTTGGAATCTAATATAATATAATAAAAAATAATTATTTTTAAGGTACCCCTCTAGACAAGTATCAAGCTTCAAATTAACAAAAACACAAAGTATCTTGAAATACAAGAATGATATATTAAGATTCAAAGCATTAAAATATCATTACAAACATCAAAGACATAAATTTATTCCTCATTGTTACTTTGATCACTAAACTCTTCATATTCATCTAGCATATCATCCATCATCTCCTCATCATCACTTATCCTCGACTCTTTTTCTTCAGTTTCATTAGCAGGACTCTCCTTGTTTCCATCTGCTACATCTTCCTCAATTGCAGGCTTCTCATCACCCAAATTCTTTTTCAGTTTCATTCACAACTTCAGTAGTCACCCTATGGTAGACATTGAATCAGAAATCAGAAAGAAACAAAATACAAGCATTACATATCAAAGAATTTCCTACAAAAACCATCTGACTTTCACTATTAAAATTATAGAAGTATCGAGAAGTAAGAAGAGTGTTTGAATTCATTTCTCTGCAAATAAACTAATCTAATCTAAGTAAAAGTCATTTTTCAGGGACAAGAAGATGTGAATAAACCAAAGTCTTTGTTATTGAAAATGGGCAAAAAGATTAGATAACTGAAGTGTAGCATTCAAAAAGCACATCATCAGTTTACTTCCATAAAAATTCACTTACCACCACAAGATGCTAATGAATATGAGCTGCGAGCAAAGCAATATAACACACAACCCTGTCAAGAATGGATACTTCTTTATATGCTAACTCAAGAGTAACAAAAAGAAAATCAAATTTCCTAAAAAAAGTATGGGCCAATAAATTGAAAATTTATTATAGCATAAAAAATGGAAAATATAGTCTGCACCACATCAAGTAAGAGCTCAGTGTCAGTGACCCAAATGTACTCACATCTTGCTCTTCAAGGACTTGATGGCGTTGCAATTTGTTTGCCCCAGGAGGAGATTTAACTCATCATTCTTCACAACCCATCATAACATATGGGTGCTAGAATTTGAAAGCATCCACACAGACATTTATTCAGGTACAATAAGTGAAAATGAAAACATGCTAACAAAGAGGATGGTTCTTCATTCATCAAGAATCGTCATTGCGTCATCAATAGGTGCTAGAATTCATCTGCATAGTTTGTTGCAGATATTATCTCTTATAACAACAATCATCGTTTTTAGATTAACTTGAATTGTAAATATGGTGAATATAATAACATTGTAGAAGAACATGATCATTTATTTTCTTTGATAGGATAAGATGAAAACCAAGATTATAATAAAATCGAATAAGGACATGAAGAAAGTATCTCTTGTCCTTTTGAAACTTTTTCATATGTTGTTTTGGCTTTCTCATAGTCCTTGGCAACTCTAAACCCATTAGCTACAGCAGAATAAGAGTTAAGCAGATTCACTCACATGCTTCTTTTTTCTCTAAAATTTCATTTTGATAGACTTGCCACTAAATTATTTTCACAAGCATCTGAATATCATACCAGCCCATTCATAAAGAATAATAGCACTTTTCCAATCTGCACTCCACCTCATGAGATGGAGTCTTGTTCAAAAGTGAAAAAGGGAAAAAAATGTGTATATATAATTCATACAAAGAGAGACAACAAAACTAATATGCCCTTGCATCAAACGACTTAACCACAAGTTAATCATATTGAGAATAATAAGTAAATGCCCTCATTAACTCATACTACTTAAAAAAAAGATGATATCAAATTGAACTCGTTAGTAATTGTAATTGCAAGTTGCCTCAATATAGGCTTATTACCACTTGTTATCCTTCTCACACCACTACCCAAGTCTCCAGAATATTAAATCATATTATCAGCCGCCTAATCATAGACTTTTTTATGTGATAACGTTTCCACTATCATCAAATAGGTTCACCCGTGTTCTTGTTGCTTCGGTATCACAAATCTCATTTTACCCTAGACAAAAGCATCTCTTCAGTCATCACAATAAAATTTCCCCACACATATACACTCTTGTCTCTATACCATGTAGTCTGCTAACCACTAAGGACATTTATCAAACATGTGGTGTCTTTGGAAAAAAATAGCCTTGCAAAACCTTATCAATCATTATTCCATGACAACATAAACATATTTTAATAATACAACTCAAACAGAGATGAGGGTAAAATTCAACTTAAGTATAAATTCAAGTATACTTGACTAATTCATAGTCCCAATTGTATAAAACAAGTTTCAATTTCAAGATTAAACTCTGAATTTAAAAGGCTATGGTTAGGGTTTCAAAAATCAATTTGGGGCTTTTACAACTAGGAGAGATTAGGGTAAAACACTCACCCAAAGTGAAGAGGTACGGATACCACGACCAAACAGAGAGGCGGTGGCGGCGGACGGTGACTCCAGCGAGGACAGCAAGCGCTCGCTGCTGGACGATGACGCACAGCGAGGAGCCAGATGCGCGAGGTGGTCCGAACCGGTGGCGGTCGCAAGTGCGTCCTACCCTCGACGACCGGACGCAAGCGGGGGGTGGCGGCGCAACCACGGCGAGGACGAACCACAAAAGACAGAACTCGCGCGATGATGCTGAACGGGTTTTCTCCTCCGAGTGAGGTCATGATGGTGGTCGCGTTGTGCTTAGGCCGGTGGTCGACGGAGTTCAGGTGACGCGACTGCGACCCTTGGATGGTGGCCGAGCTTTTTGAGGAGGAGGAAGATGAAGTTTTGAGTGTTGGGAGAAAAATAAAAGGAAGAAGAAATGTGGGGGTCGAGTACGAAGCAGAGAGGGAGAGAGGAAAGAAAAATATTTATTTTAATTGGTAACATGTACAAAAATGAATGGTTAAAAAATCCGTGTGAAATCTGTCTAAAATTTTCGGACAGATTTCAGACGGATGTAAGATAAATCAAGAAAAATATAAAATATAACAAATCCGTGTGAAATCTGTCTGAAATTTTCGGACAGATTTCACACGGATGTAAGATAAATCAAGAAAAATATAAAAAATAACAAATCTGTGTGAAATCTGTCTGAAATTTTCGGACAGATTTTAGACGGATGTAAGATAAATCAAGGAAAATATAAAAAAAAAACAAATACATGTGAAATCCGTCTGAAATTTTCGGACAGATTTCAGACGGATGTAAGATAAATCAAGGAAAATATAAAAAAAACAAATACGTGTGAAATCCGTCTGAAATTTTCGGACAGATTTCAGACGGATGTAAGATAAATCAAGAAAAATATAAAAAAATAACAAATTCGTGTGAAATCCTTCCGAAATTTTCGGACAGATTTCAGACGGATGTAAGATAAATCAAGAAAAATATAAAAAATAACAAATCCGTGTGAAATCTGTCTCAAATTTTCGGACAGATTTCAGACGGATGTAAGATAAATCAAGAAAAATATAAAAAAATAACAAATCCGTGTGAAATCTGTCTGAAATTTTCGGATAGATTTCAAACGGATGTAAGATAAATCAAGAAAAATATAAAAAATAACCAATCCGTGTGAAATCCGTCCGAAATGTTCATAAAATTTCATACGGAAACATTTCCGTCCGAAAATTCCGTCTGAAAATTCAAGTTTTCTAGTAGTGTTAGTGGACGAGCGCTTTTGTTACTTTAGTGGACGAGCGCTTCTATCACTTCAGTGGACGTGTGGATAGATGATTCTTATAGTTTTAATCTGCACACTAGATAGACAGGTTAACAACCAATATGAAGGTTAACTAAATCATTAACCAAAGTTTAGTTCTCGTTAAAACTTAGGGAAATGTACATCAGATATTTTAGAGACTTAACAGATTTGACCCTAGATGTGGATCGAGTATGTTTGTAAAAGGTTGACATGTGTGTTGTTTGCTATGTGTAAATCTCTTTTGTATATTAATATGATGTATTGTGCCCCGACCCCTTTTATAGCATTGCATAGTAGCTTGTCTCCCTTCTCCGTCTTTTCTTTTTTCTCTGTATGTATCGGTTCGTTAGATGAGCTGCGATAGCTGGCCGTGCAAATGCGGCGGCGATAGGACCAGAGCACCACCCGATGCACTACCTGCAGAGGATCCCGCCGAGGGTCCAGATCTTGGGCGATATTGAGATCGTCTACCATGATGACCATGGGTGGCACGTCGACCACTCATAGTTCTTCATGTGTTACGTCGGCCCGGTCAACATATATATCCGCCTTGGAGGAGGACCGTTCTTTACTCTGCTCGGCTTGTACCGCATCTCCCAGCACCTTCCTTTTTCTGAGATCTGGTTTCCACCCC